>JAGFBZ010000074.1:3677500-4277500 GCA_018398805.1 Hirundichthys speculiger | reverse complement strand
ATTATTGATGATCTTAAATGTCCTGCTGTGAGGCTCGTCTCTGCAAGCAGATGCTGAGGTAACCGTTAACTGGACGCTTAGATGAACATTTGTGCGAGGCGGCCTCTGAAGCACCGTACTGAAATCATAACACCACCTGTTCTCTCCAGATCCTAAAGATTCAGTCTTTCTGTCAGTCTCTCCTTCGTCTCTCTGACTCATTAACACTGTCACCTTTGCAGTGCTATACTTCACTCTTGCCGTTTTTTTTTCTCTCGTGCTACGTCTTCTGTCTCGTTGTGTTTGACAGTTTCTCCTGCAAAATAATCAGCAAATAAATGATGATGCTAGAAGTGAGATGAAGGGTACAAATGATTGGTTCTCTGCATATGTTCAAAGAGTGACGGCTTCAGTGAAGTGTTACAAAACTTGAAGCTCCACATCAGTTGGAGCTTGCATATTGATGTTCCTGTAATGTTTATGGAAAGATGCGCCCCCCAATTTTACCTCATTAGCTTTTAAACACTGGACCAAGAAAGGCTGATATATTCACAAAACGCATGCCCTGACAAACATTAAACCAGCATTATACCGTCTATGTGATATGTGATGTAATCAGTGACGTGCACGATATAAATACCAGTCAAGCCAAAGCAACAAGAAAAATGTTGTTTACTCAGTAGAGTTTTTCTCTAACCATTTTAATTTGGTCATAACCTGACCTGAATAAATGTGACTCGAGTGTATCTACATTTTTTCAGTTGTGTCATCAGTCGTTCTAAAATTGGGCAGTGATGTAACGCTTGATGTCACTTTCTGTTCAAAGACTCAGAAGCTCTCTTATTTCCTGTGTCTTCTCAGTTCAATATTTTTAAGCTATTCAAAGCCAGTGAACCAAATAAGTGTTAAATGTGTCTACTCTTGGGTATATAAAAGGCTCTGGACTCTTGTAATTGCACATAAACTGCTTCAAGCACAGGACAGTTGTCTTCTGTGACCAAACGGGTTCATACCCCAGGACTTTCATTTACTTGCAAATTGGGAAAACTAAGAAAGAAGACAGATTTACCATTTCACCAAATGAGAGTATGAGCCGCAGAATTACATATCAGTCAGCACTGGCAACGATAAAAATAATGTAACAACCAAGAATAAGTGGAAGGCACAGAGTTGGCCTCTCTCCTCCTCCCCCCTGTCACTCACCAGACTGCAGGTCACGTCATTCAGGTGTGGGCCGGTGGTTGGCAGAGGGAGTGGGGAGTGGGCTGTCCTGTGGACATGTTAGTCCATCCTGCAGGTGAGAGACTGAGAGAGGTGCAGAGTGTTGGTCACGTTTGACTGTACTGTCGGTCGTGTCTCTACACATTCAATAAAGAATAGTTCAGTATCAGATGTCTCCTGGAAGCCATTACAATAATATTTTCTTCTAAATCACCGTATAACTGTATGAAGAGAGTACATTTGTTTTTATCGCCAAACCAATTGTACAATTTAGGTCCTAATTACCCCCCCCCTCCCCTCCCAAAGTGTCCAAAGACGAAGCTGCAGACCTCCACTGCAGCCACAGACCTCTCTACAAGTGTGATCAAGGCTTTTCAAATATCTTTAAACACAATGGAAACTGAGGAAAAAATATTTTTCACAACAAAAAGTGGGTTTCCCAGAGTGAAACAAAAACACACACAAAACTGCCCCTCATTCAATTATTTGATTCATTTTAATTTGATTCTTTAAAAAAAAAAAAAAAAAGATACCCACTAAATCTTTTATTTTCACTGTTTACATTGGCTAAAGCAACTGATGCATTTTACTAGATAAAATAGGGTTTATTGTTTACAGCCTAATACTAACAGGAAAAGATTTTTTTTTTTTTTTTTTTTTTTTTGTGAAAATGTTTATTTATTGATGTGACAGTCAGTTCAAAAACTCAACACAACCCAGTTTTGGAAGCCACTTGGATTCAAAAGCATCTTTCTTCTTCTTTCTCTTTAGTTTGTTATTAGCAGCAAATTCTCATGAACAGTTATATTCACTGAGACAAGATGGTTGATCAATAATAAATTTTAAATTCCTTCACTTGATACAAAACAAAAGTTCATCCGACATAAACTGTTCGTTAAGAGGTTTATTATATTTTGAAGAATAGTCTAGTTCAATTGACTTTAAAAAAAAGTTCTTAGCATTAGCCTGTAAAAACTGAAATAAAACACTGAGGAATCGAGCAAAGGCTTTAATGGTGTTAAGATGGTATATGCTTACACCAGCACACAGTTGTTTCACATCCCCAGTAGTGTGAGCTCTCAGGCTTGGTAATGTATGATTTCTTATTTGGCAATAATGTGCTGCAAGGGCTGTTGAGTATAATTTGTGGCCGTAATGTGTTTGCATGGAAGCTTGAAGCCATGCACTGATATCAGAAGAAACAGAGGAGGGGGTTTAAGTGGCTCTATTCACTCCATAAAACCTGCTGCTAACAGAGACATGGCTCCAACTTCATCTCTCTGTTAGTTTAACTGAAACATGTTGCAGACATTTTATTAAGGCAATAGAAACTTTTGCCACCTTGTGCAAAAATGGCAAAATATGTCTCCTATGAGTGCCAGATGGTATGTTTTTTGTTATCTTTACAAAATATTGTATGATTTTTGCTTTCATTCACAGACACAGAAACTCAAACATGATGGGAGTATTTCTTGTTTTTTGATGTTACATTGGACGTACCATGGTTTCAGAGCCTCTTCTTTGGGACGCAACACTTCTTCTCTACGTGTTGTCAAGCACTGCTGAGTCCCAAAGCCTGCTGCACCCACTCTGCATTAACGGGCGATGTGGCTCTGAGAACACAAATACGATTGCACAGCTCCCAGTCCAGGACCAGATCTATCTTTCTGACTTTGCCTTTTGGTACCTGACTGCTGTCTGATCCATCCATTGATGTTGCCTGTTATTTAAAACCCCGACCAGATTAAACCTGTGATTTCAATCTGAGCAGATCATCTGCAGTTCTGACTATGTTTGTGTTAGCTGGTTGGTTTTTTTTTTTAATATAATACAACTCTTTAAGCAACGTTCTAAGTTGATATGCTGTCCTTCTTCTACTAAAGCCATAGATTGTGTGATATTTGGCAATACTGAACTAAGAGTGCTAGCATGGTTGCATCTCCAGAGGTTAAACTCTGAAGCTGCCTGGCAACTGGGTCAGACATTGACTCTCAGTAACAAAATTCAACTCACAATGAAGATTTTCCAGCTATTTGTAGTTATTATAATGACACATAAAACTGTTATAGGATAGAGGAGTTTGGTAGCTGTCATTAGCGAAGAGTGCATTTCTTTTTTTTCCCCCCCCTGCACCAAATGACAGAACAGGCGGAAAAGCAAATATATCTATTTTCTTGTTAAAAACTGTCTGATGGAAAATTACCATCCCCTCACACATACAGTAAGCGTATGTAAATCTGTGCTTGTTTTGTGTGTGTGCGGCTGCAGCAGTGACTTGTCAGTGAAAGGGCGACAGATGGGAGTGTGCCCATCTGCCTTTCTGTAAATGCACGAGCGGGGGTGTGTGTGTGTGTTTGTGTTGGAAGCAGTGCAGTAGAGTGCTACAGTAGGTGACCTTTCAGGTGGTGTAGAGGTGGCGTCACGGTGACAGTGTGACAGAGCAGACCTCAGCCTTTCCGTAATGGATGAGCACTCTCAAGGTGAACACCTCTCCTTCCTCTCTATTTCTCTTCCCCCTTTCTCTTCCCTTGTGTCCTCTTTTCCACTGAGACAGCTTGTGGCTCACCTCCTTCATTTTTTTTTTCTGACCCAGTATGGAGGAATGTTTTCCCGTTATTCACCGTAACATTTTGTATTCTTACCCTGCTTGAAGAGCTGCTGTCTGTGCCGTGAAAATGACAAGAGCGGGTCTTATCGAAGAATCTATCAGCAAATCATAGAATGTGCTTGTGGAATGATAAAAATAATCTAAATGGAAAATTATAAAGGAAAAGCTACATGGTAGGTGTTTCATTATCAGTTACACTGCTTATTCCACTGAGACGGTCTGTCAGCTGCATCTCTACAGGGCTCTGGCCATGTAGGGGGCGCTACCCTTTCAAAGAAAGACGTACGATAATGATGTTGAAAAGACACACATTAATCGATCTGAGGGGTTAATGTGTGTCTGGATGAATGGGTTGTTCAGAAGGTGTGTTGAATATGTTCATGTTATTTGTCTGAGTGATGAGGACACACATGGCAGGTCACAGCAACACGCTTGCATGTTATTGATGAGCGGCTGATCAGCCACATCTGAGAAATACACATGGCTGTTTGTTCTTTAATATACGCACATACAGGGCCTTGCGAAAGTATTCGGCCCCCTTGAACTTTTCAACCTTTTGCCATAGTTCAGGCTTCAAACATAAAGATATAAAATTTTAATTTTTTGTCGAGACTCAACAACAAGAGGGGCACAATTGTGAAGTGGAATGAAATTTATTGGATATTTTAAACTTTTTCAACAAATAAAAAAATGAAAAGTGGAGCGTGCAATATTATTCGGTCCCTTTACTTTCAGTTCAGCAAACTGACTCCAGAAGTTCATTGAGGATCTCTAAATGATCCAATGTTGTCCTGAATGACTGATGATGATCAATAGAATTCCCCTGTGTGTAATCAAGTCTCCGTATAAATGCAGCTGCTCTGTGATAGTCTCAGGGTTCTGTTTAAAGTGCAGAGAGCATCATGAAGACCAAGGAACACACCAGGCAGGTCCCAGATACTGTTGTGGAGAAGTTTAAAGCTGGATGTGCGTGGATACAAAAAGATTTCCCAAGCTTTAAACATCTCAAGGAGCACTGTGAAAGGAATCATATTGAAATGGAAGGAGTATCAGATCACTGCAAATCTACCAAATCTGTCCTGGCCATCCCTCTAAACTTTCATCTGGAACAAGGAGAAGACTGATCAGAGATGCAGCCAAGAGGCCCATGATCACTCTGGATGAACTGATCTACAGCTGAGGTGGGAGAGTCTGTCCAGAGGACAACAATCAGCCGTACACTCCACAAATCTGCCTTTATGGAAGAGTGGCAAGAAGAAAGCCATTTCTCAAAGATATCCATAAAAAGTCTTGTTTAAAGTTACCACAAGCCACCTGGGAGACACACCAAACATGTGGAAGAAGGTTCTCTGGTCAGATGAAACCAAAATCAAACTTTTTGGCCACAATGCAAAAGGATATGTTTGGTGTAAAAGCAACACAGCTCATCACTCTGAACACACCATCCCCACTGTCAAACATGGTGGTGGCAGCATCATGGTTTGGGCCTGCTTTTCTTCAGCAGGGACAGGGAAGATGGTTAAAACTGATGGGAAGATGGATGGAGCCAAATACAGGAGCATTCTGGAAGAAAACCTGTTGGAGTCTGCAGAAGACCTGAGACTGGGACGGAGATTTATCTTCCAACAGGACAATGATCGATGTGCAAAACTGATAGAGACAAACCCCAAGAGATTTGCAGCTGTAACTGCAGCAAAAGGTGGCGCTACAGAGTATTAACGCAAGGGGGGCGGATAATTTTGCATGCCCCACTTTTCAGTTTTCATTTGTTAAAAAAGTTTAAAATATCCAATGAATTTTGTTCCACTTCACAATTGTGTTCCACTTGTTGTTGATTCTTGACAAAAAAAATAAAATTTTATATCTTTATGTTTGAAGCCTGAAATGTGGCAAAAGGTTGAAAAGTTCAAGGGGGCCGAATACTTTCACTAAGCACTGTACGTATAAAGCCCTGACTAGGAAGAAGTGGATATAGATGATGAATGGATGGCAGGATATATGTTTTTATTGAACTTTAATTGATTTAAGCACTTATGCTTTAAATATGTGCTTTAAATTGGTGAAAACTGGTTCATGTCTTAGTCAGTGCTTTCAACTGTACTCCAAGTGTACCTTAATAGCCTTAATGCAAAACAAGCTTAAGTATAATAAGCATTATGGTATAAAACAGTGGTTTCCAACCTTTTTTTTTTTTTGTCTCTGGAAGTCTCCTGGAAAGTTCTAACATCTATTTGACCCTCAAATCAGTCTGAAGCTGAGCACGCTCATCTTTGCAGCCAAGGAGGCTAGAGATTGAGAGCTCAAACGCTTATACTTTGTTACTACATATTCACACCGATAAGGCAAGAACTAATTTTCTGCTGAGGCTTGATATTATTTCCAAGTCTATATTGCAGTTTGTGTTGAAGAGCACCTTGGATGATGTTTGATTCAAGATCCTGCATCTGCTTCTTAGTCTTTTTGTGGCAAATTAATTTAGCTGCAGAGAATCCAGTCAGTTTGTACAGAGATGCATGTTTCAATAAACATATCCTGCACTTTCCATGACAACCATCTTTTGTCTGTGTGTAACAGCAGGATTTGATGCACTTCATTGTCACAGCCTTTTGATAAAACCAGCATGTGTATTGGAAGTGCAAATCAAATTTTGACAACCTGTTTGGAGTGATGCCTCTCGTCCTCATGACATGGTGAAAAGCTGAATCTGCACTGTAACATATACAAAACCGAACCAGAAAATGTTTATCTCCCATTACAGGAAGAAGAATCAACATTCAAGCAACATGCAGTTAGTTTTTAAATCACAAAAAATAAATAACCAGTTTGCCTTTTTTGTTGGGCAGCATTGTGGTGTGGTATTAGTGTTGTCACTGCTCAGTAAAAAGATCCCTGTTCACCTGAGGCCTTTCTGTGTGGATTTTGTACGCTCTACCCTCGCCTGCACAGGTTTTATCTTGTTACTCTGGCATCCTTAGAATCGGAAAAACATGCATGCATGGTCAGCTAGTGTCAGTTCGATGGTTTTTCATTCCCGTTAGTGCAGTTGTGTGGCCAAATGTTACTCGTATTAGCCGTCAGAAATGGACGGGAATCATCAGAGAAGGGCAAACAAGACCACATCAGACAGAAACAAGAAAAAAGCGGAAGTACGTGGAAATGCTTGATGCCCAATCTAAATTTTGTTATGTGAGAAAATAGTAGCAATAGGGAGAATTGATCAGAGTAGACAGCTAAAAAAGATTGGACAAACAATCCAAACAACTTACCCGATGTGTCGTACCGCGACGTCTACAATTATATATAGTTTTTAATTTAACATAGTCCTACATATTTCATTAAGTCTAAAGTAGGGCTGAGCTAGTTAACACGTTATTATCGCATTATCTCATTAATTTATTAACGCCGACATTTATTTTATGTCGGCGCATGTTGCTCACATGCTTTTCTTTTGAAAAGTCTGTTACTGGCTGCTGCTGAACCAGAAGAGAATTGGCAGGTAAACATGCGGAAAAGCTAAAACAGACATGGAGAGCGGTAAAGTTACAGAACTTTAACATGGATATTTTTAATTTTAAATTTCTCCCAGACGGCAGATTCGACAGAAGCAAGATTATTTGTAACCACTGCCAAGTTGAATTCCACGTTAAAGGTTTCTGCTGTTACCCCTCAGAAATTGCCTGTTTTAATGTTCTGATTGTGGCTCAGAATTTTGTTTGTAGATTTTTTTTTATTTTTCATAAAAAACAGGATGACTTTAATGCCCTGGCAGTGGCAATAAGTTTTAATTTATTTTACATTTTTTCAGAAGAGATTTTCACTAAATATGAGGCACTGACAAGTGCTGATGTTAAAGGTGTTTGAACAACAAATGTTATGGCACTTTAGTTCATATGGCAGCAGAACATTTAAATAAAAGTGACCTTTACACTACTTTTGAATTCATTATTTGATTTTGGGCATACAATGCGATTCATCATGATTAATCAGGGAAGTTGTGATTAATCACAATTAAAAATTTTAATCGCTGCCCAGCTCTAGTCTAAAGGCACTGTGATCCATAATATCAGGAGAAAATTAGTGATAGTCGTGGTGATATTATAAATCTATGTCTCTAGGTTTTCACATGGGATCACTTTACTTTCACATGTTTGTCACCTCACTGAATTTAAAAACAACTCTAAGCAGTTCTGAATGTTTACTAAGTGAAATAAATACTGTAATTAATTAGGCTAGTGCCTAGGAGTTGTACTTACAGTGATGTCCATCTACGGTGATATTTCCCAACTGGATTTGGGAAACATTAAACTGAGAACCACAAATATAGGTACAGAAATTATTACACTTCCCTTTGATGAAATAGTCTGAGAACACTTTAGAATAATCTGTGGGAATGAAGCGTTCAAGGTTTACTTGCATGATCCAGGTTTCTCACTGACATCTGCTGAGTTCTACAGCCGCTGATCCTTCATATACTCGAATTGGAGGGAATCTGTAGAAACCTCATTTCACTGCTGGATCCAATCTGTTCTTGCAGCCATGAACACGGGTGTGTGGCATTTTGACAATTTTAATGGCAATTTCAGTCTCAAAAAAGCTCAGTTTAGTGGAGAATGTAAGTAACAATCCCCTACACACTGCGTGCACACTGAGAAACTTTGTTGAACTTGGTAACTGTGTCTCAGACCAAATGGCCATGACCTATGGGGTTCCCCAGGGGTCAGTCCTGGGACCCTTGTTGTTCAATCTGTACATGCTTCCATTAGGCCAGCTAATACGCAGCTTTAATGTGTCCTACCACAACTATGCAGATGATACTCAGATCTATGTGTCACTGACAGCAGGAGAACATGGGGCTGTAGATTAATTGTGTCACTGCATCGAACAGATCAGTGTGTGGATGCAAAACAACTTTCTCCAGCTAAACTCAGACAGAACTGAAATCATTGTCTGTGGCTCACAGATACAAAGAGAAAGTGTTATCAGTCACCTTGAGACTCTCTCTCTCTCTAGAAACTAAAAATCAGGTCAGAAATTTAGGGGTAATATTGGATTCAGACTTGAACTTTAACAGCCACATTAAAGCAATAACATCAGCAGCTTTTTACCATCTGAAAAACATTGCCAGAATCAAAGGATTAATGTCTAAACCAGATTTAGAAAGACTAATCCATGCGTTCGTCTCCACAGGTTAGACTACTGTAACGGCCTGCTCACTGGACTCTAAACAAGCTGTAAGACAGCTGCAATACATCCAGAATGTTGCTGCACAAATCCTGACTAGAACCAGGAAATACAACCATATTAGTCCAGTCCTGAGGTCTCTGGCTTCCTGTCACTCAGAGAATAGACTTTACAACAGCTCTACTTGTGTACAAGTCTCTTCATGGCCCCAAAGTCCATCTCTGACATGTTAGATCCATATGAACCAACCTGGACTCTGAGAACCTCAGGTAGTGGTCTCCTGCTGGTGTCCAGAGTCAGAACAAAGCAAGGTGAAGCTGCATTTCAGTTTTATGCTCCTAAAATCTGGACCAGTCTTCCAGCAGATGTGAGACAGACCTGAATTCTGACAATGTTCAGATCCAGACTGAAAACAGTTCTGTTTAGATGTGAAGATGATGACTGGAAGATTTTATCTGCACTCTTAATTTTTAATTTAATTTATTTATTTTTTAATTATTTTAATTTAATGTATTAATTATTATTTTTATGCTTGTATGGAATGATTCTATTTGCCTTCTTGTGATTTTATGCATCTGTAAAGCACTTTGAATTGCCTTGTGTACGAATTGTGCTCTACAAATATACTTGCCTTGCCTTGTGAACTTGGCCTACAAAATGGTGGAAGGGTTGTAACCTGGCACTTGTGACATCATGTAAATACTATCTGTTGGTCGTTGTTAGTACATAGTATTTCACCTTCAAAACAAATTGTGCTATGACATAAATGGAAGTGGCTGATCAGTGTGACTGCTCTGACTGTCTCCTGACAGACTAGAAATTTCTAGTCAAAATTTGAAAAAAATTGACTAGAAATTTACCCAGAAGTCGCAAACCATTTAGGCACTTCTCACATACTGCAGATTGTAGTTATTTTGCATACTGCATGATGCATCTTGGCAAAATCAGCACGTGTAACAATTTAATATTCAGTTTCAAAAATAAGTTGCCAATTTACAATTTATAACCATATTATGGACATATTTTGGACATATTGATAAAATGTGTTATTCTACCTATAGCTTTACTCAGCTGTGTGGTTCATCAACAGAATGAACATCATATAAGCTTATCATTTTTAGCCAGACAGCTCCAACTCATCACTCAAGTGTAATTGAATATGCCGAGGCATAGGCTTAATTGTCCAATATGTTATTGTAAACAAGTCTAACCAGATTAACAGCTACACGCACTGATATAAGAAATTAGTTACACATATGTGCTTTGAAGTCACTTAGTTAATTGTAATATCATTAAATGTTAATGACACGATTAGGGCATTGCTCTCACTGGGTTAGCGCAGCACACAAGCCCTTGCCCTGAACCAGCAAACAGCAGAGCGATTCAAAGAAGATTGCATCGGTGACAAACGCTGTTCCCAACTCATCCATCATGCTTGCCAAACTTAGACACTCATTATAAAGTTTGCCCATGGATGCAGCCCGTTCTGCTCGGCCATTCATTTTTTTTAGACCTTCTCCTTCTTTTGCTGTTTCCAACCCCTCTCTTCATCTCCAATCCTTTCTTTTTTTCACTTCTCACTCTCTCCTTTTGTACTGTGTGTGTGTGTGTGTGCTCTGTGAGTTTCTGCTGCAGACTGAAAGATGCTGGAGCAGCAGTGTAACAAAGGAGGCAGTGCATTAATTAAATACAGCAATTTGCTTTCCTCTCCTTTTTGTTGCGGGGACAGCACTGCGAAGATTGATGAGGCTCTGTCTGATACACAAGAAGCCCACTACATCTACATCTGAGGCTGATTGTGATGGAACACCCATTAAATGGCCAATATGTATTAAGACGTCAACTTTTATACTATAAACTGTGCTGGTGTGCTTATTCATATTTTATTTAATTTATTTATCTTCACCGATGCAAGCATATTTCTCTGCCTATAGGAGCATGGAGGTGGATTCTGGCTTTGTGGAAACTTGTCACTTTAAGCGTTGCAGGAGCAATAGTAAAATCAAGGTGAGTGGAAATCTGACAGGAGAGAGGAGAAAATTAAGTTGTGAAAAATACTGATAGTTTGAGCTTATAATGTTCCTTTCAAGTCTAAAAGTAATTCTTTTTCTGTCATTTTTGTTCTGTGAATTCTGTTTTTTGTTATTTCTGATGTTGCTGTTTCGTGGAAATATTATTATCATTATCTGAGCGTGTAAGCAAACATTTGCAGTGTGTTTCCCTGCATGATGTCCCTACAGTTTTTGGAGGCTCAGAAGGGAAAAGACAACTAAGAATAACTAATCAACCTTACATGTGTGTTTTTGGACTTTGGGGAGAAGCTGGAGCCCTTGGAGAAAACCCACGTAGACAGAGAGTATGCAAACTCCACTCAGAAACACCCCAGCTGAGATACGAACAGTGAGCCATCTTGCTGTGAAGAAACAGGGGTTAAAGTGGGCCAGAACATCTCAGAACTGGGTTCTGTTAAAGGATTCTTACGTCTTGCTTCTGTGTATTTATGTTATTCATTCATGCCCGTAAGTCCATCCATTCCTACAGGAAAGTCAATTATCTCTGATGTGGTTGTGAAACTTAACCTTCTGGTGTTTTTTATTTTCTAACATTATTTGCATGAATTTTAGTATTGTGTATTTGTCTGTACTTGAGTTCTTGTGTACTTGTGAAATGTCATCAGAGGCAGCTGAAGTCCAGTTCCAGTTCAAACCACACATCTGGTCAACTACGGCTGAAGTCCCCGAATGTTTTCTGGTGCTGCCTTCTTCATCGAGGATGTGTCCAGTGGCAGGACTTGAGCAGTAGAAACAGAGGAGAAAGGAGTAAAGGAGAAAGTTAAAACTTAGTTTTGTGTAATAGAATGTATTTAAAGATGTTTTCATGAGCAAAAATATAGTTTTTCTGACATCACATTTGTGGTTATAAAGATAGGGCCTGTTTGGGGGTGTGTTTGTTATAGCTTTGGCAACAAATTAAATCTCCATCCGCCCTGATGAGGAGACATTAGTAGTATCTACTTTGTCTGTGTATTTGTTGAGTATTGTGCTGGATGTAGCTGTACTGCTGCCCTCTTGGCCAGGTCGCCCTTGTAAAAGAGGTCTTTGGTCTCAAGAGGACTAACCTGCTTGAATAAATAATATAAAATAATATAGAAATAAAAATATCCACACCACATAGCCTCAAAACATTTTTCCTTCAAATACAAATGTCTTCTACACACAAATTTGAATTTTCATTTTAGCTTTACTTCACAGGGTTTGTAAAAGAAAATATTTTTGCAAGCTCAAAATCTTATCTACTTTAATTTGAGCCCATAACAGGTAAACGTTCAAGCCCTTCAATACATGACAAATAACTCAAAAACATACTGTTTCTGGCAAAAGCTTCAATCGACATGAAAGAATATTATCTAAATAATGAACGTTTTCTGTAAAGCTCACATAAAAGTTCATGCAGCGCCTTGCATGGCAGCAGCCGCCCACTGATGTATAATGTGTGAGTGAATGGGTGAATGAGAGGCCATTGTAAAGTGCTTTGGGGGCACCATGATGGTGTCTAGAAAGCGCTATATAAGTGCAGTGCAGTCCAAAGATTACATTATCACTTTTGAAAACAGGACTGATTGTGAGATCTCATCTTAAACACTTCAAAAATAAAGAGAAAATCTATTTGTTAAACTTATTCGATTTGCCGTGCGATGGGACATCAAGACTTATTATTACACTGATTCAGTCTTGGATATACATTTAGGTTAGGTGTATGTATATATATATATATATATATATATATATATATATATATATATATATATATATATAGGGCTGGGCAAGTTAACGCGTTATTATCGCGTTAACGCATTCATTTATTAACGCCGACAATTATTTTATCGCGCGTTAACGCGCTCATATGCTTTTGTTTTGAAAGGTCGGTTACTTGCCGGTGTTCCGGGAAATATGGGGGCGCCGGGAAATTTGGGGACACTTCCGGGGTCACTTCCATATTTGGCAGAAGGGGGCGCGGCCTGAAGCGCCGCAGAAAGCCGGCCACGGGCAGTCGGGGCCCCATTAGGGGGGTTCCAAACATGTCGCTGCAGTGTCTATGGAGGTTTCAGGTTGTGCTTACCTGACATTTTTGAGACATCAACAGAACATTTGAGTCGCGTTCAAAGGTTTGCATCCAAAAAGATGTCATATTTCATCACTTTATTGTCTTTCATAAGGGGGGACCAAAAATCCCGGGATATTTGGGTCCCGCCATTAGAACTAACATTTCTCTTCTCAAAATCCACGTTTTTACTGCTTACCTGACATTTTTGAGACATCAACAGAACATTTGAGTCGCGTTCAAAGACTTGCATCCAACATGCTGTCATATTTCATCACTTTATTGTCTTTCATATGGGGGGACCAAAAATCCCGGGATATTGGGTCCCCCATTAGAACTAACATTCTCTTCTCAAAATCACGTTTTTACTGCTTACCTGACATTTTTGAGACATCAACAGAACATTTGAGTCGCGTTCAAAGGTTTACATCCAACATGCTGTCATATTTCATCACTTTATTGTCTTTCATAAGTGGGGACCAAAAATCCCGGGATATTTGGAACCCGGGATATTTGGGTCCCGCCATTAGAACTAACATTCTCTTCTCAAAATCACGTTTTTACTGCTTACCTGACATTTTTGAGACATCAACAGAACATTTGAGTCGCGTTCAAAGACTTGCATCCAACATGCTGTCATATTTCATCACTTTATTGTCTTTCATATGGGGGGACCAAAAATCCCGGGATATTTGGGTCCCCCATTAGAACTAACATTCTCTTCTCAAAATCACGTTTTTTACTGCTTACCTGACATTTTTGAGACATCAACAGAACATTTGAGTCGTCGCGTTCAAAGACTTGCATCCAAAAAGATGTCATATTTCATCACTTTATTGTCTTTCATAAGGGGGGACCAAATATCCCGGGAAATTTGGAACCCGGGATATTTGGGTCCCCCCATTAGAACTAACATTCTCTTCTCAAAATCACGTTTTTACTGCTTACCTGACATTTTTGAGACATCAACAGAACATTTGAGTCGCGTTCAAAGGTTTGCATCCAAAAAGATGTCATATTTCATCACTTTATTGTTTTCATAAGGGGGGACCAAAAATCCCGGGATATTTGGGTCCCCCCATTAGAACTAACATTCTCTTCTCAAAATCACGTTTTTACTGCTTACCTGACATTTTTGAGACATCAACAGAACATTTGAGTCGCGTTCAAAGACTTGCATCCAACATGCTGTCATATTTCATCACTTTATTGTCTTTATAAGGGGGGACCAAAAATCCCGGGATATTTGGGTCCCCCCATTAGAACTAACATTCTCTTCTCAAAATCACGTTTTTACTGCTTACCTGACATTTTTGAGACATCAACAGAACATTTGAGTCGCGTTCAAAGGTTTGCATCCAACATGCTGTCATATTTCATCACTTTATTGTCTTTCATAAGTGGGGACCAAAAATCCCGGGATATTTGGAACCCGGGATATTTGGGTCCCCCCATTAGAACTAACATTCTCTTCTCAAAATCACGTTTTTACTGCTTACCTGACATTTTTGAGACATCAACAGAACATTTGAGTCGCGTTCAAAGGTTTGCATCCAACATGCTGTCATATTTCATCACTTTATTGTCTTTCATAAGTGGGGACCAAAATCCCGGGATATTTGGAACCCGGGATATTTGGGTCCCGCCATTAGAACTAACATTCTCTTCTCAAAATCACGTTTTTACTGCTTACCTGACATTTTTGAGACATCAACAGAACATTTGAGTCGCGTTCAAAGACTTGCATCCAACATGCTGTCATATTTCATCACTTTATTGTCTTTCATAAGGGGGGACCAAAAATCCCGGGATATTTGGGTCCCCCATTAGAACTAACATTCTCTTCTCAAAATCACGTTTTTACTGCTTACCTGACATTTTTGAGACATCAACAGAACATTTGAGTCGCGTTCAAAGGTTTACATCCAACATGCTGTCATATTTCATCACTTTATTGTCTTTCATAAGTGGGGACCAAAAATCCCGGGATATTTGGAACCCGGGATATTTGGGTCCCGCCATTAGAACTAACATTCTCTTCTCAAAATCACGTTTTTTTTACTGCTTACCTGACATTTTTGAGACATCAACAGAACATTTGAGTCGCGTTCAAAGACTTGCATCCAACATGCTGTCATATTTCATCACTTTATTGTCTTTCATATGGGGGACCAAAAATCCCGGGATATTTGGGTCCCCCATTAGAACTAACATTCTCTTCTCAAAATCACGTTTTTACTGCTTACCTGACATTTTTGAGACATCAACAGAACATTTGAGTCGCGTTCAAAGACTTGCATCCAAAAAGATGTCATATTTCATCACTTTATTGTCTTTCATAAGGGGGGACCAAATATCCC
This sequence comes from Hirundichthys speculiger, assembly GCA_018398805.1. NCBI lineage: Eukaryota > Metazoa > Chordata > Actinopteri > Beloniformes > Exocoetidae > Hirundichthys > Hirundichthys speculiger. The sequence goes on along the minus strand of JAGFBZ010000074.1, from coordinate 4,262,050 downwards.
GGGAAATTTGGAACCCGGGATATTTGGGTCCCGCCATTAGAACTAACTAACATTTCTTTCTCAAAATCACGTTTTTTACTGCTTACCTGACATTTTTTGAGACATCAACAGAACATTTGAGTCGCGTTCAAAGGTTTGCATCCAAAAAGATGTCATATTTCATCACTTTATTGTCTTTCATAAGGGGGGACCAAAAATCCCGGGATATTTGGGTCCCCCCATTAGAACTAACATTCTCTTCTCAAAATCACGTTTTTACAGCTTACCTGACATTTTTGAGACATCAACAGAACATTTGAGTCGCGTTCAAAGGTTTGCATCCAAAAAGATGTCATATTTCATCACTTTATTGTCTTTCATAAGGGGGGACCAAAAATCCCGGGATATTTGGGTCCCCCCATTAGAACTAACATTCTCTTCTCAAAATCACGTTTTTACTGCTTACCTGACATTTTTGAGACATCAACAGAACATTTGAGTCGCGTTCAAAGGTTTGCATCCAACATGCTGTCATATTTCATCACTTTATTGTCTTTCATAAGTGGGGACCAAAAATCCCGGGATATTTGGAACCCGGGATATTTGGGTCCCGCCATTCCATTAGAACTAACATTCTCTTCTCAAAATCACGTTTTTACTGCTTACCTGACATTTTTGAGACATCAACAGAACATTTGAGTCGCGTTCAAAGACTTGCATCCAACATGCTGTCATATTTCATCACTTTATTGTCTTTCATAAGGGGGGACCAAAAATCCCGGGATATTTGGGTCCCCCATTAGAACTAACATTCTCTTCTCAAAATCACGTTTTTACTGCTTACCTGACATTTTTGAGACATCAACAGAACATTTGAGTCACGTTCAAAGGTTTGCATCCAACATGCTGTCATATTTCATCACTTTATTGTCTTTCATAAGTGGGGACCAAAAATCCCGGGATATTTGGAACCCGGGATATTTGGGTCCCGCCATTAGAACTAACATTCTCTTCTCAAAATCACGTTTTTACTGCTTACCTGACATTTTTGAGACATCAACAGAACATTTGAGTCGCGTTCAAAGACTTGCATCCAACATGCTGTCATATTTCATCACTTTATTGTCTTTCATAAGGGGGGACCAAAAATCCCGGGATACTTGGGTCCCCCATTAGAACTAACATTCTCTTCTCAAAATCACGTTTTTACTGCTTACCTGACATTTTGAGACATCAACAGAACATTTGAGTCACGTTCAAAGGTTTGCATCCAACATGCTGTCATATTTCATCACTTTATTGTCTTTCATAAGTGGGGACCAAAAATCCCGGGATATTTGGAACCCGGGATATTTGGGTCCCGCCATTAGAACTAACATTCTCTTCTCAAAATCACGTTTTTACTGCTTACCTGACATTTTTGAGACATCAACAGAACATTTGAGTCGCGTTCAAAGACTTGCATCCAACATGCTGTCATATTTCATCACTTTATTGTCTTTCATAAGGGGGGACCAAATATCCCGGGAAATTTGGAACCCGGGATATTTGGGTCCCGCCATTAGAACTAACATTCTCTTCTCAAAATCACGTTTTTACTGCTTACCTGACATTTTTGAGACATCAACAGAACATTTGAGTCGCGTTCAAAGACTTGCATCCAACATGCTGTCATATTTCATCACTTTATTGTCTTTCATAAGGGGGGACCAAATATCCCGGGAAATTTGGAACCCGGGATATTTGGGTCCCCCCATTAGAACTAACATTCTCTTCTCAAAATCACGTTTTTACTGCTTACCTGACATTTTTGAGACATCAACAGATCATTTGAGTCGCGTTCAAAGACTTGCATCCAACATGCTGTCATATTTCATCACTTTATTGTCTTTCATATGGGGGGACCAAAAATCCCGGGATATTTGGGTCCCCCCATTAGAACTAACATTCTCTTCTCAAAATCACGTTTTTACTGCTTACCTGACATTTTTGAGACATCAACAGAACATTTGAGTCGCGTTCAAAGGTTTGCATCCAAAAAGATGTCATATTTCATCACTTTATTGTCTTTCATAAGGGGGGACCAAAAATCCCGGGATATTTGGGTCCCCCATTAGAACTAACATTCTCTTCTCAAAATCACGTTTTTACTGCTTACCTGACATTTTTGAGACATCAACAGAACATTTGAGTCGCGTTCAAAGGTTTGCATCCAACATGCTGTCATATTTCATTACTTTATTGTCTTTCATAAGTGGGGACCAAAAATCCCGGGATATTTGGAACCCAGGATATTTGGGTCCCGCCATTAGAACTAACATTCTCTTCTCAAAATCACGTTTTTACTGCTTACCTGACATTTTTGAGACATCAACAGAACATTTGAGTCGCGTTCAAAGACTTGCATCCAACATGCTGTCATATTTCATCACTTTATTGTCTTTCATAAGGGGGGACCAAAAATCCCGGGATATTTGGGTCCCGCCATTAGAACTAACATTCTCTTCTCAAAATCACGTTTTTACTGCTTACCTGACATTTTTGAGACATCAACAGAACATTTGAGTCACGTTAAAAGGTTTGCATTCAAAAAGATGTCATATTTCATCGCTTTGTCTTTCATAAGGGGGGACCAAATATCCCGGGATTTTTGGTCCCCCCATATGAAAGACAATAAAGTGATGAAACATGAGAGCATGTTTGATGCAAACCTTTGAACGCGACTCAAAATGTTCTGTTGATGTCTCAAAAATGTCAGGTAAGCAGTAAAAACGTGATTTTGAGAAGAGAATGTTAGTTCTAATGGGGGGACCCAAATATCCCGGGTTCCAAATATCCCGGGATTTTTGGTCCCCATTTATGAAAGACAATAAAGTGATGAAATATGACAGCATGTTGGATGCAAACCTTTGAACGCGACTCAAATGTTCTGTTGATGTCTCAAAAATGTCAGGTAAGCAGTAAAAACGTGATTTTGAGAAGAGAATGTTAGTTCTAATGGGGGACCCAAATATCCCGGGATTTTTGGTCCCCCCTTATGAAAGACAATAAAGTGATGAAATATGACAGCATGTTGGATGCAAGTCTTTGAACGCGACTCAAATGTTCTGTTGATGTCTCAAAAATGTCAGGTAAGCAGTAAAAACGTGATTTTGAGAAGAGAATGTTAGTTCTAATGGGGGACCCAAATATCCCGGGTTCCAAATATCCCGGGATTTTTGGTCCCCCCTTATGAAAGACAATAAAGTGATGAAATATGACATCTTTTTGGATGCAAGTCTTTGAACGCGACTCAAATGTTCTGTTGATGTCTCAAAAATGTCAGGTAAGCAGTAAAAACGTGATTTTGAGAAGAGAATGTTAGTTCTAATGGGGGGACCCAAATATCCCGGGATTTTTGGTCCCCCCATATGAAAGACAATAAAGTGATGAAATATGACAGCATGTTGGATGCAAGTCTTTGAACGCGACTCAAATGTTCTGTTGATGTCTCAAAAATGTCAGGTAAGCAGTAAAAACGTGATTTTGAGAAGAGAATGTTAGTTCTAACCGGGGTACCCAAATATCCCGGGTTCCAAATATCCCGGGATTTTTGGTCCCCCCTTATGAAAGACACTAAGGCTGGGCATACACTGTGCGATATTTTAAATCGTTTGATTCAGCCCTATCTCAAACTGCACGACTAGATCGCTGAGTTCAGAACTTCGCAGCCCACGAGTAATGCTCTCACACTGTACGGCCCGATGCTCTGATGCGACGTGACTGCTTACACTATACGTTCATAACGCACCTAAGGGTGCGTTCGAAATGAGACAGGCCTGCGCAGAATCGATCACCGGCGGTCGGCGCACAATGCAGATAAGAACACGTTTCATGCAACAGGAGGATCACTTTTATTTTAACTTCAATCAGCGATCGAGGACACTTTATCTAAGAACGTGGTCTGTAAACTACATACAGGTGATCTAACAGGAAGTAAGTGTCTCCTTCTGTATGTGCTGGAAACTGTCCGACTTGACTGCAGCTTTTTGTCTCCACCTCCTGCTGCGGCCGCCTGATCTCGTCTACTCACCAGGCGAGCCGCAGTTCATCTCAAACGCACCTACTGCTTCTACTGTGGGATACCTTCACGAGGAGCGACCAGGATTTCAAACAAGTTTGATTTCCTTGCGAGCACACGATTTGTGATCGGGAGCTCGTCAGGAGGTGTTGATCTCTAGTCGTTACCCCACGTATACTGCACGAAGCACGACCCACGATAGGGTCGAAATTCGGCCCGATCCAAAAAATACTCGCACGACTGGAAAATCGGCTCAAAACGAGCCGACAGTCGCACAGTGTATGCCCGGCTTAAAGCCGGCCAATATCGATCCATAACAATGACACAACCTGAAACCTCCATAGACACTGCAGCGACATGTTTGGAACCCCCCCTAATGGGGCCCCGACTGCCCGTGGCCGGCTTCCTGCAGCGCTTCAGGCCGCGCCCCCTTCTGCCAAATATGGAAGTGTCCCCAAATTTCCCAGCGCCCCCATATTTCCCGGAACACCGGAACCGAAGACAGTTGGCAGGTAAACATGCGAAAAAACCTAGAACAGACATGAAAAATGATAAAAAAAATCTGTATACTTAACAGTTCGGGTACCAACTCAGGTAGCAATATTAACAATTCTGTCTGAAAAAGAAAATTCTGGACTGCAACAAAACTTTCGCGTCGTTCCTCCATGTTACATCAGATCTGCTTCATGTGTTCGCTGTCGTGCTGTTCTCTTACTGGTTACTTCAGTGCAGCTCCATCTAGTGGCACAGATGTGTAATGACAACAGAAAGTCCAGTCATTGGACTGGACTTTCAGTCAAATTACAAATTCAAAACAAATTCAGTCCTGTGGACCATTTTTTTCATTTCGTATTTTTGATCCAAGTCTAAAATTGAAATATAAAAAAAAACCCAGGCATTTTTTCCTTTTTTAGTTCACATATATTAAAAAATATATGTCACTTATATTTAAATGTCACTTATTTATGTATTTTGGAACAACTTTGAAAACTCAATAAAGATAATGTTGGGAAAAAAAATGTCACTTTTTAATTTTTAAAATTTTTGATTGACAATTGAAAATAGAAGGAATTAATGATACACGAATTGGTAAAGTTACATGATGGACATGTAACATGGACATTTTCCTTTTAAAATTCTCCCAGAAGGAGGATTCGACAGAAACAAGGTTATTTGTAACAACTGCCAAGTTGAACTCCCCGTTAAAAGTTTCTGCTGTTACCTCAGAAATTACCTGTTTTAATGTTCTGATTGTGCTGAGACACAATCATTTTGTTGGATTTTGTTTGTAGACTTTTTTTAATTTTTTATAAAAACAGGATGACATTAATGCCCCGGCAGTGGCAATAAGCTTTATTTTATTTTACATTTTTTGAGATGAGATTTACACTAAATATGTGTTACTGACAAGTGCTGAAGTTAAAAGTGTTTGAACAACAAATGTTATAGCACTTTAGTTCATATGGCAGCAGAACATTTAAATAAAAGGGGATTTTACACTACTTTTGAATTCATTATTTGATTTTGCGCATACAATGCGATTAATCGCGATTAATCAGGGAAATAATGCGATTAATCGCGATTAAAAATTTTAATCGTTCCCCAGCCCTAATATATATATATATATATATATATATATAATATATATATATATATATATATATATATATATATATACACTTTCAAAGACTGTCAATATGACCCTATATAAATATATAATTTCCTAATTTTTCTTCAGAGACTCAAAAGTTAGTCTCACGTTTATTAACTGAGGTCTAGAGTTTACCCAATGCAAGCCAAACTTAAGATGTTGTGGTGTTGTCTGTTAAACTCGGGGGTCTCCAACTCCAGTCCTCAAGGGCTGCTGTCCTGCAAGTCTTTGATGTTTTCCTGCTTCAGCACACCTGATTCAAATGAATGGGTCGTTAACAGACCTGTGTAGACCTGGATGACAAGCTGGTGGTGATCCATTGATTTGAATCAGGTGTGAACTGCAATTGGCCAAATTAGACAACAAATGATTCAAAACAAAGGCAAAAATTGTCTAAGGGCCTTATGATATCCTCCACACAAGCCATTTGAACATATATAATTGCTGATCACCATTTTCTCTGAATTTTGAGTAGTTTATTCAACTTTGTAACACTTGTGGTGTTCCCGGTCAAAAATGACCACCATAGGAAATTAATGGGTGACCCTAGATTGTGTTCATCCATCAGATTGTACACAATCACAAATACACCACCATACACACACCACCCCACCCCACCCCACGTGAACCCCTTTCAGACTGAACAAATAGGTGTCTCCTCTTCCCACCTCATTCCTGTGCTTATGTGCCCACCCCCCACATGAACCACACTTTCCAAACTAAATGTATAACACTAACACTTGTTCCACATTTCAAAGTAAACAATTAGGTGTTTGTTATGAGAACCGTCTCTTTCCCAGGCTTATGTGCCCATCCCCCCACGTGAACCGCACTTTCCAAACTAAATGTATAACACTAACACTTGTTCCACATTTCAAAGTCAACAATTAGGTGTTTGGTATGAGAACCGTCTCTTTCCTGTGATATTCCAGTCCAAGGATGGCAATTTGCTCTGGTATTCATCCACCCAGGAAAGAGGAGGCAGAGCAAGACTAGAAAATATTGTTAGGACAATTGTTGTGTCTATTTTATGTATATTCACTGCAGTTATTCATATAAACCAGTGGTCTGAGACATTGTTTACAGCTTAAAAAGGAGTTATTTGGTGTTAATCAGTGGTTTTTCTGTTAATGTAGGAGCAGTTAAAACAGGCCGGTCAAATTTGACTGGGAGCACTAAAGTAAGGGGGGAGAAACGAACACGACACAAAGGTTAAATTGCTTTTACGACATTGTCCAAGATTGACTTTTGTTATGTCTCTTGCTTAATTGCTCCCTCAGTTTCCGTCATTGAGTCTGTTATCTGCCTCTGCCATCATGTCTTACTGTGGCTCTGAGAGTTAGTTTCATCGGTGTTGCCGTAGAGGGATATGCAGTTGTTGCAGGAGTTGACTGGGATGGGAATCCAAAATTACTTTGGGTGGTTTTTGCTGACAGTAGGGACCACGTCTACAGTAGTAGACCACAACCGCCACATGACTCCTGCTAAAAGTAATCAAATATTCCTTCAAATAAAAGTGAAACTGATATTTAAACATCAAAAACTCTTTTTTGCTGAGAGATGGAAGATGAAAACAGTTGGAGGCAGAGGGGATCAAAGAAACCAGAAGAGTTACAGTCTCCAAACACTTTAATGACATTTGCTATTGCTTTGTGTCTTTTTTTCTGTGTATGAGGTATTTTAAGTGTGTTCCCAGAGGCCTGTCGGTTTATAATCTGTCCATGTTTGCAAGTCTACTCTTTCCACAGTTTCACCTATAGGCACTAGAATAGAGCTTTACTTTTAGCATAAAGTGAACATCCACCTCACTCTCAACAGCGCTGTGCCTTGTTCCTTCATTCCCTCTGTTTCTTACCCCACCCCCCACCCCACCTCTGACCTTTCTTTGCTGCGACAGCCTCTCAACTCCTCACTCTAATTGATAGAAACAGAGTTAGTTAAGATGTCACATGAACACATCTACAGCATCCAGACAAGCCAACAGCCCACTGCTGATAGCCCATGCCATGCCACCCATGGTCTAACCGATGGTTAAATTGGTGTTGCAAGGAGGTCAGGAGTGCCTGCAGCCCCCAGGGAGCATTTGACCCTTCCTGTCACACACTCACAAGCTCGTACATACTATCCACTCCTCAGCCGGCAAACCCAAAGTTCAGCAATCCATTTACTCCCACAGCAGCTCAATCAACACATACAGCATGTAGTGCAGGTTCTACAAGCTTTCAAGTATGCACATAATGTTTCCGACTGGTAATTGCTTCCTTTGTTCTGATCCAGCTGTCATCATCAAATGGTGGGACCGGGTGATTAGATGAGACAAGCTACGAAAGCCATTGATTAGACACATCTCTTCCATGGGATATAGATTTATGAGCCCCTCCGCTGCACAATGAGTCAACCCAATGGGATTTCTTGTGTAAAGGTTACAAAAGGGTAGAGAATCTCCTCTTAAAGGATTTTTGTTTCTAGCAGGATAGAAATGACCTTTTCCAGAAACTTAGTCAGAATAGTGACGGATGCAGCGACTGCAGAGGATGAATCTTTAAAATTCAAGAGTGTGGATTAGCTTGTTTTGGCTTCAGTTGTTTCTTGTCCACAGATGACAAATGGTCTTGAAGTTTGAGGGCTCCTACTTTTTTCGTACATATTTTCTGAATCTGAAATAAGAATAAAGAAACAAACAAATGGCGTGAAAGACAGACTCTGTGAGAAATACATACTATACATACACCATAAAACTCACCTACTTGGAAACAATGACTTTTAAGCGTAGCCCAAGCCCAAGCGATGCATTTCAAATAATGTAAACTGAATTAACGGGAATCAATACTCCACAGTTTTTATTGCTGCATGGTGCAGATCAATAGACTGTAATACAGTAGAATTGTTTTGGTTGTATGTTTAGATATTCCTGTTGCTGGAGGCATATTTGTGTGTTGGCGTGATTGTGTATCATGTACACTAGAGAGAAAATCAAATGCCGGAGGGGAAATTCATAAAAATGCAAGGATGCCTTTACTGCATGTTTAAACTAATGTGTCTTAATCATAGTTTGAGTGAAATAGAAAATTAATTTTGCATTCTACAAAGGTTCTAGTTATTTGTTAATACTTTGGCAGAGGAGTATCAAGAGTATCAGGAAGATTTAAAAAAAACAAAACAAAGATTGAATAAGGATTAGTATTCCTTTTTCATAGTTTTGAGGGAAGGGCAGGAGGAGGGCATCTCATTAATCTTGAGGACGTCCATTCCAACAATATTTCTGTGGATAAAAACTGGCCATGGACCTGGTCTGTGTAAACAATAAAAGAGTGAGGCCAAGCATCTTCCCCCCTGCTGTTCTGTGTGATCAGCAAAAGTGTATCTCTAGAAACTCGCTGTCAGGCAGAATGGATTGTACTTAATTTCCAATAAGGTGCTTAAGAGCGATCCCTAATCATGCCTTTAATTAGAATCCACTGGTCATTAAGGGGAGATAATTCATTAAAAATACCAACGCTCTCTGTGGGAGCAGCACAGCAGCAGACGGACAAACAGTCTGCTCTGTTCACAGGCCGGTTTCTCTCCTCTATATGTCACAGAGGTCTTTCAGAAGATATTCATCCTGAAACAAAAGGTTCTTGAAACCATTGTTATAAAGGAGCTTTAACTTTATGTATAGAGAACAGGAGACAGGAGCCTTCCACACTGTTACTTATTTGAACAGAAAAATGTTGCACAAAGCAAATCAGGTTTTGTGCAAAAATTAGTATGTTAAACTTGAAATGAGGGAAATCTATAGTTTTCTGTTTAGGATAGGGAAGTAACTTAAACTGGAGAAAGAGGGGTGAAACATGCTTGTTTCAGAAACTGAAGTAACTTAGATTCGGAGTCAGTTATGACGGTAACTCAGTCTGTAAACCCAGCCTGGTTTGGAGAAGGTTAGCTTCCTCTCCATGTCCTCTACTTCATAAAGCTGGAACTAGTTTAATTTTCTCAGGCATCCATATTATCCATACATCATAAATGGGCTATCACCCATCATGTCCATTAACACCTTTGTGTTTGCATTTATTTGATGAGATTTTTTCTCTAATGAGAGTTTTCTCTGTAAGGTCGGCTGTGCGCTGCAGAGCTGGATGTTTGGCAGAGCTGTGAAAGAGGTGGTCCTGGCTTTGAAGCAGTTTCTGATTTTGTTCTTTTTTTTTTTTTTTTGGAGTATATCTCAGCCACAAACCCATAGCAGATGTCAAAGAAAGAGTTCAGGCACATGATCGATATCATTAATGATTTACAGCAATGTTTTTAAGAGCATCCTGCACACACCTCTGTGAGAAAAGGAATTCTCCTTCTGGATTTCCCAACGTGATTTGAAAGTTTTAATGGGACCCATCGTCCCATCGAGGCTCCTTAAATGATTTCTTTCATGTTGTTAAAGAGAGAGACAACCACGATGTTACCTGTCTGAATTATATTTTTATACTGCGTCCAGGATCTTTTTTCTCACCAGCAGGGTTGCACCAGTATGAAAAGTGAATCTTAACGTACAATACGTTTACATTCCAACACCTGTCACTCAAGACACATAACATTGTTAAATCATTACATATTTGTAATATGCATTCAATCGTTCTGCACTTTCTTCCACATTAACTCTCTTTCTTTCACCTTTGTGGTTGTGTTACTTTGGTACAGAAGGGCGTGCTCAACTTCGCTACGTGATTGCAATAAGAGCTCCAATTCTGACAAAGAAAGGCAGGAGAGTCTCTTCTGTTCAGCCGGTGTTGCCATGGTGAATCAATTGTATTGGAAGTCTACTGATGATGAAACGTACTCAAACTTGACTGAACTAACACAAAACCTCTGGTTTGAAACCCCTGTCACTGGGTTTCCCATCTCTGGGTTTTTCAACTCTCAGTCTAACAGAGTTTGCTGAATCTCCGTTCTGAAAGTTTAATTCTGCTGCACACTGGCAATAAAAACAGCTGAGTTCATTTTCTGCTTTCCGCTTATTTGTCTGGAAAAGTAGTCCAGTGGTAGTGAGGGCTCTCTGGTCATTCTGGGTATTGTTGTCTTCACCCAAAGTATTACTTCTTTTTTTCTGTTACATTCCATGTGTTTTTCTTGTTTGCATGCCATAGATATATAAGTATTGTGGTGTTTGGTTTATAATCTCCCGACCATTTCATTACAGTAATCAGGGCTTGGATTGGCAGTGGTGGCAGGATGACTTAGAGCTTGGCTCTTCGCCTCATTAACTTTCCGTGACCAACGAGCAGCACTCGCGAACAAATGGGAATTGCCTCAACACCCAGTTTCTTTTCAGGCTCTTCTGCGGTACGTCCAGTGAAGGTAAAGATTACATCTCATCCCCTCCTATCTCTCTCTCTAGAATCAGACCTGACATTGTGTCCCAAACTGCTTGACTCCCCTTCTTTCAAGGCCATTTATCATGATGGGACAGAGGGTGTTGTTGTTTTTTTGTTTTTTCTTTCTTGTAAATTGATATTTGTTTTGGGAGATGAGTGTGTCATTCAAATACTTACATCATAACTATATATTATATTTTTACTGAAATTCAACTTTTTATTATTTAAAACTGACCCTTTTCCTCTCATCTCTAATTCGATTTCTCAATTTCTCAGAGTTTTACTGTTTTCATTTAATCACCACATGTCAGGTGCTAAATATATTCTTTTCATTACTGCTAACAATCTCATCTCTCAAATTACCCAATGATACCAACTTATTTTAACAAAAAGGATACAAATTTATGCTCCATTTAAATGATAATATTAGTAATAAAAAAGACTTATATATACTAGATGCTATATGTTTGCTTCTGCCTGGAGGTCCGGTCTCCAGTGAAGTGTGTATTTAAACACATTAAGTATCACATGCACTTCTAAAGCACGATGCTTCTCTGAACTCTGACCCATGTTTAATGAAAATTCAGAGAAATGTGAAAGAGAAAGATATGGCAACAGTCTCTCTGTATAATCAGCCAATGTATACTTATTTCTCCATTTTGACAATACGTACCATCAGCTGGTGTGCTCTTTGAGTACGATCCATGTGGTTTCAAATTCACACTTTGCCCAAGGCTTAAATAACAACCTGCTGTCATTTCCATGCCCTATGAGTACTTTTCTTAATCATGCCCCTCCATGTGCAGTCATACAATTTAATTAGCTGCTCACCAAAGTTATCATTAAAATTAATCACAGGCATCCTACCAGACTCTGATCACACTTCAGAGCTCATTTTATTTCTCTTTGGTGAAACTAGGGGCTTTAGAATCGATGAATGTTCATTTAGGAAGTAAGATTTTACACTCATTATTGAGCTGTTATTTCTTGTAAGGAGGAGGAATCACTCTGGCACTGGTGCTATAAGAGCAAAGGGCGGGGGGGGAGATATTATGCTAAGCTGCTCCTTTTACAACAGTAACTGTAACAAGTGCACACATAAATCTCATGAGATATCATCAAAGCTGTTTTCATGGCGGTGTCCAGCGTCTGCAGAGCAGGGGGGCCTCTTAACCAAGACAGTTCAATGATGAGATCCTGGCTCAGTGTCCCTCTGTTGGAGTTAAATAACCTCCATATTTCCCCGCACGGCTGACACTAATGGGAACCACGCTGTGTATCCCAGCTCACCATGATGCCTGCGTGCGTTCACTGATGCTCAGCCCGTGATTGGGTTGGTGACTGAGGTCATATTTTTTACACTGACCACAAGTTGTGGAGCAAAACTTCAATAACCTGCTGGGTGAATGCGATTAGTATCCAACAACCATATCACTTAGACAAGCAGTGAGTGCCGCCTAGAGGGAATGATCGTTATTCGAGTCTGTGAGTAAACAATGAGGTCTCCACAAAGACAAGGGTTAAGAAAGGAGAGGGGAAAGAGTGATATTATGATGCAGCCTCTTGGTTATCAATGAAGAAAGGTGAAGTGTGTGCTATCAATATGAGACAGAGTGTTATCTCTCATGATTCTCGTCATCGGAGCCCTCTATCAGGTGAACACTAAGCGATGAAGTGCTCACACTGCCAGAGATGGTTCAAATCAGTTAATAAAAAACAGAAATATCATGGTTTTCCTCTTTTAAGAAGGACTGGTTGTTACAATGATCATTCACCTGTAGCTTATTCCTGTGTTCTAGCATATTTAGGTGAAATGTATATTTAGAACGAATGACAGACTGGATACTATAAAATGTGAAACAGTGCAGGATGTGCTGTTTGGATTAAGATATATCTTTTTGTTGATAATATGTGTGCATGTTTGCATAGCACTTGTCTTATTGTTGTAAAAGGTTGAAAGTTAATATTTGAATCCATAATTAAAGAATATGTCTTATTAAAACATTGCATGACAGCGCTCTCTTCTATGTCATCATCAGTTTCTTCTGCTAACTCCTACAAAAAAAAAAAACAATGAAAAAATATCTACTTTTATTGAAAAAACATGTGGCCAGTTCAGAGCTTACTGTCTTGTCTCCCTTCAACCTTCAACCGCATCACAAACCTGCACCTGCGACTTCAGAGGTGATTAATTGCTGGATTGATCCACAGATCAATTAAGAGGTCCAAAAGAGCAGAAATTGGAATTCTCTGTAATTACATGGAATATTAAGGAACGAGATAAACCGTACAGTCAGTTTTTAAAACTTAGTTTTGGTGGCTTCCCCTCTCAGTCCAAACAGATGCATGTCATCAAGACTGTGGGAGTAGGATGCAAATGCAGGAGACCAGGAGGAAGAACTAACCGAAGTCCTTTTACTTGAAAAAAAACTGACCATAAAATTGCAGCCAAGCCAGGATATTCCAGTGTAAAAACCAAGGAATGGAAGTGGCAGCACAGGGAAGCATGAGAGGTAGCACAAAGAGCACAGGGAAACACAACAAACAGAGTGACAACGGACTAGCAGGGGAAGGAGGAAAGACAATGTGTAGACAGGAGGTCTGAGGGGACACAAGTGTGAATACAGTGATCCCTTGCCACTTCGCAGTTTAAGTTCCATGGTTTTAGTTATTAGCAGATTTTTTCAGAAATATATAATATCATTTTTTTAAAAAAAGTTTTAAAAATCGCGGAAACATCACAGGATTTTGTGCGCGTTTTCTCACAGTAAAGAAATGCTGTGAGCCAGCCTGGTCCCTTTAAGAAGGTAGCCTTATGGGTAATGGTGTGGCCTTATGGGTAATGGAATGTGTGTGTCGTGGGACGGCAGAAGAAAACAGGGTTAGATGAAAAGTGTAGTGAGCATCAACAGCAGCCCAGCGTGTAAAGATTTACATTCTCTGTTAACTGACAGGAGCCCAACAATACAACCTGTGTGATGTTACAAGTTCCTGCAGTGCCAGAATAAAGTGCCCATTCCATGCAGAGAAAACCAGACTTTTTCTTTTGTTGTTGTTAGGCGTGTTAGCCGCTAATTACGAGCCAAAAATAGCACAATACCAGCAGTTTCTTTACTACGGTTCAGAGACCAGAGGCTGTGAAGGTAACAGAAAGACCACAGTTGAGCCTTTATCTTGTTTCGCAGCAGTGCCTCGATACTTTTTGGGGGGTTTTAAAACATATCTTAAACACATTATTGAGGCTCGGGGGGCTCCGGCTCCAGTTTGCGTGGATTTTGATTTACGCGGGGGGGCACCGGTCCCCATTAACCTGTGAAAAATAAGGGATCACTGTAATCCAGGAAGACAAGCGAAACAGCCAGACAGCAAGAGAAGCCAGACAGCTCTAAAATAAAAAAACAAAAGAACGCAGGAAATTCAAGATCAACAAAATCCTGTAAACTGTGAAAAAAGGTTGATTGGGGATTATCATTTTTCTCTTTGTGATGGACTCATCATCTGTTAAGAGAAACCTTGTTTCCTTTTCTTTCGCCATTTCTTTAAAATTAAGTGCAAATAAACTAACAATAACTATAGACTTCTCTTACCTTAAAAACTCTTTATTTTGCCATAAAACTTATAAAACGCAGCAAATGCTTTAGGACTTTTTTCTCAATTAATATTATGTTTTAAGAAACTCCATGAAATACCTTTATGTGAAACTCTCCTTTATGTGAAAGCGAGATTTAGCCGATGACCATAGTGACACTACATGAAACTGCCACGCCACAGGACTCTGCTGTTTGTGTGGAAAGGACCGTGTAATGGGGAAGCTTGAGCACAGAAGAGTGCCATCTTTTCACAACAAGCAAAACAACGATAGACAACAGGGCTTCCATCTTACAAATGAAAAAGAAAGGGGTTGTGTAAACCTGTGAACACAACTATGGAATCCATGTTAACATATCTGCAAACTTCGGCAGCTATACGGAATAAAAATCAGATGATTTTGGTCAATATTCACAAAACAAATAAATAATCTTTTCATTCTAAATGACCAAGTCAGAGTAAACTTGGAAAACAGTGAGTCTTTATGTGACAGTGAAGGCAAGATGAAAAACAAGGGTAATTAAAACAACAAGGGAGAGAATGAGAAAAGGAGGTGGAGGTGCTGCAGTGAAGTGGAGGTTTGGAGTTGGAGAAGGTGACCCTGAGATGCAGGCAGGGCTGTTCATTTAGGCAGGCAGGGAGCAGAGCAGTGACAGCCAGCACCTGAGCAGCGCTGGACCCCTGGAGAGAGGCACTGTGGCAGATGGAATAAGAGAATTTAGATTAATAACCCCTTCAGACCTCAAGAGCCCTCTAAGCATGGGAACTGCAAGACCCCTATGTTGTATCAGGTCTTAATGGGTTAAACAATCCCACAAAACATCACCATGTTGTAGCTGTTCTCTTATTAGAGGTAATCTTCAGTCTACCTGAAGAAAAGGAGAAAGTGTGGATTATTTTATTCAGGTTAATTACAGTTTACTGAAGCAACTTAGCCTCAAGGTTTTCCAGTAAATAGTTGCATGAAATTACTGTAAAGAGTCTCAGTCACAGAATGACAATATATCAAATGCTTAATGATTTAAAAAAAAAAATCCAGCAATAAGAGCAATCAAGTGCTGTCAAAAACTTCCAATAAGTCTGGGTTTAACTAGGGATGACAAATTTAGGAGCATAATGCAAGATTTTTTTTTTTTTTTTTCAAAGGTTTTTGTCATGAAATCATACCAGCCTGGCAGAAGACAATGACCACATGTGGAGTCCAATCTGATCTGAAAAAAAAAGAAAAAAGAAGTAAGAAAAAAATGAGCTGAGAGTGAGGACAGGGTTGAACAAATTCATCTTTACTGGGCACTGAACTTGTAATTTTTCCACCTCTGTCTCATTCTCCATTTCAAGGACACATTGGCTGCTGAGAATGTTATGACTTTGTGGCCATGGCAGTGAGACTCTCTCCACTGAGGCTGGTCGGCCGGCTGCCTGATCCATTATATCTCCTGATTACCACCCACCACACACACTGATAAGATCCCAGCTGGAGCAGGACAGGGGCTCCGAGTGCCAGCACTCCACTGAAAACCAGCATCGGCCTGTTTGCACATATGCATGTGTTTGTGGCCACTCAAACATTAGCAAATATGAATGTATTATTGAAGACAACCCACCGTCAGCATTTCATGTCTGGGAGAACTGGAAATACAAGTGATTGAATATACAAAGTTCAGAAAAATACAAGCTGCCTGTGTGTTTGTGAAACTATCGTTCTTCTTCAAACAACAAGTGTCGCGGGTTATTTGTTCAAGCAGGTGTTACGACCTATACTGGCTTCTCAAAAATGTGCAGTCTGACCGATTACAATTAATGTCATTAATCGATCCAATCAGGCTATGATCTTTTTTTCTATTGTGTGTTCTGGTCCATCTGGTTTTAGAAGGTCAATATGGCCACTGAAAATGAAATGAACCAGGACTTTGTAGAAGCAAACCAAACCCAATGTGTCTCTTTCTGTTTTGGTCCCAACAAAAATGACCCAACTACACGTGTGAACACTTCACCAGTGAACCAGTCAAGACTGGCTACATACTAGATGACTTTAGGCCCAGTTGTGAGCCCACAGCCCCCAGCAATCATGGAGTCATGGCCTAATCTGAAGGTTGTCACAAACTGATTTGTCTAAAAAAATCCTCAAGTATGTGGTGTCAGTACCAGAGATGGGACCAAGTCATTGTTTTGCAAATCTCAAGTAAGTCTCAAGTCTTTGTCCTCACGTCCTGAGTCAAGTCTCAAATCAAGACAAGCAAGACGCCAGTCAAGTCCGAAATCGGAAGCTTCAAATTTCAAGGTGTTTCGAGTCCTTTTAACAATAGTGCAAAAATATGATAAATGTAAACGATAGCATAGCATGAGAGTATGACCTACCATTCTTTGTGCAACTTCAAAAAGTGGAACAAAGTTGGCAGTTGTTCCATCCATCTGAGATCCTTGATCTGCATGTTTTGCATACTGCAGTTCAGTGAAGCTTCAAGTCTTTTTACATTTTTCAAGTTCGAGACTAAATTTTTTAAATTAATGACTCCGGTCAGTACCAATACTTTATTCCTGCTCTCAACTGAGTCAGAGCCTCCCAGATTTCTCAATTGCGTTGGCAACCGACAGAAAACCTTCAATAGCTAACGACAGCGAGCAAATCGCAACACAAACCAAATGGAACAAAAAGATCAGCTCAAGCAGCTGCAGCGCAAACATGAGCGCCTTTATAACATGGCAAGGAGAACATCAGTGAAATCTTGTTTCTTTAGAATTTCCTTGTGAAATTATTACTACAAACGTTTAGCATGTGGTCTTGCGGTCTAAACTGTCGAGTGTGTGCATTCAGAGGATTATGATATTATGAATTTTTTTAAACTACCCTTGTGTCTGTGGTCTCCTACTTTTTTTTTTTTAATTGGAGAAAGATTGGAAATTGTGTAGTGTGCAGGAAGTCTAATCCTAAGGAAAAAGAAAGTGAAGCAGTGAGTGAAACCTAAAGAAAGCATGCTGGGGTTGATTCTCAGCTATCCAGATCTTGTTAACTTAAAAAAAAAAAAGTATTTCAGAGAAACTGGACTCCTTTTCTTGGTTTTTGAGACATTTGACACCACCAGGCTTCCTTACGTCTAACTTCCTGGTGGGGAGTTTGAGGTTTATAGGCCTGAAAATATTAACTTAGAAACAGATGAAAAAGGGAAAATGGGTATGTTCACCATTTTGTACTTGTACATTTGAAATAACCAGATGGTCTCCTTGAATTCCTATTGTTTGCTGTTGTTGCATTTATTGCACCTACCCAGGCTGCTGACATTATTTTTGCTTTATTATCTCCATCCTTGTGCCTTTTCCATATGACAGAGCCATTTCTCACCTAGACACTCTCCTCTAACTAATTCATTTTCCTGAGACAGAATTTATCTTCCATTTCTCTGCACATACAGGGACACAATCAGATTTTCTCTCCAACGAAAATGAGGAAAGGGGGCTTTTGTTGCCAGAGTATGCCTCATGTTTTTTACAGTAGCGGGTTCCTGATGATCACCTCTGTACTTCTGAATGTAAACTGTCTGAGTTTATAATGTGGCACTGACAGATGTATTCATTTTCTTGGCCAGTTGTCTGATTCAATATTATCTAAGAGTGTTATCTTTTGTTCTCACTAGTGTTACAAACCCCTCAAAACTTCCCTCTGAAAAATTCAGAGGTCTTAAAATAGTGACAAAGCCACAGACGATTGTTTCTCTATTGAGCCAGGATATTCTGCCTTTTTCACAGTGGAACATTTATAATATCTTCCCTAAAATCTAGTGAACAACATACATGTGTATGCTGGTGATGAGCTGGAACTCATCTGGCAGGATGCACGCCGGACTGGTCACCAGTCCGTCACCCAGAGACAAATGATACAAATAGCTATGCACAACCATACCTATGTCCAATATGATCAGTGCATGCCCTTTCTCACCAGAAAGTAAGGGATTTCTGAGTTCCAAGTCGGATGTTACAATTGCAATGCCCCCTGAAGCGGAAATTACAATTTGAGAATGCTAATCTTGGATCTCAGAGGCTGTATTTACGCCCTTAACTAACTCAGGGGTTCATGGGAAAATAAACTAATTTCTACAATGTTGGAGAATTCCGTCTAAATTTGTTCTCACATACACACAGTAAAATTTTCTCTCATCAGTGGACTGTTGCCACAATATTTGTATGTGCACACTACCATGTATAGTTTTAGTATGGATTAGTATCTCTGACGATAATTGTCATCAAGGTTTGTATAAGTCTCTTTACAACCTGTTCACCTGAGCCATTCGTGTTGGAGCTGGAAATATCAAAAACATGCCATACAGTGTATCCCGACGACCAGGATTGGGAAGCCCCGAGCATGTCCGACATTCAGAAAGGTTAATTTTCTGACTTTGTTACTGGAATGTGGTGAACTTGGATGTGAGGTCATACTGAGTTAAATGGAAAGCAGCAAAAATCACCAATCAGCTTCAATATACAGTACAAACAGAGGACATGCAGGAGCCTGGGCTATTGTCGCCTGGGGATGCACACATTTTAGTTATTGTAACTGCCCAATAGCCAACTCCCCAAGTTGCCTATGAGGCCGACATTAGACAAAATTAAATCTGCATAAACCTGATTTTTATTTGATGGACATGTTGTAGATGTAGAGCAGCTCCATAATGTGGTACAGAGATGAACAAATATTTGATGTTGTACAACGAAAGGTCAGCATTTCCATGTTTTGGGAATTCTCTAAAATAACATAAACATATCCACAATAAGTCTCTGCATAAATTACATTATTGCCGTATATTAGCCTAGAGCATGAATTAACCTTACATAGGGAGCTGAACAGCACAGAAGCAGGTTAGTGCAAGATAACACATCTACAATGTCTTCTCAAAAAAAGGAGATTGGAACAGAAAGAACGCTGAGTGAAGCATCTGGATTCAGACCAGTAAGGTAGAAACCTTACTCTGATTTTTTTTTTTCTCCACTTTGGTCAAGCCAGCATCAGCCCACTGTGTTTTTGCCTTTAGAATGTATTTACAATCACATAGTTTTCAAGTAAAAAAAAAGCATCCAAGATTAAGTTTATTGAATTTTATCGTGTGTTGGATTGCAAGCCAAGATGCTGACCAGCACGAGCGAGGTCACAGAGGGGAAGGTCGCACCTGCATAAACACACAGACATGATTTGTGTGCAAAGAATGGAGGATGTAAGTGTGATTTCTTTTCCTGGTTGTCTTTTTAAACATCTCTCTATTTCTTCAGTGAAAATAATAATACATTTCAGATGACTGGAATGAACATTACCATATCATGAGCACTCAGGGTTTCATGTACTGCCACTTTACAAAAATGGTGTTGTAAATGTGGCATGTGGATTTATTGGCTCTTGCAAAGCAATCTGGCTCCATGCTGCTGGACTCCTACTCTAATGATCTCAACTAAAACCTTGAAATGTCATGTTGTAGTAAAGCAAAAAAACTATCCTGCCACTATGAACGTAGACCAGATGAATGCACAGTAGTGAAGGCATCTTGTTTGCATGCGACAGCGGCCACAAAAAGGAAAGTTCATGAATTTGCTTTGTTTTCTGAAACTGATTCATTCTTTATACATTCACTTCTGTGTTTCATCAGTGTTCAGTAGGTGATCATTTCCCTCTGGGTTAACTAAAATACATTGTGGAAAGACAGTTCACAGTTGGTTTGACTGGGGTTTGGCTATCAGTGTTACTTATATGGGCAGAAAATATATTAAATGAAGTAACAGACAGGCAGCCACCCAACGTTTTTACTGAAAGAGCTGCCAACATCCCTGCCTGCCGCAAACTGAAATGAACTGCCAGTATAGACCAAGCTGTCTCTGTTTCTTGGTTTAGAGGGAATAACTTCTTTAACTTGTTTCTAGTCTGGATCAGTTTTTTTTTTCAGTTTTCCATCTCGTGAGTTTTAAACCCGTGAGGGTACGGGGCCACATCAGTGCCCATTGCTGTCAGTGACCTGGATGTATTTGAAGGTAGCATTGATGCAGAGACATTTATTGGCATTTATTTTATGCGTGTTGCCATCAGTGCAGCGTCTTTTCCTTGGAGGTCCATGATTAGTTCAGCAGGACGTGGCTTCATAGACACAGACTGCATGTGCATGATGCGTGGCGAATCGTGAAGAGGAGGATCAGACAATAAAAAACCACAGAATGTTGTAATCAATTAGGAAAGGAAACTGATTCCTCTTGAAAAAAAACTACAACATTAGCTATTCTCAGCTGCCAAGCAGTTAAAAGGTATAAATAAGAGTGATGCAACACAATGGTAAACATGCATCTTAACCAACTGTTTTGAGCCTATTGATTGCATCACATTCTATATTTGTCTCTATGTTATGAATACAGTCTAAATGGGAAATGAAGACACTAAAATTATTTAGATTTTTATTCGTGTCTATTAAATAAGCGTTCAAACAAACCTACCTTAATGTTTGTTCCATTAGTCACAGTGACAACATTATCTCTGTCAGGTTTTATTTGACAGTTCATCGGGACTGGTTTCTAGAGACCTGTTATATATTCTCCAGGGGGTATTTGTTGATCGCTGGCACCATTCTGTCATTCAGCAATACAAGTGATTTACCCTGAGAAAAAAAAGACTTAAAACAGTATACAGTCTGTGCCCATCAGTCTCTTAGTCTGTCGCTCTCGTGCTTCTTCAAAGGCGTGTACCCACTGTCACCACTTAAAATATTCATCTAACCTTCCAAATAAAAACCAAGCAGATATGGATGCAACTATGTGAGAGCTGTTCTGAAAAGGGCAATAAGAGTAGATATTTTTGCTACAACTGGCAAAACACTGAACAAATAGTCAAAATGTTTCAATTCAAATTGTGGTTGCACAAATATATGGTACATTTTGCAGGTGGCCCAGTAATCATTACTGCCTCCCAGCTGTCCCAACTTTTCACTGGTTTTGAATGACTCGGTGCTTTGCTGAAAGACATCATGACAGGTTTTCCTGAATTTCTCCCAAGAGAATAAAAACTGCTTATGTTATATTGATTTCTCTGCTTTATTCCCATTTCCCATTCTGCAGACTCTTCACTTTTTTTTTTGCAGCCCATCTGTATGTCCTGCATTTTCCACCAGCAGATAACAGTTATCTGCACAATTATTTGTTGTGATGTGATGATCAATATGGCTAATATAAAACGGTTTAACATCAAGCAGGAAACCCCCCAAAAAACACATTACCATAAGTGGGTTTGAGTGCAGATGCCACCAGGATGACTATTAAAAGGGAACGGTCGTGAGAGACATGGAAATGTATTCTGAGTGTGTGACACCTCCGCTGCCACCTGTCAACTCAGAGTGCAGCGACACAAACACATGAGAAAACAAGAGCATATTACCAAGAGCAAACTGAGAAGAAAAAAAAGCCTTGCTTTGCAGAAAAGACACATATGTATGCACACTAGTCAAGCTACACTGGCATGCTAACGTTTTCTTTATGTGCCTGGGCACCAGTGTGTGTCCAGCCCATCTGCTGGGAGGGGAGGAGAGGGGATGGGAGGGGGGGAGGGGAGGGGAGAGCTTTAAAAGTCCTTCAATTTTTCAAAATATTAAACACGAGGAAACACACAACTGCACACATAAAATTTGCTCGAATATTACAAATGTACACTCTCAACCTCAATGTTCACTGTGTGAGGTCTACAAGTAACAAAAAAAAAAAAAAGAAGAAGAATCGGTCACTCGTGCATTATCGTAAACAGAACATTACTATCAACCCAAATAGAAACAAAGTGATCCAAATCTCCCAACACCTTCTAGGTAAACTCTACTTCAAGAGGAGCAGCAACTTGACATTTATAGACCGGATTTGTTTTCTTTCATTTCCCCTATTTAACGAGAAACTCAGTTTTTGCTTGACATAAAAGGAAATTGGTTGGACACTCTTCCGTGTCTGAACAACCTGTCAACAAAAACCTGCCCATACCCAGCCAGCCACTCTTTTAACAAAGTAAATGTCACAGTAACAGTAATGTGTTACACTGGTGCAAGCTCTGTCGGCAGAGCATAAAGCATCCTAACTGAATATAAGAGAAAAGAGCTGTTGTGTTTGACAGGCATGGTCTTATGTTCACAGAACATAGTTGTAATACTCAACCTGGCACATATAGCATACATATGTTCATTCTGCATGTGAAAAATCACGTGGAGTGAGTTTTTGGCATGCCTGCATTAATAAGAAAAAAATAAAATTAATTAATTAAATACACACACACAAACACACACACACACACATATATATATATATATATATATACATATACATATATATATATATATATATATATATATATATATATATATATATGTATGTATGTATGTATATAGTGGTATTTATGTTCCAATAACTTTGCATTGGACTTGCACGTGAGCGTGTGTGCCTTTTAGGCAACAGGCCCGCCACTGCATGTCAATGTGCACTCGCCTCCACTCACTCACAGTGACCAGCCGATCGCACTTTGGCTGGTTGGCTCATAGACGCAGAAAAAGAAAAAGAAAAAAAGCAGGCATGGCCAGCGGTAGTGGAGACATTGGGGAAAAACTTTTTTTAATCACCAGTGTGAGAGCATTTTGGTTTTGCTGTTGAATACACCGGCGAGAGAGTGACAGTTAACAGTTTACAGAACGCAATCTTCCACCTCCCTAAACCCGGATCTTCCCTGCGTAAGATCCAGTTGTTACCAGTTGTGCATCTTGGCACAGCTGATGTGCTTTTTAAAATACTGCAGAACGAATCATTAGATGCGCATTTAAAGATCACTAACAATAATGTTCCTGTCCCTCCTCGACCACCAACAGTTTCAGACATATCGGAAATAAATTCCTGCATCCAACCTTTTCCAGTTTGACACCAGAGACAAAGATCTCCTTGGTTTCCCCCACAGCAAACATCTGGATGAGATCATGCCACAGCTGTACAGACTGACGTGTCTGGCCGTGACTATTCCCACATCCACCACAACTGCTGACCACACATCCTCTGACCTCAAGAGAATAAAAATGTATGCAAGTAATACGGTGATGTGTAATCGAGAGGTAGAGCCGTTTGTGCACGTCCACATGTGACCAGGTGGACGCACATTTATGCCATTTGGATGCGCTGTTTTACGCGCCGACATGCGAGTTGCGCTTTCCACCAACGATCGCGGGTTTGGGGTAGCAGGTGGTCTGAAACTGTATTGAATCCGTACCGAAACCGTGACACAAGTTATATATAATATATATATAATATATATATATAATATATATAACACGTTAACTTTGACAAGCCTAAAAAATATGAAAAGAAAATTAAGAAAATTTGATATTTTTTGGCATCTTAAGTGGTAATGTGCTATATTTATTTCTTCATGTTGTCAGTTGGACATATTTAACTAGGCTTCACATGAAACTATTGTGGCCCGTTCACAGAGCTCTAATAGCTGTACAGTTGAAACAGGCCAGAGGAAACATATCTGCAACACTGAAGTGGTGCCCGTGTGCCACAGAGATCCAGTCTGCGAGCAAACAAATAAACTTGTTCTTAATATACATTTGTGCATCCTGTTTGAACAAAGATTGCTTATTAACTTTTTCAATATTTTCTAAATTAAACTGACACTTTTCAGGAAATTAATCAAACAATTTAGTTTAAAAGTTGTTAACAAATAAGCAGAAAAGGTGAGTATGTGCCAGGCAACTGGTTTGCTTTCAGGTTTTATTTAGTACAGAAATGTTAAATTTTCTATCAACTATAATTGTTTTTGATGCAGGCACCGTCTTTCTGTTGGTGACTTTGCATTACTTGGCTGCCATCTTTTTTAATATATTTTGTAAAAACACAATTTTATTAAGACAGTTATTTTCTATTTTTACTAGATTTCATAGATTACTCCATCAGAACTGCTTTAAAAAAAAAAAACAATAAAAAATTAATTTCTCAATCTCAGTGAAAAAGCAATAAACTATAATTCTCCTACCATTCTGTGCTTTTTTCCCAATTTAGATAAAATAAACATACTGTAATAAGTTCTTTACAAACTCACTGTAGTTTGTAGTCACAACGAGCCTAATTCCCACTGCAGGTAAATTGAGGGAACCTGAAAACTGAAATTATTGTCGTGGTAAAATTGTTTCCAGCATATTTCACAACACCCTTTTACCAGCCACTTTGCAGCCACTCTCAATTCTACTTGTTTTCTTTCACCCACAAGCATGCGTAAATTAATGTGGAGCACTGTTACGAGATAAAAAGGTCAGGTTTAAATTTCCTTTAAAGTCTTTGAGGTTGAGGTTGCAGTGAAGTCATATGAAACCGTCAGGTGAATTCTGGTCAGAAAAGTCCTGTCCTGTACATAATTGCATCCTTTTAAAAAAAAAAAAAAAAAAAAAACAAGACAAAAAACAACGACAACAAAAAGAAACAGGGTTGCAAACGTGTCAGTGCTACTCTCAGTTCCTGCTCAACATCGATCTTAGACTGTACTTTTTTCCAGAAAGGAAATAGCAGAAAAGCCCATCTCACAGAAGTACAAAGTGAAGAAGAGAAGCTGAACACACTGTCAGTGACTTGTCCTCTTCCAATTCTGTGTCTCTCTCTCTGTCTAATAACCATGGAAAACACAATTTGTTTTGTGTCACCTGAAAATTAGTCTGAGCTGAGTCCAGTGTCAAACTGTAGTTCCGCCTGTAACATTGTACTGACTGAAAAAACCAGGCCATCCCTGTCAAGCGCCCACAGAATCACTGCTATTCATGTTTTCTATGTTCCATATTGTGTTAGTGACTGTAATTTCTTATGATTTGTATTTGTTATGCTTTTGCAAAGGCCTTAGTGATGTTTCGGCTGCACCATGATGACCTGACCTGCTCAGCACTGAATGTTGCTTTACTGTTCCAGCTGAGGCACCAGATTAATGAAAGCAAAGGAATGGCATTCATCTGTGCTTTATCTCTTACTGTCTCTATTAAAAGCATTCTTTATTTTTATTTATTATTTTGTCACGTTCATCCAGATAGCAGACACTCTCTGAATGACTGCTGCACTTTTGTGCAGAATAAGATACTTCAAATATTTGGCAGAATTTTCAAAACACGGGTTGATCTGAAAAAAAAAAACATCAGAGAATCTAAATAAATGAAAATTAATTAGTTATGTGTCTCTTTGTTGTTTGTAATCACCAGATTTATTTTGCTGTGTGGCTTTGAACAAAGCGAGCTATACTTTTTATATATATTTTTTTTAAATCTCGATTGATTGAGCTTGTTTCCACTTTAGAGCATGTGCAGCTCCTCAAACAATACCAAATGAAGAGACAGGTACATGGAAATTGTTCTGACTGAGGGTGTAAGAGGGAGTGGGGGTGTGCTGAGAGGGTTAAAGAGGGGAGAGAAAAAGATGGAAATAGAGTTGTTTGTGAGTTTATTTTGAGCTCCATTACCCCTATTACAGATGAGTATCTACTCTCCACCTTCCTCTTGATGTTGAGGATGCAGGTGGCCCACTGAGAATAGCACCTATCAATCTCTCACAGGCCATCTACCTATCTGTCTGCCCATTTATTCATCAGCTCATCTGATGACAGTCCACCCGGTCCGTTCCACTTTTCCTCTGCCTCTCCTCCATCTTTCGAATAATCGGTCCATCAACAGATCCATCTGTGAAACCATCCAGCAATTCATCCACCCATCCATTTATCTCCCCATCATTCATCCATTTGTTAATCTATCCATCTATTCTCACACAGGCTTGCTTCCATCTGTTTCCAGTGGCGCCATCAAGACTGAACTTCGGTTGTTTAAAGTGCTTCACAAGAATACAACAGAGCGTGGTGTTAGATATCCAAACAGATAAGGACAAAATGGAAAAAAGCTTTTAGATCAATGGTTGAGGGTGGCTGCAATCGTTCATGGGAATCAATTTCCCTGCAAAAATGCAAAAAACAATTAAAAACACTTGCAGAAAATAATGAACGTGCATTTGAAGGAAAGGGTGATAGAGTTGATTACCAGGAGTAATTAAAATAGATTGATCTTAAAGCATTTTGCTCTTGTGCCGAGCGCAGAAAGACAATGACTGTGGAAAAAATGGTCTCGATCTCGAACGCCTGCAGATCAAAGAAACTGTTTGACACTTCCAGAAGCATGTTTTAATGATAGATTGATTAACTAATATAATCAGGTGGGTTATTTGCAAGCTGGCTTTGCATAACTCGCGTCTTTCAATTAATTGACCAGGCTGGTAAAAAGAAACGGTTGATACATGTTTTCAAGTTTAAATTAAGTGTGCTGCAGACAGTGTGCAGAATCAAAAATTTTTTTGATGTATGTGACAATGTGCACATAATAGTTTGAAAAAGAAAATGTCAATTTAAGTTCAATAATTTGCCTCATGTCTTATTTGTTATTTTTGTTTTGTATTCTTTATCACTTGTCTGATGCAAATAAAATAAAATGAAAACATGATGTTATGTATCAGCCTTTCAACTGGTCTTATGATTAAAAGGAGCATATGTATTATGAAAAAAGATCACTTTATCTGTGCAAGACAGCTTGTATTTGAGTGTCTGAGGTTGAAATTAATAAATAATAAACTTCAAAACATCTTTGAAAAGTAGCCTATACGGTATAAACAATAGTTCTTAATATTACCAAAACCCAAACAGACACAGAAGAAGAATGGGATGACAGTAACCTCAGGTTCTTCCATGCCATGGAAGAAACGCTACAGGATTTTTGACAAATATATTACAATCCAGCTGGCCATTGAATTAGTTCAGCCTTCCTATCTGGAATGCATTTTAACATTATAACTTAAATCAAAACTGTGTCCAAAAGAGATTTTAGTACAAATTTAGACTTACATGGCAGCTGGAAGCTGTAGGACACATTTTAAATAAGGCTACACACCACTGAAGAGAGGAGAGGAGTGGTCTAACTCCACCTCAGTTGTTATAAAAAGAGCTGTAAATTGGTTGAAAAGGGAGGTGTGGTTCTGTGGTTCTGTGGTGTCTTGTCTTACTTTTGATCAGTGCATTATTTTAAGGCTAATGAGAAAATGAAGCTGCCATCAGAAGCAAGTTAATTGGCCTTAATTAGCACAGTGGTTCAAAAATCTTTTTTTCGATACCCCATTTTGGGGAAAGGAAACACTCCATGTCAGAATATATGTGTCCAGTTTGACTTTGATTAAAAAAAAAAAAACAACAACAGCAACTTTGTCAACTGTGACATTTTATCACAAGGTTGTTACATCAGACAGCATTCTGCAAAAATTAACTATATCATAGAAACGAATTTTCCTAGAACAAAAACAATTTACATAGTTGCTGCACTTTCACAAAGTTTTGTTCATACTTTGTTGAAACGTTATTTTTAATAAAATAAAATGTTCAATCACCTTTTCAGAAAAAGAACAAAAAAGTTTCAGTTGTGCACAGGAAATGTTATATATTATTAGCTGCGATAAACCCGTTTACCACTACATAGCTTTTCAAAATGGAAACAATTAAATGTTACCTGTCAAAAAATAAAAAAGTGCAGACAATAAGTATCAAATATCACTTGTTCGACATCTATCAACACTTTTTCAAATCAATATATTTCAGACTTAATGGTTGGAATGAGCCTATTTTGCATTGCACATCTTTTCAAAAAGGGCTGCTCATAACTGGTATTCTCAATTCATGTTCAGAGTTCAGCTTAGATCTGTGTAAACAGAAAATAAAAAGAAAAGATTAGAGGTAGGAAGTGGTGAAAGGAAGCAACATGCTCACAGCCCTCTGTCTGATAAGCTGATGTTTCCCTCTCTTTTGTCTCTTACCTTCTCTGTCTAATCACCATGAGAACTTTGTTGTTTATGTGGTGTGACCTGAAAAAGTCAGATGTCAAAACATTTGTCCGACTGCTACATTTTCCAAATGAAAAAAAGGGAGAGGCTTCAAAAACCTAGTAACGATTACAGATGAAAAACAGTGACTCGTTAACATTTCGATGCAATGCACAGTCAGATACGTATAAAAGGCTTCAGGCCAGCGACACACATTTTATGCTGCACTTCATTTTATGCCGTAATAGCATTTGTCAGAAATAAAATATTTGAAAGTCAATGTTGTTGTTTTTTTTCCTGTTTTATTCATCATTTTGGATGTAGCATTTCGTTAAAAGTGACAAAGTGAAGCTTTCTGTGGGTGTCGATTCACGGCGAGCCGCTAATCAGATTACAGTAATTAGTCTGGCTCGTCTATTTTGTGCTCCTTTATCGGTGTAACAAAATGAGTTTATAAAGCAGATTTTCAAGTGATTGATGGAAAATGCTCTGTAACTTCCTTCTGTTATGAAAGGAGCAATAAGAACTGCTTAAAACTTTCATTCATATTCTGTAGCTGCTTTAAATCTGTTGTGGGAAGATGGAACGTATCCCATCTTTGCTCAAAACAGTTTAAAACATTTAAAAACTAAGTGAGCTACAATGCATAACAAAGTATGAAGCATAGAGATGTCACCCATAAGTTTCTGGAGAGTGGTTTTGTAGCCAAATTTTCTGGGCTCAGGCACTGGATGACTTCGCCCAATCCCAGTTCATCCAAAAATGGGTAAATGGGCGGAACAAACAAGCCTGTCAGTTAGCTGGAGCGCAGCCACCTTAGCTCAGCTGCTACAATCACTTTGCTGTTCTGATGCCGGACAGGAGGTTTCTCACCTGACCACTGGGTGAAACCCACACTGGCACCAGCGGCTAATTAGGAACAAATGTATAGAAGCAAAACCCTTTTCTGTAAACTACTAAAGTCAGCAACATCATTCTCATATGATCAGATTGTTTCTTTTTTAAGGTTTGCCATTTAAGACAACTAAAATATTCTTGAATTTCTCTTTATTTTTCTTCAGTTTTCTTAACATCTATTTATTTTTTTATTTTTTGGTAAAGGCAAATCTACTGATAATGTTGGATAGATGAGATACAAATACAAAGAGAAGAGCTGAGCTGCACGTGTCATTCTCTGACAACCCCCCCACCCGAGGCCAACCATTAACAAGCAAAAGGCAATCACCATTTCATCAATGCTCGCCACACGGTCTCTCTCCCTCTTTTTTTATTCATGCTTTTTTCTTTGTAGCTGTTTCATCCCCAACTCCCATTTTCATTCCACCTTCATCACTGTTTTCCTTCTTGGAGTTTCGTCTCTCCTTCCTTTTGTCGACTGTGGCGGTGGACACGTCCCCTCATCAGCCGCTGCATGTGTTGATGAGAGCTGATTTGAGTGGAGAACACACACCTGGTCTGTGTGGGTACCTGAGGTGTGTGTTGATTTATATGTGATGAATAGGGAGCTACCTCAGGGTGACCTGCTGCACCCTGATGGCGGTGTAGGAGAGCGTGGGGTCCAGTGTCACACTTCTGTGGGATAATGGATGATGTATCATTTGTTTCTCGCATTACAGGTCTCACACAAACACATGCACATGCACATGCACTGGTATCCTGTCCCCTCCGTCCCTCTCAGAGGCTTCGCTCTAGAGCTTATCGGCTTAGACCAGCTCTGACAGTGCTGGCCCCGCTCGCACACACCTTGTCCCCGGGGCATCCCACATTATGAAACAATTATTCCTTTAATTGACAGTTAATTAATCTAAAGTCAATTTGACCTTGCTTGCCTTACCTTGAGATTGAGAGCTGTGGTAGTCGTGACACTGAGGCAAAGGTCTGATGGTGAGCTGGAGGGAGACGAAGAAGCAGAAAAGAGTGGAGGGAAATGATCGACCATATCAGTGCACCAGCAGGAACGACTTACTCTATCTCTTTGTCGGAGTGAAGAGATACAGGCTGGTCTGGGATGCGTGTCGGTGGATGTGTGTGATGGCCTGCTTGTGTGCTCGACATTAGACCTTATCAGACAATTACCTGCTGATTCTGCTGGGTTGATCACTGAGGTGTTAATTATGTCTCCCACCTGAAAACTCTGCAGAGGCGTCTCAGCAACAGTTTGCATTAGTGTGTCTTTTCAGTTCAAAGTTCAATTACCAGAGAACTTGCTTTTGTGTGTGTGTGTGTGTGTGCCGGGTTCAAAAGTTTGAAGTTAATACATTTGGGTTTCGTGCAGTAAGGCCTCCCAACAAGTAATTAATTCTATATGCGGGTCAGGATCAGTTTGGATGACCTGCTGTATATCGTGTGAGATACATGGTCAGAATAATGATAAATGATATAATAACAAGTTACAAGAATTCTATAATTTTTTTTAAATCTGTTGTGCTACTGAGAGCTCCCTTCACTTTTTAAGATAATGTTTTGTGTTTAATTCAAAATACATGAAAAAAGTTCTTCTTGACTTGAACACATACTTTGTGGTGTTTTGTGTAGGAGTTTGTGTTCCTTTACGTTTTGACACTGATTTTCTTTTTTTTTTTCTTTTTTTGAATTGATTTCAAATATCAGCTAACAGTCTCGTCCTTGAAAAACTCATGTTCATGTTCACTGTTACTCCTGCCTTTCACGCAAAGAGAGCTGTAAGAGGCTCCCGCAGAGCCCCGTGACCTTGTGGAGGACTAAGCAGGGATGGATGAATGTTCACTGTTCACTGACCAACATGAATTATGGGTGAACATATAGAAACATATACAACTGATGCTCTTTTTTAGACATCAGGTCATCTGATGGCCAAGCTAGCAAGTTGATCTTTTTTTTTTCCTTTTTAACCTCCATACAAAAAATATAACACTTCAAAATCAACAAATGATGCTCAAGTTTATTTACACTTGAACAAAGACGTTCTGAATAGTTGTGTTTGCATGTTCTTCCTGTGTTTATGTGGGTGTCCTCCAGGTACACTGGTTTAATCCCACTACAATGACAGGCTGTCTTGCCCATATTAGAGAGTGTGAGCACATTGCTCGTCGATATGTTGCCCTGTGATGGACTGGAGACCCGACCTGACCGGGATGTACCACCAGCAGACCCCAGTGACCCTGAACAGAGAGAAACAAGACCAGATAGATGATCCATGAATTAAAACAAAAGCCAGGGTCACAAAGTTTAACAAGACAGGACTGTCCACAAATTAGGGCTGGCTGATATAACCTTCAAATCAATACCACGGTTAACTTAATTGTTTACCCCAGTTATGATTAATGAGCAATTATTTTCAGTTTTGTTTTATTTATTTCATGAAAGAGTATGCTTGTTTGTGATTTTAGGATAAGTGAAGGGAAACACATGAACTATTTATGGTCACTTATTGAATATTTCAAACAATTTAAATTACTGACATGGGCAAGGTTACGTTGGTTAGAGGTTTCCAGCTCTGCCACAAATGCACCTGTTGTTAAGCTGCTAAATATTCTCTGGAATTGGCTGATGTGTCAGTTATTAAAAAAAAAAAAAAAAAAAAAAAAAGGCCAATATTCATGCCTGATTAGTCAGCCAATTAATTAATCAGTCCACCTCTTGTTCAAATCCTACATCCTGCTTGTAAAGCAACCCACCAGCCAAACCATGAGCAAGAGACATATAAATGACGCATTGCCGACTTGGACAGATTAACAGCACCAGTGACAGATGTTGGAGAACCTGAACATGCTGATGAGAACTGAGCTGCTGGAAAGAGAACTGTTTGGATTAGGGCTGAGAATGTTGAACCGCTGGACTCCAACGTGTGAGAAGACTTATATGTAGATGATGTGGGACCTATGTTAACTCAGATGAGATTGTATGAAATGCATTTACAGATAGCTTTACCAACTGATATGTATGTATCTTTACCAAAACATTTGGTATAATACTGGATGCAATGCACATATTGTTAAGTCATTCCACAAAAATATGTACGAAAGAACAATTGTTTATCCTGCCTCACTCAGCTTTTTTGACATTATAGCTGTCATATCATAGGTTCAGCTTATAGCCATGCAACCCAACAGCAGTCAGCACTCATCAAAATAATATCAATCTCAACTCGAAGACCCCCATTTTTGTTTAGTCCCTTTTCTCCACAAATGACGACGGTTTTTCTCTATCAAAATCTTATGGTGTGCAGGATAAATTTGTCCTCACTTTGTGTTGCTTTGACAAGACAGAGTTCTGACTTCATGGCCGACTGAATTTGTGTGATTAAAGAGATGACAAGCAAAACCATCTGCTTGTCACATCCATCTGTCATCACCCAGCATTTGCCATCAGCCGCACATCACTCAAAAACAACAGCAACTCACGAGTCAATGCCTCAGAATGCGAATGAAAGAGCTGGATTGACCGGGAGAGAGTGTGAGTGAAAGTAAATGAGGGGAAGAGGGCGAAAAGACAGAACACAAGGGTGACGGAGAAAACAAGAAGACAGATGGAGTTTTTTGGCAGGTTTTTTTCACTGCTCATGTCTGAGCTAACCTGTTGATGCAGATCTGCATGACGTTCCCATAGATGGCTGACAAAAACGTGTCCTGGCAGGTCCCACCGGCCAGGTGATTGCACCTCACCAGAGCAGCCACTTCCTCTGCATTTTCTTCTTTACTTTTTCTATGCTGTTTTCTTACTGTCTTTGAGCAAAAAACACTGAACAGAAATAAATGGCTTGGTTGCATCCATTGTGGTTTATTGCTTCATTTTGAGCCACTAGTATTCTCCCAATAAATGTTCTACTTATTCCCTTCTGAATAACCTTTATTATAACATTTAATGTTCATCATGGGATGTGAGTTCTGCATTGTAGAAACTTCTGTGGGCCGGTTCAATATTTTGTCTCCTGTCTGGGCGGAAAAAGTATGCTTTATGCAGGATTTACGTAGAGGAGGATCCCTACTTCGTACCCTCCACCGTTTCTTGTCAGGCACCTCCCCAGAAAAACTGAACTAGGCATTAGGTCGATGTGGACTGCAAGAAATGTGATTTCCGTCTGCTTGGTAGCACTTCTATTTCCTTCTCATGGACCAGTCCTACTCAAATAATGGGGGTGTGTGCGTGTGTGTGTGGGTGTTATAAAGTGTAATTACACATATTCTGCAGTAGGGGGCAGTGGCACTCTCATTGTTGCAGTGTGTTCAGGGAGTACTAACGATATTGTGTCAGGTTTTCCTTTTTTGCACATGACATGCGCGCACAGCAGGAGATATGAAGAGAACAAACCCTCAAGATGCAAAAGGAAAAAATCTTTAAAAGTCACCAGAGAGTTAAGACGAGGAAATTTGACGATGCTGATGTAGCATGTAACGTGTCACTTTTTTCACGAAGAAGTCAAGAAGAGCTCCCTCTGCTGGATCACAAAACTGACTATACTGTATAATCCATGTTCTGAAGTTCAGGGCTGCCTTGGGAATTAGCATAGATTATCCTGGACTCTTTTTTTATGTTGCAAACAGAGTTAATGCATTAAATAGAAAATACACATGGAAAAGATCAAAATCAAAACGGCTATTGTGTGAATAGCTGAAAAATGCACGAGTGAGCAGTAACGGTCGGAAACCCCGCGGGACGGAGGTGTAGAAAACAGTCATGATAAAATAAGCCAAAGTCCTTATAGACTGTAAATCTTTGCATTTGAACTGATCATTGCAGACTGAATTGTGACCAAAAATTGACGGCCCCAGAGTACGAAAATCTTCTCCAGATATTAAATATCCATTCAAGTCTTTCTCAAATAAGCTTTCTCGGTATTTGGAAGGCAGGACGTCTTGTTTTGCTGCATCTTGACTTGCGCTCCATGCTTTTATTCCCTTCACCCTTTTCTTCTCTATATTTTAGTCATTTTTCCCTCTTTCCTCTTTTCTTCTCCCACCTTTAACCTCAACATTGTCCTCACATCGTCAGATAAAAACACAGTCAGCAAAGGGGCCTGTGGGAGTTTGGTGGGAAAACCATCCCTCATCCTTCATCTCTTCCATCCCGGCCAGGTTCTTCCTCTCTCCCATTTCTTTACCCCATGTCTCCTTTTCTCCTCTTCCTCCCTTTCTTGCTCCCTCTCTCTCCCTCTCTCTGTCCCTCAGCAACTTTCTCTGCATCTTTTTCTCCATCCCTCCCACCAACTATCTCCAGGATTATCGATTTAACGTTGGCTATGATTGAGTCTCACGGGGTGTAATGCGGGCCCTAAGGTGTCTTCTGAATGGAGAGCATCATGAGTTATGGACTAACTATAGTCACTCTTCCACAAAACCTGAATCACAGGCAAAAGCTGTCATCTACACTCTCACACACCACAAACAAACAAACAAGGAAAAAAACAGTTTTCTCTAATGTAAACCAATGTCTGCATTCAAAACCAAGGACCCACACTGATCAGACAACACACAGACACAAAGTATGTCTCATCATAGGTGATTTCAACAAAGGCTATGACTTTAAAATGTTGTTGTCAAACCAAGAGGACCATCACAGTATCTTCTTTTCTGCATCGACAGAGATTACATTCATTCCATGATTCAACATCACGACTAGCTACATTTGTGCAGCGCTTTGAGTGAAAGACAGCATACTCACCTCGATGAGGGTAATTCGAAAAAAAAAAAAACAACTTACCATTAAAACTGGGCTGAATGTGTCAGTGGTAAACTATCTAAGGATAATCTGCTCTCCATTATTATTGCACTTCTGCTTTTCTCTTGAAGGCAGCAGACCTTTCATAAGTGATGCTCACTGAAAGTGATCTTCAGGCTGAAAAACACCAAAGTGGAAAGAGATTTACTGCCCACACTTTTACTCCACAAGCATACTTAAGTCCCTTTTATGATACTTCATACAATACTTAAACACAGCTTCAATTCTGACTAAATATTTGCTTTTTTTTGCTTTTTTTACTCCAGTTTATGCACTGATTTAACTGATCAAAAGATGAATTGCTAAACACTGCACTAAGCATTTCACCGCAGCTCTGGTAACAAGTATTTTTAAAGTACCACCATGTTAAAGGCAATACAGCACATGATGACGCAACAACATTTCTACACCAATGGACCAATACCTCATAACTTTCTATGTGCTGCGGTGAATCACAGAACTTTTATCTTTCAATCTTTCCATATCAAGTATAAAACATGCCCCCGGTGTTAATCGCAAGAAAGTACAGTTCTTTATCGATGGGTCGGCGCACTAATGCTAACCATGCTAACACCAAACCCCTACAGTTTCACTACACAGTCATATAAGTGAGAGAATTTTTTTGTTTGTTTTTTCCTTTAAATTCTGCTTGTTATTCACTCACTGGGTGCTAGCGCACCAAATACTGTACGTTCCCCCTGAAATCCACAGTCTGAGCTGAAGATTTTCAAGAAATTACAGTCTTGCAGCAGTTTCTATCAAAATAAAATGGATTAACAGACGAACAGATGTTCCACATTAATGCACAAAAACAAGTGGAAACAAGGTGTTATGGTATCATATACTATCCTATAATAGATTTCCTAAATTAGTTTTTTTTCCTCATATTTCATTATAATGTAAAGTAAGAGAACAAAACAGCTTATTTCATTGTTACTTGTCTACATTGACTTATAAAAAAATGACTATGCAGCAATGCTGCCTAAATAGAGACAAATGAAGGATCCCTTTAACAAGTTTAGTTTCATTTGTATAAACTGTCACATGCAGAGATTTCAGAGAAAGACAAAAAAAAAAAAAAAAAAAAAGCATGGTTCTTCCATGTGTGGCCCTTTGTCTGTAGAAAGTGGGAATCAGCTCCAGCAGGACTCAGAATTGGAAGAAATGGGTATAGATTGGATGGATGGATGAAAAAAAAAAAATCAAAGAATTAAACTTCTAAGATACAGAGGATGTCAATAATAGTATGATCTACCTGCTGTTGCTCCTGTATATTCGACAGTACCTACCTTAAATTAAATAATAAGACTGATGTCAGGGTCATATCCACCTGACTTCTCCAGGTAATGCAGCTAACATCCAGGGACACCACATATATTATTGATGATGGTTTGGGACCCTACAACACACTCAGTCTGCATAATTGATCAAATGGCATTTGATACAGCACAAGTCAGTTGCAGCAGTTTGTGGTTGTTTCCAAATGTATGCCCACTTTCATTTATGCATTAACACTACCACCACCCCCAGCCTCTCTCAAGCAACGTATCTGCCCCAAAAGCTAGACACTCATTGCAATTCTTGAATCCTATTAGGAATGGCCCCAGAGTCGGCCTCTGCTTGGCAAATAAATAATGGTAATGATGATGATCCCTCATCTTGTCACTGGGGCTCTCCCCAGGGGCCTCGCAGTGCAGGTGGAGTAAGCCTCTCCTGGCCTAATTGGTTCCAGCCCTCCAGCCTCTTCTCCCTCCCCACCTCCCTCCCTCTTTAAAGGCCTAAGGACTCACGCTGTAAACTTGTCTTTCACTTTATGTGCTTTGGTGTCATCACCATTTTAGAGGGATTATTGCCCAATCACATGCATGAACCTGAATTTATGCATTTCTGCCCCTCACTGCTTTTCTCACACAGATGGATGGGCTACTGCACTGTAGTAACGGTATCTGTCTTCCACCAACCATGTCAGTTTGGAGGTTAGTTTCATATAAACACGTTGAGTTGATTAATGATGCCAGACAGGAAACTGTTTCTATCGTCTGTCTGTCTGATCCATAACTGATGACCCCTGCCCCTCATTGCATTTCCACTTAGAAACACACAGTGTTCAGTATCTAACAAGATTTTAAAGTCGTTTTGAGAAGTGGAGATTCATACAAATCGTACAAATCAGATTAGATAATTGAATTTTGGTTCTTCAATAAAAATATGGAAGGAAATGAAAAGCATGTTATTTATTTATTTTTTTAAATTATGTCAGCCTTTTCATCTAATTTTTGACGTTTTGCCAGGAATTATATTGGATTCACATTTGCACTGTTGCATCTGCACTTACACACATTTGTATGTCACAAAACCAGACACGAGCAAAGTATGAGTGGGAAAGAAACTTTCTAAAAATACACCTTGTTCCAAACCTTGGAGACGAGACTAAAATGGTGCTTTTTTTTTTTTATGTTTGTAGAAAGAAGCAGCATTAGCATTGGCCAACTGAAGAGTCTTTGTGAAATATTTCTCCAAAAATCAATACCATCTCTGCTACAGTAGGCAAAGAGGATCTCTAATATAGTTTTATGTTATTATTTCTCCTCACACATTGCTACATTTCTTCGCGGTTGGGAGACGGAAGATGGATTTTCTCTTCGACTGGATGGCAAATGTGATTGTGAATGCGTGGTTCAATGAGATGATGCAGAGCCTGCACTCTTAAAAAGGGATGCATCACTTTCTGCATATCCATAAGGACGGTTTGACGCCTCACAAAGTTATATTGCTTTTTAATGCTGTGTAATGTTTTTCTGACTTGCATTGCAATTTATGCACCCCCAAACTCAGGGAGGTTTTTGTTACCAGTGGAAAGTAACAAGTAAAAAAAATGACATTTTAATAATGCAGAAATATAATCTTTAGTGACCAAACTCTCACCAGCTCTGCAATTTTATTTTAGACCACATATATATTAACAAAGACAGAAACATGTTTGTTCCAATCCAAATGTTTGGGCTCTTTTTGCCTTTATAGAGATTTTTATACTACAGACCAGGTTGACTGGTCTTTATTATCGCTGAATACACACTGGCTCCCTGTGGTGTGGTAAGATGCTTCACAGAGAACTTCGGTATCTTTGACATCTTTCCAGTTCCAGTGCAACAGGGACCTCTGTTGGAAAAACACCATCATTACATGGTAATGCTGCCAATTATTATGTAGTAAACTGTGTGCAGCTTAAACCATCACATATCTATGTGATGTTTTTACAAATGTAAAATCAGCTTAGATTTTTACTCATTTATTTGTATCATCTCAACCTTGTTCACACAATGTACGTTTTTAAAATTATTCACAGTGTTTGTTTTCCTTTAAAATCAACTCAAGCACTTGCCATTTACAGTTTAAGATTAAAAGATTAAAAATCTGAGCGATTATCTTTAATTCCTTACTGAAAAACAGGATGCCTTTGGTTTCAAACAGAATTAGCATGAATCTGACAATGTGATGTGTGTTGAGGAAAAAAAATCTCATCTCAAGCTCCTGTCATTCTCTTGCATCACCCCTCACCTGACTGAATTTGTGGCAGAAACCTGCAATTACAAACCTTTCACATCGTTTCCATGTCTGTGACATGTTCTGCAGAGATATAGGCCCCTTTTTAACAACGTCTTTATTCTCACATTCATAATTGACAGGTTTTGGGGGTGGGGTTTAAATAGCTGACTCCACCCCCCTCTTTCACCCGAAACCTCTTTTGGAATCAGGGTTACAACTTGAAACTACCAGCTTCTTAGGTGCAGCAAATGCAGCACAATAACTTTTTGGATAGAGATGAAGATGGGATAAGATTTATGACAGGATGTTTTTTTGTTTTGGGTAGTAAATTCAGACAGTCAAATATAGGCTCTCACAGAGATAAGCGGTATTTACAATACATGTGTTGAACTGGAACCAAGAACTTTCTAACTGTGAGGACAACAGTACTAAAATCTAAACCACCATGCTGCCAAACTCTGGAACTCTGTGAGCAGTGATGAGCAGGTACGTCTCATAAAACCTTTTTTTTTTTTTTTTTAACCCTCTGGAAGTGCACTTTAAATGTCTCTTATGCCAGTGGCTGCCACATGAGCTTTCTTGTGCTATGCTGCCCCTGTGTGGTCAGAAGTGGTATTGCTACATAGAGTGGCTTCAATCAACTGAGTGTAAAGGGTTGTGTTTACTCTCCCAGCAATGTGTCGCTGTAGCTTGTTGCAGGTATGCCAGTTATTTTTGATTTATACCCAATTTTGAAGCACGGTCTGCGCTATGTTATTCCACGCCACAACGCAAGAGGGACAATCACGAAACTAGCTAAATTACTAAACTTATCTCTTGCGTTTTTCCACTTCCTCACCGTCTCGGCCGTATCCAGACCCACCTTCATCGCTATCTCCCTCCATGAATTACTAGAATATGTGCTGTCTTTGTGGTGTGGAGAACAAGAATCGTACAGATGTGGGTACTTCCTCACTTTTTCGATGACGTGCTCTTTTCTACGCGGATGTAGAATTGACCAATCAGAGGCCTCCTTTCTCTCCTTCCTGCGACACTGTCTGCGGTCACCTACAAGTTTGAGGAGGTGAACCAAAGTGTCTGTGGAGGGTGGGGTGGGGGGGGGGGGGGGTTTTCTGCGTCAGACACGCAGACAACCTGATTTCTGAGCATAAACCAGGTT
This sequence comes from Hirundichthys speculiger, assembly GCA_018398805.1. Classification (NCBI taxonomy): domain Eukaryota; kingdom Metazoa; phylum Chordata; class Actinopteri; order Beloniformes; family Exocoetidae; genus Hirundichthys; species Hirundichthys speculiger. The sequence goes on along the minus strand of JAGFBZ010000074.1, from coordinate 4,222,160 downwards.
TAAAAGTTGGGAAAACAGTATTTTACACTTGAAGACAGTCCTGTTTTGTAGTTTATTTTGATACACAAGTAGGGTACTTTGTACTTTGTTTTGAAATGCATTTTAATATATTTTTGTCCTTCCATGAGCTTAAGGAAATTATTTTTTATTCATTTTTATGATGTGCCCCCTTTAAGTTTGCACATTTAGGCTATTGAATCCAGTATGTTTTCACTGTTACAGAGAGAGCATATCAGCCGTTGAGGGTCATACAGTTCGCTTTAAAGCTCCTGACAAGCCAGCGAACAGACACCGACATGTGATTGCCTCATTTTTAAAGATCATACATGAGTTCACACTTCTCCCTGTGATGGAGCTGAACAGTACATTTGGCTAGCATACAAATAAAACCATCCACCCCCACAAATCCACAAGCATTCTTGGCAACCCTCGTCCATCCTGCCTGTGTGAAGTGTGGGGGGGGGGGGGGGGGGGGGGGTCAGGGGCTGCGGATGACACTGCAGCTGTGTCATCTTCCACACGACTCATATCGCCACGGACCAGAGACCGTTTCCCAGGAGGAAGTGATCCATGTCTGAAGGAGGTGCTCTCTTTCCCAGTCAGGGGACAGTTGGCGCTTGGCAACGCTACCTGTGCTGGTCATGCTTCATTCTTCTGACGACAGCAGAGGGAGGAGGCGTGGCCAAGTGATATATCTGAATATATATCTATATCTGAATTCAGTTGTTGACTCTCACTCCCCCAGCCCACAAAAAAAAAAAGTGTGTGAAAAAGAAATTAAAATCATCTTGTATTTGTCTGTTGTTTTAGTCATGCACATATTTACATCTGTTCCACATACAAATGTTATTTCCTGTATTCTTTTTTTGTTGTTTTTGTGGTTGTCGTTTCTATTTAAAACCACATCTCTTCTTGCCACCTCAGCCTCTTTGCAGACAGGAACCACTTTTATTAATTCTGCGAAAGCCATCCATTTTCATCCTTGAAGGGTCACGGGGATCTGCTGGAGCCTATCCCAGCCGTCTACGGGCGAAAGGCAGGGGTACACCCTGGACAGGTCGCCACTCCATCACAGGGCCACACAACCATTCACACTCACATTCACTCCTATGGGCAATTTAAAACTATCAATTAACCAACGACAAGACATTGGACATGCATGTTAGGAACACATGCTGTGGGAGGAAGCCGGAGTACCCGGAGGAAACCCACGCAAGCATGGGGAGAACATGCAAACTCCACACAGAAAGGCCCCGAGGTTCAATCCAGGACCCCCCGCTGCCGAGGTTCGAACCAGGAACCTTCCAGCTGTGAGGCAACATTGCTGACCACTATGCCACCGTGCTGCCGTTCTGTGAAAGCAATGTTTTGAAAAAAAAACATGGATCTTTTGATGTGCATTGATCAGAACGTACCTATTTTCTGTCAAAACTTGGGAAAACAATTGTCAAAAGAAGTGTTAAAGAATTTGAAAAATACCAGGGCAGCAAACCCCCTCTCTCTATTTTTTTTATTTTAATTTTATTTTTTGTTTGTAAGATCAAAACTACTTAAACGCTGACTGGGAAGAAAAAATAAATTAAAAAAAAGATCTGTTGATGGTGGTCAGCTGACCTCATTTCTCTGGTACATAATGTTGCTGAACCAGGAAGTGACCACCTGAAGCAACTCCAGTTCATGATGCTAGAATAAAAACTCAATCTCCAGTTCTTCTCACTCTAACGCATCCATCACTCTGTGATGGATGCATTCTGTGATTTCTTCTGGATCACACCCAAAATAAAATAAGTTCTTCCTTTTCATATTTCTGACAACTCCTGAAAATGTCATCAAAATCCATCCATAACTTTTTGAGTTATCTTGAACATATCCCCTGCGCAAAGACGCACAGCCGCTGGGAGCGGTGCTTTTTAAAATACTTCAGAACGGATCATTGGATGAGCATTGAGCCAGAGGAACACGTATGATGACATCTACCTTCTACCACTGAGCGCATCTCGGGTGTTCCGAGCGCAAGGAGAGGGTCAGAGGGATACAGGCACAGTACAAGAAACTCCACAACAGAGTTCTGTGATCTCCTCGTTTCCTCCACAGCAAACATCTGAATGAGATCATGCCACAGCTGCACAGAAATCATCTGCCCTTAAGAGAATAATAACCTATGAAAGTAATACAGTGATTCATAATCGAGAGGTAGAGCCGGTTGTGCAGTCCACATGTGACTGGGTGGACGCGCAATAAAGCGATTTGGACGCACTCTTTTACGCGCCGACATGCCAGTTGCGCTTTCCACAAACTAGGTATCTTGCGGTACTGGTATCTCGCAGATTTCGAATAGAGGGTAGTGGGTGGTCAGACCACTTTGCCCATTTTGCTCATGTGAAGAGATACATGTGTAGCTCCTTTGCTTTGGCTCTGGGATATACAATCTGCATTATACAGTCGGATTATACATTATACAGTTGCATACCAGTTGTTTAAAGTCAGAAATTGATGTATGATCAATTATCTGTATCGCTGCTTGTGTTCTTTACTGAAAGTGTCTGCAAAAACACCCAAATGCAACACGGTACTGTCTGATAGAAACAGCGCCATTTCGCAGTACTCAAGTAGCGTCTATTCAATTATGTCTTGGAATTAACTGAATTATGAGTTGGAATGAATGGAACATGATTTGGATTATGAACTTAAATGAATTGGAATGAAATAAGATTATAAATTGGAATGAATTGGATTATGCAAGAATTATAAAGACAGTTCTTTATAATTCCTGCATAATCCAATTCATTCCAATTGGATTATCTAATTAAATCCAGTAATTTAACTGGATTGTATTTAAATGTGTACATTCAGAATGCACTTTGTGTTAAGTGCCTAGAGATGACTTTGTTGTGAATCAGCACAATACAAATGAAAGTGAACTGAACTGAAGAGGCGTCGCCTCTTTACCAGTAAACTTGTTAACGCTGGTGAGTGAAGATGCATATGAAACTTTACATCCTTAGTCAAGAACTGGTGTGGTGATCTTTGCAGGGTATTCTTAGTACTTGTATGGCGAGCACAAGATCAATAGAAACAGGCCACCATGACTGAGGTTGCCGTCAATGTTAGTCACTATTACTTAATGTGAGATATTAATACACTTTTTAAAATAAAAATAAAAAAAATGCTTACCAGCTTGTCTGTCTCCATCTAGGGGACCCGTCTATTGTGGAGTAGCACCTCACCACAAATACGGTGTAAAAATCTGTTAAGCATCTCACAAACCTGAAAAATGCATTAGATAGCATCAAGATGTACTTTAACTGAAAGTAACTTTTTCCTTTTTATTTACAAAAAAAGAAAAGAAAAAGAAACCCTGAGAACTTTTAGCACCCACCTCACATTTGTTGTTGATATTTTTTGTATTTCAAACACTATTTAGCCTTGGATTCTGACATGAAATTTCAGACAGAAGAGTAAAGTAAGCCATTGTTTGATATGAGCATGGAGGCAGATCTGGTGCTGGGTATATGAAAACTGTATTTATTCAGATTAAAACCAAATTTTTACTGTCCTAAAAAAAAAAAAAAAAATGCCATGTGTTGCTATAGCTGTCCTCTAAACACCAGCCACTTGATTGGTTGGAGCTACATAGTAGTTTTCCCTTTTACTTGTCACCTGTTTGTTCGTTATAAATGTTAGACAAGTGGATTATGAGGTGTATACCTGAAAGCCAGCTTCCAGAAATTTAAACAAACCACATGATATCAAACATGTTTTGATAGATTTTTTCTCAACTTTTATATTTTTAAAAACAAACAAAAATAACAGATTAAATAAAATTTACAGTAGACATATGCAATCATTGTGCACTTAACTACTTCTTCTGATACGTTCTGCACAGCTGTCAATGAAAACCGCAAACACAATGGAGACGTTGGGCTGGAGCTGAGGGATGTGGGACAGTTGTGTGAGTGAGGAGAGGGCTGAAAAACTGAGGTAGAGGGCAGTGAAGAGGGGAAAAAATGAAGGGAAAGGAGCAGGGAAGAAAAGGGAAAGAGTAAAGGATAAAAGAAGGCCTAAACTTTGTCACTCAAGGAGGAAAAGAAAAAAAAAATCACTGAATATATAGATTTCTTTTATTCCTTACATCACTTATATAAATATATAGAACCCTCAAAAAGGGAGGGAAAAACGATCTGGGTGAGGAAGAACATCGCAATACAGAAATCCACAACAGCAGTAAGGCAAACAGAAAGCAAGATAGTGACAGAAGCAGTGACAGTGAGCGAGAGGAACAGAGAAAGGCGGTATGAGACGTGGCAGGAAAAGATACAGGAGCAGCTGGGGAGAGCAGAGAGCGCGTCTGTTCGTATGAAAATGTATAAATACGTGATATTCTGAGACAAGTGGAGAGCCGAGTAAGGAGAGATAGCGCTGGCAGAAAAGGGAGGAAGGGTTGTAAAATGGAGGGGGAGAGGAAGAGGAGGAAGAGATTTGACTCGGAGGTTGACTGTCCAGTGTGTTTTTGTTTATGTGCTACGTGACCCTGTTGCCTGCGTCTGTGTGTGTATGACATTGCATGTGTTCCTGTATCATGGCAGCACACACTGCGACAGTGAAAACACATGCTCAGGTGTCTTGTGTGCTCTTCTCCTTTATAAATTAAAAAAAAAACAAACAAACAAACAAAAAAAAAAATCATACTTTCGGAAAAAAAAAAAAAAACACCAACCACCTCGTGATTCACACCTTCTTCCCTTTTATACAATAATTCACCAAATATTTTTTTTTTGTTTTGATTTTAAATTGTACACTTAGAGCAGTCCCCCTCAGTCCTCCTTCCTTTTTCCACCGAGTCTCTTTGTCTCTGTCTTTCCTCCCCTTCTCTTTTCCTCTCACTGAGAACTGGCTCTCTCCAGCACACGCAGGTCATAGTTCTTTTTGGCAGCCCTCAGTTTGAAGAGGTTGCCCCCACTGTTGTTAAGTTTGAAGGAAGCACTCTGTGCAGCCATGGTGCTGGGGAAAACTGCCACTACTGTGTAGAGATGAGCTGGGTCGTTGCCGTCAGGCTTCACTCCCACACCGGCCCCGGGACCTGCTGTGGATCCAGGACCAGAAGGCCCTGCTCCGGGACAAGGACAGCAGCCTCCTCCTCTGCCTCCCTGGGGCTCCTTTAGCCACTGAATCTTGGCACCACACAGAGACAACTGGTTGAAAAGCTTCTCAGCCTCTGGACGTGAAATTCCTTCTGGCAGGTCTGTAACCTCGAGTACTCGACTCACCACTGGAAAAGAAGAAACAAGCGGAGTCACAGAAAAACATGTCAAGGTGGCTTGATTATCCAAACCGTATCTTTAGACTTGAAGAACTTCCGCCCAAGAGGTGCTCGTTGTGTTTGCTCATATGTTTCTAAAAAAACTGTGGAGGGCTTGTGGGAACTGCAGTGTTCATGTTCTTTAGGCCAGAAGGATAATCGGGACAAAAAAAGTGACAAACGGAGATTAAGGTAAACATTACAGGTAAATCTAATTTAAAAACGGAAGGTGCCAAATCTGATTGATACAGTCTGCACATGCTTTCCATTTTTACCTGAACAAGCACACTTTGGATAACATCTAATTTGATTTAATCAGAATGTTGAATTTCCCTTCTGGGATAAATAAAGTATTTTTCATTCATTCATTCATTCATTCATTCATTCATTCATGTACTGAACCTGACTACTTTCTGTGAAAAGTGAGATGACTTTAGGTGTGAATTAGTGCTATTAAAAAACAGAGAGTTAAATTTATTGCTGAGACGGGGGTTACTCTTGCATGTCACTGAAACTCCAACTTCTCAGGAGTCGAGACTTTGTTTCTGTTACGCTGCTCTGTGATGATGCCATTCCAACTTACCTACATCTGTGGTGCCGAGATCTGTTGATGCAGATTTGAGCGCTTGTTTTTTTCCCCGTGCCCCATGCTTCATTACTCCTTGACCCTGAACACAATAATAAATATTATTTGGTTTACTGTTGTCATGCAGCAATATAAAACAACACTAGGTGGAAGTATAAGCACTCCCAAAGTCTTTGATTCTGTTGACCCCAAGTCAACAGAAACATGATCACAAATTAAAAGGCAGTAAAAAGAGATGGCAGCAAGGCGGCTCCCAATGTACACTTCTATCTGCAGTCTTTCATATCATAAAAGATTCTTTAAAGTTCATATTTAATGCCTTAAGGGAAAATGTTGTGACCTTTTAACCTCTAAATACAGTGTCCTCATAATTTTTTTTTTCCCACCAAGTCAATTAGTAAGAATTTATCAATGTGGAACAATAATCCATTGTCTCCTACAAAGGGAAAAGCCTAAAGACATTTCTTTATATTTGTTTAGTTAGTGAGGATTTAACACGTTTCTTTTCTTTTTACATAACAAATGACAAGAAAGCACACTTCATTTTTTCAAAATTATGTCTATTTTCAGATATGGGTAATCTTAGTGGCCAGTGCAATGAACCTGCTAGCACATTTTAGTCAGTCTTTACAGTTGGTAGCATCACTTCCACAACACCTTGTCAGTGAGACCAGAGTCCAAAGGTCGGCTTCTACTGACCTGATGGGAACTGTACGAGGACTGGCTGTGCATGAGGTGTGGAGGACACAGACTGTACTGGAGCGGCTGCCCCAACAGAGGGAAGAGACCATCACCTGAACAATATAAAACATACTTTAAAACCAAAATGATAAAGCTGGAATCTTTCTTGCTGAAGAACATTTTGGCACACCCCCTAATAGCCAGTCTATTTTATTTTGTGTTAATGGAGAAAGTCTGATAAATCCTGTTAAAACAAAGGGTGTGCATTTGTGTTTGTGACTTTATAAGTGTAAAAATCTTGTGAGAAATCCCAACTCCATTAGCTGTTATCTCGGAGGACATGGGGATACTGATTCACCAGTCATTTGTTTGCAGAGAAACATTTACATTTCTGCAGTCTCTCTCTGCCGAGTAAACAACTGAGCTCAGCTGAGCTGTGAATTGAATGGATCATTTCAGTAAGTGATTTGGTTGAATTTCTTCATAATTTCTTTCATCATTTGTGACCCACATGCAATGGATGTCCTATCAAATGGGCAATATGACATTTGCATCATGACACAACATCATGGGCAGGTCATGGGGCAGCATAGCAGGGCTCTCTGCCCAACAGTGAAACTGGAATGAGTTCACTGCGTCCAAATTGAGGCCGGGGGTTATTAGGATGTTTAAGACTTGGCTCATCCTGGCCTGATAGTAGAAAAACAGCTGTTGGTTAAGTAGTCCACTTGTCTTAGCTGCTAGACTCTCACTACAAACTGAAGGTTTGGCTTCAATAGAAACATGGTGCTGGTATCTCAGACTGGGGCCTGAGACAGTTTGGAGGAGGGGTGCAGGACTGGTGAGACACCAAAAGTCTCCTGCATAAAAGAGATATTACTTAGACTGGGTCAAAACAATTAAAAAATTGTCCAGCAATTTGTCTCTGCCCTAGATGTTCATCTCCAATGGACAAATGCTGCCCTTCAGTCTTTGGTAATTTAGATAAAAACTTTCACATAAAGTCTTTAACTCTGAGGTCATTGAACTTGCCGCCATGTTGCATGGATCTATTTCCCAGTAAAACATGGATCTGAGTGTAAAAATAGACCACAGAAAAAGGATGATGTAAAGTCATCTGTGATTGCAGCAGGGTTGACCACCTGGCATGATGCCATTCACGTGATCCTACTGTGGAGAATTGATTACATTATTGTTTTGGTGCCAAAAACTCACCTGGCACTGTTTAGTAAGTTGTTATGGAAATGGGTTAAAGAGCGTGAGTCTGGTGAAGGGTTAAATCATTTACTTGTGCAATAAGGGAAAAGTCCTCTTTTAATAATGAGATTTTGGACATTTTGGTCACAGGTATGAAAACACAATATAAAACACAACAGTGTCACAGAACAGCTTCAGCCATGTTTACAGAAATTATACAGGGGTAAAGTTCATATTAGAAAAGTGTACTACAATTTTTACATTTCAAAGAGCACTAACCTCTGTGAGACAATGCATGACATCTGACAGCTCATCTACCACACACATGGTTTTTGCCCCTTTTTTAAGGATAGCAAGTACATCAAGAACATTTCTACTACAAGCATGTGTTCTGAAACTGCTTAATCTGTATTGAGGTATGCATTCAGGTTTCTGAATCTCACTTGTACCTTGAGCAGATCCTCCAGGCCGGGGAAACTGGGAAATGAGGGGTAATGGTCCCAGACCTGGACATACACTGCTAACGCTGCCAGAGGGAGATGGGGTGGGAGACTGAGTGGGGGAAGCCATGGGGCTTGTCATTTGAGTACTGGCCTAGACACATTGGGACAAAAAAATGAATAAATGAGCTGCGAAAAACTAAACAAAAGTCACCATGAAGTCCCTTAACTTGTTTCATTCATCATATTTTGTCATATTTTACTTCAGAGGACTCACTAATATAAAGAAAGTTCAACTGAAACACCATCACAAATGACCACTAGGAGGCAGAGAAACTGAAGGGAATGAAAGTGACCCTTTACATAAGAGAACACCTCAACCCATATGAAGAGAGCCTGTACCTGTGGAGTGTTGTCAGGTTTGTAGAGCTCCCCTGCTTTGCTGGGCCTCTGCTCTATGCTGTAGTACTTGCATGGGTTCCACTGGACCAGAGGGGGATTCTGAGAAGGCTGTGGCCCATTGGGGACACTCAGCTGCATGACCATCACTCCGTGCCCAGGAGCTGGTACTCCTGAAGGAGTAAACAGTCACAAACACATTTGGATGAAGACATTCATTCTGACTTATGCCCTTTAAACAGTGCTAACATGCCGGTTTTGAAGTCATCGAATATAAAATATATGATTCAGCACAAAAGTATCTTTACACCAACTGATTCAAAACTGTTTTTTTTTCCCTTTTTAGTTTCAATGCATTTTAATTGTTTGTATTTTGTGTTTACAGAATAACCATAGTAACATTATAATGCCTCTGTAAATCAGTAAATTGTGGGAATATTGACAGTACGCATGGATGGATGATGGAAATTTCAGATGATGAAGTAATCAAACCCTATTACTCAATAAGTATTTAATTCTTTCTTTTTTTTCCCCTCCAAATTTTACTCTTAGTTTGAATAAGCAATTACTTGCTTGAGTTTCACTGCAGGTTAAAAATGGGTCACAAGTAGAAAAGCAGTTAACTTTCTCACCTCATGAAAGCCAGTTAAAAACACATTAAGGATATTGCCACATAGTGAGGTGCCCTTGGGTGAGACACTGAAGCAGGGCCCCAGATTGAATTCTGAGAGACATTTTACATTAGTACAACTTGGCATTATGATTTCCATTTTCTATTGTCATAATATGTAACAGTGAGGCAGTGAGAATTAAGCATGTGTGAGCATGTGAAGAAAAAAAAGGGATAACGTGAGCTTGTCATCAGTAATGGCAGATGGGATCAAGAGAACATGCGCTGTCATCCTCCCATGTCTTCTCAGTGAGCACTCAGCTGCTGCTCTCACTTCACTCATCCCAAAGAACTATTGGTTCATTTTTATGAAGAAAACATCTTTCAGGATCTCTTGTGATATAAGATCCACAAATTTCTGATGAGTATGAAATGTGGAATCTGCAGATGATCTCAGTTTTAAAAAAAGGAAAACAAATATTCCTTTTGGTAATTTCACATGGCTACTGTGGAAAAAAGTACATTTGATGAACCAGCTATGTTTTCCAACCCTTCCAAAAGTGCTAAACATGAAATACTTGTGAAATGTGAAAAAAAACCATCATCATGTAAATGCTTTGTGGTAATAAATGCACTGATCAGCTGCAGCTGCATGACAGCACCATGTAAAAACAGGAGTCAAGTAAACAGTATGCTCAAGATACTAGTATAGCAGTAAAATTCAGCACATCCGACCATGTACTGTAATCGCCGACACAATCACTGTAGCTTTGTGGGTTTAACTTTTTTAGAAAAGCAGGGTTGAAGTGAATATCTGCCTCTCAGCAATGATTCATGTGGAGCTTGTTCAAAGTGACAGAGATGAATCAGCTCAGTAATTTACACTGAATCACAGATGAAACAGATTAAACATTATACAGCTCTACTAATAAAAGCTTTGGCTTTGCCTGGAGAAATATCAAACTGCCGTTTTTACAATGATTCATCTAATTTAGTATTTTAACTGTGATTTTCTTTATCTAAAAACATTACTTTATTCTGAGTTTTCTTTTAAGAAGAAAAAACGGTGACAAAATATTTCAGAAAACAGAAACATATAGGTGTCATCCACTGAATAGTTTAATTTCTCTTTCATCACACACCCGAGTAAACAGCATTCAAGGTTAACTTGCAAATAGCGTGATCATCTATACCAACATTTACTCAGCCTCAAGTTGGAACAGAATTACCATCTGAAATTTGTTTTCGACTGTTTTCCAAACTTGACCTCTTCATAGGACAGTCACTACATGAACCCCATGTCTGTCTGAACTTTTCCCTGAATACCTTTCACCTACTTTTATAAACGACAGAGCCAACCTAGTCTGTGCACGGTTCTTACACAGGCTGTGACCTCACCGTCAGAAGTAGTCAACAGAAGTCTACTCAGGTTTTAAGTGTTCAGAAGACAAAATGTTCACAGATGGATTTTTATTTTTTAAGTATTGTATAAAAATTATATAAATGCATTTGTTTCTGGAGAGTCATACTCACACAGGATTTAAATAAGATTCATGAGTTTTTACTATACCTTGACAGCAAGTCTCACCTGAATATTGCTGTTGCAATGGCTGAGGGTTGCAGGGGGATGGCGACTGTGTGATCTGAAACTGTTCAGAGCTGGGAGGTTGCAAGTAACCTACTGACGGGCTGCAAGACCAAAAAACAAACCCCCCAAAAAAGGAGAAGAAAAGTGGGGGGGGGAGAGAATGATTACATGGAAAATACTAACCCCTAATTTTCACTGGATTTAGTGGCACCATTTACCAGGTGACCCATGATGCTACCTCTTCCCTCCTGAAACATTTTAAACAAGGAACATTTCAGAAAAGGAGAATAACTTCTGCCGAACTGTTCAAGACATGTTTTGTAAGAAAAACAAAATAAGAAACTCGCATTTCTGCTGTTTCTATAGACTCTTAAGCATGCTTTTTACTGCTAAAACCCCTACACCTAATTACAAATTCTGCAGTGTTACATAACAACCTGTGTAACTCAACTACCAAAGTACTTGTTACTGATGGGTAAAATGCTTTGACCAGTTAATTTCTATTTTCTCCAGTTATATTAATGTAGCAGTGGGACATGCGATTGAAGGGGAGGGGATCGAAAGGTTTTATTTTGAAAATCCATGGGATTCTCTACAATGTTTCTTATTCTGACTTCCTGTCTAACACATCTACTCTCTGCTAACTGATATCACCTAGCTGCTTATTTTTAGCACAGCGCTGTGCCACTTCTGGGATGTTGTTCCAGCTGTGTTCAGAAGAGCTAAGGGGTAACACATGCATACTCAAAGAAAATAAAAACAGCACTATTAGATGATAAAAAGTCAAAAAAATTTAATATGAGGGAAAATTCTTTGTTGTATTCATCTGTAAGCAAACATTACTGCTATCAACAAATGTACCTAAGCTGAAATGATTTTAAATTATTTTAGTAGACATGTTAATCAGAAGGGCTTGCTGCTTTGCTCAAAACAGCTCATTTAAATACTTTGGACAGCACACCAACTGTATCACAAAATTGTGTGAGTAAGATGTACTTCTACATACCTTGTGCTACTCTGCTGTGTGGGAGTGATAACACTGTAGTAAACAGGCATGGGCCCCTGTACAGACTGGCTGACCGGTACCATGACCTGCTGCTGGTACTGTTGCTGCACCACCTGCTGATTCTCATTTGCCACTGGTACCTGAGACAAGGGATAAGAGAACCGTACAGTGAAATATAATGGTGGTTCAGGTGGGCTGGCGGCCATATCTGAGACCACTCATTAAAACTTCAAACACCTATGAGCACAATTATAACACTGGAGTGGACCTGAGTTAAAGTAAGACTTAGTTGGTAACAAGCCTCACAGACAATTCTGCCCAGTTATTAATTCATCATGTTTGCATAAGAATGAAAAAAATATATATAATATTTAAGTCTCTATTCAACTTGTCAATCAGATGAATTAAACTGGGGCATACCTGATATGATGGCATCTGTGGGTACTGGACCATGATGCTTTGCATCTGTCCTCCTATACCTGCCCTCTGAGTATTGAGCAGAGCAGGGTTTGGAGGCTGCTGCACCCCCATCATACCCTGGTAGTTTGGCTGCTGGCTGGGTATCATGGTCTGGAGACCTAATGACAAAAAATTAGAAGATTTTTTTAAAAATTATTTATCTATTTTTTTCATGGCAAAGCAGAAGAAATAAATAATAGGAGAAAAGAAAGGGAAAAGAAAAGCTGAGGCCAATTGTCTTTTAACTTGTTCAGATTTATAGGAATTATTATATTTATAGGAATTATTTCTTATTTATTTCTGATATTTTAAACTACTTAGTTATTTTAAATAAAAAATAGTGATGTTTTTAAAAACTGTGGAAGGAATTATTGCAGTCTAAAGAATCAGATATCACATTATACTCAAAAGTAAACTAAAGATAAAAGCTGTGGACAAATGTTAGGTCTTAATGACATTAATGTTCATTAACTTAGTGTATTGGAAGATTTCCACTAAGACGTAAGTCTATTTAGGCTGTCAATAATATCTGTCACACACTGTATAAACACACAATCTTCACAATCAAAGAATTTAAAGGGAGTAAAGGTTAAAGCAGCTGCCTGCCAGCACCTTCCGTGAAAAGTACAAAACTCCAAATTTGACCAAGAATATTTAACTTGGCAAAAAAAAAAGAAAAAGCAGAGGAAAGGTTGCTTAAATTCAGGCTTTTACCTCATAGACTAAATCTGTGAGTTGCATTGTGCCAAGAATCCTGTGTGTATGACCTGATGTCAGTTTCGCAGAACAGATGGTTTTAAAGTTATTGTGAACAAAAGCAGAGTGTCTAAAAATTGCAGGTCCTGATTGACTTCATGATTAAGAAGCACCAACAACTGTGATTCAGTTTACAAATAAATTTCCCAAATTAAAGCAGGATTTGTATTTAATCAAGGGGAAAAAAAAAATGTGTAACAACTTATTTTTTTCTTGCAGCAGAACTATGTTTCTACCTCGTACTGATAAAAAAAAAGGAAAAATCCACAACATTATGATCATCTGCCTAATAGCAAGCAGTGTATTAATTTAGTAGTTTTATTTCACATATAAGTATTTGTGCTATGTTGGCATCAAGGTTTTCCAACTCTGTACTCCCTACAATCATTGAAAACCTCTCTTTCAAACCAATATCTGTGAAATCAATGCAATTTAACACAATAGCTCTGTCCTAAATTTTACTAAGTATTATTTACAGACATTAGGAAATTCTTATCCTTAATATTTACTGCTGCAGAGTGGTATATTTTTCTCCTAATTAAAAAAAAAGGGAAAAGAAAGAAGAAAAAAAAGGGTAGGGGATAATTTGATCAGTGGTTCAGCAGAAAGATGAGCTAAAGTTCATGACAGGACGGTGCATCAAAATGTCCAGACCTGACTGCTGAGTGGGCTGAGGCATGGGTTGTGTGCGTTGAGCTTGATAAGACACCTGGTGGGACATAGGTTGGGACACACGGTACTGCTGGCCCGAACTGGGATACTGACCAGGAGGATAGTACGACACCTGTATCTGGAAAGAAACAACATGACAGACAGCAGCCGGTTCAAACAGTTTTAGAGAAAGACCATGATGAAAAAGAGGTGAAATATTAAATCCCTGTGGTACACTTTGATCATTACATTTTTGTGTAATATATTAAATTGTTGTATATTATTGAACAACTCAAAAAAAAAAAAAAAAAAAAACTTTTGAAACATTCCCCTTCCAGTGCATTTTACCATAATAGGAATTACCCATCACAAGATTACAAAAGGTTTGTTCAGGTATGAATGAATGAACGAACTTGTTCCTCCCCAAGAGTCAATTTAACAGACTAAGCTTTTGTCAAAATTTTAATTTATCCCATCAAATGCTTCTTTCAGTAATTAGAGAACGATCACACTGAAGCAGATGCCAACTACTTAATTCTTATCACTATTCTAAACTTCATGATACTTGCAATATCAGATTTTGGTCACTTCGGGGAAAGCAGAGAGAATCTGAGCACGACACAAACCAAACCTCTTTAAAAGCTGCCATGGTGGATTGCTCAAATGCTTATTTACACATTTTATTAATGTGAAGTAACGATAGCACAAATTCCACATAAATGACACAATAATGCTCAATGCCAAATATCATACAACGTGCAACAGTGAACACAACAGTGCAAGTGTTAAACATTTATACCAGCTCATAGCTTACACAACTGGGCTAAAAGTAGCATGCAGAAATTCCAAACCAGACATCAAATAGACAAACAGAAAGGAAGTTGAATGTATGAAGGATCAATAGTTCCTGCCTCTGCCTTCATCTGAATTCATGTCCACAATCAGCCCATACAGAGGGTGCAACGGTGTCAGTAGCTGCACCCCTTTTACACTGTTAACCACCCACACAGTGCATTGTTCTTTCCCATCTAATACTGCTTACACAAGTATGGAGGTCTAAAGTAAGACAATATAGGAAGGTGTGCATAAGACTCATGAACAGGTATAGTCTATAAAGGTCAGAGCTTGGAACAACAGAAGAGGGTGCAGAGAGGGAGAGCCAAAAAAAAAAAAAAAAGGCAGCAGAACACATTACATTTTTTTATTTCTAGGCTGTGCAATAACCATCATGATTGTTGGCCATTTTTGTCTCTGTATTTTTTTTTTTTTTGCATGAACAATTAATAAGCCTTCATTGCAGTTTAAAGTAGAAGATATTTTCCCCACACCATTTAAGAGACTACTTCCTCCATACTAATCACCACTTTTACCTACTTTATGTACCAGCATTAAAGGAAGGGAAAAAAAATAGAGCAGACCTCCTGAGACTGCTAGCAGGGGTGATGTACAGCACTTTGAATGCTGTAAGTATAACATTCCCAGCTGAGCAAAATTGCAATTTCACAGTTACATCAGTCACAACTCCTTTAAGTTTATGGAAAAAGACTAATGTGCAAAGAATTGTTAAACAGTCTGCAGGTGGCTTTTATTATTTTTTTTCTAACACTCCACATATACAGTATCACCAAGATATAAGTCCTTTTATCATCAATCCTCCATTAACAATTTTATAAACAAGGTCCCGGATCATAATCAGCGCAGATCACAGAGACAGAAACCGCTGACCAATCTATTATTAATTCCTTCCTCCAAAATCTAATCGTAATCTTGACTCAATGCCTTTACTTAACACCTTAAACTCAGAGGTGCTGTAAGGTGTGACTCACCTACATAGACATACCTGAAATTAATCAAGAATAGCATCACGACCGGAAGATCATATTTATTGTTATCGTCTCCAAATCCTGCATTTCATGTGTCAGAATCATTGAGATTATTGTTATAGTAAATTAAACTTTTTTTTTTTTTTTTTTTAACTCTTGACTCTGACAACACCATGATCACAAAGATGTCAGACACAGAAACGCATTTACTCTAATTACTCATCAACTACAGTAGCAAAGTAAAGAGAAAGACTCCAAAGCATGTAGGGTCCACAGAGGTTTCTGTGGGGAGGTTTCTGACGGGAAGAAGATCACTACTGATTTCCACATCACACCACTTTTACTGTCCTCTACCTGCTCAGGCCCATGCTATTCTCCTTAACTGACAAAAAAAAAAAAAACATTATTACACAACCTGACATATCATATGATACTTCCATACTGGGAAACTTTACACACACATAATACATTCATGGCATATTTTATTAAACACATATGAGACAATGTACATAGAGAATTTGTTTGGTCATACATTCTTTGTAATTCATAGTCAATCCTTAGAGCCATGACAGATAAATATTCAATGTGCCACAACCAGCTGTGGTTGAGATCTAGCTGCCTGTGATTATAAACCTGTCCAGCAGGTGGTGTCGTGTGCAGGTGAAACTTCTATGAATTATCATTTGCTATAACCTACACATAACTGGGGCTGCCCTGGTAGCTTAGTGGTTTGGGCAGGTGACCCATGTTTAAGAGGCTCCAGTCCTGCTTTTGCTGCCACTAGTACCAGGGGAAAAAAAAAAAAAAAAAAAAAAAAACTAGACATAACTGTCCATACCTACTTGAGTTTGTCCACATTCATGTCTGATCACTGAAATACGTTAAAAGTTACCCAATCAATTTTAAATGCTTTCAAATATTCAAAGACTAAAAAGCTTTGAGAGCTAGATTTGAATCTGTATGAAATCTTGATTAAATAACCTGTCAAGAATGACATACCTGTTGAGGTGGAGGGGGCTGCATGTAGCCTTGGGGAGGTGGTGGAGCCTGCATGACAGGCTGGGATGGAGGGGGTGGTGGAGGTGGAGGATGGGGGTGTCCTGTAGCAGGCTGGTAGCCAGATGGAGGCGGCATAGGCTGACCCGTGGTAGCCATGATGTAGCTGGTCTGAGGTGGGGGATGCTGAGACAGAACTGTAGGAGGGGCCTGAAAGAGGGCAGGAGGCTCAGGGTTTTCACTGGAACCCTGCCGACTCAACGTCATCTGGGTGAACTGAGGAGCCAGCTCTTCTCCCTGAGTGGGATTGTAACTGAGGTTAGAAGAGTGTTTTGATAGATACAGTCGCTGTGTTGCTATATCTGTGCCTTTTGGTGAATCTGGAGCTGCATTATTAAGTATAACTCATTGACTGGGACTGATCATAAGGCCAAAGTCATAAAGTGGTAACTTTGTAAAAGTACTGGGAATAAGTATTTATGGAACTCTGTAAATTTGGAAAATGCTTCCATCATCCAGATGTTTCCGTTTGTGTTCACTACTATTGGCAATCCGCAAAACAATCAGGGTAATGACTGGAGGCAATAATGGCCACATCTATTCAAATCCAACTCAGAAACATCCATTACTTTTGTGGAGGTGAGCTCCAGAAAAAAAGTAAGGTGTTACTAAATAAATGTGATCTTCATTTGCAAACCAATTTCAGAATAAAATCTGAGCTGCATATTATGAAATTACATCATTTTTGTCTAACTTCCAAACACAATGCTTCTTACAGTGGGGCAAAAAAGTATTTAGTCACCCACTGATTGTGCAAGTTCTCCTACTTAGAAAGATGAGAGAGGTCTGTAATTTTCATCATAGGTACACTTTAACTATGAGACAAAAAGTGAAAAAAATCCAGGAAATCACATTGTAGGATTTTTAAAGAATTTATCTGTAAATTATGGTGGAAAATAAGTATTTGCTTAATAACAAAAGTTAAACTCAATACATTGTAACATAACCTTTATTGGCAAAGCCAGAGGTCAAACGTCTGCAAGTCTTCAGCAGGTTTGGACACACTGTAGCTGGTATTTTGGCCCATTCCTAAATGCAGATCTCCTCTAGAGCAGAGATGTGTTGGGGCTGATGCTGGGCAGCACAGGCTTTCAACTCCCTCCACAAATTTTCTATGGGGTTGAGGTCTGGAGACTGGTTAGGCCACTCCAGGACCTTGAAATGCTTTTTTTGGAGCCACTCCATCATTGCCCAAGCGGTGTGTTTGGGATCATTGTCATGCTGGAGGACCCAGCCACGTCCCATCTTCAAGCTCTCCCTGATGGAAGGAGGTTTTGGCTTAAAATCTCACGATACATGGCCCTGTTCATTCTTCCCTTAACATCCTGTCGCCAAAGCATGATGTTTCCACTCCCATGCTTCACAGTAGGTATGGTGTTTTGGGGATGTAACTAAGCATTCTTCTTCCTCCAAATACGATGAGAGTTTTACCAGAAAGTTCTATTTTGGTTTCATCTGACCACATGATATTTTCCCAGTCCTCTTCTGGAACATCCTATATGCTCTCCGGCAAACATCAGATGGGCCTGGACGCGCCTGGCACTGCAGGATTTGAGTCCCTCTCGGTGTAGTGTGTTACTGATGGTAGCCTTCGTTACTTTCGTCCCAGCTCTATGCAGGTCATTCATCAGGTCCCTCCTTGCAGTTCTGGGATTTTCGCTCACCGTTCTCATGATCATTTTGACCCCATGAGGTGAGATCTTGCGTTGGGCCCCAGATCGAGGAAAGATTATCAATGGTCTTGTATGTCTTCCATTTTCTTACAATTGCTCCTACAGTTGATTTATTCACACCAACCTGCTTGCCTATTGTAGATTCACTCTTTCCAGGTTGGTGCAGGTCTACAATGTTCCTCTTGGTGTCCTTCTTTAGCTCTTTGGTGTTGGTCATGGTTGAGTTTGGAATATGTTTGAGGCTGTGGACAGGTCTCTTTTATACAGATAACAAGTTCAAACAGGTGCTATTAATACAGGTCACGAGTGGAGGACAGAAGAGCTTCTTATAGAAGATGTTACAAGTTTGTGAGAGCCAGAAATCTTGCTTTTTTGTGGGCTGACTTGCACAATCAGTGGCTGACTAAATATTGTTTTGCCTCACTGTATATCAAAATTAAGAGAAAGCAATATTGTTTAGAGCAGCAAAGACAGAGCTTTTTCAAGCTCACAGTTAAATATCTACTTGAAGTTATTGAGAACAGAAGAACAAAATACAAGGGTTTATAGTAAGAGACATCCTCAGCCACGTGTGAAGGTGTTAGTTTTGGTGTAGTGAACTAATAAAAGATGAAGCTACAAAAGACGTCAGTACCATTGTGTACTGCTGGGGAGGAGAAACTGGCAGGAGAACCTGGGGGCAGGAAGGGCTGGAGTAGGAGACAGGCTGAGAGGGCTGCAGAGATGCCACCGGCTATACACACCAGAAAGAGGGAGGAAGTCAAGAAGCAGAGCATAAATAGTGAAGCATGGCAATGAGAAGCAAGTGACAGGAAGATAAAAAGAAGGGAGAAAAGAGAAATCAAGACAGAAAAATGTGGGTTAGAACACAATGGAAAAGTTGTTAATGAGCAAAAGGATAGAAATGGAATCCTATGCAGTTTTTAAACATACAAATACAAAGCAACCCATATACAAAAATGAAATGCATTTACTACTATTTAGATAGAAACAAAAGAGGAAAGAAACAGTCTTCAATTAGAATAATGGTTATTGACTGTTAAACACAACAAGTTCTTGTTGCTTTTGATTAAATTTCAGCCTTTGGGACAACAATAATTAATCGCCACTCCATTATTTTCCAAGTATGGACATTGGGTCTATTTAGATGTTAAATTATTAAAAAAAAAAAAAAAATCACTCCAATGAATTCCTCTGTAAGTTCAAACTCTTTAATTTGTAATGATATGGTTAGTCAGTTGGTATTTAATAGGTGCTTACCTGAGCGATCATGTGGTTGCCAATGGGGTGCTGCTGTGGGGTGGGGAGCAGGGCAGTCTGAGGTGGAGCCTGGGGCTGTGGCTGTTGTGGCTGTTGAGATGGACAGGGCAGCAGGCTACGGCTGGACTGGGAGGCTGCAGATGGAGGACAGGCATCAGGACTGACTAGGGGCAAGCCTAGTCATAAAGAGAATAAAAATAATCATAAAAAAAAAACGTCAGCTTTTAATTTTTATACACATTTATGAGCCAATTTAGAGGCAAACATACAGACTGCTTGAATACCATATTGGCCCGAATATAGGATGATATTTTATTCTAGAAATCATATTTTAAAAATTGGGGGGTCATCTTATAATTGAGGACTAGACTTTTCCATTGTAATTACACATCTGCGCCACTAGATGGAGCTGCACCTCGGTAACCAGTAAGAATGGAGGAACCATACAGCCAACTCAACCAAAGGACTTTGACAGTTTTGTTGGAGTCCAGAATTCGTTTTTTACAGACTAAATTATTTATGTTGTTCTTGAATAAAACTCAACTTCAGTAGTTATGCAGTTATTGAACTACATGGTTGTAGCCTAATTCAGAGTCATATTCTCAGATTTTAAGACAACACAGTTTTTTTAAAATAGTACTATACCTTGATCTACAAAACAAAATGGAAATCTGATACGCAAGTATGGTACCATACTTCCTAAAAAAGATGAAATTTTAAAATCTTTAACAATACAGCAGAATGTTATCTCTGTGGGAATTTTTTATATAGCAATTAAACAATAAAAAGTTGTTTTATAAATAACCTTAATGCCTTCATAATTTTTTTATTTTCCCAAAATGATATTTGAAAAATAGGGGTCGTCTTATAATCAGAGTCGTCCTATATTCGGGCCAATATGGTAAATAATTAGTACGAAATAATATAACTTTAAAAAGGTTTACTCTAAGGAAAAAAGAAAAAAGCTGAATGAACAGGTCTTAATGGATTTTCTAGACTACAAGTCACGTTTTTTTAAGTAGTTTGGCTGGTAATGCAACTTGGTAATGCATTGTCTACACTCAGTTGTCACTTCAGTGACAACTGAACACTGCTCCATAAAAAAATTACAAGAGTAAACCTTAAAGACAGACATCAAAAATATGCCACCAAAAAGAAAAAGCTATACTGCAGAATTTAAACTAAAGATTATAATATATGCAGCTGAAAACAGTAATTGAGCAGCAGAAAGTTTGGAGTGAATGAGAAACTTGTCAGGGACTGGAGAAAAGCAGAGGGGTAACTCTGACAGCTAAAAAAAAAAAAAAAAAAAAAAACAAAGAAGGTTAACCGCGGGCTGAAAGCCCAAGGGCCAGAGCTGGAGGAACAAATCCACAGATGGGTCCTTGAACAGCTGCTGCTGAAAGGGGCTCATCAACAGTACAATTATCACCTGGTCTAATTGCCCACTGAGACTTGAAAATATTTTTTTCTTCTACACAATGCATTTTTTTTGACAGATGTGACAAATACTACTGTGTGACTTACATATGTTTTTTTTCTTTTCATGACTTATTTTTTGACGGATGCAACTAATACTCCGGTGTGACTTATAGTCAGGAAAATACAGTAAAAGGGGAAACCTAAGTACTGTACAGTGATCTTGGGTGCCCTGAAAGGCGCTTTTAAATAAAATGTATTATTATTATTATTTTGTTACTGCAAAATGGATCCACTAGGTGGCAGCACCAGTCGAAACTGGATGTTAACGCTGCATTTGGAGGTTTTGCATGTCATGTAAAGCATGACAAGGAACAGATCAACGCTGACTGCGAGACAAGTGGTAATCCTGCCTACTTGTCCTGGAATAACTGGAGGAAGCCAGAGGAGAGAAAGAAGCATGTGTGCAAACCCCCTGGAATAGTGTGAGCTCTGCCACCTTAAACGCCATATTTTCGCGGATAGTCAGGTTGACCCTACTGTCCTCCAGGGTGCTTAGTTGATTTTGGCTCACTAAAATGTAAACACTATGACTGTTAAAAAGAGAAAAGTTGTAAAATTGCGACAGTAAACAGTGTTTCATGTTCATGGGATAGAGGTGTATGTTATTACATTACGTCACAATGACAGTAAGTCTCACCTAGTCTTTATAGCATTTACTAGAGAGACCTAAATGGCTCTCCATTTTCCTTCAGTCCTTACCAGAACGAGAGCCTTTGCAGCTTCCCTGTGATCCTTTGTTGCTGCCAAGGCTATCCCCTCTTGTAAGGATGGAGATGCCGGAGAAACTACTGGCCTTAGTGACTGGTGGCCGGAGGGTGCGGTTGGAACTGTCTGAGTCTGTGCTGCTCCAGGGCCGTGGCTCCAGGCACTTCATGTCACTATCTGTGCTGCTTTGACGACTGCTAGACGCACGGCTAGAGCTCTCACGGTTCCCTCTGAGAAACAAAATAACAGGGAAGAAAATTAGATTAAATGACAGGAAAAAAAAAATCTGAATCTTTAGAAACAGAAATGGAGAGGGAAAAGCTGTTAGGTGAATGAAGACCTAGAGGAAGCAAATGAGACCTACTTGCAAATTGCAGAGAACATAAGTAGAATAAGCAGAAGAAGAGAAAGAAATAATAATGCACAGGAGCAGGATGGAGGATAAATATAAAGGATAATGTGTGCATAGGGGAATGTGAAAAGGAATAATGTGTAGGTCAAAACAAAATTGTTAACTGAAGGAAATAGAGGGGTAAGAGCAGGAACAGCAGAGTAAGGTCATCAACAGGTAGAGTACACACTTTATCAGGCTTCAGGAAGGGCATTCAACAAAGATGCACACTGGCTTATTTAGTGTAAACACAATACAAATGCAGGCAACATATCCAAAAAATTAATTCTAATTTTAACATAAACAACCACACATACGTTCACACACACAAAACCATCCATATGGGAAACAAACATGCGGGGGGTGTTCCAAACAACAGCAAGGTGTAAGGAGATTTTCCAGTGTCACAGAATGAAACAAACTTCTATGAGCTGAACACACAAACCATGTAACACCATGAGCATATTTCCTTTCAAGAATCTAAAGAATGTGTACTTGCAAAAACCTGTGTTAGATATTTACAGAAAAAAAAACATGCAATTATCAATAAGTTTGACTTAATAAAAGACAATTGAGACACAACAACAGGCCTTTCAATTATCAACAACATGAACATTCAGACATTAAGCAGTAAATGTACATCACCACTCAGACTCTCACACGTCATCACAATAATCACTGGCTATGTATTTTTGTAACAAACACTCATTGTGTTGCTGTGATCCTGTCATCTTGGGTAAGAGTAGCTGCCAAGAACACCATCCATAACAGTGTAAACACAACCAACGCTCTCAGAAAACCTGATCACTGCAAACAAACAGCTGGGGTGATCACTGATTTGTCAGCATAAGGAATATTAATGTTGTGTTTGAAGCATCTCATATTGTGATTGTGGTTGACAAAAGATAACAAAAATTGAATTAAATAGAAAAATGAGAAAGCTGATATTCAGAGAAAGCTGAGAGCAGAAGGCTTTGCAGACCTACAGTAAGACTGCATTGATGATGGCAGAGGAAAACAAACAGGGAAATTAGCTGTACACACATGCTGTATTTCATCTCACAGCAGCTAAAACGTAATGACCAGGGTTTATTCATGTAGAGAAAGCATCATTAAAATGAATCCGAAATATGCAAGACATGTTATAGGAACCTCCACAACAAAAACAGGAGCAGGGGTTGTAAAACTCTAGTAAAAGCAAGTAGTTTTTAAATGGTGGCTACTGCGCATAAATATTTCAGAGAGCCTGTAATTAATGGAGGATCTATTTTGAGGCCTCTCTACACGGCCTATTTTAAGGAATGGTGGGGGCAATGAAATTCTGAGAGCAGGCAGGCACACACTTGTTTGTGTTGATCTATAGACAAAGATGATAGCAGGATGAGCAAAAGAGAGAGGAGGAAGGATTTGGGTGTTGATCACAGAGCATTTCTTATCTCTATTTTCATAACAGCAATCCCCATCACAAATAAAAATAGGACTATGGAAGGTAAGCTTTTGTTTTTATGCACTTCTGTCACTTCTGGGTTTTGTTCGATGTTAAATTAACTAAAGAACTTCAAAGTGTTGGTTCAGTCAAAGGGAGTCTTCCCTTTTAAGGCACTATTAGTTTAACAGCAAGTATCCAGTAAAAAAGACCATATGCATTTTATATGGAGTTTAGACTGAAACACATTCTTATCTGTAAAACAAAACACTTGCATCATTAAAGCAATTTCAGATTCCATGTCGAAATCTGAAATGAAATTTGTACAACAGTACAAAAGTTATAAGAGTGCAATAATCAAGGATTTGTAAAATTCTGGCAGTGTACAGAGACCAAGATTTAAAAAAGAAATGTCTGGAACTTTTGGCCATGTTCAACCGGCCAGAGGCCCGGGACCAGAATCTGGTCACACTGGAGAGATTTCATCTCTCAGCTGGCTTGGGACCGCCTCACCATGTCCCCAAAGAGCTGGAGGGGGTGACTGAGTAGAGGGAGGTCTGGACCACTTTGCTCGGACTGCTGCCCCTGCAACTTTAATTTAAATGCTCCACATTAGTTTGTGAATGCAGGGAAGAGTTTTTTAAAAAATAAATATTGCATACATTTAGGTAACTAAGACAAACAAAGGAATCCGTATATATTGTTGCACTCTACTACATCTAAAAAATATTTGCAATTTGTTAATCGATCAATAGTTTTTAAAATAAATGTATTTAGATTCCAAATCGGAAATTTGTAATTTCCAATTACAAATTCCTTTTTTTTTTGTCAGCACTTACATTCATGGTCAGTGCCATCATCTGGCATAAGCAACTAATGTATGTATACAATTCAATCTGGTAGCAGAATTTTTTTTTTTTTTTTTGGTGCTAATGTGAAAAGTGGACATGCCCTTCACCAGTCCTCTCTGGCAGTATTTTTTTCTTTTTCTTAAATAAATGCACAAGTGTGAGTGATAATGAGTTAGTGCTTTATTAACTCGTAAAACCTTGGTTCTGTTAGGGAGGACTTAAAACACAGACAGTGGAGTACAAAAGAACTGATGCAGACACTAGACAAGTAGACAGAAAGCAGACCGTTATGGTGTGGTGTGTAATATGTGTAGTGTAGTATGTGTGAGTTGTGTGGTGTGGTGCATATAGATGAATGTGTGGTGGTTTGAGTTGTGATAGTGTTGTGATAGTGTTTGTCTCCAGTATCCCCCCCAAAGTTAAAGCAGACCAGCAGCCTGAACCCAGGACAGTAAGCAGAGATGTTGGCCTCCAACGCTTCTTCAGCACCAACCAGTGACCACAACCACACCTACTGGCTGGACCACAGTCGGTGCTGGAGTGTTGGGCCAGTGTCATGCAGCAGACCTCCACCAGTGCACTGGATTTCCCTCCAGACCCAACAGGTGCCATCCAGCCCATCCACCCCTCCCACCGCCACAGGCCGATTACAAATTCTAAAATGTGAACATTTGTTGTTCTCCCTATCTATCCCTGAGTGAATCAAGTAAATAAATGAGGCAATAAAAAATAAAAATTAACTGAAACAGAGGTTTCTGTTAACACAGGCACAGGTCAATGTCTGTGACATGAGACCATCAGACACTGGGGAGCAGCAAGTAAGAAGACATGAGTAACCAAATAGTTACCACCAAATGAGGTGATCTTCAAAATAGCTAGGTTTGTGAGGTGCCATTGCTCAGCAACAGTGAGTACTGACTGCCTGTGGACAGTGAAAGAACCAACTACAAAACAGTGGATGTGGTGTTCTGCAATGTGCTAAAACAAGTCTGATTAGTGGCGGCTCTTTCTTGCAGATTAAAACCAACATCTTGCTGTCAGATTAGAGATTCCATGCTGTGGCTGCTTGTGACAGTCCAGGATGGACAGCATTTTTTTGGAATGTCCCAGAGGAACGATAACAAATGTGTGACAGCTGTTTTAAAAATCTTTTGACCAAAGATAGTCCAGAGTAAAATTCCAACAGTATGAGAAATCCAACATGACTATCTCAGAGTGCGCCTGCCACCATGACCCAAGCAACAGAAATAGAAGCACGAAAAAAAAAAAAAAAAATCAGTTAAGACACTGGTGCAACTTTGTTGCATCAAGAAAAAAAAAGGAAAAAGAGCAGAAACATGTGAAACTAAATGTTATAATGAAAGATACAAACCTTGTTGTGTCACTAAATGCCCTGTCATGATTACAGCAAGTGGGAAGTAGCATAATGAATATATATATGTACTTTAAAAATGAAGGACTGCAGCTGTGAATTGTATACTAAGTTTTAGATGGCATTATCATTGTTAGTCTACATATAGTCATGATGCTGTACCCTAATGTATGTATGAAGTCCATGTTGCACAATCTAAATCTGTGGGACTGATGAATTCTCACAATCCACAGGGGCCTTTAGAAAAATGATCATAATGGTTTTCATTGTATCTTTGGGTTTTAGCCAATAGTCAGAAATGAAGAGTAAAATAAATACCAAGGGATTGTGGAAATGCTGCTGAATATTTCATTATTTGATATTTCACAGATTAAAATATTCATAAAATTGTAATATATTCATCAATAATGAAAATAGGCCTAAGTGCAGCCAGTTTGCAATGATACCTTAAATCATCCATTCTTCCCAGTCTCACGTTGCTTATTTGTGGGCCAACTACCAAAATTGCATATATTTACTGAAAACATGTTTATTTACTGCTTTACGAGTACATGACATAATATCAAAACCTACATACTGAAGTCACCGACAAAACAAACAGGTGAAAGTGATGCAGTTACCCATATAAAAATGTAGTTAACGGTGGATGGATGCACGGGTAAGTGGGTCAATCAATCGTCAATGAAACCACAAAGCAGCCATGCAGGGGCCATTGGAAACCCCAAGGTGCAATGCTGGAATAGCCATTAATCAGCCGACTATGCCAAGCAAATATAACTACCACAAGTCATCACTTTCATCACCAAACCATTTTTAAAAATGAGCATGGCAACACAAGGGTCAGTCAGTAGTACCCAATACCTAAAGATCTGCCTCCTCTTTTGAGAGCTAGAGCAGTAGCCCTCAGTGGAAAGTCTGTTGGCATTAACATTAGGAGAAAATGCTTGGGTTACAAGTCTGGACTGAAGAACAGCAGAGGGTTTAAGAAAACATGAGATCAAGAAGGGTGGGAGGTTGAGATCTGCACGGTAGAAAACGTTTACCCCTGAGAGAAAAAAAGTGGGAAAATAACGCACATGAGGAAAATAGTGACCGTTTCAAAGCCCACACTTCTTTTCTCTCTCAGCATATTATGTCCTAATCATTGAAACTGACTGGTTATAGGCTACATAGGAATGGAGACGGACTGTTACTGCTCTGTGAGCAGTATCTATTCCATCTATTCCTAGAATGAATAAAGGAAATCCTACAACAATCATAAATCTTTCACAGAGATTATAGGGTATCCATGACAGTTACAGTAACTATAACCACTGTAACTATATTCTCATATATCACATTCACAAGCAAATTTTCAAACTTTGCCAAGTTGTATCATCTCAATATATTGTTAAATTAGTAACATTTTAGGGTCTACGGGTGCCTACCTATCTTAACTGAAATCTATAAAGAAAACTATATCAATAAATGGGAGATTGCATTGATGGGTCTTAGGAATCACACACATTTAATATCCTTAAGAATGAATAATCTTACCTGCTGTCATTGATGTATCCATTTTGAGAGGACTGTAAAAAAAAGGACACCTACACATTATGAAATGCATTATTCTTTGAGGAGCATTTTGCTATATATATATTTTTTGGCCTTATCAACATTTCAGAATTTTCAGAGTTTTGACATATGTGCATTCAGGATTCGATATGTTGCTTGAGGTAGTGGCTTGTAATATGAGGTTAAGGAACCTCTCAGTTAAATAAAATAGGTATTCATTTTTAGGTACAAAATAAGTGCCACAAATTGAATGGTGAAACATATTTTTATGCAGTTATGTTTCTGCTCTTTTTCAGACAAAAACCATGTCTAAGAAGAGAAAATTCTCTTTAAAAAAAAAAAGATGTACCTTGAACATATTGTATGGTGTTTGCATGGAGAGTGCTACATGAGCAAATATCACTGAGAGCCACTATTAAATTTACCACTTAAGCTTCCGTATTTCCCTACACCATTAAAACAAACCCCCCCCCCAAATCAAAACAAACTGACACCAATCAAAATGAAATGGAGGCAACAGCTAAATGACTTATAACTCAATCTTTCCTAACCAATATTTGCTGGCCTTTTCAGGGTAAATACTTACTTCTCTGGCAAAAATGCGGTCTCGTACCCGCTGGTACTCTTCCTCTCGCTCTTCTATAGACTTGCTACGCCGCCCGTCCTGCAGTGGCACACGGATCTAACAATTGTGAAGACAAGCATAATATTAAGTTAGGCTTACAACCTAAAACACTTTAGTCACTTTTAACCGTGCTGTAAAGAAAAGTGACAAAAACTTTAGATAAAAGCAGTAGCATGTCAACAATCACAGATGTCTGTCATCCTTACAACAAAGCAGAATGGAAATGGCATCGAGCGTTTGCTTTGAGGGGCAGAATCCATGAAGGTTTACCATGACAAATTTAATAGAAAACAGTCATACAAAAGAAGACTGTACTTTTTTTTAAACAAAGACAAATCCTTAATTTATTTCACCTGTTAGGGTACCAGGAAGCCAGTTACACGGTTATTTTAATTGCTATAATTATTATAATAATTATAAATTACTTTTTGAGGTTTAAAACCGAAATCGGGAATGTCGCACACAACATTGCAAACAATGGTATGAAAAAAAAAATCAACCTACCTGATTATCATCCTTGTCCATACTAGCATCATCTCTCTTAAGGATGAATTTCTTTTGGAAGTCCATATTACGTTCATCCTTGATGTGTTCTGAAAACCTTTGTTCTGGGCTGTTAAAAAAATAAAAAATAAAATAAATAAATAAAATAATAATAATAATAATATTTTTTTTAAAAAAGGAAAAAAGCTCAGTTTTAAAAAGCTAAAACAAAAAGACAAGCTTGCATGTCATTAAGGACATTAAGGTTTAATAATATTAATTATAGCTAATATTTTCCCAGGAGTCATCCTCTGGGTCTCAACAATTTGTATTGTAACAGACACTATACAAAAAAAGTTGAACTGAACTGAATATCAATTCTAAACACATTTTGTTCAGTTTACTCTATTTTCGAATTAGCCTTAACATGTCTAAACAAAACCACTGACTGATTTTAAAGACCTTTGAAAGACTTTAGCTAGTCTGGTAACAAAAGCTGTTCTCCAGAAAAGCTACAACAAAACAAATAGACTTTTACTTTAATCTTCTGTGTGTCACAATTGGCATTGGAGACATAAAAATCCTGAATTTTGCTTTTGAATGGTTGCCGTTTCTATTGGTGACTTTACCGTCAACCAAATTTAGTTTTTAATTATTAAGTGCTTGGTTCCTGTGATCCCTCAAGGATATCTCCGTCACTTAAATATTCTCATTCATCAATCATGACCACTTCATTTGGGTCTTTTGCGTGTCATGTAAACTTCCAGTTTTAAAGCCACAACCACTAACTCCCACCGACTTGGAAGGAAGCCAATTTAGCACAATGGACAAAACGCGTAAGGACAAAACGGGGAAAAATATCAACATGCTGAACCTCGCAAGAAATTCCAGGCTACCCTCCCATGAATTCGGCAAGGAAAAGGACAACACTGATTGTGACAAGTGGGGATCCTGTCTACTTATATTGGAATAACTGGAGGAAGCCCTTACACATCATATTCCCCAATAGTTGGGTTGCCCCATTGCACCTAATACACCAGACCACGCCACTACAAGCAGCCTATAGATTTTATTGAAAAATTCTTAATCAATCAATGAGAGCGTTTATATTATTTATTTTCTCACTTTTTTTCCCCCAATCAACTTCTGGCTGAATGTTAAACATGAAAATACCTATATATGTACACATTAAAACCTGGGATAAACTGATGTAACCTGACAAAATAAAAACAAATGATGAAATGGTTTGTGTTCTGCACAGCTTGAATTATCCAAGTCAAGAATTACACTCACATGCGTGTGTTGCCAGTCTTGTTGATGATGACAGCCTTGCCTGTCTGATCCACATTGTGGTCCATGCCAAAGTAGGCAGCCACACGGTGCAGCAGCATTCGATGATAAGAAGTCATCTGAGGAAACTTTTTATACTGGTTACTGCAAGTGGCACAAATAATATAACTAAGAACCATGTTATTTAAGATGCAAATTCCGCGTAGCAATATCTAATTGCTCTGGTACTTTGTTTTTTGGATGTTTTTTCCCCTCTTTTTGTTAAATACTGTAATCTTTATTGTAATAATTTTTGCCCTTAATGTAATGTAAGGAGTAGGGGTTATTTATACATCCATAAATGACATAAATGAAAAGAGGTTTTTAATTCAAAGGGATACTATAACTAAAATATAGATGTTTCAGTGGATTTATATCACCCCCTACTCATACAAAACTTTTTCCATATTTTCCACAGAACATAATGTACTTAATTGGGGGGGTCTTAGGGATTTCCCTCACATAAGGTATTATACCAGTTGACAATGACTTGGATACATCCTCATTCATGGAAAAGTAATATGGTTACAGTGAAATAAAGTCACAACAAAAAAAGTGAGCCTAAACTACCCCTGAAAGGAATAAATATATCAACTAAAACATATGTATCTCATGACCTCAGTAATCTATACATAAGTATCAAAAGTACGAGGGCTAGATGTTAATACAAGTGAGTGTTATGAAGACTGTGGCTTACTTTTCATCGTTAATAAACTCCAGGATATCTTGTTCTAGTTTAAGCAGCATCATTCGATCCCTGGTGGGCCAAAGAAGGAAAGAGGGAGAGCTCAGAGGTGTGTCTCAAGTACAGTACCCTCATCACGTATTTGATGAGTTTCTTCAAAAATTTTCTCATGTTTTCCATAGTATGCTCTCAGTTTTTCCACACATATATATATATATATGAAAGCAATCATTTAGCCATTTCAGGGACCAAAAATCAAACAAACAACAACAAAAAAACAAAACAAAACACACAAACCTAAAGATCAGAACTGATAACTTCAGCAATATTAGTTAACAGCATATGGATGAACTCAAAATGTGCACTGACGTTAACGCTAAGACACAGATATTACATTGATAAACCTTATTCCTCTGACATTATGCACTACAAAACGGGACCAAAAAAAAAAAAAACTTGACCTGAACTGCATATTAACAAATATGTACATGAATAAACTGCCAAATATATATCACTACAATGTTCAATCAGTCTTTGGTGTCAATCTCGTACCTGGGATTGTTTTTCAGTGTGTTGACCAAAAACTCATGCACATCTATCCCCGTGGAATCAGTATATTCCTGACTGGAGTCTGTTAGAAAAAGGAAAAAAAAAAAAAGGGAAAAAGGTTGGAAGAATAGATTTTCAACTCTCACTCTTCTATAATAAAAGTAAAACAAAGAGCACAGTGGAGCCCTGTGCTAGACATGTGGGTCCTAAAATGGTCCTTCAACACACCAAAATGATGACCCAGGCTGTAGTGCAAACTAGTCATTCTTCTATGTGTACCCACAAACTCACACAAACACATTCTTCAGAGGGATCATTTCCCGCCATTTGCCACTATACCAGACAGTTGTGCTAGCCATTTCATCTCTGCTCTGAGTATAATGACACCTGAGGGGCCTAGAAGAGCAACATTGAGGTAATTAAAACAAGAAAGGAATCTCATTGCCTGTCAAAGAAGATTAGTCTGAAAATCTTATTCTACTTTTTTTATCATATAAAAACATCTTACTAATACAGAACACAGCCTGAAAAGTGGCACAGTATGTTTAGTAAATAGTGCATTTATACAAAGTAAATCAGGCGTGGTTGTAATGCCACTGTGTTCAATAATATGCAATTTTATACAAGATGTGTCACTAAAATACATTATTTGGCAAAATTAATGACAGGATGGGGAAAAAATGCATTAAAGTAATTTCTCGCAACAATTGAATCATAGACAACTGGACTTAGATTTGTCTAGAAGACGTTTCGCCTCTTATCCAAGCGGCTTCATCAGTTCTCAACGCATCAGTCTGACCAGTCTGTACTAGTCAGACGAAGTAATTTGATTTTGGTTTCTTAGACACAATTTTTATCTTTAAAAAAATCCATTTAAAAAAAGAAAAACAACAGACCACCACCAACAAGCAGACTAAAAGTTTTTCTATTTCAATGTTGTCCTGTGACCCACAGTGTGAGGTGGCGTATCTTTTGCAGACACACCTTTTGTATTTCACCTGTTTCTTCTTATTTTGCTGTGTACAGAACTGTCTCAGGCTGCAATCTTTGGACAGAGGGTGATTAGACATCCTCCTGTCTTTTCTCTCTACCTCTTTCTGAACACCTCTGCTGCTCTTGCTTGTAGTGCTGGGGAGAAGGGGCCTAGTTTGAATGTTGATTTGAAGAAAACAATTACTTAGTATACATTTACTTAAGCCAAGTGGTCATTCTTGTCTCACAAGGATGACCACTTGTGACAAGTTACTGTGAGCAAGACATTCTTGATGTGAGTCACATATATGTTGCATGTGACCCTTATGGCTTTAAAACAAAAACAAATAAACAAAACATCAACAAAAAAAAAATCCTCACATCTTGTATCCAGTCTTAAAGGAGTAACGGGGCACTTATTTAAGATCATGTGAGTTACTGTACCCACATTAAGCACCGCAAAGTTGGATCTTACCACGTGACAACATCTTTCGGGGAGTCTTATCCTTCTTCTCCTTCTCTTCATTTTCATACTCATCCTTTGAGGACTTTTCCTCCTCTTTGTCTGATGGGCAGCTTATGTGAAGCTGGATGATATCCTAGAAAAAATGCATTCCATTACCATGAAAATAGGTGCCAGTTTTTCAAATTCAAAACTCTCTTCATAAGAATTATCCATCAAACAAAAGCAGTACTGGAAACAAACATTTGTAAGGCGGAGTATGTGCAGTGCATTGACTGAGGTTCATGATAATAGTCAGAGAAGAACAAAATTACCGATTCTGGAGGTCCGTCAGAGAATGGACCTGAAGACTCTTCACACACTGCTAGGCTCCGTACCAACTTCGGCAGTTTGGCATTAGACTAAAACGTAATCATAGAAGTGTTATAAGTAAAAGTAGTTGTTTTTAAAGATTACACCAAAATAAATATGCAACTATTTTAAAAATGGCAATTCTCTTTAAACTGTTATATAAACTGTATACCAAGATAACAGATAAATATAAAATAAGCCCATTAATCACTGACATTCTTATTAAAAAAGTAGCACAAAGGACCCTCTGTACTTATTTGCTCAGCAAGTCCCCCTATAAGTGTGGAGGTTCAATTACTTTTGTAAAAGTATTGTTCAGTTACGCTTTCGACTTCTTTTCCATCATTACTTTTCTGAATCTGATAGTCACTGCTAACTTTTAACATGGTACGATAAGGCAATACACAACTTTCACAAAAGATGGAAGTCTTAAGTTTCTTCATCTAGTTTTTGCCAATTGCAGTGACAGTAAACCATCGTGGCTGGGTAGCACTTTTTAAAAGTAAGCAAATATTCTTTATATATGCTTACTTCTAGGCAGATATTCCTTATATTTATTAGTAATAGAAACAAGAATAACTACAATCAGACTTTTTCCTGTTTCTGAAGTGGAGCTACGGAGTGAAGATGTGTGATATTTAGAAAATCAAGACCAAACCAGATTTATTGTTAAAAACTGTGGGGAAAAAATACAGTTGTATGAAATATTCTAGGTATGATTTTGTCCAATCCCATCATAGGTCTAAAATCAAGTGGTTCTTTTACTTGAATTGAAGATGGAATAACTGACCCTCTTTTACCGCACCTCATTTTAATTACAAGACCTTTTAAGGCTGTATCTGAAACTCTGAAAACTGGCAGATGTACAGTATACCCCTGCCCATTCGTGTTTTTTTTTCATCAAGTTTGGATTTGTGGTAGCCCCGGCAATGTCGTAAATTTCTTGGGCCATTTTTTAGCTGGTAAATAATTTTAAAATAACAATGTTAATAATCAGTTAATATAAAATTAAAAAAATTAGAAAAGAGAGAGATGATAAAAGCCATTAACAAAATAAAATGAGGGCAATACAATTTTAGTTACAAAAAAGTAAAACAAATTCAGGGATTTGCATGAAAGCAAGTTTTATGTGTTAGAAAATAGCTGCTTTAACTATGTTAAAAACCTGAGAACAATGCTGTGCTGAACTGTGGAG
This sequence comes from Hirundichthys speculiger, assembly GCA_018398805.1. NCBI lineage: Eukaryota > Metazoa > Chordata > Actinopteri > Beloniformes > Exocoetidae > Hirundichthys > Hirundichthys speculiger. The sequence goes on along the minus strand of JAGFBZ010000074.1, from coordinate 4,188,243 downwards.
TTGAGCATAGAACAGGATCACTGTTGCAGATTTTTTTCATTTCAAAATTGTTTACACTCTCTAATGGGGACTGCAGTCAGGTCTGCATGCAGGCCAGCCCATTACCTGTACCCTCTTATTCCTCTGTCATGCCTTTTCACTATTGCACAATGCAGTTTTGTTGAAAAATGTATCTGCGAAAGATCATCTTGAGAGCAGCACACGTTGCTCTAAAATCTCAACATATCTGAATTAAAGCTGCCATCATGGCAGTAATTTGCATGCCATAATGACCTTTGGTAATGGCACAGATACCACCCAGAGCCTGGGTTTTCCCAAAGAAAAATCTGGAATATAAACAACTCTGACCAAAACACGTTTGAACTGTGTGATGGCCTACAACAGAAATGTCAATACCACTGAACAAGGTTAACATAAGGCTGCATTTTGCACACCAAAGTCTTAAATGGCATTTGTGAATATGGTTTTCATGCTGTCGTGCATGACAAGGTTTCCCGAATTAATTCCTTGCCCCTGTGGTTATATCAGTTCTTTGTACAGTGCCATCTGAGGGATGAGGAGACACTACTGTCTGTTTTAGGCATCCTCTCTGAAATTGCTCCAGATTGCTTGAATTTTTTAATGTTTAATATTGTACAAATACTGTACAAGGAAAAGTATGTAAATCCCATTCAAATCTTTCTTTGAGGAACACAAAAACAGAAATTCTATGATTTTTCACATAGTTGGTGGCAAAGTGGAGATACACTGTCATTGACAATCCTTTTGCATCTAATCATCATTACAATCACTTTTTGTGATTTGCAGGATTAAAATACAATGGAAAGACATTAATATATGAACTGGGGGGATATTAAAAAAAAGAGAGAGAGAGAAAACAAGTTTTGTGTCCATTCTGTCTCCAAAGAAATAAATGTCAAAATAAAATTTAGACAGTGCTGCGTTATTGTTTTTCATTTGAACTTCTGATAGCATCCAAACTTTTTCTGATTTGAAGTTGTTTTATTCCCACAGCCTTCCTGAAATCACTAACGCATTTATCGTCTTAAAAATTTTTGATTTTAAGACAATGCTATGAAGAAGGTAGTTCACAGTAATGGATAAGATTGGAGTGTAAACAATGGCAATGGAAAGGGATTTTATACAACAAACCAGGAGGTTGTTTTTTTTATTTTTTATTTATTTATCTATTTATTTTTTAATCAAGGAACAGGATTATATACTAAGTGAATTAGGAAAACTAGACTCTTACCATTCTGCATTAGAAGTGAATAACCATATAAACCCACACCCTCAAATAATTTACCTTGGCCCTTTTCCTGCCATGGCTGTGGTTAGGAACTCGCTTCTGTAAGAAAAAAAACCAGTTATTTCATTTCTTTCAGTAACATTACAAAGAGACTGTTATCAACAAATATTGAAGATGCAGACATTTTGTTCATCATTCAGCAACTCTATCAACATTTTAAAGAAAAAAATAATAATCTCAGGAGATAATCTATCCCCATCCTCAAAGAATAAAGGGAATGTAATCTATAAAGTACCACAGACTTGAATAGACATTTGTGTTTGTGTATGCACCTGGATATTTATTTTTAATCCTTAATGGTAACAAAAATGACTAAATAAAAACTAGCTAAATTTGAAATAAATAAGTCTAAATAATTTTTGCCTTAAATAGTATTTTGCAAAAGTCAAAATAAATATGCACAGTGCCAAAATAAAATTACAGATTTATATCAGTGACCAAATAATTGTCAGATAAGCAAGACGATGTCATTACTGTAACATAAAAATGATTATGCAGCAAAAACTGTTTTGCTACACGATTTTTGAGATCTCTGCTTTTTTTTCTTCTGATCTGTTTACATGAGGGCAGAGCTCATCTCACACAAAGCAAAATAGATGTAGACTGAATGCAGTGAAAACAGTTGTGATTTCTTACTCAAATCAAAAACAACAAAGCTTAGCATTCTCAAATGCAACAAAATATCATTCAGTGTGTGAAAAAAGTCTGAGCAAATTTCTGGAACACCAGTTGAACAACCATGACAAACTTTGTGAAGCATGAAATCAACAAACCTCCTCGATAACATTATCTATATCATTTATCACGTGAGTCATTTGGTGTTGAAATATCCTGGAGGTTTATCTCTAGTGAGAAGGGGTGACATTATCCCAACTCTGCTCAATAGATGTTGCATGTAAATGTGCAATGGTCCAGGAGTCTTACTATAGTTTAAAGGGCCACCTCCTCCTACCTGAGTATCTTGTGGGGAGCTTTCATCTGGCTCCAGGACCTCCCCCGTCACTTCTTTGGTACCCTGTGGTTGAGGGGAGGTCTTGCCTCGACTGCAGGGCTCGATAAGAGGCCCACTCTCTCCCTCCTGCTGGATGTCCGTTGCCAGGCTCACTGACATCTTTTTAGGGGAGGGGGAGAGGGTGGGACTGGGGAGGGGGTTGGGTGGAGTACCCAGAAGCAGCTGTAAGAAAGGATGCACAAGATAAGGTTCAAAGTTTGGGCTCTGTGAGAATGTCTGCAATTTTTGTCAATAAACGATCAGAGAAAAAAATAAAATAAAGTAAACACACCTACAATTAATTTGACTTTTACACTATACCTGTAGGTGGTACCAAATCTGTAGTGGACTTTGTACAATGAGTCTGGAGAGGAACCACACACAGAAAGGTAAGAGGAACCCACTAAGGTAGTTTACTAGGCTGGGTTGCAGCAGGGGTTCGAGGCACAGTCCATAGCAAGCCTTTACCTAGGGGATAGGGCTGCAGGGATACAACACACCAAAGATGCAAACTGTATGAAAAGAACAGTTTACTCAGTTAAATGATTTTTATTTGCTGTATTTGTTTGCTAAACTGCTGGGGGACCTCTTAGGATGCACTGTGAATCAATTCTTATAAGTGAATCATTCCTCATTCTGCTCCCTTCACTTTCCATATTCTATATATGCTGTTGCTATGTTGAATGTACAGTGTGTCTTATTTTATTATTTTTTATTCTCTCAGAGCAGGCATCTTGTCCTTTTTTATGTGTTTGTATTGTCCTCCAATACCCCAATCAGTCAAAGCACATGGCTGTCCTTCCCAGGTCTGATTTTGCGGGAGGTCATTTCCAGTTAAAGTAGTTTTTCCCCTTTTTACTGCTGCCTGGTGCATCCTGAGCTCTTGGGGTTGAATGAAATGCTGATTTGATTGTGTTTTCATCATTACTTTGGCTACTTCTTATAAGTACAACTATAATAAACTAGACTGAATTGAATTGCAACTGGAGTTTCTTGAACTGGATTGATTAATATTTAAATGCAAAGAAAATACAAGGTATTAGCAGCCGACAGCTCTGTGACAATGATGACTTATGAGTGAGGCTAATCAAAGGGAGAAAAAAATCATACATTTGCTGAGGAGCATCAAAAATGTAATCTGGAATAGTACAACATGGTTAAGTGGTTTGAGCCAGGCATGATGGTACACTGATAAGATACTTCAGGGTAACCATTATGGCTAGTGCCAATCATACAAAGCTTAAGGGGTAGCTATCACCTGGGGGTGATTCGTGCAGGTCTTGGTTCAGCAATTTTATGTGACCATAATGTTTCTAATTATCTGTAGAAACCAGCAGCCAGCAATTTCAGATGACTATCATTATATTACAGTGATCCCTTATTTTTCGCGGTTAATGGGGACCGGCGGCCCCCGCAAAAATCAAAATCCGCGAACTGGAGCCGGAGCGCCGGATTTTTTTTTAATCCAGGTATCATACATGAGAACCACCGTAAAATATATCAAAGACACAGTATTTCATTGACAACCATGTCAAGTCTTGAATGCAACAAAAAGCTATGAAGTACCAAAAAACACTTGTAATTAACTAATTACTTAGCCTTTTATTTATTTAAAAAGTAGTTAGCCAATTTAACATTTATAGAAAAAATCTTTTCCCCCAATTAAAAATTAATATTTGTCTATATCAAATGTAAAATAAAACCATCTAAACTCTAAGCTAAATCAGATCACATCAAATTGCATTGAATTGTTTTGTTTTATAATCTAACCATAAATAGCATTGTATTCTGTGTATCTATATATGTATCAAACTGACTTACAAAGGTACAAACCCTTAATTAACAAGAAGCTTTGTAAAAGTTTATCAAATGAAAATGAACTCGATATAAATATCCATTCTGTAAAACCAACAACAGGTCAAACTAATTCATTTGAGGTCTAATAACTCCTACATTAGGACAAATCTTTCAGATACATCTTTAGGAGTAGCAGTAACAACATGCACAAAATAAAAAAAAAAAAAAGCAGCAACAAAGTAAATTATATTTACAGTGATCAGGTGAACAGAAGAGGCAGTAGTTTGCCAGCCAGAGAAGGGGGTAAGAGGACACCGACAGGCCAACCACCACCTCAGAGGTCGTCTGGGGCCTCTCTTCTCTGCCTCTGGCTTACGGCAGCAGCATGGTCTTGCCTACAGTCAGGAGCCCTGGACAACAAGAGCAGAAGAGGAAGACACGGATGACGTCATGTTTCACACACTGCGTGACTCATCACTGCTGCTGCTAATTCTGGCAGGGAGGGGGAGAGAGCAACTGAGAGCTCAGAGATTACTGGCACATAGGACTTAAAGATGAACACCAACTGCTTAACTATTCATTATTTCCTAACTGTCTAAAGTGTGTCTTTACGATGTGGAAACCATTCTCAATGAATCACATTTTTTTTTCCCAAATGAAGAGCATATTAGAAATAGGCTTATTATTTTAACATTTTTTAAAAGTGTCTTTAAAAATGTTTGATATGCAACATTTGACATAGCCAAATGCTGAAGTCACCGCCTTCTTAACTTAAAGTCCTTTGTAATGCCTTCTACATGAGAATTTCTTTAATTTATTAAAGTGAGGAACACTGCAGAGATACTACGATCCTTGTTAATATTCTTCCTTTTCTTTCACAATTATTACCCTCATAAAAGTCAACAAACTTCATACTGGCATAGTTCTCATTTGTCTGACCAGGTATGTGCTAAGTGATTAACTCTGTATTATGCATGTTGACTCAAACATGCACCAGCTTTCCAAATAAACTCCCACACTTCCTGCTTGGTCTTCTTCATTTTAGCTTCCATCAGACAGGGGGAAAAAAAAATTATGAATGGTCTTGTCAATTAAAAGTCACAGAAATAATGCTCTTCTATTCACAAACGTCCATTAATTCACAAAAAAACTAATGTAAGACCAATACGACATATGTCCATAAACTAAATTCTGAATTTTGCAAGCACACAGTCACCAGCAAATAATTCATGTGTCCTGCAAGTCTATATTATCCAAGTCAGGAGATTAACAGTCCTTGTGTCCTTGTCAAAATGGAGATTTAAAAAAGTATGCAAATCCCATATGTGTACAAGACTGCAATAGTGAGATAAGGCTCAAGCAAACAAATTCAGAAATGCAGCAGAAATGCAACCATATATGGCTGCAGCATGAGTGAGTGCCACTCATTGCACATCCCTTATGATACAACAGTGCTATGCTGTAAAAATAAATGAGATGAGGAAAAAAAAGGAGGTAGGGATTCCCAGTGTGTGAGAGACCAAGGCAATGCAGCAGCAAAGTCGTCATCAGCAGCAGCATCAGCACTCCATCACTGACCAGAACACCCACACGCCCACCTCACTTTACTTGCAGAGACTTTCCCAACCGCAGCACAAAATACAGATAAACTGTCCTGTAAGTCACAATCATCGATTTCAAAATGGCCTCATCTTCAATGCAAAGTCAATCTTACACACGGTTGAGCACACTGTCTTGGCTTAAAGATATAGAGGAGCTTTACAAGATGTTTTATAAGAATAAACCAGCTTTACAAATTTTGACTACTCTTCCTCCCTTTCTTCTTATGTTTCTTCCATGCACTCATCGAAACTCGCTTCAGGTTCCCTCAATACACACAGACACCCACACACAAACGCACACTCACACATAATCCAGCCCACAGCGTTGCCAAGGAGATGATAACGTCATTCTCAATTGCTGCTGAATGTGTTGAGTGAGTAAAGTGAGAAGAAAAGGGACAACCATGATATTAAAAATGAAAACACAGATCGCAGTGTGCACTGACAGAGAGAAATGCAGAGACCAAAGAAGAGAGAGCTCTATATGCTTTTGATCAGAAAAATATGAAGGAAAAAAAAAGGAAACAAAAAAGAGCTTTCACAGTACTCTGAATCAAAGTGGTTAGTGAATTGAGGGGTGGGGGAAGTGTGCAACCTTGGTATCTTGTAGTCACCGAGTCCAACATGAACTGCTCTATGTATATGAGATGGTAATTATCTCAACATTTTAGAACCCCTCATAATGCCTTTGCTGTAAGAAAACTAAACTCCAATTCAATACTGGTGCCATTAGAAAGCATGACATTAGAAAAATAATCACATTTTTGTTTCAATGGAACTAATACCAGACTTAAAAAAAAAAAAAAAAAACATACATGCAAGCCAAACTACAATCGTACTATATCAAACTTTTCAAAGTCCGATTAACACAACCATTAAATGTTGCCAAGAGCCAAGTTGCTCCTGTATGTATACATCCAATCAGATACAAACAAGCCAAGGGATTCGACAACCCTGCATCATCATTAAAGTAACTGTTTTTTTGTTAGAAAAATTAGCATGTCAACATGCTCTGGTGTGAGACACGAACGCAGCCTTGTGACCATCAGTCCAGTGGCAGAAAACACTCGCTCTGCCGGTACTGCCGTTGCAGGGATGCAGCAATACTGACACGCTAACTTCACTAGCCAGGGGGGAACCTGGCTCCATTCACTTTCACCAAACGGTAGGATTACAGTCCAGAGGTGGCGGGGTCTCCTCCAGGAAGTTTGGAACTTCTGTTTCAATGCCAGTGTTGCCGCAACAAACTTCACTTTGCTCTTCATTTTTACTTTCGACTTCTACAGTAGCCTGTGGTCCTGTTATAGTAGCAAATTTGTTGAACCACAATAAATTGCGCCCCCTGCTGGTAGCTTCGGAACATTAAAATTCAGCACATTGCTTCAAGACACAACCTCGTCATGATGATCAAATTTCACATGATCGACAAAATTCTTAACGCTCAGTTATCGATAATCAATAATGCCTTCCCTACTGCTGAGTATCGTCAAGCTTGCCATGCTACAATATGTACCTCAGTACAGTGTGGTACAGTACTATTCAATGACAACACAATATTGATGGTATATGACTATATATTGCAATATTCAATCATCAATGATTTACTCAAAATTTGAAAACAGTGCTGAAAATATCACTTAGGTAATCTAATACAAGAAATTTTTATTTGTAACCAAGTTCACAAATTATTAATTCTGGTTTTCCAATTTATTGAAGACTCTTCATATATACATAAACATACGTACATAATTCAAATACACTATGAACATGAAAAAAGTACTTTTAAGCGTACCTATATTTGAGTTTAGTGTAACATAAAAAGGTACCTTGAGGCTGAGTTTGTGCACAGAAGAATATAGTCATTCATGTTTAAGTCTTTTGCTACTGAACTAAAATGTCAACTTTGGTGTTCCCAGGAAACAAAAGTATCCCTTACTGGACTCACTGGTCACTGACTCACAGCTCACGCTCTGGAAACCTCAGTAACTTAAACCATAGCAGCTAAGGAAGAAAAACAAAAATTCCCTTAGTGCTGAAAACTGAATAACAATGAAAAGCATATAAGGATTATTCTTACTTTCAACACCACTACAAACATGAAAAGGGGCCTTAAACCTCAGCTCATGCATAGAAGATTACTGTCATTTTTGTTCAAATCATGTACTGGAACAGAAATTGTATTTGGTGCTCCCAGAAAATAAAAAGGGGTATCCAATCTGTGCACTCACTGTGCACTATTCCATCTGGTTTTGTTTATGCAGTTGTAGTAGCCTTTGTTTTTGTTGCCTTACATGGCTGACTGTGGTCCTTTGCCTGAAAAAGCTGGTTATGCATCCCTCTCTTCCTAACAAGTGTGCGACTGTAGGAAGCTTCAATGTGTGCTGTAAAGCCAAATTAAGGGTGTGCACAAAGCACTTCAAATGCAACATTTTTGCAGCCATGGTTGGAGGCATCGTCTCTGACAATTGCCTGGTCCTTGGCTGCCAAATCCAACTCCTCCAACGGCATTTTCAAAACCTTTGTGTTGTTTCTCCCTGTATGGATGTCGTGCATGGCTCTTTCATGAAGGTGGAATGTCAATATCCAATCCTTGGGATTAAATTTTGACATGCTTTGTTGGTTCTCAATGTCCATTTGTCACATGTCAGGGCTACTCTGTGCCAATCTAAGAGATCTTTTAATATTTTTCTTCACTTCTCTATACATCATGAACACTATGCGAGTTATAAATCCATCTTTAATAGGGATGCTGTTATCATTGCTTTATAATTCTGCGTTCTCCGAAACATTCTGTCATGCATCTTTCATTCAAAATAATATAGATCTCTCTCTCTATTTTATTATATCTATCTATATATATATATATATCTAATATATATATCATGAAGCTAGCTATTGAAATAATACTACAAATATTGGCTACATCTAAATCACATTTTATTAAGATGTCAATGTGAATTTTCTTTTCTGAAGCTTTAACCACCGTGTTCAAAGAGCGTACACAAAGAAGTTAGCCACCTCCGCTTCTGATTGGTCCTTATCAATCAATACACAATAAGTGGATTATTGGTTTTACACACTTTAATAGACTGCCCTAATAAACAGCAACCAACTGAGACACACAAGTCCAAAGATGCCCTGCTCACTGGCTCCAGGTACCAGATCAAGAGAGTCCTTAAGTAAAATGAGTTGGAATTGCGTGCATAAAGGCAGACAATGTGTGACATTTCCAGCAACTGGACTAGTCTCCCATAACATTCAAGAACGTATGATCTCTGTCAAAATAGCTGCCCAGTGCCAGCTGGGCCAGGGTCTTACCAATGGTTTGCAACAGGGCAAGTCAAAGTCATGAGAGGAATTCTTTTGCATCGTAGCTGAAGAGTGGAGAAAATGTTTACGTAAAGTCTTAATGAGTCACTAACATTTGCCCAAATGCTATCTTTACACAAATTTATAAATCTTAAATGGCGATGTAGTCATAAAGCAGTGATTAATTTATTTGGCCAATTGTGTGGTCTTATTCTGATAAATCTGAAGTGACAGCAAGTGTACAAGAACACACAGAATAAGCATTGGATATTATTATTTCTTCCTTCTTGGTAATTATTAAGATCTGCTACACGGAATAAATATTTCATTCACTAAATTACTTCAGATTTCACAATGGAAAAGCGCATGACAAATCTGCCTCTCTATTTTCTCTGCAGAGGCTGAATGAGTGATGAACGTAATGGTGAATGGAGGCGCAGAACACTGCAAACAGGAGTGAGCATGCACATACAAACCCACAGAAGTAAGTGGGAGACACACACAGGCAGCCCAACGCAATTCAGCTCTTCTATATTCAGCTGCACACCTCGCCCATTTGACGTCACAGAGAACTCCTTTCACCAAAGGCAGTAAGGTGATGTCTTCACGGAGTGGAGGCTGATGTGTGTAGTAATGACAGAGTTTGTGCAAGCTCAGTGCCTGCACATATATCAGCAGCCTTTGCACAGAGGGTACATCAGAGCTTGTCTGTGTCAGAGAGGATTCCCCTTTGCGTCGGTTGCACAATTTCAAGCAGGGAGGGGAAGAGAGGCCTGGCAGAGCTGCGTTAACTGTAGATGAACAATGCAGGAACATTTGCAGAGCTTACTTACTTAAAATATGTGCAGATAAAGTAACCAATAAAATACAGCATAAGCTTTTAATAAGCCATGAACGACAGCAACTAAAACACAGATAAGGACAAAATGAATCGTCATATTAACCGGAAGACAGGGTTCCTCATCCTCCATCTGTTTCATATCTGTCTCTGTGTTTCTCTCTACCAACCAAAAGGTTGCTTCTTTCATACTGCTATGAGGATACCCCCCACTCCACACACATCGACTCCTCCTATCAATGTCTCTATCCATCCACCCACTATAAAATGTTAGCTCTTTCTCTCCATCTTTTTCTTTCTCTTAATGTATCTTCTTAAACTGTCCTGGCCTACTGCTGACGCCATCCTCCTCCACTCAGCCAGCCCACTCAGTCCTGTGGGACGAGCTATGACTCATTCTCCCCTTCGTTCCTTCCTCTACCTCCCTAGTTACCTATCTACCTTTCTGAAGCTCTCTCCTTCTACTACTCTCAGTAGTTATAAACTATAGCTCTGTGCTGCATGTTGAAGAAAACATAGAAGGTGTAGGGAGAGAATAATGATAAAAATATATATATAAAAATAAGAATGTGTGTCACTGAGAGAGACTTTTTGGTCGTATAATAGACAGTCTCCTCTCCATAATGATGCATGCCATTTTAAGGAGAGGATCCTAATCTCAGTTGTATCATTGGTGAAGGTAACAGTGCAAGAAATGTGTTGAAAATCAATGGATTCCTTGCAGCACAAACATAAGTGAATAAGACTTATGAAACACGTAAAAATAAAGACAACAATGAAGCAAAAGAAAAAGAAACTACAGAATTTCCCTAATAGGAGGAGGTGTTTTGTGTTTTAACAAAATTATTAAACCATGGCGCTATGTTTGTGAATATCCTGAACTTGATGCAGTACAATTCATGTTGTTTTGTTGTATACTGGTTTTCTGTGTGTATTCTTTCGTGATATGCACAAATTAACCAATATGAACACACTTGAACACATCAAAATAACTAGGGATGCACAATAACTATCGGGCCAATAACAGGAAATTATGACGTCATCCCGATAAGTCCGATATCATGACGAATAAGCCTCGATTTAAACACGGCAGTGCCTCGCTCCCTTGGAGCCTTGAATGACCAGCAGTGAATGTTATGTTCAAGTGACGTTGGCATAATCAAAAAAACGATTTCTCAGTAAGGAAAAATCAAGAATACTCCCTCATGCCAGAAAACAACTTGTTAACTTTGCTCATCATTTTGGTAGTTGCTGACTTTAATTGATATTCGCAGTATTTTCCCACAGGTTACACATAAAAAATAGAAAAAATAAATAAGGCCGAAAGAACGACCAGCAAAAGAGGGAACCGAGGAATTTACTTTACACCTTGAATACAGCGCGCTGAAAGAAAAAAACATGGCGGGGATGGTGTAGAACTTCGTTAAAGTTTCAGAGGAAGATAGTTCACTGGTTATTTGTGACAAATGCTCCAAGTGAAGGAGGGGAAAAATAGCACAAGCTTTAATACATCAAAACCGATCAGCCACCTGAAACATAACCGTCGCTTCCATGGAGTTGAAATCGTGCTAACATGAGCTAACGTGAGCTAACGTGAGCTAAGGTGAGCAAGCCAGCAGCAAGTCAACCCCTCCGCTCCACTCCCCTCTCTTTGCCATCATCTCTCTCTTTCATTTCTCTCCTTCTTTGTTACTATGGAGTGCACTTTTTCAGTTTATTTACACAGACAAGTCTAACTTGTGTCAGTACATTATGCACTGTGCATTATTTTTTATTGTCATTTAGGACACTGTTTTTGGTAAAGGCACTTTCCCCAGAATTTAAAAAGCAGCATGTTAACTGCACAATTTTTTTAAATATAGAGGCACTTTAATTTTTGTTACTGAAGCAGTATGTGATATTGCTTTATGTAACAGTTGTAACAATTCCATCTAAGCATGGATAAATGTTTAAAATTTAAACTTAAAAAATAAATGTGAAAAAGATACTTTAATGTCCTCATTTGTCATTCTGTCTTGCAAAGCAGATAGAAATAGATCATGATCAGAAATCAGATCAGAAATCATTATGAATAAAATCGATTTTTAATCGAAAATCAATTTTGAATCGAATCGGAATCTAACTTGAATCGTGAGATAGTAAAAGATTCACACCCCTAGTTTTGATGCTTTTATTCTTTTAATTTTTAATGCTTTCTTTTTCTGCAATGCTTTTAATGTTTTATGTAAAGCACTTTGAATTTTTTTGTACATGAAATGTGCTATACAAATAAACTTGCCTTTCCTTCGGTAAAAAAAGGGCATAAAAAAAAAAAAAAAGAAATCCACTGGGTTTGTGGATGCAATAGCATAAAATACTCAAATTGTGTAAAATGGAACTACATGCATCAGACACATCTCATGTTTTAACAGCTAAATTCTGATTTTAATAATGAGACCCTAACGTAACAAACCTCACTGACAATCAATTCATGATCAATCTTCTGAACTGCTAAAAATTTTCAACACAGCAAACATGGACAAACAATCCAGACAGTCACAAGTATATTCAAAAAATAATTCCTTAAATGTCCATTAGATAGATCTTATGTATGCTGATTAGTCAGGTTATCTTGTCTCCTCAAGCTCTATAAGGAGATTTATGGATGATTCTGCCCGTTTTACTTGAGCTGCTGATGTAACTGTGTCAGAATGAAACTGGGTGGCAGCTACTGCACTCATTATAAACCTTATGTAATTCATCAGATTCCTTTATTGTAAAACCCAAGAAGCAGTGAAAGAGGACGTAAGAGAGTTAACAAATAAAAGAAGAGAAAGATGGAAGAGAGGCCTGGATAGCAGACAGGAAGAGAGGAAAAACTTCTCAATGATGAAACAATCTGCACTGTTATGTGATTGGACCAGGCTCCCACCAATGGGAGGACCAGCTCCATGGCAACAGGCTCTGTCACCAAGAGAAAAGCTGCCATCCCTCAACACCCCCATATTTTTCTTTCCTTTTCACTCTCATTACTCCCCTCCTTTACCCAATTACAAAGCCCAGTGTAATTTTCACTCTCTACTTGCATACAGAAAAATAAACTGGCACAGAGAAACACAGCAATAGCAGCTGGGGTTACTTAAAGCCTGGGCAACCCAACTCAACTAGAAAAAAAAAAAAAAAAAAAGCATTTGGCTTAAAGATATCCACAATAGCACTCAGACACTGTGGAGCTTTCAAAGTTATCAGAATATGAGTCTTTCCCACACAGTTATTGAAACCTTCAGACAGACCAAGACTTCCCCAACACATCTTGATGAGGGCAGAGATTATCTGGTCTGGCAGATTTGATTCTTGAACTGAACAGATTGAACTCACAGACACAAAAACAGCTGTTTAGATTGGGCAAGCAAAGCTAAGCAGATAAAAAAAAGCCCTTTTTTCACATATGTATATATGGATAATGTAAAGTCAGCAAGTAGTTTTACAGTCAAATGCTGACTGAAATGGGGTCCCAACTGTCTGGACACTTAACTTCCATCCAACCTAGCACCTTAAACTATACTGAAAGCTAATAATAATAATAATATTCCTTATATTTAGCCTCTTGGCCTTTGTTAAGTTTCCCAACACTGAACGTGTTTAGCAGGGTGATTCTGAATTCTGATCCAGAATATTGACCCAGACATATTCAGTAGAGTCGTACTGTTTCAGGAGCTAAATTAAGTTTGCTATATATATATATGTATATGGACTGAGGAAAGTGGGGGCAGGAGGGGGCAGAGAAGCTAGAGTGTCCCCACCTTTTAGTGACCCCTCTTTAAACATTTTCTTGAAAGAAAAGTTTCTTTTAGACCGAGAGAAAAAAAAAAACAACTTTTACGCAAATTGCTGTTAAGTTCTGTTATATTGCGGATTTCAAGTGAATTCTGTTTTTAATCTCCAATTCCGCGATTCCATAATATACACACACACACACACGTATAAAGGAAATGAATTCAAACAAACAAGGTCAGGGTGATCACTGACACAAATGATTGACCAACAATCTGCCAATTACAATTACAAGCTAATCTATCAGTGCATCTCTATTCTGCAGGCACATCTCTTTACCAACATCTCATTACCAAATGATAAAGTAACTAAGTCAATTCATATAACAGTGAGAGATTTTTTAGGTTGATTTTCTTTTTTTTCTTCGATATTTTACTTAAGTCCAACGATGGCCTATGATGATTACAAAGAACACTTTAAAAGGAAAAGGCAACGTCTGATTTCAAAAAAATGCTATAGTTTCAGTGCATGACATCCATCTCCACTGGGACTAGGGTCAATTCAACAGGAACTGCTCAGTTCATGAGGCTAACAAAGGGACAGGGATTGCCCGAGAGCCATAGTAGAAGGACTGCCTGGTCACAACAGCCAAGTGTAAGAAAATCAATGGTAACTACATTCTAGTGAATTTGCAGTTTAAAATTTTGTTTTACTTTCAAAATGTATGTAACTGCAAGTATGCAAGTTGAGGAAAAGAAAAAACTACAGCTATCTGTGACAAGAAAAGCAGAACAGAAGCAACATTCTGTAAACACAATCCTCTTTTGAGGTCAAAACAGCAACCTGTAGACTGTAAAAAATTCCCCATCCACTCAATATCAATAAAAAAATAAGAAAATAACATGTTAACGTGCCATCAAGTTTTAGTTTATGGGTTACGAAACAAATTGAGAGCATAAAGCAGTCAATGTTATGGTGGGAGGGGTTCTGCTTTGAATCTGCTGATTACCGCCTAGAGTATCAGAAATCAGGGTCAAGCAGCTTGTCAATGACATGTGACATACTGAAGGAACCAATCACGACTACTAGAAAGGCCCAGCTACCGAGGCTCAGCCCAGATGGGTGGGGTGGCCAAATCCCACCGCTTGCGAGTCCCCCTATTGGCAGGTGGAGATGTTGGTTTGGCCATATTCATAGATCTCCATTTACTGATAGTGATACTGCGTAGATGTAGAAGCATATTCAAGTCATTTTAAGGCCATGTAACATGACAAATAAATTATACAGGGTAATAACGCCCCTACTACTGACCAGCATCTTGCAAAGACCGTTTGATGGATGTTTAAGCTTAACTAGTATAATGCATTTGAATACAGTTGTCAATATCATCGTCTGGTCATTCAACCAATATTAGTGTTGTGACTGACTACATTATCAGTCTTTAATAAACATCTTACACTATGAATGTTTGAAAAGTCTCTGACTGAAATTTGTTAACACTGTTGAATTCAAACACTCTTTGTTCCCTACTAATTTGTTTCATGTGTGAGAGCAAGACTGTATGGCACTGCAATAATGCAGGCCCTACTCAAATTTAGAGGTGGTGTTAATTAGGGAAAGTGCAAACTCCTGCTAGTCTACACATCATGTAGCTGACCTGACAACAGTGATAAGTCAGCAACATGCTGACCCTTTACATTTGTCTACCTGTAAAAGTCAAATGGTCTCTATACCTCAACATACTGAAAAATTTAAATAATTTTACAGGATTTTTTTAAACCACTTTGTACAGAATGACACTCCTGAACTGTCCTGACATTCACCTCAATGTCATTTGCATTTATTATGTCAGTCCTAATGAAACTAGTATAGAGTACTTGTTTTAACTTAACCATCTTAAAATATTAATTTTAAAAGTTGTTTTAAGAATCTATAGATTGAAAAGTGTGAACTTACTAGCTTTTAGGCAATTACAGCAGCCCCTACTTCAAGGTTAGATATTGATTTTTCTTCTTTGTTTGCCTGTGGTGCTTCCTCTCTTTTTCCCCACACATTGGCAATTAGCCTTTACAGGAGTGGTGGGTACAACAAGTTCAAGGAAAGTTAAACTCAGGCATAAACAAACAATCACAGAACATAGGAGATGGGAGATGGACTTTATAAAGAGAATAGGAGATGGACTTTATAAAGCCTTTAGCTTTATTAACTTCAGCTGTCCCTGCGCAGTTTTACTCAAGAAAGGGGTGAATATGAACAGACACCAAGGAGATAAACACTATTAACTCTTGCAACATGACACCAAATGAGTAGCTTCTATCTAATTTGGCGTTGCTGCAGTGGTCATTTGTCTTTTCTTTTTCTAGCTGGCAAGAAAATAAAATTACGGGTTCATTATCATTTTAAGAACATCAACTAGCCAAACAGAGGGATCATTAAGGAAGCAGATGCATGTTAATTTATCATAATGCTGAAAGAGATACAGACACATGCCCAATGAGGCAGTCATAAAAAAGGCCAAATCCAGCAACATATTCAGGCCAAGTGAACAAAAAAATTAAAGAGGTGATGAGGAAGATGGTGGGGCTGATTTCCTCCCCCCAGATTCATAAACAGCAAAACAGTTAAGAAGGAAAGACCAGGTTCTCTAAACCTGAAACACTGCTCAGTCCACCAGGATGGCTTACTATTTATAGCAACAGATTTTTTATTCATAAGGCTCTGTTGTCGTGCTTCCTCTATTTTACCTCTTCTCTTTTCTTGCCCGCTGTTTCTCTCAAATAAAAGGCACTGACATACACTGATAAGAATTTGACTTGCATTTACAGATCAAAGACATTTTCTAAAATGTCAATGTTGAATACAAGACTTTTGATATGCCTTATATAACCCATCAGGCTGTCCCTTTTCCTTGTATACCTCCTCTTTTCTTCAGAATGACAGTGTTGCTAAGTAACACCCACTTCTGAAGAACTCCACCCCACCAGGCCACCTCCACATATAGACAGTAGAGGGGAACTCCTCATTAACCTCAGGATTTGCCTCACTACACATAGTATGTGCACTTGTATGCATATATGTGAGCATATACTGAACCACTAAGTATAAACATAATTTAAGTCACCACTCAAGATTGTATATATTCGCTAGAATATATGGGTTTTCTAAAGCTGTTGCTAATTTTTTTAAATTTTTTTTTTTCTTTTCCAGGGCAGCCAATGGACGATTTATGACACTGACTTTTTTGGCCTTGGATATTCTGTTTATTCCCTCTCTCTGCAGCCTTAAAAATAACAAACCATACATATATTTCTTTATCTTAAATAAATGCATTTCAAAACATGTATGCGTTTAGCTGCATTTATGAAGCAATAAAACATTACCATTAAAGTATGTTGTAGTATGTTTACAGCAGAAAAGTTACCAAAATACTGAAAAGTCAGTATTAGAGCTGGAAACAAATGTTACATGACTAAATGCAAATTGGTGGCTGTAATCTCCTCTTCTCTGTGAGCCCTAAGTCTGCAGGTAGATGGAAGACAATGCTTCATT
The DNA here is from genome assembly GCA_018398805.1 of Hirundichthys speculiger. NCBI lineage: Eukaryota > Metazoa > Chordata > Actinopteri > Beloniformes > Exocoetidae > Hirundichthys > Hirundichthys speculiger. The sequence continues at coordinate 4,171,096 of JAGFBZ010000074.1, read as the reverse complement.
CCACAGCAAACTTTACAAGTTAGCTTCTTTCTAGCAGAGGGAAACCAGAGGTTCTGCTTTCAAAAAGAAAGCTTTTGAGTCAATTTATTTTAGCCAAACAGCATTGTACTATGTAGCGGTGGTTGACCAGAGCGGTGAAATATGTGCCTGACACCTTTATTTGCTGAAGATTTTACTTAAATATAACTTCAGATTTAAATCAAAAGGGTAGTTGTCAATTAAAAACGTTATTGCGTCAGGTTGTCACGTTTCTAACTGATACTGATGAGAGAGGCTGCCCGGGCTGCAGCCCGACACCAGAATACAACAAATAACTCTTTACTTAAGTGCCCAAAAAAAATACTGCTGCTCTCTTGCAATTAAAATTAAAAAAAAAAAAAAAAGAATAAAATAGGAACAATGTGTTTGAGCAAGTGAAGAACACTGACAGCGTTTCAACACGCACATTAAGGACTTTCAGCACTCATGACGAAGTGAACACTTAAATCACGTTGAGAGCAGAAAGTGTGTGTGTGTCTGAACACAGCACTGCAGCATGTCAGAGCTGCTCCAGCCCACACAAAGCATTAGAGAAACTCTCCACATCCCAAACACAAGAACATTACAGTTACCAATATCAACAGCTACAACCTGATATAGACTTGCAAATGAAGTGGTACACGCAAATTGCATTTTCTCTCTAAATGTAACATTTCCTATCTAACAAATTACACATATAAAGCTTTGAGCATAAACATTTAAGCCTTAATATTTCCCCTGAAGAAGCCTAAATAATACATTTTCCTTAAAAAAAAAAAAAAAGTAAACACACCGGAGGTCCAGTGGAAGATGTCACAGCACAAGGCTGCCCACAGATGTGCCCATCTATTAATCGGCTAATTATGCCAAATCATCAGCCAAAGCCAATTATTATAAAACTTCTAATAATCAGCCCAATTATTCAGGCGACTAATAAATCAGACGACCCCTAGTATTAATACCCTGTACTTCTTTGCAAGACCAAACAAAATGCCTTTCCAACTTTGTCACAGGGATCAGTTTCACTAAAAGCCATTACAAATGTTAATCACAGCATATAAAACCATTTTCAAGTAAACTCAATCATATTTATTTTTGTGTGTTTCAATAACAGCAACATCAAAGAAATACACTTTACAGAGAGAAATAATCAAACATACCACAATAAGAGATAATTATACCAGCTATAATGGCTGCAAATTAAATATACCGCAAAAGAAGTTACATCTTACCAACAAATTATTGAAGTCCATTTAAAGAGAGAGGCACATGCATACATATTGCGAATCCCTAACAGAATTTCTGAGTACAGCTTTCTGCCAAACTGGATCAAAAGTCATACAAATAAAAGTAGTTGAATAAGCAAAATTAACTTTGGATCAAGACTGTAATGCCAGTTTTACCTCACCATGTAGTCCAAATAAATTAATTCAGTTTCCTGCAGCAAGTAGATGGAGTTCAGCTCTGCTACCATTTTCAACTTCAAGTACTTCTCTTTGTCTGCACGTTTGGTATGTTCCCTTGTCTGTTGTTACTCAGCATGACTCTCTCAAAAAACAAAAAAAGTCTAAAATCTATTTTGACTTCTTTTTTTCTAAATGAAGCATAAGGACAACAACGAAAGAAACACTTGCTTGCAAGCTGGCTCCTTCTCTCTCTCTACCACTCATACGCCATCATGCAACTGTTCTCTCTCAGCCCTCCTTTCCTTGTGTATTCTCACTCTCTCGCCTCTATTCCTTGTTTGCTCTCTTCCTTTGTGTAATATAATTGCTATGACAGCAAAACCAGGGCATCCAAGAAGCCCAGCTGTTTAAAGGACTGTTTGGATCAGTTTGCACATCACTTGATACACTACTTTATAATGACAGGTTACAGGAAGTAGACTTATCCATTCATAGCTACAGTTCCAGAAAGAACATAGGTCTTACCTGTAGGCTATGTTACTGTAAACACATTATGTGAACACATAAGGCATTGTTCATCACTCTCTCTCTCTCTCTCTTTTTTTTCTTTTTTCGAGAGAAAATATCAAGTAATTATTTGCAGTCTGTGTCTGGATAAAACTGATTGGCCTGAAAGTACTGACAGCTGCTGGTGAAATGCTGCACTGCTACAATGGTCAAAATTACATGATACCATTGTGGGGGGGGGATTTGAAACCATAGATTGTGTAGAGTGGAATAATGAAACCACCTCATTAGCAGGGAAAAACTTTAATCCCACAAGACAGCATATTTGCATGGTCTCGCTGCAGCCACTTAACTGCAAACGTCAGCTAAAAAATACTGTGGTAAGGAGGCAGTCAAGAGTTCAGTGACAAAAGAAATGTCAGCAGGGAACTTTATGTAAGGTAGCAGGGAACTTTATGTAAGGTAGCAGGGACATCTGGCTCTCAGTTGAGTTTTTGAATTGACAGCATGTAACAGGCTTTATTGGGTAAAACTTGAATAAAGAAATGTTAGGCTTTGTTCTAACCTCCAATGCCTTCAAGTAGCAATGACCAGACCGGTCTTTGACAACTAAAACCATAGCTGCAAAAACTTGGGCAGGAACTGTAATTAATTTAATTCCTTCATTGTCATTGTGAGCACCGCACACAATGAAAACGGGACTACAACTATTTTTGGCACGTTAAAACAACATAAAAACAGGACACTGAAAACATAAAAGTCAAGGCTATAGATAACTATTAATAAAAATGTATATCACATCATCAAAAATATAAACGCAGGTCTACAGTGTTTTGCTGTAAGACTCAGATGCTTACAGCTTCTGGTATTAGTGGGGTAGTGTTAGGATAAGTTAACTATAAATATAACTTAAATAGGAGAATTGCAATCTTTAAACTCCAAAGGCTTGCTGACCTGATTTCAAACTAGTAGATAACTCATTTTTTTAATTGAGTTTAAATCAAGTGTGTAAAAAAAAAAATCTACTTGAAGCTGGTAACTGAAACAGTGAATGTTGTACTGATAAAAACTAAATTACCTTTTTCATAAGATAGCCTAAACTGCCCCAAAGGGGCAGGTGCCAGAAAAGGTTCTTGGTGCTCTCTGGATTACTATGGTAATGGTGATACATAACATTCATTTCCATACAGATTTGCCTATTTTTTTTTCTGTTTTTTTTTTGTTTTTTTGGCCAAGATCTTATCTTGATTATTGATTACTGCAAGTCAGATGTTGCATAGTTTTCCCCAGGACATCACAAAGATTCTCAAGTCGGCTGAGGTCTGTGGTGGCCAAGCCCAGTGTTAATTAATAATGTTTATGCACCCTTAACCACTACTTCACTATATCAACCTGATGAATCCTGGCACTGTCATCTTGGAAAATGACTGTGCAAGAGGGAAAAACAATACTGATAGAAAAAAAAGTCTGCTCAGTGAGTACATTTAGGTAGTCAGCTGACTTCATTTGGGGGCTACAAAACTTCACTGAAAATAGACCCAACCAACTGAAACAGCCCGAGATCATTACACTACCCTCAACAGGGCATAAAATTGCGACTAACTGGTCGGCAAATGCGACCAAAATTTTACCATTTCGGCCATTTTTTTTTTTGCCATATCGCCAGTGGCGAGGGCCACAAAATCCACCATCAACTTAGAAAAAAAACTTTTTTTTCTATGATTTGTGCACATTTGTCATGTGTCACCAAGGCAAACATATCTAAATAATTTAGAAACAAAGTTTATTTGGCGAAAAGTGGCCATGTTTTGGGTGCACATTGTTTGCCGGAAGTCATAACTACACATGCGCCTAACCCAGCAATTGACAGATGGGACAAAACTGAAGACGGACGAATGCAAAAATCTATCACTATCACTACTCCACAGCAAAATGGATCGTTTTGGTAAATAATCTTATAAAAATACACAATAGAATAGTTAACAAGAAAGAAATATTAGTTTTCATAGTAAGCATTATGGAAACCGGGAAAGTCCCGTATTTCACTCTTCTCTCCCACCGTCCTCCCGTATTAGTATTTTTGCCATAAATCTCCTGTATTTTAACCTGCATTATTAAAAAATAATAATACTGCATCAGGCAGAGTAAAAAAAAAAATATAATTCCCAATCTGAGAACTGTTACTTTCCTCGCGATAACTGCCACAGCAGTAGCTACTACTGTAGGTGGTAGATGTCGCGAGGTAAGTGTGTGACATCCGATGAGTGACAGTGCATGAAGAAAATAAAAAGATTGTTACAGAGAATAGGATTGCGCTTCTCTCTCATGTAAAATAAACTACTCTCGACCAGTCCACAAATACACACCTTCCAAAACAGTCATAAAGAATGCAAAGTCTCTAACAAATGAGTACAACAAGTTATTTAAAGTGTAAAGAAAAGTCAAAAATATGTGAATCCCTTCAAATAAATACTCTTCATATATACCTCTTTGTATTTTCATTTAGGCTATAATGAATGTTCACATTATGTCAATGTGGCTTTATGCACAGCTGCACTACTTCCTGAACTTCAGCCAGCTGCTTTGTTTCCTGTGTACCATTAATTGACAAACTGATTAATCCAGGTGTGTCTGACCTCACAGCAATGGTCAGACACACCTGGATTGATCAGTTTGTCCAATAATGGCACACAGGAAACAAAAGAGCTGGCTGAAGTTGCTGAACATGCTGGGAGCGTCCATTAAAATGTAAGCAGTCTACGGGGGCGTATGGGGTGACGAAAAACACTATTCACCAAAATTGCTAGCAGGCTACCAACTTCAAAAACCTGGTAGCCAGGGGCTACTTCCAATTTTATGCCCTGCTCAAATGCTTGCACAGAAGATACGAGTTACGATGAGCACAGCCTTTCATCAGCTGCTCTTCTTAGCCTAGTGATGATGAGCCCATCACAGCAGAGCAGGGAAAAATAAGGATTCAGACCACATGATCTTGTTTCATTACTTCTCAGTCCAATCTGTATTCTCCCTAGAAAATTTAAGCCTTTTTTAAATTAAGTTTTGTAATAAATTATTTTCTTATGATTGAGGAGCTGCTTAGTTCTAGTATCTTAGTCATTAATTCCACTGCTGATTTTCTTTGAATAAATTCCAAACATGTAAATTATCTCCAATCATGATAATATTTTTTTAAAACATGTCTTCCTCTAAAATGATGGTTTATCATTACCTTTTCACAATTATGCATTGTATAGTTCTTACCCTAGTTTTAGCTATCTCCTTAGTTGTTTTGTTAGCTTAATACAGACCACAATTTGACCTTTGAGAAATTTCCATGACCACAGAAATCATCTTCCAACATGGTTATTTAAAGCATGAGCTTCTCACTAGGGTTAAAAAATCTGTCACCAGTTGAAATATAGTAATCAATGCAGTACTGTTTAAATGGAAGGATCTTATCCGTTTGCTTAGATAAATCCAGGAGGTGACTTTTTTTGGCAATTCTTAGTATTTGCATTAAGTATACAGTCAGCTGGTATCAAATCTTTATGCTTCTTATTTTCTTTATCTTTGCATTTTCATATATTGCATTTTTAAGAAGATGACTTCCAAATAAAGGCTTTCTTATTTACATGTCTTTTTGATGTGTTAAGACAACAGGCAAGTCTGATATATTGAAATGCAGAACAATGAGGCTACATATTCGAAAAGTATTAACATCATTGAGACAATCCAGGTATATTTATGACTATCTTATTTTGCAGTCTATGCACACATCTAATTGTGTATTTTATTTTTTAAAAACGTATCCAAAATATCAACATAGTTTGTAATGCAGAGCTACACAGAGCTCATTCATCCAACGCAAACTCACATTATATCATCCTCTCCCCTCCTATTGCACAGGCATGTTGAATCTATTGATGATCATGGAGAGGCTTGTTTGGTTGTTGTTGCCACTTGAGGATTTTCTGGCATTATATAGTTACTTTTTAGACCCCTTCAGCAACTTTTTGGAAAAAAAAATGTTGTCTAGTGAAGAATCCCAAAGTGCCTCTGTCCATGCAGTAACACAGAATTGCTTGTACTGATCCACTGACATAATAATTGGGCATGTTCCAAATTTTTGGAGCAACCAATTTGAGCAAGTAGATGGTGCTAACGACATGACTGGTCTTTTCAGTGAGCGGCATATGGAACAAGCAGCAGCACAGCAGCAGAGAAACACATGAATGTGATTAAGATAGAAAACACAATAAAAGTCTATCACTTCTTATGCATAAAAACATAATTTTAAATTAATAAAAATACAGCCAAAAAGCATATTGGTGAGTCAAAAAAACAAACAAAAAATATATGTGAGAAATAAATATAATGGTTGTTTGCCAGATCATTCACCAAGAGCAACAGCCTTTAGAGGGGGTACCCTTAAGCAGTGCTCACCAATCCTGGTTCTTGAGGGCCATTGCCCTGCATGTCCAGATTCAAATGAATTGGACATTAATAGACTCGGATACCACTTTTGCAGTAGTTGGGTTTCCCCTTTTAGCAAAATATAATTTTCTGTCTGCTCTTAAAGAGGTATTAGAAATTAATCTCTCCTCTATAAAATCAGTATTCTAGATTTAGGTTTATGGACATAATTTCATTTAGGACAGAAGCAACAGGGAGTCTCAGTGGTTACCGCTGACATCTCACCTCAGTAGGCATTTATGCTTCCTGCAGAGCATAAACAGCCAGAGAATATAGATGGATGGATGTTTAATATAGAACTTTCTAACACTACTTAGCTAAGTTAAGACAACAAATCAACATATGACTGCAACCCCTGCATAGCCCTGGAAAAAAGTTCGTCTCAGGTTGACCACATGACGAGGATAAAGGAGATGGCATGCACTAATGCCATCTAATGCCTCTCAACAAGTCCAGATGCTTCTGCACTTGAACAGACAGGTAGCTTCTTTCACAGGACGATAAGAGTAAGGCTTAGAGGAGCTCCGCAAAGATCAGTAGCCAAAGATACCATTAAGAGATTGTTTTTGAACACGGTCACTAACAAGGAGCCACAGCTTCTAAATAAAGCATGCAACTGAAGCAAAGCTATCAGGAAACACTAGAGAACTATTCTTTATATTGAAAAGGAAACAAAGCAGGTGTTTATTAATATTAACAAAGCCAGCCTTTACCAAATAAAAGATATGCATCCATTAAGTCAATAGATTCTACAGGTGTTAGTATAGACATGTTATTCCGATCTATCTCTATATGATCCAAGAATTCAACAATATTTTTCAATATATGATCAAATTTGTATCTAATTTATCTTTTGATCATGCAACAACCCTCCACCTTTGCATCAATGACAATGAAGTCAGTGAAATATACCCAATCCCCAACCCAGACTTAACAGTAGGCAAACAGTCAACTCCATTATGTACTGATTAATAATGAATATAAAAAAAAGCAATGAAGAATGGAAATGAAAAAACATGGATTGACCAAATACAAAAAAGGAAATACGCTGAGAGTAAATGAGGTTAGGAAATAAACATGAGGAATGAAGAGGAAGCAAAGATGGAGAAGGAGATGAACGGAAACAGGAGAGAAGAGAGAAGCAACAGCAACAGCACCATGCTTGGTGCTCTGGCAGAGATCTATAAATAGCTCTTCAAATCTCTCTAGAAAAAGCCACTCTTCTACTTCTGTTGCTGCAAACAGATTCAGAGGCAGAAGCAGATATGGATACCTGACACACAAATTATCACATTTTACTAAATAAAATCTTTTTTTTTCCCCCTACATTACTCCATAAAAAAAGAGCATTTAGAGAATTTTAGTGGATGTTCTGCATGTGTAATAAAATACCATGAAAGGTTAGAAAAAAATAGCAGTGTGTTCTACAAACCAAACTAAGCAGATTTATGAAAAAGTTCTTCACTGATCCAAACACTTGCCACTCTGTTGATAAACCTGCATAACAATTTATTGAAGCTTCAAAATCTGATAAGCAGCAGAAAATTTAAGAAGATGCATAAAGAACAATTAACTGCTGTTAATTGTTAATTAACTGTTTGCCATCTCTTATTTTGTGGCCTTAGCAACAGTAAATTGTAGATTCAGTGACTCACGTATACCAGATCTTACTGTGGATAAGCTTTTTTTTTTTCTTCAATGATCCTGTTGTTACACCAGCAGCTGTACTTAGCGTTGGTAGGAAAGATATGTTGTTGCAGAGAGCAGAAATTTTGAGGGGGAAAAATGGGAGTATAATGGGTACAAAGAGAAGCACTAAGTGTGTGAAAGCATTAAACTACAAAAACTGAAATTGTTCTGTCACTGATCAAAGAACAGATTTTCTTAAAAGTAAAAATACAGATGTGGCTGTGGGGGTAGTCCCCAACTGCCACTTAAGAATTATATACATATGATTTATTTTAATTCTATTAATGTATTTTATTCATCCAACCCCCCTCAAAAAAAACAAAGCACAACAAAAAAAAACAAACAAACAAAACAACATGGATGCCATTTTCCCACAGCAGATGTTTGAATCACAGTTCTGATAGTCTGTGCTACGATCTAAACTTGTTTATCGCAATCTTGCTGTCTATTTTTGGCTTGAGTGTCAGAAGGTAGAGCTAAAGCCAAGGCACAGAGGGCAATGGCCCTTTCTCAACAAAGCTCTATTTCTTATTTGAATCTTCCTCAATAGTGTATTTTACAAACTATGGATTGTAACAAAATAGCACCAAGCTCATATCTAATTAATCTCAATGGATTATTCCAAAAATATACTTCAGTAAGGTAAACTCTAAGATGACTTTTAGCAATTTAGTCTAGGATGCAGAAATCAAGTTAAGGAAATAATCAAAGATAATATAAACTTAAATGCCACAGTTCAGTAAATGCAACAGCATTAGTACAAAGGAGCATTATAGTGTATTTTGTTCCAGCATCTATATTGTGATTTTTACAGGCACAAAAGATCACATCCCAGAATGTGCAATAATAAAGTAATTGAAATTAACTCAAAATTACCGTGCAATAAATGTTGCTACATACAGAAAGAAAACTTGTATGGCTGACATTTGTGACTAATCTGCAAGAGAAGTATGCGTCATATAGTGACATTTATTCCTGTTAAAATAGCCGTTTATTTTCCACAGAAAAAGCACTGTGCCTTATAAATTTAGTTTATTTTATGTAAATGTGTTGTTGCAAAAACTCTTGTGGATAAGGCAGATGCACAAAGAATTGTTTTGCTTGCATAGCTGACATCTCAAAAAGCACAGTTACCATAATTCCAGTAAGAAACCTGTACAAGCTGCAATAACAGAGCAACCATAAACTGGGCAAAGCATCTGACAGTCAAATCAACTTGAAGACTGAATTCATAGAGCAACAAGTAAGCAACTGCAATAGTTATTTCATTTATAACAATCAAGTTATTCCACTAACTGAGTTTGAAAAAGCAACCAAGAACAGCAATAAAGTTTAATTTTGGTTTCATCTGAGTCGTTTACTTACCAATACAGAAAACACCTCCATCTGCAAATCAGTGTTAACTCCACCGTAACTAGCAAGCTTAAAACCCAGGTGCTCAGCATACTTGGCTATAATTTTATACTCACAGAGTACTGGCACGGGCTATCATAGCATGGAGATTTAGAAATATGAGGTTTCAGTCTATATATGCTATCAAAATGGAGAAAAATGATGCATCCTGTGTGTCAGTATACCCACTCTCCCACTGACACATCACTACCCAGGGTGGGTGTGTCCCTGCAGCTCTCAAAATTTACTCTATCCCCTAGTTAGACAGGTTTCTGATTAAGTGTTATGTTAGAGTTCTGCCGTGAGCCAATACCTTTTAACAGCCTTCTACAAACTGCTCTCATCCCTGGGGAAGGGATAACAGGCATCCATAGTGGGGGGTACAGAGAGGGCTGTGGTGAAATCCAATTGTAATGGATTAATTTTAAAGAAAGAAGGACTTGCATGCAAGTCTTTGGAGTAAATACTCATTTTATCAGCAATTTGCTGTTTTTATTTATTTTCATGCACAGTCCCATCAAAACATTCCAATCTAGACTCATTAATTATTCTCTAATGGCATTGTTAAATGAAATTCCCTGAACAATTTCTTCAGTCAGAGGCTTCTTCAGATACACTGCAACACAGACCACGACAGGAGATCCTTCCTACCCACAGCTATAACCACCTAAAATGAATCTTTAAAGAGACTCAAATAATGACAACTACTACAGCAAATCATTTACTGTAACAGATTAATAAATTATTTTTGAATTAAAAACTGTCTTTATATCACCAGATATATTATTGAATGAGCAAATTATTATTTTCCCCCTGAAACATTGTGCAAGCCTATAATGAGGCATGGCCATTTACAGACTAAATGTGAAATAACAATCTTTTATTCTCAAACATCTAAACAAATCTCATTCAATTACTTCTCATACAACAGCCTTTGCACAGTCATCTTTTTCTTATAAAGCAATAAAAGGTGTGAAATATTCCCACACAGACCTTTAACCATGCAACTTTTTCCAGAGATGTTAAAAAAAAAAAAGAAGTGGTAATTGAGAGGTCAAGTCCATCAGATTTGACCAATGGTCTTTGGCCCCGTTTTCTTTTCTGAGACCTGAATGTTTTTGGTTGTGTGTGTGTGTTGTGGTATGAAATATCTTGTGTGTATAGCCTGCAGGAGATTATAAAATGTGTGTACAGGGTGGATGAAATGTGAATATTTTAGGGCGAAGTCCTGAACTGATGTTGAACATAGATTTTATAGAAATATATATATGATGAACTATGGAATGGGTAGTGTATCATGAGAGGAGTGTATATTATTGTGTCTTTTTTGCATAAATTGTAGATATGCAATTTCACTTATTTGTCTTTTTTATCTGTTACTAACATATTTGAACTTATTTCTTGTCTGTCAAGGAACTACAGCCATAAATTAGCCACATAGCTATAATCTGGTGCAGTATGTTTCTGCCTCTTTGAACTTAATGTTCCCTGTACATTGACACCTTCTCTACTATAGTTTCTGATAATCACTGCATTGCACACATATGCAAGTATGTATGTGTGTGTGTGTGCATATATATATATATATATATATATATATATATATATATATATATATATATATATATACATACATACATACATACATACACACACACTTACATGCATATACATGACAGCGTGCAATGTTGACTCTCTTCAATGTGGGCTTTGAACATGACTGCAAGCCATTCACAACTGCAACGTTTTGGATTCATCCAAACAATATCTTTTCCATTCACTGTAATCACTCATTCACGCACAGAGTTTCAGTACCGTCTCTCGGCCACGGATAAAAATGAAAGAATGTTAATATGGCCATCTCGCGGTCTTTAAAGATGGGGCTTCACATTACGTTACATATGCGACTAAAGATAGTCGATCATCGATCCAGTTATCAAGTAATCACCGCGGTTCAGCTTACCGTCTTGGTGGCTGTGCGTTTCGAAGCCGTGTGGAGAATCCTTCAAGTTGTCACTGTAGAGAGCAGACGGCAGTGTGGTCGGTCGCTGTTGTGCAGTTTGCTGAAAATACTCGCTTGCCCATACGCTAACAATAGCTAGCTCACGGCATTAGCCCGCTTCCTCCGGAGAGTATAATTAGCCACCTACAACACCTAGCTCGTGCTAGCCACTTAGCTAGCCCTTTCTTTTCAGTGCAGCTACCGGTCCAGCGTTCATGAAACTCACAGTTTGCGCTACAAATGGCTACCAAGGAAAATATCACATGTTTACAGTGAGGTGAATCTTGTTACGAACTTCTTCCATCACTGTCGGGTTACAAAAAAAAAAAGGAAGGGGGGAGAGGGAGCTAGTTGGTGCGGTTGGTTAGCTTCCCAAATGACTTACCGATGCTAATATAATGGTGCTGCTAGCTCGAGTTGGATCACCGCGACCCTGACTGTCAAAACAGCGCCGCGTGAGGGAAGAGCGGCGGCGTGAAAGTTGACCAGAGACAGCGAGCGCTCCAGAGCAAAGCAACCGAATGTGTTACAGGAATACAGCTAAGTAACAACAAAAAACGGAAAAATAATAAAAGGACAGAAATTAAAGGAAAAGAAAAGAAACAAAACGCTATTCCCCCTTCTCGGCTCCGGCTTGTATGTCAGCGTCACTTTTTTTTCTCCTCACCGACAGTTTACGTCAGCGACGTTCTTCGCGGCAGCAGGGAGACGTCAGGATACAGTAAAGTTGTTAAGGCTATCAAATGTGACTGAACACCAAACGTGTGTGTAAACACGCACTTTTCTTTTTAACACAAAAACATATTCAGTAAAAATGTAAATATTTTGTCACTCGCGTCGGGTACATTATGTGACCATCTGAGAAGGATTTTCAGATTTATTCACGTGTTTCTACCTTACTTCTATCTTACTATCATTCAACTCAACTCAACTCAGCCAATTTTAAAAGTGAGCCTGATTTGTCCTCGGGGGAGGGAGAATTTTAAAGGCACGACTTAGCAGCATGTCATGGAAAACAAGAAGTCACTTTCATATATATATATATATATATATATATATATATATATATATATATATGTAAGGGCTGGGCAACTATTAAAGTTTTTAATCGTGATTAATCACATGATTTCCCTGATTAATCACGATTAATCACATTGTATGCGCAAAATCAAATAATGAATTCAAAAGTAGTGTAAATTGCATTTTTATTTAAATGTTCTGCTGCCTTATGAACGACAGTGCCATAACATTTGTTGTGCAAACACTTTTAACACCAGTGCTTGTCAGTAACACATATTTAGTGTAAATCTCGTCTTAAAAATGTAAAATAAATTAAAGCTTATTGCCACTGCCAGGGCATTAATGCCATTCTGTTTTTTTATTTAAAAAAAATAGAAAAGAGACTACCAACAAAATCCTGAGCCACAATCATAACATTAAAACAGTCAATTTCTGATGTAACAGCAGAAACTTTTAATGGGGAGTTCAACTTGGCAGTGGATTACCAGCAGGGGTGCCGCTAGGGATTTTGGGCCCCATGAAAAGAATCTTTACCGGGCCCCCCAACACAGCGGCGAAATTTGTTGATGCTATTTTTGATCATCATTAGGGGCCTCTCTGGGCCCCCCTCAATCATGGGCCCCTATAATCCGTATCCTTTACCCCCCCTTTTCGGCGCCCCAGGTTACCAGTAACCTTGTTTCTGTCGAATCCGCCGTCTGGGAGAAATTTAAAATGAAAATGTCCTTGTAAAAGTTCCGTAACTTTACCGCTCTCCATGTCTGTTTTATCTTTCTCGCTTGTTTTCCGCAAATTCACTTCTGGTTCCGCAGCAACTAGTAGCAGACTTTTCAAAACAAAAGCATGTGATGAACATGCGTCAATGTGCAATAAAATAAATGTCGGCGTTAATAAATTAGTGAGTTAATGCGATAATAAACGCGTTATCTTGCCCAGCCGTAATACATATATGAATGATATAAAAATGACAAGGATAAGACACAGAAGAACAACTATACACAATATATAAGAAAACTACCATAAATATTTTTGAAAATGTTTCAATTGTCCATAGAAGATGTAAACATGTAGCTGTATGAAAAATGTGGACAGAGTGCACACAGGATACAAGTAAAAAGGAGCTTTACATTCAAAAGAATAGCATATTTACAGTGTTGTTGCAGTGATAGTTCTAAATAACGATAAACAATAAGTAAACAAGAAATAAAGCAGGATTGCGGACATACAGACAGGTACTCAAGCAAGAGAAAAGTGCACACTCAGTTTACACACACACACACACATATTTATCTGTTTCTCATATAATCAAACATTTAAAGTCACAAATTTCACAAAATTGCAACCCTTTTCAAATATATTTATTAATACTGTAACTTTTTGAAGTAAAATATCAGCTGTGTCATACAATTTGAACTGTGATTTTCTGACAAACATTCCAAACTTTTTGTTGTAAAAGCACAACTTTTGCAAAATTGCATTATTGTTTCGTAAAAATCACTACTGTTTGTACTGTTTGTTGTAAGGTCATGAATCTCACAAAATCATAACTTATTTGATGTAAGACTGCTATTTTTGATCGTGAAATTGCTGCTAATCAGTCATTCTGCAAAAAGGGTCCTTGCCAAGTTGGAGGGCAAAGGGGCAGTTGCTTGAGCACCGCCTCGAGTTTACCTGTGTACATGCCTATTGACGTTACTGAGCTGATGGGTGTGAAAAAAAGATAAAAGTAGCTAAAAACTATTTGAGAAAAGGGACACAAATGTTATAGCCAACATGTCTATTGCAATGAAGAATGCACCTAACAATGTTTGGTCAGTGGTTTTTCATTTTAGGCTATATCTTAGTGCCACACAACTGGACAGGTCCACAAGTGACCTAAATGTGTGACCTATGTAAGTACAACTCCCAAACCAGAAATATAAATACATATGTGAAAGTTGGAAACAAAATTCTTTTAAAATGCTGTTTTGTCCTGTCAAACTGATTTAATTTGTTTATTCATACAATTCCTACATTTCATCCCTGCAGAACAGTTAAAAAAGGGGGAATTTGGTCATGAGGTTAAAAAAAAAGAATGTTGTTTCAACCAAGTCAGGTTAAACAAGTGATTGTAATATTGATTTTAAAAAAAAGCAGTATCCATAAAAAAAAGATCTATCTTCATCCACAAAGGCTTGAAACACACTGAAATCTTTCTAAACAATGTATTTTAAACAAAGACTGGTGGAGATTAGCATATGTCGCCTTTTACAGTGCATAATATAATTTAAGCAGTCAAGAAATCATGAGTGATATCAGTGCATTTAAAAGGGATGGGTGTAAGACGAAACTACACATCCCTGATCTCAGACAGCACTGAATCAAGAACTGTCATTCATCGATAACTGACCTAACAACACGGACAAGGGATTACTTTGCGAAATCTTGATCAGTCACTAAAATACACATTTATATTCACAAATGCCCCTTAAAGCTATGGAGAAAATAAGCCTTATGTTAACCTTGTCCAGCACCAGACATTTTAGGTAAAAACATGCATTGTGATCTGATGACTCTATTCTGCAACCTAGTCCTTCATTTTGCCCAAAGACAGCTGGGATAGGCTCCCGAACCCTGTGACCCTTAATAGGATGAAGGTATAGATAATGGATGGACAGATCAGTATTTAAAATCTTTTTTTGAAGAAAAGAACACTGCATGCTGCGGTCCTGGGACATGAAAGGCCATCCAGCCTCCTGTCATCAACATCTTTTCTGAGGATGTCCATGCATTTTCCAGCAAAACCTAATCTGGCATACATCACAAAAGCATTTTCATGGAAGAAGAGGGCACTGGCCAGCTTGTAAATTTAATTTAATTTAATTTTTTTGATTTTCTACCTATCGTGGCATTTATTGAAAATAGCACAACAAGAAACTGGGGTAGAGAGCTAGGGCGAAGACAAGCAGCAAAGAGCAGCAAAGGATCACACCCTGGGAGTTGAACCTGGATTGGCTGCACGAGGACTTAAGCGTGGGGATGCTTGCTCAACCGAGTGAGGTATATGGCGACCCCAGACCTGTCAGCCATCAGGGGCTCCAAATGCTTACCTTTTCTGGTGGCATGTGCACCTCTGCCTGTCACCAATAGAGAATGTGCAGAGTACTTTAAAATAAATGCAACAAGAATTACACCGTGCTTTTGCAAACCTTCATCAATGCCAGACTAGTGTTGTGAGAAAGAGCGCCAACATCACAATGTGGGAAAAGCTTTATTATCCAAAGGTTTTATGGGATGTGTTGAAATGCATGAATGGATTTATTTATTTTTATTTTTATTTTTTTTTTTACAGTAGAAATTAAGTTGAGACTAAACATGAAATGTCTTGGGTTTATGCTGTGTGTAATGAAATAAGTCAAAATAAGAGCTGTTTAAATATTTTACATTGTTTCAAGCTTTTTGATTTCTGCAACCACAGAATAAAACAAAAAAAGACATTTGCAAAACCAGCATCAGTGGTCAGGAAAGAACTTTGTGTTACATGTCTTTTGACAGCTTTCTACTTTGAGTGGAACCTCCTTCACTGTTGAGTCTCTCCAGCATTTTACAAAGAGACACTTTTCTCTATCTCAGACATATCAACTATAACCTAACTGATATGAGAATATTTCACACCAACTTACTATACCTTCTTCCCAAACATTTATCATGACCACATTCCTCAGAAAGTAACGCATTGTCATAACAAGCTGTTGAGTGAAAGAAGAAAGTGGATGAGCTTTTCCTTGGTTCACTTCCATCTTGAAAAGCACAGTAAGGCAAGGCAACTTTATTTGTAGAGCACAATTTGTACACAAGGCAATTCAAAGTGCTTTACAGATGCATAAAATCACAAGAAGGCAAATATAATCATTCCATAAATCATAAGAGCATATTAAATAAATTAAATTAAAAATGAATTTAAAAAAGAAGAATAAATTAAATTTCAAATGAATTAAAAATGAAGAATACAGATAAAATCATTTCAGTTGTCATATGCACATCTAAACAGAACTGTTTTCAGCCTGTGTTTGAACATTGTCAGAGTTCAGGTCTGTCTCACATCTGCTGGAAGACTGTTCCAGATTTTCGGATTATAAAACTGAAATGCAGTTTCACCTTGTTTAGTCCTGACTCTGGGCACCAGCAGGAGACTGGTTGGTTCATACAGTACAATGAAGTTAGCTGTAGTACCCCAGCTTTTCCACATGTCGGCAGTCAAGTGTCAGTGAAGGGCTCTTTCAAACCAAGAGAAAAATAATATAGGTTTACAGGTGTCACTGTGGATTCTTATATGTCAAGTTTATGTATTAGATTGACTACTAGAATTCCATTCAAACTTAATTTGAGTCACAATGATTGATAACATATTTAATGTTTATGACTCCCTTTTAAGAGTTTTGGCCCCCCGTGGTGGGCAGGTCCTCCTTACTCAAGTGCTGAGTCACTAATGTGGGACAACGTGGATTCTCGTATAGGTATTACCCCTGGACCCAAATCAAACCAGCAATGTGCTTTTGTGATTTGGTCCTTTTTTGCGATATATTTGATGAGGAAAATTTAATACAAAACAATGAGAACACAGACAGAGAAAACCTGTACCGACACGAGGCATCATTTAGCTGCCTGTGATGCCACCTTGCACAAAAGCATGACGGGACATGCTTCAAATACCGCCAGACTCCGCGTCTCACCGCTCCCAGACATTTCTCAAACAGGAGCAACAGCACCATTGTTTGGTGGCGGCGCTTCTATTCTGGAAGTAGGTTAAAGGGAGCTGATTTTCAACTTTGAACGGTAGTTGTGACAGGCTGCGTATCCCACTCATCAGTTGCCCTGGAGAGGACAACGTGACACAGAAAGGGTAAAATCTTATCGGGCTCTAATCACCTGTAACAAAACCGATCACATTATTCATTTATGGGGTTTGTAAAAATAAAAAAAGAAAGTGAGATCATGTCTGTTGCATGAGAACCTGATTGAGCGGTGAGTCAGGGTAGTCTACGTGTAAGCACGTGCTGTGTGAGTTGTGTATACAGTCGGATTCTTTGAGTGGACGCGCGGTGCCCCGTTGCGCTCATTGGTGCGTCCTTCCAACGTGTCACCACTTTTGGTGGATTACCCCATTTATCTTCAGCATCAGGAGGGCGAGACATCACTCCGTTTTCTCAGCAGCTCCTGTCTCCACGGTGTCCAGCTGACAAGGAGAACCACTGACAACATTCGGGGAAAAGAACAATTCAGAGGACAGATTTGAGAAGTTTTAGTTGTCGCCTACGAGCTCTGCGCGTGTGTGTGCCGCGATGCTTTCGTTTACTTCACACTTGAAGATGAGACTGTTTCTTCTTCTGGCCCCCTTGCTGCTCAAGGGTCTCTGGGTCAGCTGCTCCCCGGGCTGCCCGTCCTGTGCCATGCCGGCGATGGAGAAAGACGCGGAGGAGAGGCTGATGATAGAAATGGCCAAACAGCAACTTCTGGACAAGCTGCACCTGAAAGAGAGACCAAACATCACTCACACGGTGCCCCGAGAGGCGCTCCTCACGGCGCTGCGCAAACTGCACTCGGGGCGCGTCAGACAGGATGGCACCCTCGAACTAGAAAGCAGTTTACCAACCAAAGATCAAGGCTACGAAATTGTGAGCTTTGCAGATATAAGTAAGTTTGATTTTGACTTTTCACACTTTAAAGCTCTTTTCCCATGACTGTTCTAGCTGTTCCTCTCCGTGCGTAAAGTACGCAAATAGGTCAAAGTTTCCCCGTAGCTTATCTAAACTTATCTTAACTTTGGCTTGTTGTACTGTTAAATTGATCATGGAAAAGTAGTTATAATTAAAGTGAATGTCATCAGTTATACATGCACTTTTGGTCTCCCATGTGCAGAAGACTGGTGATTTTTCAGGTAAACACGCCCCCTCTTCTGTAGCAAGCAGATATTAATATTGAAAAGTGTTAAAATTTTAATCCACCATGGGTTTTTATAGATACTGAACACTGAAGAAGCATATAAGAAGACTGAGCAGTAGTTGTGGCATTTTCAAATGTTTTTCAAACCTCAAAACCCCATAAGGCCTTTAACCCAAACTGACAGACTGGAACCTATAAGCCCAGTATGTCAGTTATGACAGGGACTTTTATTAGGAATTGACCTCAACTGTAACTTTGTGGTCACCCTCCAACTGAGTGATGACTGGAGAGTGAAGATGGTTGATGCCTATAGAGCATTGGGGTGTTAAAGACAGACCTGGACTTGTCATAAAGAAATAAAGATTAAGGAGAAAAGTGCAAGGGGTGTGTGGGAGAGTCTAGCTGACAGAGTACTGGTGCACAGTTCCCCCATGAAGCTACGGTGAATCTGGTTTATCTGAAAGAGTAAAATAACATTAAAGATGTCGTGAAAACATTCTGATTCGAGTTCTGTAAAAGTTACTGCCATAGGACCCATCAAAGTCTTGGCACAAATATCCAGATGCACGCCACAAAATCCACCATGGAGTAATTTAAGAAAGACTTGTTGAGCATCTTTAAAAGACAAAAAAAAAAAAAAAAAAAATCATAGACCTTAAACATGTTATGTGTGCATGTACCTCCAGCAGGATCATAAAGAATTTTAAGAAAAAAAGTTTAGAAAAAGAGTTTTCAAGCTATGTTCCAAAGGAGGGGGTATTAAACCCCTGATTTTTATGGTCCCCAGTGCTTCAAACATACCACACATACTACTGTGTAAGTTCGTAAAACAAGAACCATGAGTGAATTACAATTTAAGAACTGAACATGTATGTATTTCTTTTCTCTTTAAAAATCAACAACATATGTAATTTACTGAAACCTTGGCATTCAACTGTGACATATCTCGAGGACCTTGGATGGAGCCTTTTGTAAAAGACAAGACAGTGCAAAGATGAAATGTTTAACAGTATTTGTAAGAAGAAACATACATTTGGATACTTTTTTTCCCAAGCATAATTTAATCAGATTCCCCTTTTGCTTTAAGGTGACATTCTCTAAAATGCTCAGAATATTAACAGTCTCTGCGTGTGCTCTTTTTTTCTTAATTGTCTCCGTTTCATAGATGAGTCAGAGAGCAGCGACAGGGCCAGCCTCAGCCTTACCTTTCAGTTTCTTCAGGAACGTGGCAAGAGTATCCAGGTCCTCCAGTCTTCCCTGTGGATCTATGCCCGTTCATCTCAGGACCCTCACCGCAGCTCCCGTCTGCTCGCCCGAGTCTTCCTCTCTGCAGATGGAGGGAACTCAGGCTCTAATCGCACCCTGGTAATAGAAAAGATGCTGGAGGTTCAGGAGAGTAACTGGCACACCTTCCCCATCACCCGCACCCTGCAGGCTTTCCTGGATGGAGGCCAAAAGCGGCTGAGGCTCGAAGTCAGCTGCGAGGAAGATGGAAAGAACCTCTGCTCCCTAGATGGTTCCTGCCAGCACCCCTAACCAGCCCTTCCTGGTGGCCCAGGTGCGTCTCCGCGATGACCACTCCAAGCACTTAATCAGGAAGCGCACGTTGCGCTGTGGTGACGACGTAACAGTCTGCTGCAAGAGAGACTTCTACATCAAGTTCAAAGACATCCAGTGGGATGAGTGGATCATTGCACCTGAAGGCTACCACATGAACTACTGCATGGGTCAGTGCCCCCAGCATCTGTCTGGTTCCCCGGGTATGGCGTCCTCATTCCACGCCAGTGTCTTTAGTCAGCTCAAAGTCAACGGCATCAACACAGCTACAGCTTCATGCTGCATTCCCACTGAGCGCCGACCACTCTCCATGGTCTACTTCAACTCTCAGCACAGCATTGTCAAAACGGACGTCCCTGACATGATAGTGGAGTCCTGCGGATGCACATAAAAGACTGTGGAGGACATTGTCTGGCTAAGAGATTCTGTTGTTGTTTTTTGCTTTGTTTGCGTGTGTTGTAAACACACAGACTTAAAAAGACAAGAACTCACGCAAACAGCGGAAGTATGTCCGCATCCTCACAAAAATCTAGTCTACCAAATGAAAAATGTCACAGAGATTTATTTTTGTATAATTCTGACATAATTTTTCAAATAATGGTCAAGCTCAGATGGCTGCTTTGATGCATCACAAACACTGTAGGAGTGCTTGAAACTGTCCTCCGTCCTCAGAGGGAAGTTTTTGTCTCATTCCTGCGTAGACGTTCAGTTGCTCAAGAGTTCAAGGCCTCCTTTCTTGTGCTGATCATTTTATAATGTGCTTTATATTTGAACATTTGGTCACATGCCTGGGCTGCAAGCAGGACAGTTTAGCTTTAGCTTTTAGTATAGAGCCATAATATTTTCACTCATTAAAGCAGAGGATGGCTCCCACTTGCTTCAGTCCAGCTCAAATGAGCTCAGGCTACTGTCTGACAGATAGGCGATATCAACAGAAGATCTATATATATATATTCAAAGGATTTGAATAGATTTCCGTGCCAAGAAGTCATTTATATATTAAGTTCAAGTGTGGACAAAACTTTCCATCCTTAAGTCGGAGTAATTGAAGACTTGACAAAGAAAAAAAAAACTGTTGTGAATATGATGCAAAGCAATAGTGACACACAGATCAGGTCAGGGTTGATTATATTTAGACATTTATATAAATCTTTCCACCCTGCTAAACTCAAACCATTTTTCCCTTTTGTCGTACATATCTTATTCATTTCCTTCTGGGCTTCTTTTGAACTATTACTTCAGTTTTAAAAGTGTTTTATGGACCTCATGTAATTTTAAGTTGGGCCAACAACACTTAACTATTTAAAAATATATTAATTAGTTTACAATAGGTTACAAGTACGGGACATAATTTCCACCACAAGTCTGCCATTTTTAAAGGTTTTAAAACAAAGTTAGAGATTATTTATTTAAAATGAACCTTCTTCTTCAATTTGTCAACAAAGGTACAAAACAGAGATTGAAAATGAAATTAAAATGGTAAAATTGAAGTTAAAAAAAACCAGGTTTGAATCCTGGTTGCGTCAGGAAGGGCATCTGGCGTACAACTTGTGCCAAACTTCTCATGTGGGTCAATCCGCTGTGGCGACCTCGAACAGGGAGCAGCCGAAACGGAAGTCAAAAGAAGTTTGCGTACCACAGAGTATCAGTTTATATTTGACCTAATGTTCAAACTCATTTGTGTTTTTTTCCATTAAGTTATTGAGTCTTTTCATGAGGATCTGTGGCACAACATGGACATCTAATGATACTCTGGTCATTTAACTTTTTCCTTGTATTCAACCAAAGAATTATATTGTGAAAATGTGAAAAAAAAAAAATCTGTTTTTACTACATAGCAAGAAATCCCTGAACTGAGAAGGTTTCAGGTGGTGCAGTTTATGCTGAGTCCTGACTGAGAGCGTGATGAAGCATGCTGTTGAAATATGTTCAACCAGCATCTTCACTGTATTATTTACACAAGTCAGCTAATCAGTTGGGTAGCGCCGACAGTTTATGAACTCAAGGTCATTTTCCAGCCGAGTGGGCAAACATTTAGCTATTGCTTCAGTGTCTTTTCATGTGAAGGTCTGTGAGCAGGGCAGGTCAATATGCATGTGCTGTTGCACGTTGGCATTTATAGCTATCAAAGTCTAAAGTTCCAGGGATGATGTCAATTTAGTAGCTTTCCAGTGACGGTCACTCTCCCTGGATCTGTTTATAGACATAGTCTTTGTATCCAAATAGTTCAAATTATGATTTATAGAACTACAGTTTGTTGTTCAAAATCTTCTTCTGAGAGCATTTCAGTGCAACAGCTCAAATATCAAAGAAACAGTCAAATCTGGTATTTCTGTTTGACTTAGTAAGGGAAAGACTGTTCGAAATGCCTTGTTTCATACAACTGAACTGTGCTACTGGATCTCCTCACTGTCAGCATCACAGAATCAGGGTTTTCCTTTCATTTGTCACAATTTTTTTAAAAATGTAATTTATTATTCGGTAAGGACCTCTTGCCACAGGACTTAATGTGACATTAAAGTCTCATTGTAACTTTCAAAGCACTTTATTACCCTACTGTAATTTTAAAGCAAACTTTGCTTGACGGGTATTTTACTGTACTTATAAATGAGGCTGGCTGCTCCTCAGGTGTAAACGGGCCTGCAGTCAGCAAACGTCTATGCTTTTTTTTTCTCAGGCTCCAGCTGTATTTAAACATCTGGAGTTGAATGTTCTTGCAGAGCAAACCGATGATGTAACTGTTTGAAATGGAGCCAGCATTTGCATTTTGTGTCAACTTAAAGATATGACTGCTGTCTTAATTTTTTTTAAATATAATTCTGTATTTTATGTCTAAAGAACAGTTTGTAATTGCATTTAAACGATAACATGTAATATGTTATTACTATATTACTACTGTTAAAGTATATTTTTAATAGATAAATATATATTTTAAATCCACCAGTTTACAACATTGTATTTTATTGTGTACGTTTACTATAACAATACAACACTATAACAACACACTGCAACACTGAGAAGTACCAAGGAAGGCATTTAAAAATTCATAACACTGAAATGTTCACCGAAGGAACTGTGTTGGAATAAAACACATGGATTGGTCGGTACACTTTTTCATTGCACACTGATTTACATAATGCCATTTTGCCAATTTTTAGCCAGTCCAAGACACCAGGCACCTGTCACGCAATCACATTGGTGCTTTCTCTAGAGCAAAGGGTGTGTTTGCTCATACAAACAGTAGAAGTGGCTTTATGGACCGTCTGTGTTTGATGTGTAAACAGTTGTTACATTCCTTTGGCATGTTGTCATTTTCATGTCATGCTTCTGCATTGTGGATTGATGGCGACCTAAAGCTGAGACAAAAGTGAAAAAGTAACCAGTTACATGAGGAGGGAGTAAAGCATCTATGTTCCCTTTCATTTTGGTAAAAGAGAAGTTCATACACCATGTATGAACTATACAATTGAACTTTTGATGTTAAATTTAAAGCTTTAAGAGAATCGCGGCATATATGTGTGCATTTTTATGAACTGCCTTTCCAAATTTTAATACTATCACAAAAGACCAACCACCAAAATGCCTTAACTTATGTTCTCTTAAAATGAATAGCTCATACCATAATGTCCTCTCCTGCAGAAATTTCCCAACCTTTCCTGTAAGGCCAACAGTATCACTGATGTTACACCATCCAAAATGGACTATAATCAGCATCTGAGGGTAGTCTGGCACAAAATTATTTAGTAAACCAAACAAGTTGTTTACACATGTTGCAGTCCAAGTAACTAACCCAAAATATCAGCTTATGTAACTGCAATTTCATGATTTGATGATATCTGCCATGAAATTGAACGTCTTGTCTTTGTAAAAGACCTATTAACTGTTATCATCCGTAAGTCTAGAAGAAAAGAGAAATATTACAGATATCCTGGTTAATTTGATTGTTTAAATCAAAGCCTTGACACTGGCACATTTTCCCAATATTGACAAATCAATTGCCTGTTACCTTGTGACATGGATTTGGATGAGAGTTGTGTGCAAAATTTTAGAACAACATTGACAAACTAAAGGTTGTGTGTCCAAATTCACAGTCACTGAGAGCAGTACCTGAAGTGTTTGTCCTCTCACATCTGTTGCGACAGATGTTCTTGCTTCTTCACTGATCCTCTGATGTGCTCAATTGAAACATTCACAAAGAAAACTGTAACATCTTCAACCCTGCCATCTCCAGCTGTTTCCTGTCTCCTTGCCAGTGCTTCCATTTCTAAGCCATAAAGGCAGCTCTTATAACTGTGTTGTAACCCTCTCCCTTTACCTCTTGCTGCTACTCTTCTATTACAGATAACTTCTCCTCTCCACTTCACTCTCCTTGCACTCTTTTCTTCATCTCTTTTCCACGGTCCTCATTGCTCTGCACAGTTTGAGCTCTTTCATCTCTACTCATATACATCTCTAAAGCTGCTGCAGCTCTGGACATCACCTTTGATCATCTCACTTCTCTACGGATGACAGAGCAATGATGTAACAGGACATGCCTTGACAAAATGCGACGCCAGTATTAGACATATTTATTTGTTGGGAGAGACCTTCAGTTCTAGATCAGAGTTCCCTCTTATACGCTCTTGATTATTGAATGGATTCACACTTTGACATCTGAGGACACATATTGTGTCTCAGATTTTCTTAGCAATGTGTGTAACTTACATCAGAAATGGCATGCGTGGGATGTGGGGGAAGAAGTCATGAGCAATCCTTCTGTTACATCACTGCAAATATTTTGGATCCATCAGCGTGGTTTAACAAGCAGTCTGT
The DNA here is from genome assembly GCA_018398805.1 of Hirundichthys speculiger. NCBI lineage: Eukaryota > Metazoa > Chordata > Actinopteri > Beloniformes > Exocoetidae > Hirundichthys > Hirundichthys speculiger. The sequence continues at coordinate 4,146,298 of JAGFBZ010000074.1, read as the reverse complement.
GAAAAGATGGACAGTGTTCAGCATGTTTTTTTTCTTGTAGTTTTTTTTTTTAAAACAGGTTATGGAGAACATTGACCAAAAGTAGTGGAAAAACCTGACTACATAAAATGAGGAGAAGTTACCATGGAGTAGTAACCAAACAAAAAAACAACAATAACAACAACAAAAAAAGCTCCAGTAATGACAAGTAGCTGCAGGATAAACTCTGAACAGAGGTAATTAGCAAACTGTACATGGGGATAATATGGATGGTTGGTGTGTTCATTCATGAACGCTCTGTAGATTTCAGTGGATGAAACTCACAGTTGTTGGTAAATAAGACACAACTTCCAAAAGCTGTCAAGATGAACTTCTGGAGTAGCACAACCTTCAGTGACACATTTGGACAGAACTGGCACTCCTTAAAGAATGTGGACCCTGAGTCGGCATAGTCAAATCTTGTAAACAGAATATTTCTCCAAATTTTGCTCTATACATTCTTATTTACACTTTGAGAGTTGGAAATGTACTCGCCCGGCTTCTGCCATGAACTGAACCGAATTGAATTCAGCATTCACGCAATGCTTTATTCTTTGCACAGCCTGTATTTTTTTATTTGATACATTATGTTAAATTTTGGCTACATTTTTGGGTTCAGTGTCTTGAACAAGAACTCTGACATGTGGACTGAAGGACCTGCTTATAAAACCACTGGTCTACTAATAAGCTGCAGCTGCATTAGAAAAAAAAAGTGTCTATTCAGAAATGGTCTCCTGCGTGTCTACATATTATAGCTGTAAGATATTATATTCACAGTAGACCATAGAAAACCTATTAAATGTTGAATGTGAGAAATGTTACCATTTCAGGTAAAACTGCTAGTTTTGAATTTAGTGGCAGCAGCATACCTCAAAAAAAATTAGATCATGGGCAAAAAAAAAAAAAGGCTGGGAAAGTAAGTGGTACTGAAAGGGAGTATATGGAAGATCATTTTTTTAACTAGTTAGATGAACTGGCAGTAGGTCAATTACATGACTGGGTATAGAAAGAGCATCTTAGAGAGGCAGAGTCTCTCAGAAGTAAAGCTGGAGAGATCCACTAATTGGAAAATGACTACATCTATAAATAGTGAAACAAGATCAGAATAATGTTCCTCAGAAAAAGCAAAAAAAAAAAAAAAAAAAATGAAGACCTTGACTATCCCATCATTCATGGTAGCTCATATTGTCTTTTAGGAACAAGCCCAGCATCCTTCTCACCTGAACTCAGTAAAGCAGACCTCCCTCCCTCGACACCTGGTTCCATGTCTCATCTCAGCTGTCTCATCTTCCACCTTGGTCACAGATCTTGCTGCTGCACCATCATTGTCTCCATCCACATTGAGCTGATGGTGTTAGCCCTGGAGCCCTGGAGTCCCGAAGGCCTGCGTGGACCAGCTATATATGATTCTCCTGCACCTCTTCAACCCCAACCTGAGCTAAGAGAAGGTTCTGGTGCTGTGGAAGACATCCTGCTTTGTTCCATTACCAAATTAATTTTTATCCATCTGCCCTTTATGACTATAGACACATCGTGAAAGTCTTGGAGAGACTTTTACTGGCCCACTGAGTAAGCAAACAAACACCCTCCAGGGCCCGCTGCAATTTGCTCATCATCCGAGACTTTGAACTGAAGACGCCATCATGCATCTACTTCAATGAACACACTGTCATCTGGACAAAGCAGGCAGCACTGTGACAATCATGTTCTTCAATCTCACCAGTACATTCAAATGGATTCAGCCAGCTTTACTGTGTAAGAAATGTCATAATACAAAGGTAGATGCCTCCACACATGCTGTCTACCTGACAAACAGAGCACAGTTTGAGAGACTGAAGGGTTGTGTGTCTGACTGGGTGGTCAGTAGCACAGGACCACTACAGGGGGCTTTACTCTCACCATGCCTCTTTATTCTGTACACCTCATAGTCCAGTACCAGTCAGAGTTCTGTCATCTGTAGAAATACTCAGATGAGTCTGCAGTTGTGGGGTGTACCAGTGATGGACAAGAGACTGACTACAGGGAACTGGTGGACCACTTGGATATGATATGATACATTTATTTGTCCCTGTGGGGACATTTGGTTTGCAGCAGTTGTCACTTGACATCTCCACACTAAAACATAAAGAACACACAATATGTACATGCACTTTCACTTGCATTACACAATGAAAGAATATTTTGGCCAGACCAGCTGGCATCCTGTTTTCTTTGAACTGAGTTGATTTGAATTGAACCGATTTTATGAGCAAAATGCAGAGGGTCTAAAAGATGCTGTGTCATCAATAAAATGTACCTCTTCACCAGGCGTTCAAAACACTTCATAACCAGCAATGTAAGTACAATCGTTCTAAAGTTTTCAAACTCCACAACAGGTGCAATTATAGATGAGTTCTAAAAGTTTGGCTTTATAGCATTGGGGTAGGAAATGTCATCTCATCCTGAAACAAAAGAGGCCATTGTGGATTTTAGGAGGACCGAGAATAAGTCAAACACAGTGAAGAGGTGAAGGTAGTGAACAACAGACTGGGCTTTAGATACAACATGATACTGTCTACAAGAAGGAACAGAGCAGACTGTAATTCTGGAGGAAACTTAAGCCCTTCGCTGTTTGCAGCAAGATGTTGCATATCGCCTATAAATCTATCCAAGTTGAGTGCAGTTTCTTCTGAAGTCATCTGCTGGGGAAGCAGCATCGGAGCCAGTGACTTAAAAAAAAAAACTGAACAAACTACCTAAGAATGATGGTTCTGTTTGTCTAGAGCTGACTGTGCAAAGAAAGATGCTTCATGAAATAGAAGCACGATGGACAACACTGAACATCCTCTTTACAACACAGTGATTTAACAACAGTGTCTTCAGTAAGAGGCTTCATCAGTACTGCTCCACACTCACACCAACTACAGGAGATCCCTGCTGCCCATAGCTACAAACATCTACAACGACTCTTAAGAGATTTAAATAGTGACAGTTACTGCAACATATAATTTCCCTTTAGGGATTAATAGAACACTAATGAATTGAATTGAATTGAATTGAATTGAATTGAATTGAATTGAATTGAATTGAATTGAATTGAATTGAATTGAATTGAATTGAATTGAATTGAATTGAATTGAATTGAATTAAACTGAATAAAAATCAACTGATCGTAGTCTGTTTCAGTATTGGGTAAATGCCTCAGATAAACAACATTTTAAATGCTCCAGACCAGCAAACTGCCCAAACATTTGCTTTTATAGAGGTCTGCTGTCCTCAGTCATGATTCCTCTTGTACTGTCAAGATTTTATATCTAGAAAGAAATAGAAAAATAAATAAATAGCCCAATACAACAGGTATAGGATGCACAGCTCCACTGAAGAAGAGCTGAACCCCACTGAAAACATGATTTTCTTGGAGTGCCTAAAATATTGAAAGCAGGCAATTTTCAACATAAATTTCTAGTTTTCATGGATCATGTGTAAAATCATCAATGCAGTTGTAACAAGACAGTCAACAGAGCAAAATTTAAATAAAAGAAATATTTAAAAAGCTTAAATCAGTTAAATTAGTGAAAGATTGTATCTTCTGTGCACAATGTTCCAGTCCATGGGCACTCCATAGAGGTATATAAACTTTAGATTTCATGGTAATATCCAAGAAGTAATGAGCTGTGATTGTCAATTATTGTGTTGGTGAAAAAAGCATTTTTACAGAAGAGGGGCCCCTCTAGCTTCTAACCTTGAGAAAAGAGGCTTGTTGTCTCTTTGGTTAAAAACGTGGTTCAAGGCTGATGGTGTGACTGCACGTGTGACGGTTATAAAACATGAGCATGAGGAACAGGTTGATCTGAACATGTTCGCAGGTGAGCACTGCGTGACACCAAGAAATTCCTGCATTAGCTCCGCTAATGGAAAGCTGATAGCTGACCTACTTTGTGAAAAATAAAAGCCTACTGACTCACTGATATACTGACACACTGACCCACAGACCCACTGTTTGCTGTGTGCCATTAAAATCCTAATCCTTTCCTCCACTCACAATCCCACAAATCCCCTGCGGAGGGTTAAGGTGTCAGTCAGAGCTGTCTCCTGTGGTGTCATCACAGCACTGTACGAGATGAAACCACTCTCACACTCTGTCCTCAGGTAAACGGTAAACAACAGTGTGTGGCTTAGCGTGAAGATTACCGCACAAACAGTTACATGGACCTGCTGCATAACAGTCAAGGATTGCATCTGCTACGGACACATATTCCAAAATTTGGTAAATTCACATGGAACATTTTGTAAAATATTTGGAAAGTGAGCCAAACTTTCATTGTAACACAAGATTCACAGCTGACCTGGTCAAATCAAATCCCTGAGCACATGACAAAACAATTATGCAATTAAGAATCTAAATGTAGGCTAGGCAACTGATTGACCCGGTGTAAGGAACTGAATCTACACAAGGGTGAAGTGCGCTTAACAAAAAGACCGTTTAAAGCTTTTCTTTAAATCAACAAGTGATCATGCTCAAGTTCTTGCAGGTATATCACCTGTTAAAGGAAAAAAATACAAAGCATCTAATTATAAAGAATATATAAACTTCAACTTGCTAATTATGTTGCATGTGTCACATTACACTTCATCTGGAAATACAGAATATGGGCATAAAGCTGGACAATTTAATGATTGTCCAGTGAACAATTAAATCTCCACCGTTGTGTGTGTGTACTTCCTCCAACGTACGCAGCACTTCAAATAACTCTTAAATCCATAGGATTATCCCATTACGACAGACCTAGTTTCTTGTTGTTTCTCTTTGGGTTACATCAGAAGTGCCTTGTTTAAGAATAATATCCTGCATCCTTAAGGTCAAATCAGGCAGAGGTTTGGTTTGGACTTGGTCTCCACTGCAAAAGACATCCTTTGATTTCGGGGGTCATAAACCAATAGAAATAGACAAAAATGCATGCAGAGGGAAATTCAACACAGTATTGTATCAATGTTGATTTATAGTAAAAGAAATTTACCCTATGTACTGTAACATCAAAAGATCACGTTGCCAAGTCAGGACTGAAGGAGCTGCTACACAACCCATCAAACCAAATAATGACGCATAAAATTTCAACCAGAGTGGTGGATTCATAAGTGCTTACAGCTCTTTTTATTCATATTTGCTCATATTTGTTGCATATACATACAGATTACCTTCTGAGTATTTGGATCAAAATAAAAATTTAAGAGTGAGTTAAATTGAATTAACGTTAAAGATTAATTATAGATGCTATAGTCCAGAGGTATAATTTAAATATATATACACACAGTTTTCTTAATGAATAAATGTTGTTTTGCAAATGTTTTATGGTCTATGAGAAGGCCAACCATCCCAATGATTTATAAATTTCAGTGTTGTACTCTTGGTTTGTACCACATGGTGGCGCTGTTTAAGTGAAGGTCACTTTTTCAGATTTACTACAGAGGAAAAATCCAATTAAATCAAATCCTGCTTTGCTGAGATAATGTTACTTACCTCATCACGTGCAATTCTAAGTATTCAAATTTAAACCTTGAGACAATCAAAACAATAATTTGAGGGCCAGAGGGACAACAAATAAACACAATATTATTTGCCTGCATTGCCACCTGCTTTGTACACCAATTAGGACCATTAAGGATCAGAGTATCATTGCTTGTATTTTCAGAAAGTCTTGGGGTCCAGATTCATTAAAACATCATAGTTAGATCAACTATTTTCTGGGTTGATGTGAATCAGCACAACTTCCTTCTTCAATTTGCCTGAAAAAGAGGGATGGAGTAGAAATATTCTATAATGTGATAGCCCACTGTTTCGGTCAGCAGAGGGCACTTGACTCATTGTCACTCTGCATCAGGAAAAACTGCTGACAGTGAAGTTGTTAATAGCATTTTATATAAAAGGCCATATTATAAGTGATGCCATCACTGAATTCTAAGCAGTACTGTACAAGTAAGTATTGTACTGTACAAGTACTGAAACTTGACAATAACGCTACCTGTGAGGCCCATAATTAAGAGTGGGAAGAGGCACAAGGTCTTGTACTAATATTTAAGCACCATTGTGAATTGACCGAAAGTCTGTGGAGCTGCAAATGTATCCTTGGACTCACCTACATTTGCTTTATTGATGATAAGCCAGTAGAATTTTACTTCAAAGCATAGACTAGTATCAAAAACGTCAGTTGAAAAACAAGAGGACCATGAAAAAGATTCTTGAACGTCAGAAAATGCCTCGTAGATATCAACCAAATCGAAGGAGTCTTGGAGGAGCACTGGAAAGCGGGGTTATTGTTTGTGGAACCAGGTCATCTGCCAAAGATGTGAGTATAGAATGGATCCATCCTGCTTTCAAATTATTCTTTCTTGGAAAAAAAGAGCGCAGGTTTGTGACTAAGAATGCTGCAACTTGCTGCAATAGTGTTTGTGACTTGTCAAAAAGGATCAAAATTTTTAGCTTCTAAACCTTTTTCAAGAATCAAATAGAGAACTTTGGCACAAGGAATCCATTCCAAGTCCTTAGCTGGAGGCAAGTTCAAAGTTGGCACCTAAATGGTGCCTAAACATAGTATAGCATGTATGTTTGGGACCTGACAAAACATCATTGCACCATTTTATACCTGCCATTTAGATACAGACCTGTTCTATGTGTGGTTAACAACATTCACCTATTATGTACTTCTGGCTGCAGAGGAATCCCCTATGTCAACAAAAAGTAACAACATTTTGACTTCATTTGAAACTGGAAAAGCATTATACATGTTTGTCACAACCTATATACAGTCAGCTGTACTTGAAGCCTCTTGAAGCTAGAATTCTGATACAATAGAGCATTAAAACATTGTTCAAACTCAAGGAAATTCCTCCTGACTTGAATTAACATGCTTATGGGAAAACTTTATGCTATGAGCCCTCCGAGAAGTTCCCTTTCAGTGTCCTTGCCATGTTGATCTCTATATATTTTATATAAAATCTTTACATGTTGATGCAGGCTATGGCAAATGGACATTGCGCTAGTTTGCAAATTGTGTTTTCTGACCTGAAGCACTATAGATCTATGGAATACAGATCAAAGAGTTTTTCACTTAGAAGTTCCGTCAGAAGTTAGTTTTTGTCACTGAGGAACTCATAATTATTGAACAGATGTACATACCATACTTGCTCATCATTCCAACACTCTCTAAAGGACCAACTCGTCAGTGTGCGAAGTGGAGCAGTCCGTAGCCTTCAGTGATGGCTATGGAAAGCCTCCATCAGTACTTCCCTGGTGTGGTCTGAGGTGCTGGAAAAAGCCTAGAGTAAAAAAGATATCAACAGTAATTTAAAAAAGAACATCATGGACTTGCTCATCAACCCATATCTGGAATAAGCTATTTTAGCCAATGTTAAAGAACGTTATACCTCAAGTTTCCAGAGTACACTAAGCCAAATCGTCTCTGAATGCAGCAAAGGGAAGTTGATTTATTTCGTTACCAGAGACTACCTCAGTACTGTGAAATGATGCTACCTCTATTCACGAGTTGGCAGTAGTAAAGGAAGCAACAAGCCAAAACAAGTAATACAGATAATCCATTTTACTTCATTTCCTACCTTCAACCAGTCATGATGTACTGCTGCGATGCTGTGGAGTGTACATCACATAGCTCCAAAACAAAGATGCTACACATCTATCCCTTCATGGCGGATGTGGCCTGTGTAGAGTGGCTGAAAGATCTCTCTACACTGAGAAGATGTAAGGCACACGAGAGGAAGGACAAAACAAGGAAAAATGTAGATGTGCTGAACCTCACAAGAAATTCCAGGCTATGTTCCCCTCATTTCGACAAGGAAAAGATCAGCACTGATGACCACATGAGTGGTGATCCTGTCTACTTTGCCTGGAATAACCATAGGGAGCTACTAGAGAGAAGACTGGAAGAGCTCAGACTTGCAAAGCCCCAGAGGAGTGTGAGTGCTGCCCTCTTACATGTCATGTTCTGCGCAGTACTCGGGTAGCTTCTACTGTCCCAAGGCAGTATGCTCAATGTTACCAGTCATGAGACTTTGTGAACTACAAGAAAACATTCCAAGAATAAGTCTGCATTAGCTAGCCACTTAGGAATACATGCTATTAGTCCATGATCCTTATGCAAGTGGGATACTGCAGGGCAACAATCAGTTTTTCTATTTGCCAGCTCACAAGGGACTCCATGATTCATGTTTATTTTATCAAAATCCCTCTTTCTCAATAGAATATGCCAATAGTACGCCCCTATCAGGGTACAGTCTGTTCAATGTGGGACCGTTGCACCTTCATTGTGCTTCGCCAGTGTGTCTGAAAGGTATCAAGCTAGAGTAGAGGGACGAAAGAAGGTGCAGCTTTGAATCCGAACAATGGGTTGCCACTGAGCTGAATCAACAAACAGTGTGTGTTCAAGTGGGAGCGAGGAAAGTTTATTACCAAAGGAAGCAGCTTGAAATAACTAGGTGTAGCTTGCAGGAGGGAAAAAATGATACAAGAAGCTGGAATAAGATGATGGACAAGATCGACCACAACCTTGCTTTCGTGTTTTGTGTGAAGAGAATATGGACACAAGTGGCCCAAACCTCCTTCAGAGGTGTCCTGAGAGATCAGCTCTGAATCTGTCCTGGAATGTTTTCAGACACTTGTGACTGGATCTCTCAGGACACATTTTAATGTAAGATCTGAAAAGGGCCATAGTGACTATTGGTTTGGATTGGAGGGAGGGAAGACTGTTGCTGCATTTACCGCTCTAATGCGCCTTTAGCTTTAAGGTATGAACCTTATAGCTAAAGGTGCATTAAGCTAAAGCTGACATTAACCAGTTGGTAATGACAGTAACAACTGGTTTGTGGCTAGCTGAGCAAGGTAGTCAGTCAGAGCTACATAGGGCTGAGCTACCTGTTTTACACACCAATCTGAGACTTTTAAATAGGAAGGTAACTTTTGTGAGCTTAATTTATGGCATAATTACCTCATCTGAAAATCCCACAAGGATGTTTTCCCATGTGCCCATATTTGCAGGCTGGTAGACTTGATATGTCCTGGGAACAGAATTACCTGTAGGTAAAGGTAAGAAGCATGAGTAAGCAGTTGTTGTGTAATGACTCAGTCTGTCAGAGGGGGGTAGACAAAGGTTCTTTGGTGCACGTTTAACAATTTTGGCTAAAAAATAAGGAATGAAGAAAATGCTAAAACAAATAATTAGGAGTTTTTAGATTTTAAAATGCTTCCTCCAGTGCAGCTTGTTGCCTCAACTCATATACAAAGATTAATTCTCAATCTGGAACATCTTTAGTCTCTTTAAAAAAAAAAAAAAAAAAAAAAAAAAAAAAAAAAAAAAAAAAAAAAAAAAAGCCCTTACCAAGTAATCTTTGTTTGACACAATGCCTTAGATTCTTAGATTTACAGTTGTATTTGCTTTGCTGCTAAGGGATCTTCCAAACAATGTAATGAAAAAAAAGTACATTTATTTAATAGTCTTACACCACTGATGCCACTATTTGAACATTTCTTTTATCTCTAAAAAAAATACTTTCTTTGCCACTTGGGGGCAGCAAAATATTTTGCAAGGCAGATGGATTCTTGTGAAATTCCCAAGATTATGACATTGTGCAAGAACCCATCTTCCCAGACTTTGAACTTGGCTTGTTGCAGAACAATCAGCATTCTGTGAGGGACTGCTCAAGGGTACATGATGCAGGGCCTGTATGCAATCATGTAGACGACATGGCAAGCTTTGTCTTAATTGCAACCCATCCCCAGCCCTGATTATACTGTAAAACTAAACTTTAAAGTATACAATTCTGAAAAAATTTGTTTATCATGGATTTGCTTGTCTAACGGCATGTATTAGATGTAAAGACATTTCTTGGTAATGATGTTTTTGGTGAGAAGCAGTCATTCACTTAACAGCAATAATGGATTTAGAGGTTAGTATAGATCCTGAGGAAGTATTTCTTCAAGAAAATATGTAATGGAACCAAGGGGTTGTGCTCAATGGAGAAGAATGAGTAAAGTGCATTCAGATAGGATAGCAGTGTTGCGAAATCAGGAGCCCATTTCATACATCTCATTGGTGGGTTTATAATGTTCAGAGGCAGAATGGGATTAAAACTGAGACTCATCATATGAAAAAGAAATAATAATATATCTAATCATATGCTAAACAATCTTTGTGTCTTCTATCCTCAAACCACAACATCTGTGTAAGGTTAGGCAAAAAAGTTAATTATTAGCATCTACTTAAATTGCCTCCTCTCTGGTAGGGCTGGAACCTGAGGTTGTATGCAAAGTTGAGAGGTCCTGATTAGATATAGTCTGGCTCACTTCAACACACAGTGTGGGTTCTGGAATCAATCTTCTTGAGACGGACGGAACCTTGTTCCACCCTGGAGCTGCCCAGAGTGAGGTGTGTTGGGCTAGAGTGGGATTATTTGTAGCCCTCTTTCGCTTGGAGATTGGAGGAGCAGGAGCAAGAGCTACCCTCTTGTCTTATGGGACATAAGACAAGAGGGTAGCTTCCCTGTACCTTTTGATCAGAGAACAGACTGTGCCTTGCAAGTATATATGTGCTAAATAGCTGTTCAGGGTACTCAGGGTTCTTGGAGTCCTTAGGCCTGGGATATACATGCAGTTTTACCAAATGTCCATGTTCATTTGCGTATACAATCGACTGCAATGTGAACATTTCTTGCTTTAGCATTACATGTAAGAACACAGGATATTAGAGGTCTCTGGTTGGGGGCAGAACACAGACCCAGAGTTGAAAATACAACCTTATGCAATAAGGCAACACTGAGGAATTATTGTTTTGCTTTTGTTGCAGCCAGGGCAGAGGGGACAACACCAGCACCATCTGAGATGATATGTTAGGCCCTTAAATCAATGCACTCAGGATAAGAGTTTGTTTCTTACATTTAGCCAGTAAGGGAAACTGATCAGCAGTATATTTGTATGTCCTCTGCTGTGCTTGATGACTTCTTATGTGTGATCAACCCCCTCCTTTCAACACAACACCTGTTATGAGCCTGTGCCTGTAGCAGAGCTCCCAGCAGCCACTTGCGGTCAACTGCTGCATTGGTCTGCATCTGCGCCTCTAGTATTCAGGTGACTGTTGCATGTCATGGTGACTGTTGCATGTCATGGTGACTGTTGCATGTCATGCCATGTTCTGTCCCTTCATTGTTGAGGCAGCCAATCTGTACTATGACCACAAGGTTGTTGGTGCCTTCTGTGGTAGCAATTCTCAAGCCGGGTTGTAGACATCCCATGTGACAGAGGCCATCAAGCGGAAGAAGGGGTCCTATTGGGCTTGGTAAACCAATGGAAGTCCAGATGCACCTGGAGGGTACCAGTTGGCCAAGCGTACTGCAGCCTCGGCTTCTGCTGGGGCAAAAACTCAGACATGGAAAGAGTTTGGCCACAGGAAGCAACTTTGGATTGGCTTTGAAAAGATTCTGGTAAACTTTCAGGTGTCTCATGCAGGCGAAGCAAACACTTTGCAAACACTGTGTACAGTGAATGTGAGGTGCCATTGACCTCAGTTGGGGATGACATGACATGGTGGAAGAAACATGTTGAGAGATGCTCTTAACCCCACCTAATACATTGTCCACAAAGGAAGCTAAGTTCCATGGACTCTGGGATGAAGGGGTGATGTTGCCAGAGGTAGTTCAAAAGCTTCACGTCAGCAGGGCTCCAGGGCTGGCTGAGGCTTATTCTGAGTATATTTTAGTGTTTGTTATCTACTGATGTTTTAAACATATCTTGCTTTTTATTCTGGGGCTGTCCTTCTTGTTCTTTTAGCCAAAGCACTGTCATCACTTTATCTTGTCCTGTGTTGTTGAGTGTATATTTTTTGCATAGTATGTGGAATACGAGATGCATCACTCATTGTAAACCAAATTTACCCAAGGGTACAATAAATTAATCTGAATCTGAGTTACTCAAGGCGATAGATGCTGTGGAGATGTCTTGACTGACATGCCTCTGCAACATCACACAGACAATGATTACAGTGCCTCTGGTTTGGCAAACTGGGGTGGTGGTTCCCTTATTTAAGAAGAGGAAATGTGTTGAAGCTACAGGGGAATCACACTCCTCAGTCTCCTCGATAAAGTCTATGCTGTACTGGAGAAGAGAGTCTAAGAAAAAATGTGGAACAATGTGAAGAAACCATACAAATTCAGTCCTGGTCATGAAACACAGGACCAGCCCTAAATCCGTGCTAGAGTCCTAGAGGGGGTATGGGAGTTTGCCCAACCGATTCCATCTTATGATTCCATCTCTGTCTTTTGCAGATGATGTGGTTCTGTTCTCTTCAGCTCTCACTTAAGCAATTCACAGCCAACCTGGATAAGCAGAAGTAAATGAATGAATGGATCTATCTTCCCCAAGAAGTTCTGCATTCTGTTTACTGAAACAGCTATACAGTGGAAAGGAAATTTTGTAAAACATTTCATGTCAGGACTTAAAAAATGCATCCCCAATCCCCAAACAGATTGCTGGCAAAGTTCATGCTTTTTGAAATGACCAGGGACAACAATTTTCAGCTTTTCTCAGGATAACTTACTTATTGTCACTGGAGCTGATCTGTGGAGGGGATGAGGTCAAATAAGTCTTTTATTCAACATCCAGAGGGTTAAAAAAATGATATGCAGGAAAACAAAACACTGTTATTTCAGTGTACAAATACAGCTATTCAGTTTGTCAGTCAGGGTGTAAAATAATCTATCTGGAACCCTTTAACTGTGGAAGCCTGCAGCAAGTGGTTTCGAAGAAATGTTTTAAATTACAACAGGGGCTGCTGGACTTAAATAGTTCATTATCCAGCAGGAGCTTGCATCAGCACAGCTCAAGGAATTAATGTCACTGTTCTTACTGTTCAACTTAACCCTCACTCAGGTATTACACCCACACAATTTCCTGTGGGGACCTAATTCTGTCAATGACAACTAAACAGAATCCATCCAGTCACTGAATCCCAGCTGTAATATAACAGTTTATGGATGCAACAACCTAGAATGTTGCAAACATTTGAGTGAATGCTGGATAAGATTAAATTTGTAATGAAAAAAAATCTATTGTTTATTCATTAGAGTTAGATTTTAAACTACAATGTCAAAGTTGATAAAAGTTGATATAATAAGGAGAAAAAAAGGCCAGAATAAACACAAGAACAGCGTGGAAATTTCAAAAAGGGAGACCCCATCTGACCTGCAAGTTCAAATCTAGAACACTCTTACTGTGGGGTAGAGGCTTGCGCCTGTGCTGCCCCCTAGTGGAACATCCCTGAATTTGAGGTTATTTGGGAACAGGTCAGTAACACATCAGTAATATGGAAATATATACTAATGTTATTGGCATTAGCATATATTTTCTGAGGAGAAAAATAACAAGGTTTCTAACTTCATAGATTTAATATGTCATATATTTTATATATATGCAATTTTCAATTAAATGTTTGAATAAATTGATTTAGTTTTATACATTTTTGATCAGAAGCATAAAATATCTGTTTAATATAATAGATTGCATTTTACCTTGTTTAGTAAATTTAAACATGCAGTGTGCTTTCTACCACCAAGTAATTAATGAAAAAAAAAATAAAAATAAATAACACACACTACCACACAAAGGAAAAGATATGGTTATAAGAGGGCGTGCTAATTTTCGTACATGGTTGCAGAGGCTCTGTCATCTACACCCCAACACTGTTTTCTCCCTTAGTGATTGCTGTAGTGTACTGTACTGGTTTGTGGTATTTTGGTCTGAATTGTTTCCAGCTTGTTAAATGCTGCTCTCTAGTGACCATGAGTCAAACTAAAAGAAATGGCGCCCCTTTTAACTCTGTACAAAGAGGCAAAAATATCTTTTCATGATATGATCATCTGGACTTTTCGTCCATCTTTAAAATGTATATTTATTCTATTGTTATTCTGATATTTTAGAATGACAATAAAATAATACAATAATAATAACAATAATGATAACAACAACAATAATAATACATCCATCCATATCTATGCCCACTTAATCCTATGCAGGGTCACGGGGATCTGCTGGAATCTATCCCGGCTCTCTTCGGGTGAAATGCAGGCCACATGTAGACAAACAACCACTCACACTCACAACCACTCCTACGGGCAATTTAGAACCACCAATTAACCTGACATGCACGTCTTTGGACTGTGGGAGGAGGCAGGAGTACCTGGAGGAACCCCACGCAAGCACGGGGAGAACATGCAAACTCCACACAGTAAGGCAAGGCAAGTTTATTTGTAGAGCACAATTCATACACAAGGCAGTTCAAAGTGCTTTACAGATGCATAAAATCACAAGAAGGCAAATAGAATTATTCCTTACAAGCATAAAAATAATTATTAATAAATTGAATTGAAAATGAATTAGAAGAAAAATGAAATTAATTAAAAATCAAGAGTGCCGATAAAATCCTTTCAGTTGTCATATACACAGCTAAACAGAACTGTTTTCAGCCTGGATTTGAACATTGTCAGAGTTCAGGTCTGTCTCACATCTTCTGGAAGACTGGTCCAGATTTTCGGAGCATAAAACTGAAATGCAGCTTCACCTTGATTAGTCCTGACTCTGGACACCAGCAGGAGACCACTACCTGAGGTTCTCAGAGTCCAGGTTGGTTCATACGGCTTTAACATGTCAGAGATGTACTTTGGGGATAGACTATGAAGAGACTTGTACACAAGCAGAGCGGTTTTAAAGTCTGTTCTCTGAGTGACAGGAAGCCAGAGACCTCAGGACTGGACTAATATGGTCGTATTTCCTGGTTCTAGTCAGGACTCGGTCCCTGCCGAGGTTCAAACCAGGAACCTCCTTGCTGTGAGGCAACAGTGCTGAGCACCAAGACACCGTGCTGCCCCATAATAATACAAATTATTATTATTATTATTATTATTATTAGTAGTAGTAGTAGTAGTAGTAGTAGTAGTAGTAGTGGTATTATTATCATATTTGTTATTGTTATTATTATTATTTATTGCATATATCCAATAGAAATGATCTTATCTCTTATTTTGATCTTTTACTCTGTAAATGCATATGCCAGTGTTAAATGTTCATGGTTTATTAAGGCTTGCAAATGACTGTTACTTACTTCTACATGTTTTAAGTAAATATGGCCAAATGCAATTGATTTAGCATACTGTTGACATAACTTTATGTGAATTACATCACACACAAAGCAAGACAGAAATTGCTGACCATTACCCAAATTAAGCTAATGCAATTACATCCATCTATTTTTTTTTTTGTGTATACTGGGGGCAGTCCATTTCATATCATGATAAAAATGTCTATGTTTTATGTCACATAAAACAACAGTTTTGGGTTTTTTTCCTCATGTACAGCACAAAACGGATATGGACTGCTAGATAAATATAGGAGACCATTAAAAACCTTTTAAACTAATTATATATTATTCTCACATAATTTTGAAAATATGCAGCTATGATATTTTTATGTTTTTTTTTCCTCAAAATTACAATTTCTTCCCTTGTGAACAAGAACATGCCAATGTTGTATAAAATGATAGGACAAAGCAAGCTGATAAATGCATGCAAATTAACTCCCTTTTTTCACAGTTCAGGATGTTATACAAATATAACTCACATAGTTAAAAGAGTTAATGCATCAGTTCACTGCAATACTCCAGTGCAACTGCTATGCAGTACATGCAGCACAAATACATGCAGCATATGAATACATATGCAAAAAAAAAAAAAAAAAAAAAAAAGTAAAACAGCTGCAGTACATGCATGGAGTATATTTCTTAATAAAGTACAAAAAATAAAAATAAAAAAGGACCTCTGTGCAGCACGTACCTCATCCCCTGGTTATGCAGACTTTCCTCTCCATAGTCTTCTCCTCAGTGTGCAGGGGGTTGGTGCAGGCAGCATGCACACTTATATGTGCTACCTGCATAGCTGTAGCACTGTCAGCCCAGGACCCTGGGCCAATGGGAGAAAACTTGTGCAAAGGACCATCTGCAATGGAAAAACAAATCCTGTAAAAGATTTGGTGGATTTTGCTGCACCCGGGGAATGGTGTCCAGATGCCCCAAGTCTTAGTGACAGATGCTTTCTCTTCTACTCACATGGCGAGGGTGCACGTTTCTCTGTAACTCCCGCTGGCTGGAAGCTCCTTTACCCTTCACTGACAAAACACTTTCTTCAGCTTTTAGTGGACATCGATGGTTTATACAGTACTTCCTTCAGCAAAAAACAAAAACAAAAAGAACTGCTGCATTATTGTAACAAAAGCTTGCCACTTCACAGCAAGTATTATAAGTATCTTTTCCGAAGTACAAGCAATCATCAGTGTCATGGTATATTTTTACGATAACGGGATTAGGCCAGGTTTCAAGAAGCAAACGATAGTAACAGTGAAGAAATATCTGATTTGTAGCTCTCAGCCTTCACTCACTCTGAATGACTTGGCTAAAAGCGTCTGCCATGGCTTACCTACAACAGTGCTTACCTTGTCTCTAATCCATCTGGTGCTGTAAGCCCTCCATGAGCTTTGGAGGTAGACATCTGTAACTTTTATTTCTGTCCCATTCACCTTTCCTCTCCATGTTTCACTGAGACAATGGAAAAAACACAATGTATGAACTTTTTATGTACAACGTGAAAAGAAACTTATCATCCATCACTCCTCTTCAGTGCCATGGAGACTTTTGGCCATTTGAGAAAATCTATTTCACTAAACTACATTGCATATTACAATATACTTGACTGAATCCATATTTTGACAGTTGTGCAGCAAATTTTCGTAATCGTGAGGATGTACTAGAAAAACATATCTGTCATCAAAGGAAGTGCATGTGCAATCATCCACCTGTCAGTTTGAGCTAAATGTTCAAAAATACTTTACAAATGTATTGCTGTTAAAGACATCTGAAATGTAATCTATCTTTTTCCACACTAACACAATCAGTTAAAAATAACCTTTACAGGCTTTTTAGGGTGACTGATAGCTTTGCCTTTAACAGCATGATCCAATAAAACCAGTAATACAATCCATACTTGTGCTCGCAGGATCTGCCTCTTCACCCTTTAATCCCACTCATTGATAATCTTGAGTGAAGATGGTGTTGGATTCTCTCTTGCAGTAAGATGAAGCATATGGCTGCAGCATCTGTGGGATGATTAGGAGCCAAGTCTTCTCCGCTTGGCAGCTACCGCAGCAGATATATTGGGACTAAAGCCCACGACTCTCATTGACAAAATCTGATTTAACCACTGGCCGTATGCTGTGAATGGACTCCAGCCTCGGTTCAGGTCACCAACTGTTCAGACTTCAACTCAGCTTTCATTGTTGATGTGAACTAAAATCACCTCATGAATAAAGTTTTTTTTTTCGAAAAAATGCCAAATCAAAAGGGACTGTTAGTAGCACCAGTCTGATCATAACAAGCAATATTTCTGCACAAATTTTGCATATATGTGTGTGTGTTTTAATAGTGGTCACAGTGTTTGATGTTTTCTAAACTAAATGAAACTAACTGTTTTTTGCAGACATCTGCAGACTTCTTACACCTTATCCATTTGAGGTTTCTCTCACACTTCTGTGTTTTTTGAACTTCTTTTTAACTTTGCAGGGGTGATTTCGGCTCTCTTAACTTTTTTTTCTGGTGAGATTTCAGTCAGAAGTCACTGCTGCACAGTTTAAAGTGTTCCTTCTTTTCCAGTTTAGTCATTTATTTATTTATAAAGACTTTCACCTCACCTCTATGGAGCCCCATTTGGGTCATAATTCAATGAATAAATTAGTCTATTATTATGAAATACAGGCGTTTATTATCATGAAATATATATCCATTATTATGAAATGTTTCCCATTATTATGAAATACATGTTTATTATTATGAAATATATTATTATTATGATTTAATCTTAGTTTAATGCATAATAGTTTATTTCAGAAAGGCTTTTTTTTTTAATCTAAGAATGAGTTTTTACATAATTGCTTAATTTTCATAAGAATGAGCTTTTACATAATAATGACATTTTGCCACTGGGCGGGACCAGTGGTTGACCTGCACGCTCATTGGCTGATCCTTCTCCATACAGTTGGTGGGGGACTCGCATCGAGCCTGTTGGCTACCTCTTGGAGTAAGTCAGAAAAGGATCTTTCTCCTGTTGCCATGCCGTCAAAATCAAGTTTTCCCTACATTTCACGCTACGTTTCTTAGTCGATGTCAACTTTTAACCGTAAACTGAGGTGCATTCTGCCACCTACTGGCCTGGAGTATATACATTGCACCTCTCGCCCACTATCGATATTCACTGTTCTGTTGCTTATGCCTGAATGAAAGAGCTGCCAATCACATAAAAACTTCCCATGTAAATGCACTGAATGACACACAAATCATTTTTATGAAAAACAAAGCCATTATGTAAAAGCTCATTCTTATGAAAAACAAATCCATTATTATGTAAAAGCTCATTCTTATGAAAAGCGAAACTATTATCATAATAATGGGAAATATTTCATAATAATAAATGCCTGTATTTCATAATAATAAACTTATTTATTCATTGAATTATGACCCAAATGGGGCTCCATACACTCCTCCTGGTTGACACATAACGATCTAAAATCACTTAACAACCTTTATCATTCTTGAGGGCAAAGCAGCAAAAATAATGAATGAATGAATGAGTAAATAAATTAAAATGTATAAATCACAACATTAAAAGTGTAATTGGCTTTCTGAATTCTTATGATAAATTCGTATCAAATAAAGGAACGTTCCAGCAAACAGTTCCTGGTGTTGAGGTGCGGTCCTGTAGCCCCGGCGGGCTAAATCCAGTCCGGGTTTTGTGGCGGGTTTTACTGGCAAGGAGCAGCAATCTGCAGCATCCCCACACGAAGCCAGCCACACACGCTGTCCCAAAAGCTGGGATGAAGTTACACCGTCCAACTAAACACAAACATTTTCAGATTAGATGATTTGAAATGAGGACCCATTTGAAACAGACTCACTCGTGTCCGAGCGCGCATTTTGGAAAGGTGCGCGCGCCGCGCGGCCTTTGTCTAACTCACTTTCACAGAAATGAATGTGTATGGACTCGCAGAGAAAGAGAAGGGAAGGAGGAAACGAGTCGCGCATAAGTTTGTGCTCTGTGGTGCATTTTAACTTTTGGGGGAAAACTGAGGCAACTTGGCGCACCCCCCCACACACTTTTTTTTTTTTTTTTAAGAAAAACAAAAAGTGAACTTCCTGTTTCGGGGTGGTCCACAGACTGGAGAAAAGGGAGGGAGGGAGGGGAGGAGGGAGGGAGAGAGAGAGAGAGAGAGAGAGAGAGAGAGAGAAGGGGGGTGCACATTCCCGCATTGGCTGTGCAACCAACTCCAAGGCGCTTTGCGGGACTCCAGAGCCAAACATGGGGTTCAGTTTTGTCACCGACTGCGTCAGGCGACTTTGAAGAAGAAAAGTATGGAGAAGGCGCTTCTGAAGGAGGACAATGCGTCGGTTTCTCTGAAGAATTCAGTCATCTCCATCCGAGCGCGCTTGCCAGAAAGTAAAAAAGAAAAGACACAGAGAGAGACAGAGAGAGAGGAAGAGAGAGAGAGGCTTTACTGGAAACTTTCACAGTCCTTGGACCCTCCGAGCTCTTCCAAGGACTCCGGGAACCCGGCGAGAGACTTACATGCGTAAAACTCCTGCGTTAACTTGAGGTAAGCAGTGCTGAAATCACGGCCGATCTGCTCAGAGTTGTGCCTTTTCAATGATAACGAATCTTTTTAGGCGAGAAAAAACAAAAAAAAAAAACTTACAGCTGTTTTAACTGCAGATGCAGACCTATTGAATTCTCTGAATGTGTTCTGGAGCATTGCCTTTAAATAGTTCAGATTCTTGACATGCTGCATTTTACAGTCGGACCCTCCACATTTGTGTTGTACTAAAGAACCAGACCGCCTCCGCCGCTGGTTTTCCGTTGGTTCCGTTGGTCTGCAGACCTTCTCTGTTCTTTCCCGGGGCAATGAAGAATATACCGCTGCACTCTGAGGCTGTGTTTAGGTTCCCATGCATTTCTGAGCTACTCCCCAGACCCTCTAAAGTGCTTTTTCCGGGGGGGTCTGACTGCCAGGGGTCATCAGGCAGAGATATCAGCGCCAAACCAGCTTGTAACCTAAAATACTTGAAGTAATATCAAACAGCACCATCTCTGAGTACTTTAATGAGCAAAAAGTATGTACCCTGACATGTTTCATCTTCATCCTCTACTTTGACTCAAACTGCCACAGTACATCTGTAATCTGAGATAGATTATGGATTCTAATCTAATTATCTCTATGTGAGAGTGGAGTGTAGCTGCTAATGTGGGAAGATTAGGCTCCTGGCCTTCATGTTAGTGGCCCTGCACTGAAGAGCGTCAACACTGGACTCAATAGAAGAGCCAAACACTTATTTATTCCAAAGTGACAGTGAGAAGTGCTGAGCACACAAAGTCACAACCTTCTTTAACAGTATTTGCACAGTCACACACACACTCATGCACACACACGCAAAGAGAATGGGCTTTGTAGACTCCACTGAAAGGAAGACAATGTATACGATTTATTGACCAAGGGGAAAGTGAAAGGATTGTGCACATGCTATCAAATTATTGGCCCACTGGACAAGAGTGAAGCATCTGTGGTGGAGAGAGCCTCTAATGTTTTGTTCAAAGACATATCAGTAAAGATGGACAGATCTTCTGACGTTTCCCACTGCACAGAAGCACCCTCAAGACTGAGACCCGGGTGAGTTTGAGGGAGGAAAGTGCACTTGTCCTTTGGCCACGTGTGAAAAGCTCCACAGGGGAGCTTCCTCGCCCTCTCTGGTCTTTATCAAGTGTGTTGAGGCCAAAAGGCTCATTAATGGGAATGCCCTTAAACAAATAGAGCATACAACGAGCCAGTCACAGGGCAAAACCGATGTGGTTTATCAGAGCCATATCAGAGGAGTGATAAGTTTCTACAGGCGGAAGACAATTGAGTGTTGTGGAATGTGCTTGTACTTCAGAGGAAACAAAGGTGGAAGGATTGAAGGCAGAGGTCATTTAAGCATTCTTTTCATTTAACTCTCAGACTTAACTGATGTGGGCGATGGTAAACCTCTGTGTTGTTGGTCTCCGGTCATGTGACACAGACGTAACCAAGGAGCAGGCGGCAACAAGTGGTGTGTTTTTGTCCAGATTCCATTTTAGTCCGCTCAGCAAGAAACATGTCACGTGATGCCTGCACAACCCCACCACCAGAACACCCCCCCACCCCCACCCCCCCACCCCATCTTCCAGAGACAGAGAGGAGCTGAGGTGGAGGGAGAGAGGGGGAGAAGGACCACCCTCACTGGGATCACAGCCCCTCAATCAGACCCTTTCACACCCTGTGAACCTGAAACAATCAGGGTTTAATAGCAGCTGTCTGTCTGAGCCTGCTCTGGCCAAAACTGCCCGGGCTCGCCACGCAGGGATGCTCAGCTCCGGCTACAGAGGGAACAGGGGAAGTCTGGGATGCTGTTGAGGACACAGACTCACTCCCTTTCTGTCCCCCACTTCTCCTTTTTCCTTTCATCGTCCAGTTTTCATCCACAGACAGAGCACACAGAGGGAGTGCACCTCCAATTTTTAATGACCTGCATTTGCAGTTTATGTCACTTCTTCAGGATGAATTTCGATTAATTTGTTTTTTTATTGAGCCAAATATTTCCCCAGATATCATCTATTACAGTCAGTCTTCATGTACTGCAAACAATCCCATGTCAATCACTTGTTTGGGGTCTCTATGGCATTAAATACACTAAATGATGCAGAAATGAGGTGGAGGATTCAGGGGGAGGTTTACTAAGTAGTGGGTTGACACCAGAGGGCAAAGGCATTAGACACTTCGAAAGCTTGAATCGCATTAACCGAAGGGCACACATAATAGAGAGGGGAAATGTTGCAGTCATGGGAAATATTCAGAAAATCATTGTTCATGGTCACTTGAAGCTTTCCCACCCATTAGAGGGCGTATCACGCAAATTGCAGCAGAGGAAATTAAATAAATGATCTTCACAGTCAATCAGTTCAAAGTAATAGAAAAATAAGACAGAGGTCAGCTGGGGTGATGTAATTATTTCGGTAGAGATTCCCATTTTTATGGATTTTCGTTAATTTCATAGATCAGATGTTTATCAGCTGATCAAAGAAAACATGACAGATTATTGAAACGCTGATAGTAACTGGTAGTGGCAGCCCTAAACTAATTTTAGAAACACATGTTTCAATTAGTTTTAATCTTGTTGTGGCTCATCAGCTCTTTCCTCGTAAAAAAAAAAAAAAAAAGAAAGAAAAAAAAATGAAGAATGGTTTAAGTGTGGAAATATCCCTGTTTACTAGTTGAGAAAAGTCTCGTTGCGTGGGGCGCAGCCGCAAACAATGAGAGTCGTGTTGGCTTCATCCACAGCATCTTGCGCAAACATATAGGCCTAAGGGAACACAGTACGTGCATTTGATGTAGATCTGCAACAGAAAAAGGTGAAGTTGATGCTTTCCCAATCGCTGTCCCTCTACATTGAATGAGAGTGGTGTGGCTTCATACACTTGTGTGCGTGTGTAAAAGCATGCCTAACCATTGTGTCATGTGGTATTAGAAATCAAGCAAGTACTAATGGCGTCCAGGTGAGACTGTGAGTGGCTTTTGTTTGCACAAACAGCCATACTCATTTTCCTCCCTTACATCAGCTCAGGGCTTTTGGTTGCATCTATGAATGAGGGAGGGACAATCTCTTCCTCTGATATTTCTGGGTGAGATTCAGTTCTCTCATGAAGTTGAGTTTGTTGTTATACAAGTGTATTTTTGTGCATTTAGGTTGATTCAGAGAGCATTTTGATCCCTACAGTCTGCATGTGTGAGCGTCTCTGGCCATGTGTGTGTTTCATTGTGTGTGTTCTCAGCCACCGATGACTCATGTTGATCCGTGCTGTCGGCAGGCTGAAAGTGAAGAAGAGGCGGTGTTTATTATTCCAGCAGGTTGCCATGGCCACGATGTATTAGTGTATGTTACAACACCGTGTCTGACGTCAGACTCTCTGATGTTCACAAAGAGAAACTGTCATACTTGTGTTTCCCTCATGCTTTTGTGCAGAAGGGGAAAGATCATCCCGAGAGTGTGATTTGACAGAGTTTCAGAAGCCCTTTGTGTTCTATTCCTACTCAAGCAAACTTGGATGGATGAATGGATGGATGGATGGATGGATGGATGGATGGATGGATGGATGGATGGATGGATGGATGGATGGATGGATGGATGGATGGATGGATGGGATGATGGATGCATGGATAGATAAGGAGAAAATGCTGAGGCATATTCATTATGTTATGATTGGACTTTTGGACAGCAACTCTCTTATCTGGGATGAGATAATGTCCTAAGAATCTTGGCATTTGTTTTTGAGAAACTTGCAGTTCTACATTACACCCCCCCCCCCCCCCCCCCCCCCCCCCCCCCCCCCCCCCCCCCCCCCCCCTTTAATGTCTTCCACAAGCATCTTGATATTTCTCTAAGAAGCAACAAACAACACATTTGTCATTGAAAGAGCAGTCAACTGCAGCTTTCATATGTTCAGATTGTTATCTGATATCTGATAAGTTAGTACAACTACATAACAGTAACTGTAACTATTCTCAACCCTAACTGCAACGCTAGTGACAGAAAACTAGAAAAGTTAAAGCGGAATCATCAGAGAACAAAGTTGACAAGTGAAATAATTCTGGAAAAGCTTGTGTCAGGTGAGTCTTGATATCATGAACTCTGGCAAAAGAGTCAGGAAATTAAGACTTTCTTCCACCTCCATCATGAATGGAAGTCATTACCTCAGTGACACATACGTGTTACAAACTCTATCTACGCATTTAGAGAGGGAAATGAGTGAGAAAAACATAATCACTGATCAGCTTTTGAGCCTTTGTTATTTAATAAAACTGTAGTGTTCTGCACATTTGTCCCAAGTAGCATTTATATATTGTACTGTGAGATTGGGTTTCAGATGATTTGGTTCTTTTTGGGAGATTTCAATGTGTACTTAAAGAGCCTGAGTATCCAGCACTAAGCGTCTACACAGTCTACATTGCACTAAAACCAGGTGGCCTACAGGGTTGTGTGCTGATGAGCTCTGCAACTACAGTACACAACCAGATTGCTAGCTGGGAGCTTATATACGGCAAGCGAAACTGGGCGGATCCTGCTGAAATGTGAGGTAAAAAAAGGCTGAAGGACTAGAGAAATTAAAACTGATGGAATGCAGAAAAGAGCAAAAGCAGTGGCTTGTTGGTACCAGGCACACCAGTCACCTGAGGGGACGTTTCAGAGGACGTTCATGTCAGGTTACAGGACTGCTGTGGAGTATCTCCAACGTAATGCAGAAGTAAAAGATGAGCTTAAGTGTTTTAGAGAGAGGTTGTGTTTTTTCAAGTTTGAAAATTAAAAGAGTAAAAGAGCAAGAGGGCTGTTTCCCACCAACATAAAGACTTCATAAGATCTTTATACAAAATGTTCCCTGCGTAAATGGATTTAAATGAGCATTTAACCAACTGTGCTTATTCCTAAATAAAGAAAACATGAGCGTGTTTCTGGTTTATAGAGCTACAAAACAAAATTTAAACAAATGGATGTCCTGAGCCACATTAGTATTGTTGACTGGTACTGCATGTTTATGAGAAGGGAGAAGTTCGAAGAGCCTTTCAGACCAACAAAGAGAAACAAGGATTCTTTCTCTTTGTGTATTTCTTTTCTTTTTGTTCACTCTTTTCCAAATGTTCCCCTTTTGTATAAATATATCTTCCTTCTTCTCCTCCTCTTTTTTGTTCTTTCTCCTTTTGCTCTTTTTCTGCTGCTCAGCCTCACCCGTCTGTTTCTGTCTTCCCCGACAGCTTTGTGAAGCTACAGTGACTTGCTGATGCCACTTTAACCAGATCAGATGCCATAACAGGAAGCCTGGCCACATTCGCAGCACCATGACACACGCACATGACTTACGACCCTGCAAGCCAAATGCAGGCCGAGCCGTCACTGATACACTGACAGGAATCTGCTGTGGGTCAAAGGTAGTCAAGAGCCCCCACATTTACGACAAGACCTCAGACGTGACACTCAGGCTGTGGAGCGCTGTGATTCAAAGAAAACCCTGAACGCTGAAGTTCATTTGTCAGTGACGCCTGTTGATTGTTTTTGAGGCCGTAATCGAATGATAAATCCTTCTTCAAAGGGATCCCAGATCCCAGTCAGGAAAGGTAGAACTGCTGCTCGGAATTAAGAGAAGTGACACGTTGCGCTCGTTTGTCGATTTTGTGACAGCCTCAACCAAAGCTGGATATTTTCTTCCTCAGTATCAAAATTCCTTGTGGTTCACTGTCATAAAACACAAATGGAAACTAGCAGCTTCCTTTTTGTCCAAGATTTTTCTCAACAAATATCTCCCTTTAGGAAGCAACAAATAACTGAAAGATGACGCTTTGTGCAATGTAATTAACTGAAGCAAAACTTTGTTGAAGTTAGGTTAATTACATCTCCTTTACAGAAGACAAACAATGCAATGTCTGTACGGCACTTTATAGTATAGTAGAAAAATATAGACCCTGTGCTTCTGTAATATATTTTGCAAACTTAATTAGGGCTTGAGAAAAATAATATTCTTGGCACATGCTGAGAAAGAACTTTCCATTTTCATTAACAGTGGAATTTGTTGGAAAGGAAAGAAGGGCAGAAGACAGTAAAGGGTGAAAGAGTGAAACATTTCATCGTGAATGTGGAGGAGTTAGAGGGAGAGAGATGCAGATTGTTTTAAATCCACAGCAACTCAGCCTCTCAAATTTATGCCCATGGGCTGCTTCTTGGGTGGGCTGCAGGGAGGGCGTGAGCTAGCTGGAGCAGGGGAAAGTTGCCGACTCCAGACTGCTCGCCTTGCTTCGAAGCTTTTCCTGCTGGAACACATTTACGACTCAGCCGTCCTGACTGGCTGACTGGCTGCTTGGCCCTGCCCTAACTGACTGGACTCCAGCGACTGGGTTTTCTTATTGAGCAACATTGGTTCTTCAGAGTGCTTGATGGCATGTCGAGTCTTAATTATGTTTTTCATGTTTTGACCTCTGGAGAATGGCCGGAAAGGGAAACATAACTGTTTTCATCTGTGAGAAATTATATCGGCATTTTGCAGTTTTTTTTTTTTTTTTTTGAATATTACTTTATATCAAGTTTAGGGGCTGATCTGCTCAAAACAGCTTTTTTTTTTTTTTTTTTTTTTTTGTTTTCGGTCCGTGAACTTGGATCAGATAAGATGTAATTCTGGCTCCTCTATATTTCGTGCCAGCAGTGGCTGTTTGTTTTGCTCAACATGAGAAAGATCCGGACCCGCATCTAGCCTGCAGAATGATTCCCTGATGTTTAGGAGGAGGGAGAGTTACTCACTCAACAGCCAGCTATCATGTAGGTCACTTTAGTCATTCAGGACTGGAAGTGGCTCAGAGCTGAAGAAAACTCATTGGGTCCCGACCAGGTCTTAAAATGAGGTTAATAGAACCAGAGATCAAAAACGACCTTGACATATGAGACTGTATCATTATTTATCTAACAAAATCCAAGACAAAATGCAGAAGCAGTGTGTGGAAAACGCAGAACTTCCACCAATAATTTGGAGTTCATAATTCCACAGTGAGAAAGACTTTTCACCAGTGGAAACATTCAAGACAATTTCCAATAATCCCAGGAGTGGACATTCCTGCAGGCTCTTCTCAAGAACCCTGCAAATTGCTAAAAGCCAAGAGCTTAATCTCGGACTCTTAAGGCTGCAGTTCACATGTTAAATGCCAAAGTTTATGACCGTACGATTAGAAAACGACAGAGCAAGTGTTGCTAGTGGAAACCGTCCACTTGTTTTGCAGCCATCAGCCATTTTCACACAGAGGTCCCAGTATGAAGGCGAACTGGAGATCCGTTCTTCGTTCCGCCTCCACCCTCCAGGCTGTGCATTTACAGTGACTCCACGGGCTTCAGTGAGAGGAAGGTGACGGCCTGGCCTGAGCTGGTGGTGACTCCCCCAGGTAGCTGGGCTTAGAACCAGGGTTTGCCGTATAACTAGTTCCTCAGTGGAGTGACAAAGAGAACGCTGGACCCTGCGGTCAGATGGCCTGCCACGGACAGATTTCATGCTCTGTGCTGTGTTTACAGCCATCCTTGAGCTCTGTTACATCTTTCTGCATTGTCAATCCACACAGCACTCATTTCACACCCATGATGCCCCTGTTGCTACTTCCAAGGCAGAACAGAGGGGTGTAGCTCTTGTGTGGAGTGAAGAGTTAAGCTTTCCTGCCTCCGTGCCCTTCAACACAGCACAATAAAGGTGATACAGAGTGGAGCAAATTCGCTGTGTGAATCGGTCCATTCAGTCATTTGGAATCACTGAGTCAACCGTGACTCAGTGATTCCAACCGTGATTCCAGAAGAGACAACCGTGAACTTCTCTGTACACAAAAGTGTTATCAAGTCACTCACGAACAGTGAAGACGTCTGTCTGACAACTAAAGATCAGCCAAAATTCGGTCATGCGACAGGACAATGATCCCAAGAACATCAGAACATTTACAACAGAAAAGCTGAAAAATAAAAGATGTCTCGATGGCCCAGTCAAGGTCCAGACCTCCACCTGTTTGAAATGCTGTGGCAGGACCTTCAGAGAGTTATCACAGATCCTGTCTCATTTAGCAAATGACCCAGAGGCAGAGTGGCATTTTTGTTGGGAGATACTAACAGAAGAGACTACTGGTAAACAAGGGTGACACTTTGGAATGACAGCATTGCAGGATTTTAGTATAAAAACAGCTAATAATGAAAGGTCCCAGAAACCTCAATGAACTAAAGCAATGTTGTAAAAACGAGTGGCCGAAATACATCTGAAATGATGACAGAGATTGACAATGTTATACTGAAAACAGTTTTTTCAAGCTATTGCTGCTTAAGATGGTTCTACCAACTACTGAATCATTATGCGTATTTGGTGTTTTTAGATGCTACATCTGCGTTTTCGATGAGAAATAAATAATTATTGACAAGGTTCATTTGAGGTTGTATTTACCACATTTTGAAATCTGGTAAAGACCAAATACGTTTTCAAGTCTTTAGTCTTATGTAAAATTGTAGAATTGCTGTCCTGTCGTTTTCTTGACTTTACATCTCATCGCTTGAAAAGGTATAAAAAGTAAAAAACAACAACAAAAAAAAAGGAAAATAACAAGCAGCACCCATCAGTTTGAGTTCTTCCTCACGTTGTTCACCACTTTCACACCGAAGGGCCTGCTGAGGGTAGTTTCCCTCAGTTTTTAGTGGTTTTCACCAGTTACCCACAGTGTATGAGCAGGGATGACATCAGCAGCATGTAAATCGGCTCACACCAGAGCTCTAATACAAACTACAACGCTGAGGTTGGTTGGTTCACCATAATGTGCTGACACAATGCTGACACATGACACATGTGCACGCACTGCCAAAACCAGAAAGACCCCAGTGACGCTGAACAATTTGTCTACCACTTTTAAAATGTTGGCAGTGTTGTAATTACAAAAATCTGCATCAAAAGAAAGAAAGAAAGAAAGAAAATGCAGATAACCCATGAAATCCAATTATAAAAATCACAAGAAATATCTTGCACGTCTCTCCTGTCATCTTGGTTTATTCCAGGCAGCGTGTCTGGCCACTGCACGAGCTAATTCCCTCTGAAGGTATTATGGTTATTGGAAGGCTTGTAAACCATTAAGTTTTTCTTTACAAGAGAAAGAGTGTGCAGGGGTGATCTTAGTATGAGTGGTGACCCCCCCCAACTCAATTCCCGTACTACATCTGGACGTGTTTGCAGCAAACTGCAGACCACTCCTCAATTACATAATTTTTCCCATTAATTACTGAAGGAGGGGACTCATTTCCTGGTAGCCCATAACTGACGAAAACAGAGCCAGTAAAGACGAACTCCGTGACACAGATGATTACAGTGAGTGTGGTGAAACATGAAACATAGCTCAGGTTAAAACGAGTCGTGCTTCACTGCGTCCTGCATGAGTTCCGAATTATGTAGATCTTTTATTGGAGCAGAGGTTCAGAGAAACGTCAGACAGAAGTGACACAACAGCAGAGTTGTCAGTTCAAGAGCCCGAATGTTTAAATCTACAGTGCAATTTGTTGTTTGTTCAACACCAGTAGTCTCTGTTATTGGCCACACACAAAGCTCCCTGCAGGTCATTTCTCCTGGAGAAGTCTTGGCGTAAATTGCCTACCTACATGTTGTGACTAGATGGATGCAGGTGTGATGGGTTTCACACCATGACAGTACTCCTGGAAGAGGGCTCATGCTGGGGTGGAATGTAAGTATTCCACAGTTTTTGAGGTTACTGTACAGATTATCTGTATTATCTGATTGTATGTCTCATATTTTAAGTATAGGTTTGCATTTTTATGTATTAAAGCCTAAAGCTATACCCCCTGATAGTATTTAATATTGTTTAGTGGTTATAAGTCAAAGTTTTTGTTTTCCTGTTGTCATTTTTACCCCTGTCAGTGTTAATACTGGCAGTGGGGATGGATTCAATTGGCTTATTTTAGTGGGTGAACCTGCATTTGAAAAACCCATTTAGACTCCAAAATAATTCAATTCAACACAGTCAGCTGTTTTATTGGTGTCAACCAACAGACTAAACATCCAAAAGTTTCAATTTACATCATTTTTGAAAAAGTTAGAAACTGCCAGAAAAACTCTGGATATATTGTATTTTATATTATTTTGTAGTTTTTCTTATTTAACCACCCCCCCCCCCCCCCAAAAAAAAAAAAAAAAAAAAAAAACGGAAATGACTGTTTCAAAATGTATCAATCAAGTAATCTATAATCTAGTAATCTATACGCTGGAGTCATAGAGAATGCAAGGTAGTGCCACTGAGGATGCAACATGGTGCTGGTCTTGTGGTTCCCATGCTGTGAACTGACCTGCTGCTGCACTCAGCATGAAACAAATGCTAGAATGACAATGTGGCTGTTGCAGCTGTTATTTTTTCAGGTCCAGGCACTGCTGTCCACTCCTCCTCCTCCTCCTCCTCTTCTTCCTGTATCCCTTTCTACTGATGCTGTTCTTGTCTTCAACACTGTCTTTTTTTTTTTTTTTTACAGTTCTTATACTGGGGGGGGGGGGGGGGGGTGAGAGTGGAGCTCATGCACTAATGCACCTGCTAGCAAAAGTTTGAGGAGAGCGTGAGACAACGGAAGAGCAGCTGGGGGGGGGCTGTCATTCTGCGAGTGTCAGGAAGGGACAGACTGAGGGCTGAGGAGTGAAAGGAAGAGGCGGTGAGACGGAGTTTCTTGGTCTTTGGGCTGCAGGGAGGATCGCAGTGCCATGCTGGGCATTTATGCCGGGCTTATGGGCCCAGACTCAGCTGAATACACACAGGGTCAACAGGGATCCACGCTTACTTTTCTTCACAGTGCTCACAGAACGCTGCGTGTTCACACTGTGATGGACTGGAGACCTGCGCAGAACCGATTCCTGCTTTTCATTCAGTGTACACTGGGAGGCTCCCCCCAGAGACAAAGTGGATAAAAGGGATGAAAAACTCTTCCGTGGGGTATAGTATAGCACTGCCCTTATTTGTTGCCCTTATATCACATTTTTTCCTGTGGCACACAAATAGAATATCAAACTTCCATATTATCTCTGTATGGAAACATTTTCAACATCTGAATGCTCCTTCCTGAACTTGTAGTAAAGACGGGAAAGTTGAGCGCACAGTTGCACCTGTCTAGATCAATCATGACATGTACTTGCTGCTGTCAGAGTTCATGCTGTTTTAGAAGAACCTTTAAACTCAATGGATCATGACTGTTTCTGGACATCCTGGTCCTTCTCACAGTTGCTTCAATTCAGGATATTTTAACAAGGGTTTGTGTATTATGTGTCTTTGTCTTTCTTAACTGCTGATTCTTGTTCCAGCAGTTGTCTTCTGCTCTGCTCATCTTATTTCCGGTCAGCGCAGGCCAGGCAGTTGTTCTGCTGTGACACCTGTATTCCACGAAAAACTGGTCTGCTGACAGTCTGACACATATATACTGTCTTTACTTCTCAGTGTGCCCAGAGCAACAACACTCCGTTTGGGATACAAATGGATATTTGTCACTGCATGGTCAGTGTTTCAAACACTGAAGCCCTCGGGATTAAATTCAAAGGCATTAATTATTCACCCTTGTCTTCTCGTGCAGCTGGGGAGCAGAAATGTGGTGAGCACTTCTGCGTGTTCGCGTGTCAGTGTGAGTTTTGAGTGTTTTGTGGACTTTTTTTTTGTTGTGCAGTGGCTGAAGAGTCCCAGATGTGGATGTGTGGAACTTGTTGGTGATTAGCTGAACTTTTTATATCTTTATATCAGGCTTGGATGACTGTGTGAATAATTTGCCTAGCAGCCATTGTTGTCGTCCATCTCTGGTTGGCTTTACCAGCGATTTTTGGGGCTTGAGAATGAAAATGATCAAAGCCATAAAAAACAAAAAAGAGCAAGCTGACAGAGACTGAAGAGATGATGAATGCAGCATAGCCATTAACCAAGATTAGGTGCGTAACAGTATGCGTTGTTAGTATGCAGATCACATTTGCAAGACCATCAATCTCTCGTGGCTCGTTAGCTTTTACTATGGGAATTCAACCTTTTGGTGCAGATTAGCACTGACAATAGATTGTATTTACATTCAACTGTTGCAGTATCTTAATAGTTTTAGTGGTAGCTGTTCCTCTGCACGGCTGTCTCATGGTCACATGACAGTCATAGTTGGTTACTGGTGTGTTCCATTTACCCTGGAAGTCGGAAGCCATAACTGAGAATGACATCGCACCCGAAATGAATGTGTCCCATCTGCAATGTCAGAAAAACCATGGACATTTGTACCCCATGAAGCTTTCTAGATATTGGAATAGTCGTTGCCGCTGCTTGTTAAAGTTAGCACATATAAATAGAGCAGCAACACGCCCACTGATGAAATCAAACAGTAAAAAACTGTGTATGCCTGACTTAATGTGAATAAAATAATGCAGAACTGTTGTATGATACATATATGTTTATGCTACTGATGCAAGTAGCAGACATGTGGGATTCTGAAATCAGGGTAGTTTCTCCAACTTTCCAGGTTGAAATTTTGACTTTGGGGGTTGTTCCACTGAAAACCTCTCACTTGCAACCTGGAAATTCCAACTTCCAAGTACAAATGGAATGCACTATTAGTGCCACTACTAATGAGGTTAAATTGATAACCATTACTAACTAATATAAAATGTGATGAGAAAACACTTCAGATTTATGCATAATGTTTAATATTTACCAAACCTTCTAATAACTTTCTAATTCATTTGAAGTTGTGAGATCCATATTCTCCCCTTAAAAACTACACTCTGTGAGAAAGTAACAGTCGTGTTTGAAGAACTACACATATTCCCACCACAGGCACAAGGCAGCAGCAGAAGTTGTACATTTATTAAGGATGGAAATAAACATTGCTTTCCCAAAGGAGCAAACACTCACGATTTGCAAAATTCTGCAAAAACACTCAAGTGCCCAAAATCGCATGAGTGGTGCAAGGTGAATATTCACTTAGTGTTTGGTCTAGGGTGTCGCAGTTTTAAATGTAAAATAATCCCAAAAACTTCATTTTTCTTTGCAGAAAATGGCAAAAGTGGAGTTGTGACTCTGTGTTGCTCACTGCAGTCCCAGCCCCCTTCCCATGTGTGTCTCTTTCTTGTAATGGTAATCTAAATATCTTTAAGTAACCTGAAAAGCACTGAAAAATTAATGCTGTATATGCTGGACCGCAGGTTCCATTTATTGGTGAACAGAGTTGTGTTTAGGCTCCCCTCCCTCATCTTGTGTGTCCCAGCTCACACTCCGGCTTCCTGTGGGATATATCAGAGCCTCGGGGCAGAGGGATGTCTCTTTCCAACCAGTGATCCCCGTCACACATGCTCCAGCTTGTCAGACCGAGTTTGTGCGAGGGCAACGGGATGTCAGCGTGCGAGCCTATACGTCTGTGTGTCTGAGGCCGCCTCCTCGTCTCAGTGTTCGTGTGTGTATTTAGATGTTAAGAGATATGGGTGTACTCTCTCTGTGGGTGGAGGTGACTGTCTAGGACATTCTGAAAATTTCACTGCAGCCCCGGTTCATCTAAACACTTTTTTTTTTAACCTTTGTGATGTTTTCTGGAGTTTGAAAGACTAATACATTTACTGACTCTTGTTGCAGTGGAAAATAAACAGTATGTACAGATGATACTTGCTCATGGTGCTGTATACGACTGATAAGCCCCCTAATATAGACAGAGACAGGAAATGAAGGTGCATCACACAAACTTTTCACAAAGTGCACGGTCGCGAGTCGTAGCTCCTTCCGACCTTTCGCTCATTAGTTCCCCCCCCCCCATCGACTTCTGCCAAAATATCTATTCCATGTTTTTGGTCAGAGGCTGCAGTTGATTTATCTTTGATCTGAAGCTCCAAAAGCTGCCTGGGGGTGAAAATCAAATCTTAAAATTGCATTGAAATGGGCTGTAGTTTTGTTTTGGCCTTTTCATAGCTCTTCCAGAATTTTTGATTTTCTATCATATAAGATCAAGACATTAGTGATTTGTTTAAAAAAAAAAAGCCCTTTTTCTGTGTGTTCTTCTTTGAATCCAAACTATTCGGTTATTTTTTATTTTGTATGTTTTGTATGTTGGGAGACACTTTGTGGTGAGCAAGCATCAGCTGCGTGTGTGTTTATTTCTGAACTCGTACGCAGACAGCAGTGGACTGAACCTCAGCATGTCTTCCCCTGCTGGTTGGCCATCAGAGCACACTGGTGGTGCGTCTGAGGTGTGTGGTTCACCACCACGTCACTGCCTGGAGAGCTCCTGCTATCTTTTGTCACCTAGATCTAAAATGAGACAGGATTATACAAAAATGCAGGTGCCCACATAACAAGTAACAAATTTCAAGTAAAGAAAAAAAAATACAAATAGCTTTGACAGCAGTTATATTGGTTTGAAGCGAAAAGTACAAAAAAGAAAAAGTATACTGCAAAGCACAGATTTTGGAGTGAATTAAGGGAAACCACAATGTGAAACCGAGGGCAAATGTCAGACGTGATAAGTAGCTTTCAGAAAAGTAGGCTCTTTTGTCTTTCTGGCATACGTTTCTCTTCTGCCTAGATACTTTAATTACCTCATGCAGACATGAATGCTTTCAACTGCTATTCCCTTCATGATTTCACCTGCCAAATACTTTGGTAAATATCCGCAGTTTAAACTGCACAGCTCATGAATGACAGTCAGACGTATCAGAAAACTGCAGATCTGCAGCTGGTCTTTATGCTGTTCCACTTTTACCACTGACGTTTCCTCAAATCTTGTACTGTGATTTGCCAAAACTCCTCATAGTTGACCTAGGAAATTTGCAATTTTGACTTACGTCAAAGTAAGTACGATTTCTTATTTTGACATAAAACCTATCATGGCAAATTATGGCAAAGGCAAAGACATCTGTTTGATTTTTAGCAGTAAATTGGTCAAGAAGTCCACAATTGTGAACAACCGCACATTTTAAGTCTCCGCCCCCGATATGACTTAAATGACTTTGCTGAAATTATGTGTGCGAGTTGGAAAGAGACCAAAGTCTAAGTAAAGACGGTGTGCTGTGGGGAAAAAAAAAAATATTTATATTTATTCATGTTAACCCCATGTAGTTATGAAAATCATAAGTGATCATTAAAACCTCATACCTACATTTCTACCACAGACGGAAGAATAATTCACCAGACTTTGGCCCAGTAGGCATCTGCCCAGTGTTGCTTTTAGCACCTTTTCTTTCCTCTGGCATAAATCCTAATATTCCAGGCCCCGATATATATCGATGTGTACATGAATGCATGCATCTCATCCACACCTAAAATAACCACTGATACACTAACGGGTCAACGAGGAGTTGTTTCAACCTCTCCTCTCCTCTCCTCTTCTCTCCTCTCAGCAAACACACTGAAGAACAAACGTTTTTAACTTGGAGTGTTAGCGCCAGAGCCCTTCTGCTAACTGACCCAGGGCTCTGAAGAGCTACACATAACAGGCACCCACATTGGCTTTTGTGTGCAGGAGGGTCTTTACATAACCCACATAACCAAGCACATTGTCTAGCAACCAGCCGCCTACTGAAGGGCCTTGTAAATGGAGGAGGGGGTCTGCTTGAGCTGGGGCCAGTAGCCGAGTTGAGAGGCTAGCGAAGCTTAGCTAGGTCATGACTAAAGGCTAGTTTGTCATTCTGATAATGCCCCGAGGCCAGTGATGCAATGAGCTCCCACGGCAGCAAAAGCTGCTTGTAAAAATCTCTTGTTAAAGGATTAGTTTAAGGAAATTAGATGGAAAAAAAGTTAGAGTCAAAGACTAATTAAATTTGTTTGCAGACAAAATTTCTAAATCTGTAAAGATTTTACAGCTTTTAAAAAAAATTATTTTATTTGGGGGGGTGCGGGGGGAGTGTTAAATAAATAAATAAACAAATTCCTTGCAAAAAGTCACATTTGTGCCAGTGTAAAGCCTTTCTTAGTTACCTCACAGCCCTCGCTACGCTCCCGACCACACTACTCCACAGAGCCTGGCCTTCTTCACCCTGTTCCCAGTCTCTGGGCCTGAGCCAGAATTCCCGTAGAACTGCCCAGGATGTTGAGGCATATTTTTCCTCCCTGCTCCTGACGATGTTTTTTTTTTTTCAATATATTTGAATCTCATGCCTCTGTAATGGCACAAATCAAATCACACCCAGAAGACTTAAGGACCTCTGTCTGCAGTCAGTTTATTTATTTATAATTTACTATACTAGTGGCAAGCAATGATATAATACCAGGTGGTTACTAGAACAAACTGTTATAATGTTATGTTAAAATTAGATTTCATTTTTGGTAAACTCATTTTTTTTTTTTTTTTTTTTTACTCACCTCTAGTTGTCATCTGCAGTTGCAAACAGCAACAACAGGTGATGGCCGCTAGCTGTGATTCTGACACAGACCCTCATCATTAGCCCCACACTTCACCTTAGATCAGATGATAATAATCCATTTATCAATGACACTTGATTCTTGTGCCATTCTTAACAGTTTCCTGCCGGGACAGAGGAAGCTTTTACTGCTGTTCCTGATATGTAGCCATTGTCTCACAATACACAAAGACAAGGTGTCCTGATGGCCCCTGTGTGAGTCCCTGGACGGCCCCCAGTTACACCATTAAGAGTTTCACGCTATTGTCAGCCGGCTGCAATCACAGGGCATGGCAGGAGCGCAGAGACGTGAGGGGGGGGTTGATGGATGTGGGTTGTATGGGTGCTTTGAAAAGATGTGTGAAATGGGAGTATGGGTATTAAGGGTCTTGGCTCAGCTGGGGGTCTATTGTGCAGAAGGCTGAGCCCCCTACTGGCATCCATGATCTCCTCCATTGACGCTCCGCTCAGCTCCCTGTGTGTTTTTGTCAGTGTCTTTCTTTTTTTTTTCTCTCTTTCTAGCACGCTCTGGGTTTTGCCTCCCTTCCTCAGATTTCTTTCTTTTACTGAGTCACAGCTGAGGAATCTGGATTTACTGAATTCATATTGATGATGGCAGTGATGACAGGTCACCGTAGTTTTCTTTCACCACAATGTTGCTACTGTATGCATATGACTTAGATGGCCCTGTAAAACATACTGTTTCACTTCAAGTATGTGGAAACCTCTGAAGGGTTTTTTTCTTTTTTAAAGCAGCTCCAGCCATCATCTTCAAATTGTGTGCGATTGTTTAAAAAATGAATAGCTTTTAAGTTACCATGTTTACAGTATACATAGGTTGTATGACTAGAACTTTGTGTTGCACTCAGATGATGCAAACCACGAACTGAGCATCAGCTGTGGACCAACATAGAAGGCTGACGCATAACCTGAAATTTTGTTGAGCATGCAGGAGCATCAGTCCACGTAAGCAGATGTGGTAAACATGAGTTGGCTTCAAACCACTGTGGTATCTGAAAGGGAGCACGTTCCTGCAACAAGGTTTTCAACCTTGTGGAAATAATTTCTAGAGGAGAGGAGGCTGTTTTAGCAGCATAATAATGATTAGTCATGTTTTAAATGGGGTTCATTTGCAACATAACAAACAGGGCAAAGTACTTCCCTTTCACATTAGAAATCACAGATACATGTCATCTCAACTTTCTGAGCCAATAAACAACTTCTACTTTATCAAATATAGAAATTGTGAAAAACATGTTGCAGACCTGTAGAATTGACCACTTTTGTTTTCTATAATTTATTTTAATTTGATTTTATTTTATTCTACAGGGCTCAGATTTCTTTGCAGCTTTGTGCAGCTTTGTGCCTGGATTAATCTGTAACAAATAAAATAATACACACATATATTAATCAGAGTAAATAATCTTTATCTTAAATCTTTTTAGTGAACAGGTAATCAGCTTCATGCCCCGTGTAATAAAAAAACGGGCTACATCTGTGTCACTGGTCAGTTATAGGCTCCTGAATATTATCATACATGTTTGTGACTTGATGTTCATCTGTGCTGCCGTTGGTAAACTGGTCATTATTGAAATGAGCTGGTTGAGCATGTGTTTGTACGTCACTGCTCTTCTAGGACCTTCCTATGGTGCTTTTTATGATTTGCGAATACACGCTAATTTGTCCAGCTAAGTAAAAGTGTCCCTAATGACCTGACAGAGAAACGCATGTTAAACTACACATGGAAAGCTATTTTCAGTTCACGTGTTTGAGAGGAGTTGCACCTACTTCTTCATGCTTATAATTATTTTATGTTTTATACGGATATTATCCAAATTCGTTTCCTTCTAAACCTTCTCCCACATATAGCTCGGAGTGATTAAGATGCAGGCCTTGAACGTTTTTCAGATGAATCGTGAACGTGTGTGTGTGTACATACACCTGTTTGCACAGTGTTATCCAGTTTGTGTGAGGCCAACAGGAGTCAGACATTTGTCAATAGTACAAGTCTATAAAAACCCGTCATTGACAAAGAGAGAACAAACAGCTGCAGTTTGTTCAGGATTTCCTAACAAACACTCCACAAGGAGGGCCGTGGATGGAGGCGACACAAGCATAGAGAAGGACAGAGAGAAGCAGGCAAGGTTTTACTCTTCTGGTTGGAACAACAGATGAAAAGACATCTCAACACTGGATATACACACAAGCATTCTGCAAAAAGCCAGCAACTGTGTGAAAGTGCTCTTAGAATCACACTTCTGTGTAGAGGCTTTTCTTTAAACAAAAATACAGAGTCGTGCTTCACTAAGAAATACTATAAAGTACAAAATTAACTTTTGAAGTTAATTGATTTCTCTGACACTTAGTGGGTTTGCAGGAAGAGAGAAAAACTTATGCAGTCCTGTTACAAGTTTCAGTGGGATCTTATACATATTTTGGTTGTTGAAGTGGTCAGATTTGCTTAATTCTTCAGATAAGCCTGTCCCCTGCTGCTGTCAGTAGTCGGCTTCTGTATTCACATGGATTACACCAAATTGCAGATGGAGATATTAGAGATTAGACTAAAATATTTCTACCTGAAATATAATGGGATAGCGGTGTAAAGCAGCAAACCTAAGCTCACTGCACATGTGCTGTACGTGGAACCTTAACATCGCCACATGTCCCTGAATAAACTTGTAAGTTGTGTGACTTTCAGATGACATTCCCAACATCACTGTGAGGGCGAGGAATCATCTGACCCCTCTTTGTCATCTTGTAAATGTTTTCACATTGCTGAGGTCAGTTAAGAGCAGGACAAATGTTTAGGCTGGAGAAGGAAATGAAGGACGACGCATCACTGTGGCTTCTCAGGAAGCCTCACCTTTGTTGAGTGCTTTAGGGCTTTAGCTTTTACTTATTTATTTAACTCGATATCTCCCATGGTCCCCTCACATGCCTTTTCTCGGGCCTGTCAGAGTTGTATCAATGCGTTTTCCTTGTTACAAGCAACTGCTAATTAGTAAACGTGTGACATGTGAATAACAGCAGTGTCCCGGGCCTGCACTGTCCCTTGGGATAAGCTGCTACAATAGGAGCACAACAGTAGAGCCCTTGTGTAAACAAAGTGTTCTCGAAATGAAGGAGGCATTTAAAAATGATCGCTCTTCACAAACAGAATGCGATCCTCCTCTTTCGGTCCCGCTGCCGCCCCGCCACCAGCTCCCTAAACCCTCTCATTTTGACATTCTCATCGTCCTCTTTTCCCTCCATCTCCCTCTTCTCATCCATCACCGTGCCTCTTGAAAACATTTGGCCTGTGTTACACCCAAAATGACAAATACTCGCTTCTTCCCGTCTTCAAAGGGCTGGGTCCGCATTTTTACTTTTCGGGGAGCGATTCCTCGCGGAGTGGCAAGGAGGAGCAGTGCTGCGGTGCCGGATATGTTCGTTGAATGGGTTGCCACACTGGAGAAAGAGAGAGGGGAAAAATAAGCGGGGACTGAGATTGGAGGTAGAGAGCGGAGTGATTAAAATTCATCCCACGGTGCAAACAAAAGGAGGAATGAAAAAGGAAGAGAATGCAGGAGGGAAGAGAGTGCTGGGGCTAAGAAAGATTTGGGTTGAAAGGAAGATTGTAAGCCTCGGCAGATCCCTGAACAGCACCCCCCCCCTCCTTAAAGGACAGCCTTTTACTCGCTGCACAGTTATCCTCTGAGACAACAGAAAACAAGCAAGGGAGGGAGAGGGGAGAAAGTTAAGAGGAGGAGAAGATGGATAGATGAAGAGCACAAGGGAGAGCAGGGGAGAGAACATTAATTATTCGGCAGGCTTTTCCTCCCAAGATTTTCAGGCTGAACAGGGGATCAACAATTGACTCAATTACAAGACAAACTCACCAAGGGCCCTACAGCACCACTTGCTGCAGACCCTGAAGCTCTCGGGCAGGCTGTTGATTTTTTTTCTTCCTCTCTCTCCTTTCTTGGCCGGTAAATGTTTGCCCCTCTTCAGGTGCCCCTGGCAGACGCGGGTTCTCCAACCCACAGCTACACTTTAACCTTTTCAGCCACTCAGTCTGTTCCTCGTGAAGAGCTGGAGGGAGAGAGGGAGTGAAGAGGCAGATGAAGGGCGAGGCGCTTCCTCTCTGTCATGCTTTATAGCTTGTAATGAATAAGAAACGTCTGGTGACCCATGAAGAGAGCTTTTTTTGTCTGTTGCACAGGTGGAATTTCCATTCTGTTTGGCTTACAGAAATGAAACTCACAGAAAGAAATTCTGCTGTTTTTATTTATTTTAAATCAAGAATTAAAGACACATTTACATATCCAGTTACAAGCTGTGTTGTAGTCTATTATTGCAAATTAAAGTAGCTTTTATTGGTTACTTCAGTAGTTTTAGTTTCTGGCAGCCTTATTTTGTAAATTGGTAATTGTTTTATCAGTTTATATTTCTGATATTTCAGTGTACTTTACTGTAACACAAAATCCAAAAGTAAATGATCTGTATTTATATTGTGCTTTTCTAGTCTTATTGACCACAAAGTGCTTTACACTATGAGCCAAAAGTCACCTATCCACACAGCAGTCTCTTGTCGTAGTCTAGCCATAACAATAATTAACATTAACAATCATGATTCTAAAAAATTGATGTGAGTTGAAAATTGAGCTACAGCTTATCAGCTGGTTTTATTTAATTAATCATTCTCATTATTCTGTCCCAATTTAGCGGGAAATGTCATAGCTCTTAGCAGTTTTGACAGACTGTAGACAGAAAAGTGGAGACTGTTTTTATTATCTA
The DNA here is from genome assembly GCA_018398805.1 of Hirundichthys speculiger. Taxonomy (NCBI): domain Eukaryota; kingdom Metazoa; phylum Chordata; class Actinopteri; order Beloniformes; family Exocoetidae; genus Hirundichthys; species Hirundichthys speculiger. The sequence goes on along the minus strand of JAGFBZ010000074.1, from coordinate 4,105,426 downwards.
CGGGGCGGAGGCAACTGAAATTGGTTGCTTAAAGCAGCACAAAGGAGCTGTTGTGATGTTTGCCACAGCAGGTTTCCCTGTAGGAATAGAGGTTAAGTCACATTTACAACGCTCTGATCTCTTGCTTGGTTACTCTTGTTTTCTCTTCCATTGTACTTCCGTGAGTCTTTTAGTCGCCTCCGCCATGATGTCCTGTCACTAGCACTGTAGACAGGGACGGACTGGGACTAAAAGACAGCCCTGGACTTTCCTCCCCCTCAGTAGCCCCATTAGTAAAAGGGGGGGGGGGGGGGGGGCGCTATAGTGATATATTGTCATTGTCATAATAACACCCACACATATGAACTGTTTATGATTGTTTATTCAAGAACTCAAGAACACTAATATTAAAGAACGACTAAACACAACTTGCATCTCCTGAACAAAAAATGAACATTCATTGTCTGTTATACTGCTATTTTACAGTTAAAAAAAATCTATATCTATATCATGGCGTTCTAAAACCATACATTTATGTAAAATATCCATTTTCTGTTTAAAATGAAAATTTTCTGATATTTAAACATAAATAATGCCTCATAACCAGTGACATGTGGAGAGATTCATGGCCGGTGAAGCACTGACTCCATCAGAATCAAATTTACACATTTATGAACCCAAGAGTAGATTATTCACCATTTGGTCAGCCCTAGTTAGCAGGTTATGTTTTATATGTCATATCAGCATCTTTTTTAAAGATTTTCTAGTGGCCTTTATTGGATAGAGAGAAAGCAATGGCAAAAAGGGACACAACAACATATAACAACACTGGAAACTGAACCCACAATCAACTATATGAGAGTCCACCCACTTAACCACTAAACTACCGAGCAAATACTGTAGGATCCTGACATTATACTGATTTTTAAAATAAAATTGCCCCATGCAGTGCTGCAGTGATTAGTTAGGGTACCAATCAACCAATCATCCTTCAAACAACATTTGTAGCCTATTCCACAGACATTGCACCACCACCCACCACCAAAGAGAAGACAAAGATAAATAATGCCAAAATGGAAAACACTTCTCACCCTCAAACTTTTGGTTCTCTTGAACGTAAAGAGCCTAATCTGCATGATTTATGCAGTTTAGGCCATTTATGCTTGCTTATCTATTTATAACTGGCATGCTTGGTGGTTACATGTTCGTTTTGACAGCAATAAGCCACATGTTTCTGTGCTGTGAGGCAACAGTGCTAACCACCAAGCCACCGCGCTGCCCCTTATTTCTCATCATCACACTGCAAATCTAGAACCGTAACCTGTTTAATGCTATGGTTTTATGTCGTTATCACTTACTGGTACCTCCTCCTCCAGTGAAATTCCCCTCAGCTGCCCACCTGCCCCTCATCAGCCTGTGGTTGGTCAGGATGGATCTCCACCTTGCTCTCAGTCTCGCTTGCTGATAATACTTTAGTGCTTTGGTCGACACCTTCATCTAAGTCGAAATCAAAGCTACTGCTTCTGCTTCCAGTTGCACTGCTGCCAAAAAGCTCTGTGAGCTTTCTATATTTTGAAGCATCAAGTGACTTGGCTTTCTTTAGTTATAATTTTTCCCATCCACCTTTCTCCTTGCATTTTCTGCTCACCATCTTTCTGTTGACAGACACTAACGTTAGTCTGCTTTGTTGTTTTTTAGGCCTATAAATGATAAATGATTGTCTTAGCGCCCCCTGCTGTTAGTTGATAGACTGAAAATTTTGGTAATTGAACATGGCCGACGGCCTTGGACTGGACAGCCGTTCTGGACTTTTCCAGAATCCACAGATTGCCAGTCCGGCCCTGACTGTAGCTCTCTGAGCGAGTTCCTTCGTTGTTGAATTGTGACATGTAGTGCTTTAAAATGATCAGTGATCCGGACGGGAGCCCAAAGGTGACAGGGCTTTTGCTGATAGTAGGGAGACTGCAAAAGCTGGACAATACTTCCTAAAAATAAGCAAATATTCTATCAGATGAAATATAAACTGGTATTTTAGCATGGAAAACATACTAATATATGCTGCTTTAAACAATAGATGTGAAATGGGTACTTTGAAAAATGAATGATAGATAATAGAAACGCAACTTTGAATCAGTTTCTCCACATTAATTTACAGCTGGCGCTTTGTTCCAGTTCACATGAGTTATCATCAGCTTAAGTTTAGTAGCTAATGTCACTGTGTTGGTAGGTTTCCAGGTGGACCTTGTGTAGTGATGTTAGTATATATAAAAAAGAAAAAGATGGAAGAAGAGTATCTGTAACATGGATTAGCATTGGCATCAACTTTTTCAGTGAATGAGCCCAAATTGACCATACATTAAACCCCAAATTTAAACTGCAGTTTAAGTTAATATTGTAATATTGTGAATATGTGTCTGTTTCAAATTGCGGGTATAGGTCTCTCATCGTTCATTTAGACAAAGGTCTTACCAGGATGCCTGCTGAGAGCAAAGACTTTCATACTGCGTCTCTAGGAAGCTACAGCTGACAGCTACTGACAGTCCTGCAAGTGACAAGCTGCAAACCTGTATTTTCACATCTACAGATTAAACAAAATAATTCGTCTTGATTTGTATATGTGATCCTTTCCGTTAACGCTGTAAGTCCTTGTCTACATTTTGATTCTTAAAAAACTAATTTGTTGCATCAGATATGATTTGGCACATTTTTAGCAGTACGAATCTCCCTTTGCTTTAAAAAGTGCTATATTCAGTAACCTTTGAAAAGTAAAATTTGCAGTTGCGAGGCCATGAAAGGGTCCGGACCCTACGGGCATACTGGTCCCCTAAACATAGCAGAGCCGTACAGGATCTTCTAAGTGCAGAAATCAAGAAATCAATCACTCATCCCACTTGATGCAAATGTCACCTTGTCCACTCTTCTGCATACCATCACTTATATTTTTTGCACCACTGAACTCTGAAATGTGCATTTGTCATAGAAAAAGGTGGTTCATGAAATTTTGGTTTGACCCCTCTCTATATTTACCGTGACATTCAACTCTTTCTTCTGTTAGTCCGATGACGTCCTGCATTCATGATGACTCCCATTCAGCCAAGGAAGATTCACTATTATTCTTACTTTGATGCTGCGCTGAGGACCACAGTCATATAGGCGGCTGTGGAGTATTATTTTCTTCACTTTTAGTTACCATTCCTTCTATAGCTGTTGCTGTGTGTGCATGTCTGTCTCATTTTGAGGTATATTTACACATAAATATTTGTGCACTTTGTATACGGTATCCATAGGTATGTTTAAATGTGCGCCAGAGGCAATGGATGCCTGTCCATGCATGTGTTAAGATGCGAGCTTGCGCTCCACGCGCATCACTGAGCACTGCATGGAGATGCAGGCTGGAATTCAGAGCTGAGACACAGTGAAAGGGAGCCCCTTCCTCAAGCGTGAGATAGGATCAGTGTTTACACGCACAAATAGCAGAAAGCCTCTGTGATTACAAAGCTTCTCCATGATTTTTCTGATGTTCACAGCAAGGTTTGACAGGCGGTGAAAGTTTATCTGGCCAACCGGCTTTCCGATATAAGTTTAAACATGGCTTGTTTGCAGAGAGACGCTGCGATAAATGGTGATTAATTTACAACACTAACAAGAAGCGATTCTTTTCTATAAAATAAAGGCCGTAATGACAATAATGTGTCAACAGATTTTAATGGATTTAATGGAGCTCTCCAGTGTGACTGATTCAGGAAAAGTGTTATTTCACTGCACTTATTCATACTTTCATGTGTTGAAAAACTGTCACGATTCACATGTGATTTAAACACAAGCCACACATACTTTATCTGCAGATATTTCTTGTAATCCCTGAAATTATCAGTTTTAAATTTATATATTGTAACTTTTCTTTTATCAGTGTTATATTGAAAAAATGATTTACGTGAGCGTGGAAATGTGTTTAGTGACCTGTGTAATGTTGCATTGACAGAATGTACAAAGGCACTTTAATCATTTGTAAAATTTTACTATCAGCGATGCATATTAGCAGTTGTTGTAAAGTATTAAGCACCGGGAGTCTTGTGCGTCTTCAGGAGAGTCTGACTGGCAGTTCTCACGTCCGTCTGCGGTTTTGAAAGAATGTAACGTCTTGTGATTGTACTTTAATGAGCTACATTCAGTGGCCCAAAATGGTGAAAACATTCTCCACGTGTGGGGTCTCCCACATGTACAATTGATCTGGCAAAATGTATTTTTATTTTATTTTTTTAATGTTTTTCCCAACCGGATTTCACAATCAGCTTTGAATGAGCTGCAGCTCAGTTTGGTGGAACTCAGCGTGTGTTTTTGATCTCACATGCTGTCGCGTCTGTCATTATCAGAGAGCGAAGCATGTGTGCGACCAAATCAGTTCCATGTTCATTTGTGTGCAAATGTGTCCGAGTACTCAGTCGAAGGGGAGGGTTGTGGGGGATAAACTCCTCCTCCCTCCAATTTACAGCTCGGTGATTAGCTGATTTGTTGCCTTTTAGTTATGTTAATGCCACTTAATTACAGCCCTGTTGGGAACTCAAGACTCTCCCTCCCTCGCGTACACACACACACACACACACAAGCTTGAACAGCTGTCCTTGGACACTGCATTTACTTCCATTCAATGTGAACACAGATTTTTTTCTGTATTTTTACCATAAATACCATTTAATTTACAAAAATAGACTGTGATTTTACATGTTAAATGTAAAATAACTGTGAAAACACACAATATTTCTGTTGTTTTACAAAAAAAAACCCCATTAAAAATACATATATTTATCGTTAAAATACGTTCACAAATATATCATATTTTCACAAATATTTGTCTGTTATTTAAGGGAATAAACTGTAAAACTGCTAGTGATCTGGCAGGTTTCCCAGCATCCTTTGCAGCCCTGGTTGTTTAGGTGCTTATCTGTGTTTATTTGTAAGCTATTTGATTTAATGCTGCCATGTAAAGTCTGCTGCTGGTTTGACCCCTGTTGATTCATACCCCTCATTACAGACCGGGCTCCACTACAACACAAAGGCTATAGTCCTTAAAATTGTAGCAATTTTAAACCCAATATTTAGTTTTTCAACAGTTTTTTGACATGTTTTGAAAGATGAATCACATTATTTTTTGTGGAATATACTGTTATATTACATCAAACACAAATTATTATACAACTTCTTTACATAAAATAATGTCATTGTAACCAATTAATAACAGCACATTTGTGTAAATCTAAGCATTATTATTGTAATACAGCATTTACTTACCATATTTCTAGGTAATTTAATTTAATTTTTTTTTAAATGTGAAAATGTCTCTAATTAAATGTTAAAAACAACCTAAAAATAAGGCAAAATCTTATTAAAATTACAACTACAAACTATATTTTAATTATGGAAAAAAAATGTAATTTTATGAGAAAGTAATTTTCTGTTATTTCACGGTATTTTTCTGGCACCCCAGCTGCCAGAAAATTACCGTTTTTTTTTACGATTTTTTTTTTTTTTTTACAGTGCAGTCTACCTCTTATCCAAACCGAACATCAACTATAGACTTAAACCAAACCAGAACACCATTTTGCTTTGTTATGACCATGGCCCATAATTACTACTGGTCCCACTAATTCATATACCCCACACACACACTAATGATCATCCACTTATTTGTTGATAGGATATTTTCTTCAAGTGTCTTCTGATTGTTCACATTGGTGAAGGAAAAAGCCCTGCCTGGAAACCATGACCTTATAAGGAAATCCTGCTCTACCTTACATCAGACAGAGCCTGTGATGTTGGAAAGTTCTCGTAACCTGTAGGGAGACTTTGTGAATCCTGTGTCTTGGGGATCCTGTAAACAGGCCCTGCTAGAACATCCATACAAACACCTCATTTTCTGAGCCGGCGGTCTTGGTTGATACAACATGATACAACATCACAGATTACTTTGAAAAGCATAATATTGCCTTCTTTAATGGGACAGGATGTTTCTCTGACTTTTGCTTTGCATTTATCACCTCTCTGTCTCTTCCTCTCTTTTCCTCTACCTTTTTCCTTCTCCTTTCCATCAAGTTCTCTCTTCCTTTCTCTGATGTGCATCTTTGTGTCATAAATCTGAACAGAAATTGACAGCGGCTGCCGTCAGCAGCATGGCATTGATCAGTTCTGGGATTTTAAAGATGTAACTCGGTCTGTGAACACAGATGTGTGCGTTTGTGTGTGCATGCGTGTACAGTTGGATTTGAATGCTTTCACAGTGTGCAGACTCGTCAGGGCAACCATGACTCGTCTCTTCCCGACAGCAATTGCCGCCCTCCCTCAACCAGGCCGAGCTTTTCATTGGTTGAGGGAAAGCGTGTGTAGTGCGCGCGCGTGTATGCCTATGTGTGCGTGGGCGCTTTTGCCTGTGTGTCTCCGTGAGTCACATGCTAAGCTCCAGATATCAACTCAGGGATCCCAGCCAATTAAAAGCTAATGCAGGCCCGGATGCCTTTCTCCTACCAACATCTGGGTATTAAACTAAACGCCTGCAATTTATTAGTTATGAAGTCAGCAGCTATGAGGAGGACCACACAGGAGAAGTGCACATCTTAGCAGACGGTCTAGCTCTCTAACTTGTTCACTGTGTGCATTGATGAGGTTTATTTAACTAAACGTCAGGCAGAATGAAAAAGGAGATCATAATTCTCATCCCTACTGTTTCGCATCAACAAATGTGTCAGCAGATTGCAGTAGTCATCAAATCTTTCGTGATTTATCCTTCAGTGCAAATTCACTGTGGGCACGACAGAGAGAGTCACAGTTTCTTTTATGCAGCTTCATATGTTGTTTTTTTGTAAACTCTTTTACCAAAAGAAGCAGACAGCGTACAACAACTCTCCCTCCACGGAAATTAGTGAACGCAGAGAAGAATACAATAGGAGGAGATACAGGGAACGTGTGTGTGTGTGTGTGTGGAGGTGGGGGGGGGCAGTCGGTTTAAGGGAAAACACAAACGTTAAAGTGTATAACACTATCACACAGAAGCAGCATATGTGCTCATTCAGTCATCCAGCTGTGAACTGAAGACTCTGAAGAGTTTGTAAGCTGAGGTGAAAAAGAGGTAAAACTGCGGAGCAACACATCTTGCTTCGACTTGTGTCATACTTGATCCGAGGGTGGTCTGTTATATTTGATGTGATTTCATATTATTAAGAATTTTTGTTTGTTTGTTTTCCTCCTACAGTTGCCCTCAACAGTTCCATTGTGGTCCAGCATTGTTGTAAATACAAGTTACAAATAGAGTCATGCTCATTTATTTACCAGCTGAAGCTCAGTATAACTGGCAAAGAAAGCAAAGTCTATAGAACCAATGTACACGACCAAAGAATGAAAAAAAGATGTCAACTCATAATAACTCATAATAGCTTCCTAAAACAGTGAACACTCAAACACCTGGCTAACAGAACAAAGAGCAGTTTGTCAACTAAATTTTGGCACAGCTTGTTCAACAAGCACCAGTTTCAGTAGAACACGTCGCACTTGGACATTGGTGCATTATTCCATGTTTGTGTTGCACATTTGCAGAAAATCCAATGATTGGAGAAAACATGCAAAGACAAAATTACAGAGATAACCTTTAGGCTACATCAAAATAAGAAGCCAGGGCTGCGACACACAGCAAACCAGCTACCAATAAGGAGACATTTATTCACCAGACCAGCAAAAAAGATGGCGAGTTCAGCATTGGACTTTCATCCATTTCATACCATATTTCTTCCCAACAAGTAAAAGCTGGTCCAAGATTTACCTTTCGCCTCCTGCTTAGACACTTCGCATTTCATTTCTTCTCATAGTTCTCAGCAAAGAGTAGAAAAAAACAAATCAAGATTATCTTCTTTTCCTCTGACTTGGTCATCTTTGGTTACTTCTGTACGTCTGCCATGTTGAATGTACTGAATATAGTGAGCTGGCCAGCCTCTGGCTGACAGATATTGATGTTGGTGTGTGACGGGTTGCCATAATGCTTTGCCATAACGCAATATTTATTCTCATGAGAGTGATCCAGGCTGGACCAAAAGTTACGTAGAGGAATTCCAGGTCAAGCAGATGTGCTGTGTCAGTAACCCAGATAAAAGTCAATGAAATGTTAGAAGGATTTTGAAGCAATAGTTTTAAGATGAAAAAGTTTTGTGCTGTTGTTTTAAGTTTCCAGAGTGACAGAGCATCCATACTATACTGTGTGTAAAAGTATATGAAAATGCTGAATAATGTACTTTACTTTACGGCTTCACACAGCTGATTTTAGTTGATTTAACTGATAACTGGAAGTCTGAAAATGGAAAAAAAAAATCTTGGGCAATGGGCTGAGGAAAGTGAAAAACTAAATTAAACTAAAAAAAAAATTAAACTTCATCACCGAACAGTTTGCTGGACAATTGGATTGTGGGTAATGTAGGCACCAAGTTTCAATATGACCAAAGATCCCAGTGAATGAAAATGATCATGTCTGCTTCTGTAAAGTCTAATGATGCCACAGGAATGTAATGCCAAGCTGACAAAGTTTGTAAAGTTGGAAGCTGTTCTCATTCGTCCGGCGTCAGTAACTGCGGTCTTGTCAGTCACTGGGATGGTTGTCAAGTTTGTGAGGCACTGCAATATTACATACCAAGAAGCAATCCAGCAGTGCTCATGAGTGTTTGATGTTTGGAAGACAAAGCCAAAGTCCACAGAAGGATGAGGGAAGGGTGGTGGAAGGTATATGTTCAGTCCTGAAGGCTGACTTTCATGAGAAACCGTTACAACTGTTTACACAGTTATTGGCCACAAAGAAGACACCCATTATGCTGTCATTACTTCCCTCTGCTGATTCATACTGACCAAACAGGCAGCATAGTGGTATGTTAATGTCAGACAGACGTGATTTTGCTTCAGGCTCTGAAATTGGATTTCACATGTTTTGCTTTTTTTTTCTTGCTGCCCCTAATCTATCAAGATTATTTTTAAACACGTTTAACCTGTTGCTGTTTTTATTTTCCTTTTTAACATCCACTTCTTTACCACTCTGTCCACATGCTTTTAAATCAGTATTCTGCACTATTGCCCCTCATCCTTTCATATTTTTAGCTTCTGTGATCACCAGCACAGGAAACACCTTTTCAGTCCCTAAAATCAAAGACGAGTGCAGAAGAAGAAGCACCCAACAATTCCTGCGTAGTTTCCCTGTTTGGTTTTATAACTGTGCTGCTTGTGTCGTATATCCCCTTGTTTCCTCTCTGTGAGAGCCTCTCAAACCTGTGGTCACTGTGTTCGCCTGGTGGCCTGCAGACTTCTTCGTCTGCTGTCATCTTCCAGAGGGACTCAACTGTGGTTTCTTCCACACACACCGAATCAAACACACAGGCACACACATCAACACACAAATGTGCACTACTTTCTGCCTTTCAGCCACACACATGCGTTAGGTACCCGCCCCTCCACACACACTCTCTCCTCCTCCATCCCTTGGAGCCCTTCTGTCTCTCTTTCTTCATGAGTTTTCCACCTCCGCTCTACCGTCCTTCGCTTCCAGCTGTGCTGTGCAGCAAAGGAATATAAGTAGCAACAGGCCGGCTATAAATATGTCTGCCCACCCAAGACTGTTAGGATTATTATTTTTCTTATAATCATTGTGGTATTTCTATAAACCAAACAGATTATTATCTGGTTTTTGTTCCCTGTGTGGGTCCCTGTTGCAGACGTTAGCTGCTAGCTGCACGGGACATGTTACTTCTGCTGACGTTAGGGAAATGATTGGAAAATAATATATATTCTTACTCCACCAGTGATAGTGTAGTCTCAGCAGGGATGAATCAGTTACATTGAAGAAGTGGAAGGGGAAAGAAATGACGTATATTTGCAGAGGGAACATGAAGAAAAGTCACAGCTGATTTTCAGGAGTTCTGGTTCTGTAGAGTTTTTTCCTTGAAAATGGGGGTTGGGCTCCAAGTTGTTTATAGATGGAGCAGTTCTGAGTGCTGCCTCAGCTTACAGCTGGGAGCCAGCTGCTTGAATCAACCTTCCTCATCTGCTTTATCCATCCATCCATCCTTCTCTTCATTCTGACCCTCCCCTGCTTCCTCTGCTTCGCCTCCTTAAAAGGAGTTCAAAGGAATACTTGCGGCAGGCGTTTTACCTATTTGATATACGGAGAGGCAGAAGCTTTGCAAAAGTAGGAAAAGAAGAAGAAAGGAAGGAAAAGACCAGAGTTTTACACTTGCGAGACAGAGGGAAGAGAAAGGTGTGTGAGTGAGTGTGTAGGTGGAAGGTGGAGAGTCTGGAGGTAAAGAGAGAGAGGAGGGAGGAGATGAGCGGGGTACAGGAAACCACAGGTATGTGGAGGGTGGCGGGTGGGTGGCCTAGAGAGAGGACAGAAAAAAGAGGGATTATGAAAGAGTGAAGGAACAGTGAGTTATGAGGGAGGCTGAGGATGAGGGAAACATGCTTGCACGTCTCTGTAGCAGCATATCCGTCGTCTTAATAGAGCTGTTGGTTGAGATCCCCGAACTGGGAGAAATCGAAGTGACTTTGAGAGAGCGAAGCTGCCGAGCAGCCGGCAGAACAAAACAGTGCTTGTTGAGGCAAATGAAAACAAGGAGAGGTGAACCGCTCCTAATCCTAAAACAAACGCTATCGAGTTACCGACTGGTGAAGCCAGCAGTGAGAAAACAGTAATCATTACTCTGCAGCTACGGCACTACTTTCTGTACCAGAATTATGTCTTTGAATAAACCAAGGTGCTACCCATAGCAACTTTTGATTTAAACATGTTAATAATAGAAATATGCCTCCAGGGTGCCCAAACATGAAACATTTTACCAAAGTCTCAAGGTTTTACCTGGTTTGCTTGACTTTTTTTTAAACTCCTGAGCAGATTTCTCACTCGACTGTAAGTCACGTTGAGGCCCTTTCTCTCAAACTCTCCAGATCCCTGTTGTCTGTCATCAGTTACTCCGACTGTGTAACATAGGAGATCAGCGCTTCATTCTACAATTTCAAGGAGGTGAGAGCACTTGCAGTGAGACATCACCGCCACAGCTTTGTCAGCCTTTAGCAGGATTGCAACGGGGGTTATAGTGATAACTGTATCAAACAATGCTTATGTAGTAAAAGGTTTCCATTCTTGTTTTACAACCTGGCAGCTACAACTTTGTACTCTTGTGTAACCTGCATACTTTTAGAAGTTAATTTGTAATGTGAAAGAAATGTAGTTCAGATGCATCCTTAGATTTGTTGCAGGTGTATTTTTTTTTTTTTTTGCCATGTGCTTATCTGTTAATAGGATTAAAATCAAAGAGGACATTCCTTGATGAAGAGGTGAAACGTGGTCAACACAAGAACCATTTTAGATGTTGGAGCAAATCTGGATCACTGTGCTTTTTTAAATAATAAATGCAGTCGATAGCATTAGCCTTGTTGAAGAATGCAAAATAAAAATGTAAATATTGCTTTAATGCAATGAAATAATACAATTAGAGTTAGAATGTCTCTAAGCACGTTTACCGAAGTACCATGTAGTTCAAATTTGAGGTTCTTTTTTATTCACTGAACTTTCTTCTTTTATTCCACCCTTCTACATAATTATAGAATATATATACACCTGTCTGTATTTCTTATTCTATTCCTCTACTGTTTTTTTCTTTTTTCTTTTTTTTTTTTACTTCATTTCTACAGAAGCTTCGCAGCAAATTGAAACAGTTTTAATGACGTTAACAATGACATTTCAGGAGACTGGGATGTAGGAGTAATAAACTGTGTCCTTTTATTTAACAGAAAATGTTACACACATTACACATGTTACACATGTTGAACAAGACAGGATATCCAAGAAAACAAAACTCCAAACTGCAGAGGTACAGAAAAATGCTACAGGAAAGCAGCATTTTCAAACTGGCACTTTCAGAGAGAAAAACATAAGGTCAACAGGAGACAAAGGACTATATGCACAGGCGACATAAGCAAGACACAGGTGGCAAAAATCAAAGGAGATGAGGAGAGAAGAAAGGGCGCAGGGAGGAAAGAAGAGACCAAACACAGAAAACGCAAGAACAAGAACAACAAAACACAGAGAAAGGAAGAGAAAATAAATCAGAAATACCGAGAGCACCAGGAACCATAGACCATGACCTGTTATTTCACAGCGATATTCAAAGATTGAATCCTGGCTGATGGTTCTCTGTGTCAAATCTGCATGTTTTCCTGTATCTCTCACAGTCCAACAACATGGATGTGAGGATGATTAGTGATTCTAGGAGCGTGCATGGCTGTTTAGTTTCTGTGTTTAATCGAATAGGCCTAATGGTCGGAAAAGCAGGTATCTCGCCTCTTATTTGCACTTTTGTTTTATTGTATTGCAGCCCGTTGCTGTTTTTTTCTTGAATGAACATTTTAATTCTAAAGAAGAGAAATTCTTTGAAGCTCGTGAAGTGAAATTTAAGCAGATGTCAACCCTGATGCATTTTTTTTTGGCACTTTTAAAATGGCCTTGATTTGTTCCAAGGTTTTTCTAAGAATTAACCTGTTGAATGTTGGTCCTTGTTTTTACTTCTTGTTGGAAAAAACTAAAGAATATTTTGCCTCCCCTTTCTTTTAGTAAATTTGACTTATATTTTACAAAAAGAAAAAAAAACATTTAATCTCAAAAATCGTGATATGATCCTAATCATGGGGTTTGTGATCCATTACAGTACTAGAGACAAGTCATCTTTGCCAAGTGGAAAAAAAGAAAAAAATCTGTGTGATTTGAGTTTGAATGTTGGAAAATAAGAGTTGTGATTCTCATATGAATAGATTTTTTTTCCCCAAATGGTATTTTCTTTTTAAAATGTCAGTCTCAGACTCAATAAGGCTTAAAACTGTATAACTCAAACTCAAAATTCCGTTCATAAGCAGTGATGACATTAATCTTCCCTACATCAAGTCAGTGAGTAAGGCTTATTGTACATTACTGTGATGTCTCCAGCTCTGTGGCCTTTCAGTGGTCACACCACTGGCCCCCATGACATTACAGCAGCTGCGAGGAATTCACAGAGTCTGGGTAAAAGGGGTAAAAAATACAGGGGAGGATGGGTGGATTTGAAGGCAGGAAAGGAGGAGCATCTGTGTTGGGTGGGGGGGTTACAAAAACAAAGCCAGAACTTAAAAACAAAGTTTACCACCAAAGGAAAACAACAGGGCCAGAAAAAGTCACTGCGAGAGGAGAGAAAGAAAGATGAGGGGGGAAAAAAATGAAGAAGAAAATGAGGTAGAATCTGAGTGGTGGTTGGCTGAGGGCTGGAGCCCCGCCTTCCTTCCCCCTCGCTCCCTCGCTCCTAACACAACACAATCCCCCACAAGCCCAGCCACATCAGGAACGGCTGGCTACATTATAGCTGCCATTATCGTCTCTCAAGTCATAACAGCCAGAGAACACCCACTTCGACTGCTGCTCCGCCAGGAGGGGGAGGGGCGAAGCTGCAGGAATGAGGGAGAGGGTGGAGGCAGCAGGGCTAAAGACGGAGCAGAAGATAGTCAGAGATACATAGCAGTGGAAAAGCCAGAATGAGAAGATGGCAGAAGGGAGGGAAAGAGAGAAAGATGGGGAGCAAAATTTAGCTGGTGTTTACGCCGCATTTAACAAGCTCTAAAAATGTTGGTTGAGTCTCATTCCGCCTGATTGGTGTGTGGAAACGCTGCCCAAGTAATAGATTATCCAGAAAACACACACACATACACAAACAAGAATAAACATTCCCATCTGAGATTAGAGGAGAAATGAGGTTAAGAGGAAAGGGGATGTCATTACATGCCGCTTTTTATACTTTCTGAGGAGGGGGTGGGGGTGCATGTGTGAGCCCCAGTTTAGGGTTACACACCGAGAGAAGAGGAGCGTAGAAGCAGATTGGAACAGGGCAGGATCAGACCTTTTGTCTGAGAAAACCAGTGACCTGTGGAAATGTCTGTCCTCTCCTGAGATTTCCTCAGAGGAAGGAGGATCAGCACTTTATGGGAATGTCACGTATGGCCAAACTAGGCGAGCTTAAACAATGTTGCTCTTTGTATACCACAAACACAAACTGTCACCTGAGAACTGAATCTATGAATACACACTTTGGCTACTGGTGTAATAGTAATGCAGTGCTGTGGTCAGTGAGTATAGTATTCAATAAGGTGATTATGCTTTAGTTTCTTTAAGGAGTTAAAGCAGTAAACCACCACACTGAAATGTTAACCTGGTAAACTTTGCTTCATTATTCATTTTGTCTAACAACTGTAACTTTAGTACATGTGTCACATGGTTAAGGAACAGTACAGTGGTTTTCTGATGCTGTTGACTGACAAAAAGAAAGTTCCAGGTTGGAGCACTAGTTTTCTCCTACAGTCCAAAAACATGCATGGTTGTTTGTCTAGTTCGTCTCTTTGTGGCTTCTTTGAGAGCGTTGCTCATGTCGTTCTTCCTTGCCTTTGTGTTAATGCACATCTGAGTGATCCAGACAAGAAAACTGCCCAACTGTCTAATTTTTTAGAGATGCTCACACTTGATGATGATCAATTAATCAAGTGCTTTTTTTGGAAGCAGAAAGGATGTACACGGGGCATATACAACCGTACACTGTGTACTGTGTGTACAGTGCGCAGTATACGGTGCGTATTGAATGGATGCATTGGATGCCGGTCTGGTGCCAGCAGTTACCACCAGTATATGCTATGCCACCATAAAGGTGATTTTTCCATGGCATAACTGGAAATCGCTCACAGCAGGTATGCATCCTGCATACTGCATACTACATTTTTGCAAAATTAATATTCTTAGGTGTGTGGTTTTGAAAAGTTATATAGTTTTCCCAGCATAATGCATCTTCATTTTGACTTAGTTTTTGTTAAATAAATAACAGTGTAATATGTCATATGCTGTTGTTCATCAGTCTTATTGTGCTCTTTCTTTCTTTATCGCTTTCTTTATCTCAACTATAAATGGAAAAGTTGTTTCTATCTCCCAGACATGGTGTTGCTAGATAGCTAAGAAAATTTTTATGGATACCAGCATAACCCCGTGCGTTGGTGTATGAGATCAGGTACTGACAGACATGATAAACTTACCGTAACAGACGCTAACAGCCAGACCATAACCAGTGACAAACTGAAGACAGGTCTCTGCTTTCCACTCGTCAGGACATAACCTCTCAGCTGAGTGTGTCCACACATTCATGCAGAGCCTGTTTAAGTGCGGGCGATACAGACATCTATCATCGTGCTCGTGCAGCTTTGAACACTTTTTAACTGGAGGCTAGTGGTCATAAAATGTGCAGGCATGTAAAATCTAGTTGGCTGCACTTCAGCGAATGATCTGCCATAGACAGTTTGAAACATATACATGTAGTGTCGGACCTCCACAAAATATGTAAGGCTGTTACATCGCAACCCCTGGGTGAACTCAGCTGAGCAAAAGTGTGCTTTATTGCATGTGAAGTCCACTGACGGTGCACAGCAGCAGTACGATACTTCTAGTACCAAGAAGCACATGGTGCGGCCTTAAATCCAATTTTCAAGTGTAAATATTTTCTTGTAATAGAAGGCCTGGGGCCAAATCTGCTGCTGAAAATAATGTCCACTTCCGCTGAAGTTGAAGATCTTTATGGTCTTCTCTGTTTTATGGTGGCTTGGTTTCTGACAGGTAATGGGTAATAGCTCATTAAATGGTACAAAACCATATTTCATTTAATGGCGAGTATGTAGGTAAGCTGTAGTGGAAATTTATTAGGCTACACCGCAGTCAGGGTTGTTCCAAAATATCCTGTAAATGAGGTAAGCTCAGCTGAAATTACATGCTGCACACAGTCCAACTACTCACAAAGGTTTAAAAAGATGCTTGGGAGAGAAAGGAGCGGAAAAATAAAGTGTACGTCTCAGTATTCATTGAGTATTTCATTCTATGATCGCGTCCTGTTTCGTTCCTGTCCTACGTGTCGGGTTGATGGAGAGGACTGTGTATCCTGTTTGTACAGGGTCGGGATTTCAGGATTTTGAAGTACTAGTAAACCCGAGTGTTTAAATGGGGAGGGTTTGGGTGTAGAAGGTGGCTGGACATCCTGTCCTCATCCCCAGCTCTTAGGTCGCTGCCCAGCTCGAAGTGCCGCAGCACAGCAGACTTGTTTGGTCAGCCGTTTGATTTATGGCCTTGGGGTTTTTAATACGCTGCTGCCCCATCCCTCTCAAAACCCAGCACCACAAAATTACACCAGGGAGCAATCTCCTTCAGAGTTTCTCACAAAAAACGGACCTAAAATAGCACAATGCCACGACACCTGTGTCAGCAGTGTGCATGAAATCATCATCTGAAATTAAATGCATGTGCTCACTGAAAAAAAAAAAAACAAAACATACACACAACATGCATTTTATGTTGTTCGTGCATCACTGTGTTTTGTAGTTTATCCCACTTTTGTTTTTTTTTGAGGCTACAGATTGTGGTGGTGTTGGTCTCTATTGCACTAGACTGACAGATGTGTATGAAGATGAGTGTCCTAATGTGTATGAAAGGGGTTGTTGTTGTAAAAAAAAGTTTTGGTCTATTTACTTTTTCTGCATGTGAGCATAAGCTATGTGCTATGCAAACTAATGACAGGACAGTTTAGTGTGTACGTGGAGCTACGACAGAAACACTCACACTTGCAGCCTCGCTCCCAGAGGAAATGCCTGCAAACATTCTTTTCAAAAACTTTCCAGGTTCCCCCTCTGCAAGTGGGAACATATATTATTCAGCCTTACTTTGAGATCCACCGACATTTATCATGCACAGACACACACACACACACACATTTGCATTTGCTGCTCCAAATACACTTGTTGAAAACTCTTGTCTTATACACACCTGCTACTGGGCTTACACAGTATAAACTGCTTCACTACGCTGTCACGCTTTCACAAATGTTCCCTGCAGGCTGGTGGCCACTGGATCATTATGCTGCCTCCTGTCAAGGCTGACAGGTGTGACAGTTAATGTGTGAGTGTGTGTATGTGTGTGTATCACGCTTTGTGGGGGTCCCACTTCTTGGTATTTATTAGTTTTGGACAGCTGAGGTACCCGGCAAGATCTCTATTTAGCACTTCCACCTAATTATCATGTACACATCCAAAGGCTGAACTTAATATGTGCAATCAACCCCCGACTGCCCACAAAATTTAGCCACTTGCTTACTTTCATACCAGATCCCCCCCTTGGTGGGATTGTGGGCTTAAATAGGTCCCCACTGCCCTTTTAACACTTGTGCTACCACAAAACAGGCCTGGCGACCTGTTTCTCTGAAACCATAGAGCTTTCATCTGGAGCAAACAGGAGCTGTTTAGGTTTGAGCATTTATCACATGAACTGAAGAAATACGATATTTTGTTTTCACATACATAGCAAGGTAGTCTCCTACGAAAGAAAAGTGCCCAGTGTTGTTTAATCAGCATGCAGAATAGTGCCAAAAAAAGGTATGTGAAAAACTTAACTAAGCAACTAATTAATTGGTTTTCTGCATTAATTTGCTGTAAAACACGATCTGATTGTCAACTAACTCACAATGATAGACAGACACAATGTGTTTAAGTTGAACGGGTGTCTTGATTAAGTAAATCCATTCACCGTGCACAGAGGTGGTAGAAAAAGTAAGTGAATTCTTAGAGTTATTACCTGATTGAACATCATGAATGACTTCATGCAAGTACTTTTGGGATCAGACCTGCACAAGGTTGAGGGGGAATCTTTGACCATTCCTCCTCACAGAAAGATGCTCAGGGTCCTTGTTCTTTTGCATCATCCAACATAGGGATGCACATGGTTAACCGTTTAACTGTTAACCGATAACAGTAACTCTAACCGATTAATAATGGTCAATTTTGTTTCCTTACTCCGGCTGCTGCCCCCGCGACCCGACCTCGGATAAGCGGAAGAAGATGGATGGATGGATGGATGGAACCAAGATTTCATTCAGACGAGACTGAACCCAACTTTTTAACAGAAAAAAGTTCAAACAACCCCAGGTTAGATGGAAAGGAGTCTGAACTTTCATTAGGGATAAAACATTTAAATCAAAGCGGTTTTGAGTCAGAACGGAATTTGTATTTGTGGGAAAATGGCTGTAAATGTTAGTCTTGTTAGTCCTCAGTCAAAATAAATTTGATTTATTTTAATCCTCTGACAGGACTCAAAAATGTCTTTGCACTGAAATGTCAGTGTATCGGGTCTCTTCAGACAAACCAAGGTCATTTTAACTTCGTCATTGCAAAAAAAGTGCATAAAAAGAACTTTTTGTAAAGAAATCTCCATCTAGTCTCTGCAACTTTGACGTGAGTTTCTACTGATCGACTAACCCTAAACCCTAAACCCAAAACACTAACCCCTAAACCCTTAACCCTTAATCCTAAACCTTAAATCCTAAATCCTAAACCCTAAACCCTAAACCCTAAATCCTAAATCCTAAATCCTAAATCCTAAACCCTAAACCCTAAATCCTAAATCCTAAACCCTAAACCCTAAACCCTAAACCCTAAATCCTAAATCCTAAACCCTAAACCTATCAGGCAATATTGTAAAACGTGTTGCAAAAAAACACCTACCCCACCTTTAACCGATAACAGTAACTTTAACCAATTAATACTAACGGTCAATTTTGTTTTTAAGCTACGTAATTCAATCAACTCATGGGGGCGTGTCGACAGGTGCAACACATGCCATCACATGTGTCCCATCACAGCCCACTTTACAGCGAAGATGAAGGGAGCAAAAAGTAGTTCTGTGCAGCAGAGAGCTGCACAGGTTTGGGTACCCGCGGGTGAACCGTTACATTCTTTACAACGGGTGAAACATTTTAGCCTGTGTCGGATGCCGGGTCGGGTCGGGTCGGAAGAACCAGAGCGCGGGTCTGACTGCGGGTTTACAAAATGTGCCGTTTTCAGAGTTTTCGTGCATTACCCTGTTGCACCGTGGGTCCGAGAGGACTGAAATTTCATGTATGCTGCACGTCGAGCATGTATAGCATATCTGACAATAAAGTTGACTTGATACTTGATAAATGGTGGTATGTCGGAATGGCAGCATGGAAGGGCATTTAAATCTTATCGGTTAACGGTCATTAATCGTTAAAGGGCGTCGGTTAACGGTTATAAAAAAAAAAAAATCCAAAATGTGCATCCCTAATCCAACATCCACTAAGCTTCAGATGGTGGACAGCCACCCTGACATTATCCTATATTAATTGTATTTTGGTAAACTTTGAGGCAGTGAAACAAATCTTAAGTTATACTGCTCCCTTGAGTATACTCCACTAAACAATTATGTTTTGATATTAGTAATCAATGTCCATCCGTTGTGCTTCGTTGTCCAATTAATTCAACGTTTGTTTCGTCAGTCCAGAAAGCATCTTCCCAGGAGTGCTGTGGATTGCCAAGGTGTTTTTTTTTTTTTTTTGGTTGGTTTTTTTTGGAGAACAGCAGCTTCCTCCATGGTGTTGCACCATGGACACCCTACCTGTTCAATGACTCACATGCGGTAAACTCAAGAAGATAAATGTTTGCCAATTACAACGATGTCTTCAATCCTTTAGCTGTTACTCGCAAGTTCCTCTTTCCCTCCTTTGAAGATTCTGCCTTGTGCTTTTGGTGTCATCTCAGCTTCTAGTTCCAGTGGCCACGGTACTAAACTGTCTTCATATCTGTCAGACAGTGGTCTGATGGATGCTTAAACACTGAGATTACTTTGTATCCCTCTCATCCCTGTCCACCCCTATGCAAATCAGCTACTCTTGATCCCATGTCTTCAAATACCTTCTTTTTGTGAGGGATGGTTCACATCAGCAGATGCTTCTTAACAGCAACCTTAAAAGGTTTATCAACTGAAGTAGCTCCAGACCGCAGCTCCAAACACTTTTCACTAACTTAACTCCAGATGTGCAAACTGTTGAGTCCAATTAGCTTTTGATGAAGTAGCTAGTGTATGGGTGATGTATTTTTTTTTCGTCCAGCACTGTGAATGTTTAGCGGGTGTGCCCATAAAAACATGAGAAATTGTAATTGTTTGTGTGTTATCAGCTGAGGCGCATTGAGTTTGTCTGTTATTGTGGTTTAGCTGAAGATCTGACCACATTTTATGGCAAAGTAATACAGAAAACCCGTTCATTTCCAAAGGGTTCACATACTTTTTCATGCCACAGTAGCAACATAAAGGAAAATGTAGGGATAATGGCATGAATGTCCGAGCATGTACATTTTTTTTTCTTTTTGTGCTAATTACCTTCTTTAACATCCGAGAAGCCGCAGTCCCAGCTATTAGAACCGGCACTGATGTGGTCGGCTGTAATGAGCAGGTGCTTGTTCCTCAAATCTCTCAGCTGGAATTACCTTACACACACAATCCTGCTGAAAGATACCCCCTTGATATGGCTTTCGCACAGAAGCCTGCTTTGTTCTGCTGTCATATTTCTATTTGTGCTGCTAGCATCCCTCAACTTTTGCCCTTTAAGTGTTTAAGTCAAGACGCAGACTTTCCTCTTCTACGTGTCTGTGATAACTGTGAGGGAGGTGCACTGCTACACGTAGATTATTTCCAAGCCAGCTGTCTTTTGTCTCAGTGTGTCTGGAATACTTTTTGAAGTTCTGATTAGGTCGACTTTCTACTTTGACTCACTGTTCTAAGGAGTAATGTGCATTCAAACCCACCCAAGTAGATAACTAGATTTTGTGGCTGAAGGAAATGCTTTTCAATTTAAGTTTTTCAGTGTTATGGCTTTTATGTTACATTTACATAAGTGATGGATTTAGTATTTTGAACTAACACTGGTTGAAATAAGTATGACTCAAGCTTTTCAGAGAGTTTACTTTGCCCTCAAACTGTTTTCCTTGGTTTGATTTGGTCTGTTATTAACATCCTACATGCTGTTTTTTTCTCCAACCACAATTGTTCTTGTGTATTTGAATTTTCTTTCTGGTGGAGTTTAGTTTAGTTTGATTGGGCTGGGTTTGTTTGGTTTTTCTTCTCCTCTCTTCACCCTTGTCTCTGTGTGTCTCTGCCAGGTCCAGGCTGTAAGGGGAGCAGTAGGTCTCGGAGCTCCAATGCCAGTGGACATGCAGCCACATCAGGGGCTGTATTACTATGAGACCTCACCCAGCCAGCCCTCCAGGGGGTAAGACCGCCGCTAGCACGCTCTGTGCCATCGCAATCACTCATGACAGCACACTTTCGAAGTTTTCACTCCACTTCAAGTTTTGCACATGAAATCGATGAAGCTTTCATCAGTTAACTCGTAAAATTCCACACTCTAGCTAAAAAAGAAGTTGTTTTTGAGCATTTTAATGCTTTTGTTTGAAATCAAAAACTGAAATATCTACCTAAATATTCAGAGCGCACCTTTCCTTCTGAAATTTCCCCCGTTGTTGTAGAAATGTTTCAAGCCAAATCAGGTTGGATGAGAAACGTCACTGCACAGCAATTTCCAGGTCTCTGCAAAGATGCCATATTGGTTTCTGAGCTACAGTGCCGTGAAAAAGTATTTGTCCCCTTACAGATGTCTTTGATTTTTCCTGTTTTGTCACACTTACATGTTTCAGATCCTCATTTTAATATCAGAAAAAGTTAACCTAAGTAAATACAGAAAGAAGTTTTAAAAATGAGTGTATTTATCAAGGGAAAGAAAACCTGTCCAGACCAACATGGCCCTGAGTAAAAAAGGACTTGCCCCCTAAACATAATAGCTGGTTGTGCCACCTTTGTTGGCAACAACTGCAGTCAAGTGTTGGCGATAACTGGCAATGAGTCTTTCCCATCACTGTGGAGAACTTCTGGCCCACTCATCTTTGCAGAATTGTTTTCATTCAGCCACATTGGATGGTTTTTCAAACATGTTTGAGGTCATGCCACTTCATCTCAATTGGATTTAAGTTTGGACTTTGATTAGGCTAAAACCTTCATTCTGGATTTCCTTTTTTGGTTTGTTTTTTGGTGCTTAGATCATTGTCCTGCTGCATAACTCAAGGGTGCTTGAGCTTAAGGTCACCAACTGATGGTCACCAACTGATGGCCAGATATTCTCCTTCAGTATTTTCTAATCAAGAACAGAATTCATGGTTCCATCAATGACAGCAACTCATTCAGGTCCAGAAGCAGCAAATCACCCACAGACCATCACACAGTCGGTATGATGGTCTTTTTTTGAAACAGATGTGACCAGACGCATACCTTCTAGAAGTTTCCACTTTTGTCTTGTCTGTCCACAGAACATTTTCCCAGGAGTCTTGGGGATCATCAAAATGTATTTTGGCGAATGTGAGATGAGCCTTTATGTTCTTTTTCATCAGCAGTGGTTTTCACCTTGGAACCATGGATGCCATTTTTGCCTCGTCTCTTTCTTATTGTTGAATCATGAACGTTAACCTCAACTGAGGCAAGTGAGGTCTGCTGTGCTCTGGATATTGTTCTGGGTTCTTCTGTGACCTCCTGGTGGAGTTGTAGATGTGCTCCTGGAGTAACTTTGGTAGGCCAGCCACTCCTGGGAAGGTTCACCACTGTTCCACGTTTTCTCTATTTGTGGATAATGGCTCTCGCTGTGGTTCGCTGGAGCCCTAAAGCCTTAGAAGTGTGTTTGTAACCTTTTCCAGACTGATTCAAATGTCAATGATGACTTTGTTTCTCATCTGTTTCTTTAGATCGTGGCACATGTTTGTTTTTTAAGATCTTTTTACTTCTTCCACATTGAGCCAGGTTGGTTTAGATAGCCTTTATTCCCCCTTAATAAATGAAATCATCAAGAAAAAAAACCCAACAAAACTTCTTTTTATATTTACTCAGGTTATCTTTGTCTAATGTTAAGATTTGTTTCATGATCTGAAACATGGAAGTGTGACAAAATGGCAAAAACAGAAGTAATCTGTAACTTTTTCACAGCACAGTAGATTCTTTTTGGCTCTACAACAGTTGTCAGAGTTCTCCCAAAGCCTCTTCTGCATTTACTGGTAGTTGCTTAATGTTGTTTTTGGAATGTAAATTTTGGCCCAAGCTTGAGATCCTAAGCAGTGAAGATTTTTTTTATTTTTTTTTAATCATTTTTTTTCTACCTTTACTAATCTATGAGAAAATGAATCCTCGCAGACTGACACTGCCATCGCCGTGTTTTACTGTAGATCTTGTATTAATGAAATGCTCAGTGCTGGTTTCATCAACATCCACGATGTCAGAAATTGTGATTCGGTCCAATCTTTGTCTCATCAGAGTGGAGGATTTTTGTTTCGCGTGGTCTGACAGTCATTCAGATGACTTTTGGAAAAATCCAAGAAGGCTGTAATGTACCTTTCCGTGAGGGAAGGTTTCTGACCACTCGCCCATAAAAGTGCTGCACTTATGGTTGTCCTTCCATATGTTTCAGCCGTCTCCACACATAAACTGTCATTCATGAAGACCATTGGCGTGTTGGTTTCCTGTCTAACCAAGGCCCTTCATCTCTGATTACTCAGTTTGGCTGTGCAGCCAGATCAGTGAAGCCTGTCGCTGGTCCATTTTAGAAGGACAGACACTCCTGTGATCTTGTGCACCTGATAAATGTAGCTTTTTTTTTTTAGTGTGTCTTCCCCCAGACTACACACTGTGCCTACACAGTCCTGTTTCACAGTTCTCTCAACCTCATGGCCTTGTTTTCCCTCTGACATACACCATCAGCTGTGAAACTGTATATACACAGGTGCTGGCCATTCTTTATTACGTCCAGTGAACCAAGTTAGACACAGGTGGTCTCCAGTAAAGTCACAGAAGCATTACAAGGACTGCTGACAGAAGCAGAATGCTACTTTTGGCTTGGCATTGTGAATTGTTGTGTGTAGATACATTTTAAAAAATTAGCCTGGGCTAAAACAAAATCAAGTGCATAAAACTTGAAAGGGTCTGAAAACTCCCCTAAAAATCACCTAATATTTAGAAGATGCATAAATATGGAAGATATGGAGGTGTTGACAGGTATTCTTTGGCTCGTTCATCTTTGCTATTTAAGCATAGTGCACTTTTTGTCCATTAAAAAAAAAAAAGAAATTGCAGCAGCTTCTTTGCCTGAAAGCACAAACTCCTCCTTGAAGCTCAGAAACTGTTCCTATTTTAATCACACAGATATTCTGAGGATGCAGAAGTCCAGGTCTGTGTGCAATTGTTGTGGACGCAGCGCTTGCTCAGCCTCTCACTCCTCCTCTGTCCAGCCTCCCTCCCTCCTCCTCTCATGCCACCCAGGTTGCGGGTGGACTCGACCTCTCTGACAGCTGCTAATTACAGGCTGACCAGGCCCCGCTGCGCTCTGCATGACTGCCTCGCGTCCCACTCAGGTTACCCAGTGAGGGAGAGGCAGGGAGAGTTGGAGAGAAAGGTGGCTGGGCAGGACAGAGGAGCAGGAGGAGGAGGAGGAGGAGGAG
Source organism: Hirundichthys speculiger (assembly GCA_018398805.1). Lineage (NCBI taxonomy): Eukaryota > Metazoa > Chordata > Actinopteri > Beloniformes > Exocoetidae > Hirundichthys > Hirundichthys speculiger. The sequence goes on along the minus strand of JAGFBZ010000074.1, from coordinate 4,081,009 downwards.
CAGGAGGAGAAAGAAGGGGGATAGAGAGAAACAGAAAGGACGGGTGGGGGGGGTGAAACTGAAACTTACAACAGAAGGGATGAATGGTAGAAGAGAGAAACAGAAAAGAGAGAATGGGAGGGAGGTAAATTCAGGGACTGTGGATTAGAGAGGACAGATTAAGCTCCTTCGTGGAATACACGTTGTGCTGAAACAATTAAAGAACTGAAAAGACGACTTAAGAGAAGGTGGATAGATGGTGTCTGCCTGTCCAGAAGAGGAGACAGAGAGAAGGGGGACAGATTTTAAGTTAGGCTGAAGAAATGTCAGATCATCTATTGAAATTCATGACAGAACTGGAAAGTTCCAAGCTTCACTTTTGTTGTTTGGTGAAGGGAAATCCCAGATGAGTAAATTTCCATCATATTGAACAAGAAAAGGGGGATGCGCCATCTAGTGGTTGGGGGGAATCATTGCAACAGCTCAAAGGAAAGCTAAACCATGAATACCAGTGAGTTGCACATAGCATTTCACCTGCACTTCATTTATCTATCAGGTTTTGAAAATGGCACACAAAATATTCAGTATTTATTTATTAATGCTATTAATATTAAAATTGTATTCATCTTCGCAACAGACTTATTGAAGCTATGCAACATCTGATTGTACAGAGTTCATAAAATGGAAAACCATAAAGGAGCATCCTGAGCATCCTTGTCACAACACAATAATTCTACAACAGTGTCTTCAGGCTTCTTCAGACCTGCTGCAACACAGAAGATCCTTCCTGCCCACAGATTTAATCATCTGCAACGAGTCTTTGAAGAAACCTAAATTATAACAATTATAACATCAATTAATTTTCCCTCGGGGATTAACAAAGTCTTATTGAATTGAATTAATTCTTATTCTGTATTCCTTTATTTGTTCACTTGGGTCTCATTTGGTTACAATGGAAATTTATATTTGCTTTCTGTTTCTCAGTGATTTCCAACATTATTAAATTTGTTACATCAGAAAAATAACTAAGGCCTTAAATTATTTCTCCATCAGATTTAATCGAGATGAAATTCTTAAAGAAAATGTTTGATGATGTGAAGAAACCCAGAATAAATTAACAACAGCCCTTCTTAACTTTGCAAATGAGAAGAAGAAAATCATCAGTCATAATCTGTTCATGCGGTTTCTTTCTTTTCTTTCTTTGTCCATTCATTTTAATCTTCTTCCTAATAATTCAAACGTTAACTTTTCTTTCCTTTGCAGCCTAGTGCCAGCGGACCAGTCCCCCTACAGTGATGTGTCATCGCTGCGAGCCCCGCTTCTCGACTGCCCTCCCCAGGACTGCCACGCTATGTACAACCCCATGACTCCCAACATGACTCATGGATCGGGATCAGGACCAGGACAGGGGAACGGCCACTGCCTGGATCAATATATGAGGCCCCCTCAGGCCCCTCCACCACACAGCATGATGGGCCACAGGGGCATGCCGCCCACAGAGGGTGAGTCAGAGGATTTTTTACATCCCCTTAATCTCACAGCAGCTATTGATTCGGACTTAAGGATACCTGAGAGCCTGAAACTGAAACTCCACAGGTTTCTACAAGAGAAATGAGCAGAAGTCAGCAGCTGGCCGGTTAAATTACTGAGATCTTTGTCTTTTTGTCCCTCTGAATTTTTTAAATTACAACAAAACAACAGACTGAATTATTCACTTTAAGGTCACTTTAAAGATCAAATTTATCTGTTTGAAAAAAAAAAACAGTTTCAAATTTAGCGGTGAGCATTGTGCTTTTTTTTATATTTTAATACCCATGGTAATGTTATGGGCTTGTGACATCCACAGTTACATTAAGGGTTCAAGCAATCATGTTGCTCGTGTGAATTTTGGTGCATTATGTTACATTCTTTCTTTATCTCTTCTGCTTGTTTTCCTGTTTGTGTTTTTGAGATTGAAAAATAAGGTTTCCTTACCCAAATCACAACAAAATAGCTTAACTGCCTCAGCACCTTCACCCTAGGTTCAAATGAAGTGTGTTTTTGATTTATTTTTTTGATGCAGACAATCTCATGTCAGGATTGCGTGTTGCTGAAATTTTTCAACGCATGCACACTGGCTCTTCAGTGACTATCTGAGCTACAGTGACCCACCACTGTTCCCTACTCTGTGGAAATAAATGTGGATGTTTGCAGCTGTATTTTTCAGAGCCTCTGATTGTTTTCAATATCCCCCCAGGTGGAAATAGCACCCCCTACTGTAACCAAAACATCATGTCATCACATCACAGCTTCTGCCAGGTTCAGTCCGGCTCTGATCAGATTGGGCCTGGAGATGGTAAGAAAAGGAGCTGTTTGAACTTAAATTAAATGTACAAAAACTGTATGCATCACAAAAACTAACTCTCTTATCATCTTATGCTCTTAGGCTCGAGGTTCTCCACACCTCGCTCCATGCTCAAGCTGAGTAAAAAGAGAGCTCTGTCCATCTCACCTTTATCCGATGCCAGTGTAGACCTACAGACGGTCATTCGGACCTCACCCAACTCTCTAGTGGCCTTCGTCAACTCCCGCTGCAACCCCAACGGTGCCAGCTCTTATGGTCATCTCTCTGTGAGCGCCATGAGGTATCATATCTCTCTCATGTATATGATCAGCATAATTACACAGTAGAAGCAATTCAATCTCAGAAAACTCACTTAGGTTTTTCCTTTCATGACTAACAGCTACCTTGAAGATTCTCCAACAGCGTGTCCACTGATAATCGAGACCCTTATAAAACTGGGAACCATTTGAAACTTTGTCCTTGCTGGAAATCACTGATTTAGACTGAAATAATTACGGATGATACAGAAAGCAATCTGAGCACATTTTCTGACATTTTATGTCATCTTTATGTGCTTATTGATCCATCCTTTCCTCTCATTTAGCCCTGTTCACACCTGATTTAAGATCATCAAACCAACAGTATACAGGCCTTTTCTTCGTTTTGCAATAGATTATCCAACAATTAGTGAGACACTGAGTCAGAGTTAAAGTCAACCTTCATCATCATACCTATACTCGTTCTTTGAGCTATCTGATTGTTGTGGATCGTTGTAGCTCTTCCAGAGTTGTTATGTTCCCTCTCTCTCTCCACAGTCCATCGCTGGGTTATTCCAGCAACATGAACTGCCAGTCCAGACAGCAGGGGTCCATGTATGGGGGAAGTGGTGGTACACCTCTGGGTACACCGGGCCCCTGCCAAGCTTCTCGCTTACCGCCCCACAACCCTCGGCTCCACGCTGCGCCCAAGCATGGACATGTAAGATGGCTCTCAAACTCGCATCACAAAACACTCAGAGTGAGTTCAGCATCGGTGTGCCTGTTTGTTTCTGACAGCTGGTGTCAAAAGGTGGTTAGGGGGTGATAGGAACCCCCCTCCCAAAAAAAAAAAAAAAAAAAAAAGGAAAAACTACAAATACCCTGATCCAGTTTGTGACTGAATATAACTACCTCAGAGTTGTGCTCAAGCACAGACTGAAATGGGACTCTTGGACTGTTGGCATGTACTTTTTAAAGAAACTCTTATATCTCAGTGTGAACCCCAAAATGCTCCACATTTTACTGGGTTTTTATTGAAAGCTTCCTGACATTGTGCATCATTTGTTGCTTTGGAAATGCTTCTGAGTGACAGAAGAAAGCTGTTAGAATGTATTTATAGAGATCAGCTTATGAACAAGGCTCAGCGGCCCCCATTTTTGAACTGAGGCCATCTACACAGTGCTGTTGCCTCCCTCTGTTTAAAATAGATAAGTAAATATGCCCAAACTGTCTTTTATACCATGAGCCATCAATTTCTTTTTTTAATGGATGGAAAATATGATGTCGAGCTGGTCTTTCTTTTCATGTGATGTTGCAGTGTGAAAATGTGAGAAATATAAAGACAAATATATACTAGACTGAATAAAGGTGGAAACGTATGTGAATTATCTAGATGACGATGCTTTTAATAGTTCTTTTGTCTTTTTTTTTTTTAATATTTCCACATTTATACATTAATTTATGTGTATAATTACACATTTATTTTATTAACCTTTCAAAAAAATTGTGTTTATTTATTATTTTTGTGGCATTCCAGTCATGCCATGAATAAGACTGATTGAGACAAATATATTCCTCGTGTATTGTTTCAGCTGAAGACAGAACCAGGGCTGGATGGCATAAATGTGAAGACCCTGGAGGAGAGGTCAGAGGGAGATGTTGCCAGTCCTTCTTCCACTGGCACACAGGTACAGTGGTGCCTCATTAGTGATGCTTCTGTTTAATACTGGCAAATACCCATGCATAACTGTGAAAGCATTGTCAAAGAAAAACAAATGAAAGAACAGCAAGAAAAGGTCTCAAAACTCTTACTGCACATTGCAGTCTGTGTTAACAGAGTAGTAGTTGAACTGTGGGTTAAATGTAAAATGCAAAGTGAAGTATGGTGCTCAAACTAACGTGAACTTCCCTCCTCCAAATATATTATGACAGGACCCTCTGCTGGGCCTGCTGGATGGCAGAGATGACTTGGACAAGGAGGATGGGAAGCCTGAGCCAGAGGCCGTCTACGAGACCAACTGTCGGTGGGAGAGCTGCAACAAGGAATTTGACACGCAAGACCAGCTAGTTCATGTAAGACATTTATAAAGCAGGGTTCAGCTACTGGGAGGCGTGACGCTCAGAGTCCGACAGCAGGTGTCTCATACCAAGAGCATGAGCATAACAAACCGTGTATAAACTGACTGATACTGCAGACAGGACAGACAAATGACAAACCGTCCAGCAAACTGTGGGCTTCACTGAATCCAGGTTTAACGTTTGCTGTTTCATATAATTATTCAACCTGGAAATCATATTTGTTATGAACAGAACACCTAATGGGCCTATTGAAAGCATTTTCCAGAGCTGCGGTAAATAACCCCAAACAAGAGAGAAAATAAGAAGCAGAGGCGATGTAGATGGAAAGACATAAAGTAACCACAAAAAGATAACATAACACCAACCTGAGACACAAAATAAAGTAGCACGAGACATGAAACAACCATTAAGAGGTTCAAAAATGTCCTAAAAAAAAGTGCAAATGAAAATGTCCACTAATGGACCCTGAATAGGATTAAACAGGCATGGATGGATGGATGGATGGATGGATGGATGGATGGATGGATGGCTGTCCACTAATTCTTTGCTCTCTTTCTTTTCTGGGATAGTTTTCAGAGGAGCTGGCATGTAATGAAGTCTGTATGAAATGGACCAGACTTTCATCTGGAATTACAGTTTATCTGAAGGCTAATACTTACTTTAAGCATATTTCTGTGTACTATTCAGCACATCAACAATGAGCACATCCACGGAGAGAAGAAGGAGTTCGTGTGTCACTGGCAGGAGTGCTCTCGAGAGCAGAGACCCTTCAAAGCCCAGTACATGCTGGTGGTTCACATGCGCAGACACACGGGAGAGAAGCCACACAAGTGCACTGTGAGTCGATCATAAGACTGCTTAATCCATTTTTCACTTTTCTTTTTTCTGTCGTATTACGTGCTCAGAAAGTCGACTGTTAAATATGCTAATGCTTCTACTGTTCAAATTTGTTGAAAGAATAAAAGAAAAGCAGCTTGCAGTTACATGTAATTTACAGTATCCAAAAGAAAAAAAAAACCCATTGTCGTTTCACGCGCACGTGGCAGGACAAGAAGTTACTGGGAAGCCTGTCATCGATGCTATATCATCACACACATTTTTCACACCTCCACAGTATTTCAGCTTCAAAACGCCTCGATAAGAAAAGGTTTTGAGGGTTGCAACATACCTAAATCACCCATGCAATTGCTTGTGACTTTACTAAATGAAAATATTGTGTTACTGTGGGATAAAAGGGCTTTATAGCAAAAAGGTTTACATGATGACAGTATTTCTGTTCTTCTTGTTGTAAATTATTGTGTATGCTTTCGGTTTTTAGTTTGAGGGCTGTAATAAGGCCTATTCTCGCCTGGAGAATTTGAAGACCCACTTGCGCTCTCACACTGGCGAGAAACCATACGTGTGTGAACATGAAGGCTGCAACAAAGCCTTCTCCAATGCTTCGGACCGGGCCAAGCATCAGAACCGAACTCATTCCAATGAGGTACTACAATATATAACCCTTGAGAAGTAATAAAGAACTGATGAGTCTGCCTTTTCAAAGCTGAAATGTACATTCTTTACTGTTTACTTTTTATTTCTACTGTTTCTGAATGAAGAAGAGAATGACAGCAGTGTGAGCAGCTCTATTCCTTTCTCTTTTTTTTTTTTTTTTAGCTATCCTGTTATTTCTAAGGCTTGTACTTAATCAGTGTTATAAAAGCTTGGTGACACAAAACTTCTGTAAGTTGTGAAGTTGCAGAATCAAGATTCTTGGCACTCACAGATGCTTTGCTCTTTTTCAGAAACCTTATGTTTGTAAGATCCCTGGTTGCACTAAACGGTATACTGATCCAAGCTCCCTGCGTAAGCACGTGAAGACGGTACATGGCCCAGAGGCCCACATCACCAAGAAGCATCGTGGTGACACAGGCCCCCGACCCCCTGGCTTAGCAATGACTCCCGGAGCCCCGAACCCTGAGCTGCTGCTGGAGAAAGAAGAGACGCGCAGAGAAGACTGCAAACTGTTGGCCCCTGAGACTGTTCTGGTGAGTTACTATATAGCAGAGCAAAACTCCAGTTTATTTCTAACTCTAATCTGTAGTACATGGAGAAGAAATCTCTGACTCTCTCGCTTTATCTCCTGCAGAAATCCCAGCCAAGCCCAGGTGGTCAGTCGTCCTGCAGCAGCGAACGTTCTCCACTGGGGAGCACCAACAACAACGATAGCGGTGTGGAAATGAACCTCAACGCAGCAGGCAGCTTGGAAGATCTTACAGGACTGGAGGATGGAGTTTTGGGTGGAGGTGGAGGAGGGGGAGGAGCAGGGGAGCCAGGAACAATGGGAATGTCAGCACAGGCTCTGAAGAGACTGGAGAACCTGAAGATTGACAAGCTGAAGCAAACCCGAAGGCCCACCCCTCCTGGCCGCTGTGCCAGCAACAAACTTCCTGCCATTTCTGGTATATGACTGATTAAACAGAAGATTAAAAAATGCTGCATAACAATACAACCCTATGTTTATTTTTAGATTGTAAGAAGTGTAAACTTTCGTTGGATGACAACATGAATCGAAAGCAGTTTTGATTTAAGAGTATGTTTGCAGCAAAATGGCAATTAATAGAGAAATAAGCCTTTGTCAAAATAAATTATTTTAAGCCTCTGACAAGACTGAAAAATGTAATTCAACATAAATGAGTGTATATAGGGTTCCTAAACACAAACATAGGTAGGTTGTAGGTGATTTTAACTTTGTATGTGTACAAGAAGTATATAAAAAGGACTGTTTGTACAGGAATCTCCTTCCATAGAACTGGATCAGTACTTATATTTTAATAGCCTGTATTTATTACGTCTGTTAGAAGCAGAAGACATGAACTAGTTTTGCATCTATTGAAAGTAGTTTATATCTTATGAGAAGACAGCAGTGACCTTAAAACAGCAGTTTATGATGGTGTCGCCTCCCCTTCGCTACCGTAATTTTAATTGTCATTTTGCTGCAACTCAACTTTTTGTCCATCCCAATAGTTATGGGCACTCCTTACCAGCATATAACACACCTAGGGTTGTTTTAACTCTGGAATCTTTCTTTAAATGATGTACAGTATGTATTGGATTGTGAGAACGTAACTGTCCTGTGACAGATTATGAATTCAAGGATTCTATTTAAAATCATGATATTTTTGTCAATTTGCAGAGATTTAATTATGTTCTTTTCATCCAATGTTCCTTCGCAGGTTCAGGAGAGAAGATGGGAATGTGTGCACCGTCTCCTCTTCTCTCAAATCGGCGTATTATGGAGTTGTCCAACCACGAGCTCGGTGGAGGAACAGTTGCCTGCTCCAGTAACGACAGGAGAGGAAGTGGCACCAGCAGCTTAAGCTCCGCCTACACCGTGAGCCGTCGTTCCTCTATGGTGTCTCCCTACCTGTCCAGCCGCCGCTCTAGTGAGGTCTCACAAATGGGAGGAACAACAGGTGGAGGATGTCACCCTCTGAGCCCAGAGGAAGCTGGGAGAGACCCCCTCTCTCCTGAGAGCAGTCGCAGAGGAGTTCCATGTCCTGTAGGAAGAGGATTACCAAGCCTTCCTAATTTAACACCTGCTCAGCAATACAGCCTAAAAGCCAAATATGCCGCAGCAACAGGTGGGCCACCACCTACTCCTTTACCTAATATGGAGCAGCCAGGTACTCCAGGCAGGAGAGGTGTTTTGAGTGAATACCAGGGTCAGCCCCTGCCTCCTTTCCTTCATCAAGGTGGTCCTCGTAGGCACAGTGCCAACACTGAGTATGGCACTGGTGTTATCTACCCTCACCAGGCTCCAGGTAACAACACCAGACGAGCCAGTGACCCAGTTCGATCTGTCGCAGATCCGCAAGCTCTCCCTAAACGCTTCAATAGCCTTAATAATGTAGCTATGATGAGTCGCAGGAATGCACTACAACTCCGTGGCTCTGATACCAGCCTTGCTCGCCACATTTACTCCCCTCGGCCACCTAGCATTACAGAGAACGTCATGATGGAAGCTATGGGTATGGAGCCCCATCTCACCTCTGTGGATGGCAGGGATCGTTCCATGATGATAACCTCTGGAGAGAGAAACTTCATGGGCTACCAGCAACAGAATCAGACCCTTGGAAGTGAAGGTCCTATTTCAAATCAGCTTTCCCCGAGCCATGACTCTCTGAGCTGCCCCGATCCAGGTACTATGCAGCAGCACTACCAGGGCCAGGGAGTAGAAGTCACTTCTAGAGTTGGTGGAAATCCAATGACAAGGCCTACTCAGCCAGAGGGCATGTCAAATGCACTTCTCCAACAGGCTGAGTACAGTATGAGCACCTGCCAGCTAAGTCCTTCAGGTCCTCATTACCCAAATGTAGGCCAAGGTAGTGACAGCAGAGGCCCTTGGAATGATACCCACAACCAAGTCCAAACTCCCAGCCACGCTTTTCAGAACCAACAAACAATGATGTATTCTGATCCGAGTCTGCAGTCTCAACAGACACAGGCCCACTTCAATGATCAGACAACCCTCTACAACAGTTCTGATGGAACTCACAAACTTATTATCAAGCCTGAGCAACAGTTCCATCCTGGGATGGGTGATGGAGACTCCTGTCAAAGTGCCAAGCTCCATCAGCAACGGATGCTCCTGCAGCAGACACAGGGTTATTCACAACAGACAGGCCAGGTTATGATGAGGAACTCAAACAATCCCAGCTGTGACTTTCAAGGCCAAAACCAGAATTCTTTCCCTAGTGGAGGAGGATTGAATTTAGGCTGCGCTGGCTCTGCTCTGCCTGACAACCAGAGGTCAGAAACCCCAATGATGCAGGTGAAGGAGATGATGGTGAGGAATTACGTGCAGTCCCAGCAAGCACTCATGTGGCAACAGCAACAAGAACAGCAGCAGCAGAGTGGAATAAAACCACCTCCTCTTTCTGACAACATAGATCTGAGCTGTCAGACAGCGATGATGCAACAGAGTCCACAGCACCAGAATCAGAACTTTTACTCCCCTCAGACATATCCCTCCTATCCCAACCAAAATGTTGTTATGAATGCTGCCGCCCAGAGCCGTGTGTCCAATTCAGTGACACCTAAGAACCAGCAATTGACAGGTCTCCAAGGTTCGTGCTATAATCAGGAGATGGTGGTCCCCAGGCCCCCTCAAGGACGGAAACCTCTCAGCCGCCAGAACAGCCTGTCACAGGCAGGAGGGGGATACCTTGGCAGCCCACCCCACCTCAGCCCCGTCCACTCCACTTCCAGCCCGAGAAGAGGGCTTCGACTTCCTCCAGTCCAGCATCCCCAGCACCCTCAAAATGAAATGTTCTCTCCCTCCAACAACAACATGTACTATTCGGGTCAAATAAACATGGATGTGGGCAAACAAATGGAACCCCAAAATGGACCTTGCCTTAGCCAGCAACACAGTATGGGGCCCAGCCTGGACCCTGCAGGAGGAACAAAGTCTGGCCCCGTGGCTCCCTATCCAGTGTCTGGCCCCATTTCGAATGCCTTAGAAAACCTAGACTTGGACAATGCTCGTATAGACTTCACTTCCATTATCGATGACGCTGATACTTCTTCATTTAGTCCAGTCAATAATCCCCTTCAGGGTCAGCCAGGATCTTCGTCACAGGCTTCCTCCCGCCTCACCACCCCGCAGACGTCTGTCAGCCTTGCTCCGGGCTCTGGCCTGTCAAACATGGCTGTGGGTGACATGACATCCATGCTTACCTCACTGGCTGGGGAGAATAAGTATCTGAACACTCTGTCTTAAAGGGACCATTTGGCAGCTAAGCACTCATTTAGGGTAACAATCAAGCAATGCCTTTGACTTTTCAGTTGTTTTAAAAACTCTAGTTCTGTCGCATAGAGTGATAGCTCCTTGTACAGTGCAAGAAAGTTCAGTTAGTTTAAGTCAAAAATGTTTGAATGGAACATAATATGAAATGGATCAACAGCATGTGCTATTTTCTATGTACCCCCAAATACCTTTGTGCATAAAACTCAACTTGCCTGGATTTTGTAGAATCAAGGACTTTGTCACTCACTGAACACCCATGTAAAAGGGGTAATGGCATATTTTACTATGTTTTGGTTGGTTTAGGTCTATTCACTGGTTAAAATATTATGCAAATCCCCATTTAAAAAAAAAAAACTAACAAAAAACTTAAAGCCAAAGGTGCCTAATCACCCCCCACCCCTTACTGCATATTTCCGCTGCTGCCTTGGTACTCTTTTTTTCTGTGCCTTAGTGTAAGACACAAAATTGTACGCCTGATGTGAAATGATGATGCTGATCTTTTTCTGAATAGGCATTCCAGTCACAAAGGGCTTACTTAAAGTGAAGCAGAGAAGGATACGTGTAAATACATCTTATATATATATATATATATATGTATATATATATATATATATATATATATATATATATATCTATATATATATATATATATATATATATATATATATATATATATATATATATATATATATATATATACAAAATTATGTATATATGACAATGAGGCATTGGATAGTTATCCCCTGTCTTCTGATAGTCTGCTTAAATTCTGAAGCCCAGTGTTCAATGGACTGGATGTTTGTGAAATGGTTGTTTGAAAAGATGAGAAAGCTAGGCTTTTAACAACTGAGAAATTATTTCTCTCTGCTACTAAATATACTTCTGTATTGCCTAGGATTTGCTCCTTTTCAGGAACAACATCGTCTGTACCAGTGATATATCAGTATTTCTACATATGCACAAATACAAAGCAGATACACTCACTGTGTCCCTGCAGGTGCGCCCACATACAGACACTCAGGACTTGTTTTGAATCTTTCGTGTGTATGTTGTAATTGCCTTTCCAGACAGAGAGTTTGCACTCTACATGTTTACTGTAAGTGTTCCTAAAGCAGCTGTTTACTTGTTTTTCTCAGTTGTGTTATAACAGAATGTGCCTGCCCTTTCAAAGGTACATAAAACGAGCAAAGCTCAAGTATAATGTGTATTAACAATCACCTCCACATGGCAACATGTGTAATGTATTCAAGCCGTTGCTCAAAATCAAGCCAACCTACGACTCATACGTCACTCTGCTGAAGATGATGGTTATTGAGGCTGTTTAATGAAATCTAACTGAGCTGGTTTGTACCTGTTCACGTGGAATAGTTGTCTACATTTCAGATACTGAGGTACATTTATAGTACAGTGCTGCTGCACTTTGGCTCTAATCCCAAACAGGAGTTAAATGAACAATTCTGCATCACTAATTGTGGGGATCAGTAAGCCTAAATTTGATCAACTGCTACCACTGTAGTTAAATAAGCATTGTATAGGTACAGAGAGGTACTTTGTGCAACTGTTGAGCTGTATCCCAGGAAGTAAGCTGCAGCTCGTTGTGTGTTTATACTGTGGCTTTGCACTGACTACAGCACTGTGTGGAAAGATCTCTTACGGCTATTCACATGAACCTCATTGTAATGTCATTCAAAAAAAAGAAAAAACTTCTGCAGTATTTTTTAGACACTTATTCGAAAAAGCTTCTGAGTTTGCCTATGCTCAGTGGGGCCACATTAAAGTTTTTTTTTTTTGTTAATCATTTCCTGTTTAAGCATAACATAGTAATGTCACTTCAGTGTTTGCCAAGCATTAGCACAAATGAATATTTCTTCATTTTGGAACAAGTGCACCGCCTACCAAAGACATTTAAAAGTCACAGAGGAAAAGATGCACAAGCAGAGTATTATAACTCAACATTAACACTAGCAATAAGTACATGAACATTGATTGTTAGTGCTGTTATCTAGAATGTATGACATGTTTTGTACAAAATCCTTTTATATTAATGAACTTTATGGATGTTGTCTTCCATGTGTGTGTGTGTGTGTGCGCGTGTTTTTTTTTTTTTGGTAACTGTCATCCTTCATTCTGACTTTTTTGCTGGCAAAAGAATATCACCTTTAGTAACAGAAAGCTACAATATTAGCAATAACTATAATAGATAAAAGTGAGTGTTATATTTTGTGTACAATTTTCTACATTTTTATACATATGTGCTATATTTTACATTTTTATGAATAAACGTGCAGTTTGAGATGGATGCAGGTTGTCAGTTTTTTTTTCTTTGTGAGCTCTGTACTCAAAAGCTGATACGTCTTTTTTGCAGTACAAAATTGCTGTAATGAGCCAAAAGGTCTATTTTAGCATCAGGTGATGCTGTAATTTTAGGATGCATAATTAATAATCCTGATAATATTCCTGGTTAACACAAGTGTACGACTTCTGGTCTTGATAAATGTTTTTTCTATGCCTGGAGGACTTATGCAGTAACTCCTTTTCTCCCATAGAGTGCAGTACAGTCTATGAATGAGCGCGCACACGTTTCAGTTTCATTCACTAAAGGTGTAGCTCTCATAGCATTACTTCAGTGCTACTCAATTTGTTTGCATTGTCAGTAACTGCTGTAATTTGTTGGAACTTTGCATAATTTTATCTTAAAATTAGGTATCAAGAAGGATTTTATCTCATTCCATCCTTTCCTTTGCTTTGTCCTATGGACCAATTGGAACAGGCTTTGTTATTAATATGAATTAGACCTCACAGCAGCCTGTAGTGGGCTGCCTGCCAAGATTAAGTGGAGGAGCATTAAAAGTGGCTGCTTCAGGTGACGTCAGTGCCTGGACGGACTCTCTGTGGTCAGTGGGGCCTGGCACTGTGGGTTGTTGAATGCTGTAAGAAAGAAAAACTACACAAATGTGGCTTGTAAAAATATTATCAGCGACAGTCTGTGCCTTAAATTACATCATATTAAAGGGTGATGTGAAACTATGCCTAGAAATAGAATTACAAGCAAACATTAATAAATATCTCTAACTGTAGCTCCATATCATTTTGTCCTTTAAGATGAAGTCATGTTTATGTGTCCTCGACATCATTATGGTACTATGGTGGTGTCATGTAAAGTTCAGCCAAGGAGTAACTCTTCCCCTCAATTTAAAGCTTGGCATAAGACAGCCATCATGTTATTCCTAGGACCCATCTTTCCATCAGGACAGCCACTTCTGTCCATTGCACTCATGTGAAATATACAAATAAAAAGTTAAATTAACCTAACTGATTATCAAATTGGGTAATTACACCACAGTAGCAATAAAATAATTTTTCATCTATAACTATGTGCTGGTTAAAACAGTATTTAAGGACAGACGCCGACAAAACAGAATACATGCTATGATGTCACTAACCAGAGAAAGGTCATTTAAACCTGGTACTTTCAATCCGGTCAAGTATTATATCACTAAAATAGATCAGTTTTAACATACTGAACTGTAGATGTCAAATTTTAGGAGGAAATCCAGTAAAATACAGTTTAGACTAGAAGTTTATATTAAGTTTTACAAAAAGACATAAATGTTTTTTGTTTGTTTGTTTGTTTTTTTTGTTCTTCTTCTTCTTTTTTTTTTAACTCTATGATTGACTGTGCAGTTGTGCAAACCTTCCTTGTTTCTGGTCAGTTAGGGTTTTTCTTTTTTTGCTTCATGTACACTAAGTTGGAGGTGACCTTAAACTGTTTGGGGATTTCTACATGATGATGTTTTGCCATTAGAAGCTTCTGATAGGCTAAGTGACATCATTGAAGTTGATTGGAAGCACAACTGTGGACTTAATTTAAGGGGAACATATGAAGCAAATCAAATTTTCTGGGCTTGAGAGCACACACACACACACATACACACATATATATATATATATATATATATATATATATATATATATATATATATATATATATATATATATATATATATATATATATATATATATATATGCACACACCCAAAAAAATTGCTTTGAAGACATGTCATTCCGTGAGTAAATGGTGCATCCGTTGCACCTCGGAAGTCAGTTGACCTACCTTTCATTTAGACTTCAAAAAAATGATAATAACTTTTCAAAAAAAAAGGGCAAAATATGTCTCCTGCACACCTTTTTACACAAGGGTCTCATTCATGACATCATGGGGGAAAGGATTAAACCAAGGCATCAGGAGAAGAATGGCGGACCTTCAAAAGTCTTGTTCATCCTTGAGTACGATTTCCAGATGTCCTGTGTTCATCTGCTCAAACAACAATACGTAAGTATAAGCACCAGGGGAGCACACAGCCATCAGGCTACTCAGGAAGGAAACGGCTTCTGTGTCCCAGAGATAAAGGTGCTTAAGCACAAAATGTGCAAATGAACCCCAAAACAGCAACGAAAGAGCTTGTTAAAATACTGTCCTGAAACTGGCAGGACAGTATCATCATCATGAATAAAACCCGTTCTGTACTGACGTTAGCTGGAAGGCCACGCGTTGAAACAAGGCCAGTGCTCCAAAACTGCCAAAAACACAGCCAGATTACAGTTTGCACCTGCACATGGCAACAAAGATCTGAATTTATGGAGATGTGTTTTGTGGTTTGATTCTTTGGACATCATGATCATAGTTATGCTTTGAAGAAAAAGAGAAAAGCTCAGAACACAACCCCAACTATGAAGTATGGTGGGTGGCAGTATCATGTTGTGGGTTTTTTTTTTTTTTTTTTGCTGCAAAACACATTGGTACGCTTCACAAAATAGATACCATCACAACGAAAGATAATTATGAGGATATATTGAAGCAAAATCTTAAGAGATCTGCAAAAAAGTTAAAGTTTGGCTCTTTTTTTTTTTTTTTTTTAACAATAACCCCAAACATACCTCCAAATTAGCTGTGAAGTGGCTTAGGGACAACAAAATAAAGATACTGGAGTGACCCTCACAAAACCCAGACCTCAGTCCAACAGAAAAAGAAAAAACAAAAAAATCAGGGTGGGTAGCAATGAAAAGGCATGTTTCAGCAAGAGGGTCCACAAACTTCAGTCAGTCACACCAGTTCTGTCCAGAGAAATGGGCAAAAGTTCCAGCCAGATAGTGTGACGAGCTTATGGAGGGCTAACCAAAACGATCGAGCCAAGTTAAACAGTTTAAAGGCAGTTCTACCAAATACTAACCAAGTGTATGTAAACTTCTGATTCTACAAATAAAAAAGGTTTCTGAGGGAATCCTGACTGAACATGGAGAGAAAAATGATTTATATTTCTTTTTGGAAACTGTATGTAAACTAATGGTCGCAGCTGTGTTAAACCTAATTACATGTGCCATAAAATCTAGATATAAGTCACACACTTATTCATTTTCATAACTAATTTCTTTATTCGCTGTCACTAACATTCTGTTGTGTTTGTCACGGTTAGCCTAAAAACTGTTCTGCAGTAACTAAGCAGACTTTTAAAAACTGTTGTCAACCTTTACTTTCTACAGTGTTGGCTCATGTTTGGTTCAGGGGCCCCAATGTGCTTAGACTATACTGGCATTGTGGTGTTGTGGCATGGCACAGAAGACTCAGGCCAGCCACGACAGACTGGCAGTGATACTAAAGCTGACTCATTTGCTCCAACGCAAGGGGAAGTTTTCCTGACGGACTACTGATTCGCAATCTGGCATATCCACATTTGTCATTTCAAACAATAGCTCCGTTTCCACAAAGGAGCCACATCGGGTGTTTGGAGGAGGGGCGAGCTGGCAGAAGGCGAAAAGGACACTTACAAGTCACATTTTTTATAGCTACATGTGTAATGCACACATTTTGGAAAATCTCAGTGCAAGAAAGAGCTCGTGTTACCACCTCTGCGGGCCCACACCTTGTAAATTTTGAAGAGGTCACCATTTAATTGTATCAGTTTGAGGTGTTCAAAATATGTGAAACACATCAAAAGTGATGTGGTCATATGGAAAATGTCACCCTTGTAATGAGGTGCACATAATTGATTTGATGTAGGCTATAGTTTTTAGAAGCAATGATGGAACTGGAACTGCTAACCCTGGTGTGCTGTTTTGTGTTTTTGACGATTGGTCTGTTGAAGCCACATTACTGGAGGGGTGTGGGTGTCAGGGATGACAGGACTAATAGGTACATTCGTCGCAGAGAAAGTAGTTTGCAATAAGGAAGGGACACAAACGTCAGAGTTGACAGGCTAGAAGATAAGAAGTAAATTTACATGGCAAACATTTTTTTCTTTCATTTTCACTGTGTTTTGTGTCGCGGTTAACACCTCATACATAAACACAAACATGTAGAAGAGATGACTGTGTACTTATTATGTTTCATGCATTTCTCAGGAAGGCTTAGATGATGTGGATGTATCGCAGGTTGACGGGAAAAAAAGATCCACATCTTTTAGTAAACGCTAAGGTCATGTCCCACAGACCTGAATGCCACACAAAGATTAGCTTGCTTTGCTATCTTTTTTTACTAGAATCTTTCTTGACATAATGACACAAATGTCAGATCTAAATCACATTGATGTTCACTGTTTTGTTTATTCAAAATTAACATTTTGGAAATGACTCAAACCTCAGGCCAAAGCATTTTTTATAGGTATACAATGTTCCTGATAGCTTTTGTGTCTGTTTGTGTGTGTTGTGTGTGTGCTTGTTGTTGGAATACAGTCTATTCTGAAATAAACAATATAAAATGTTATGTGGAACTGATGCAAAAGTGCTATCACTTCTCTGCAATGTGATCCCCACTTCTACTGTTACAAAGGGAAATGGAAAAATAAGAACAGAGTTTTTCAGATGCAAAGAAGTGAGCACAATAATGACTTTTTTCTTTCTTGTCTGGCCATTCAGAAGGGGCCTTTTCTTTTCCTTTGTCACTTAGCTTGGCATATAATTAACTCCTGTTTAATATGCTGTGTAAGGGCTCTCCTCCCCACGCAAGAAGCTTTGAACCCCGAGACCACAGACTGGGACAAAACCCCAGTGGGACTGCTTCCTCTTTGTGTGAGAGTATGTTGTTTTAAGAAGACAGAAGAAAACTTAAACTATACCACCACAGCTCTGCTGAATTCGTAGAACTTAAACATCCAACATACCAACTGTGGCTGTAGTTTCTCAGTAAATGTGCATCAAAGAGCAGCAGGCTTTTTAAAAGGAAGATTGGGATTAGTTTTGGCCAACATTAACAACAGATCTGCAGGGACAAAAAAAAAAAAAAAAACATTCTGATTCAGGACAAAACGTTGTGTGAGATAAAGATCACTTGATTTTTATTGAAAACTATCCATGTTAGGATAAAAAAAAAAAAGCTCCTAGGAGCTCTGCAGCTACTCTGCATCTCTGTGACCCTCATCTGTAGCAAAGTTTATTGCCCCTACCTCATCCACCTCCTCTCCTCCCTCTCCTGTGTCCATCCCACCACAAAAGGCCAGGATGACCCCTCTGTCCCTCTCTTTCTTCGGCCCCCCCATTCCCTCCCCACCTTCAGGATGCTTTCCCTTCCAGAATCCATTAAAGAGACAAACCAGCAGTCATGATGCTGAATGAATAAAAGGGCCCTGTCTTCTGTTTTTCCCATTGTGGACTGATAATATATGTGTTGTTAAAAGCGGCCAGTGGGGAAAAGGCAATAAATTGAAATGATGCAATCTTCATTAATATACATGGAGGCACTGAAGTTGTCTGGGATTTTGTTGTGTTTATGGCTTTTGTTTACCTTATATAGCTGTTAGACGTTTGAGATCATACTTGTGTGTTGGAGAATAATAATTGAGAGTCTGTTTATGTTAACTTCTCGTGCAGTTTCGTTAAAGGTGGGAGTAGATAGTTGCCCTTTTACTACTCTCTTTAATTTACTTAATCTGCGTCACAGTGTCAGATCCCTGTTTGTTTACTCCCCATAGATTCTAGCAGCGCCCATTATGCACCGTGAAAAGCTACCCCGGCTGGGGCTTATTTGGCAGAGCTACTGGGGGTGGGGGGGTCTCCAAGGTGGGGGTCCTGCGCGCTGCGTTAGAGGTTTACTTCGGGATGTTTTTTTTTTTCAGTTGCAAAACAGATTACGGTCCAGGTTGCAACACAAAGGACCGTCAATGCACCACTTCCTCCAGTCATCCAGGGGTGAATGGGGCGCAGGACGGGGTCCACTCCAGGGTGCTCAGGCGCAGGTGCGACGTTGCAAATCAGGCAAACCATAAAAACATGAGGAGGGGGGGTAGTGGAGCGGAGCGGAGCGCGCACATACCTGTTCCCATTAACCTGCTCGCTCGCGCCCGTAGATGTGGAGAGGTGGGTGAAGAGTGTGGACTTTTCTGATCAATTACAGAATGAATTAAATACTCTTAGAAAATGATCAGATTCGACTCCTCATCTTGGAGCAATGGCTCTTATAAGTTGTGTTTCCACAGCAATGTTCCATTATATGGAGAGAGAATAAAAACGACAGCGCGACTCCTTCTCTGGAAAAGCAGCAGTGTGGAATAAACTATCAATAGATTCGCTTCTACGGTCACGCGATATGAGCGGCTCTCGCTCGCCTTCCTACTTTGAGGAAGGTGTAAGTTTACGATGCCAAGCCTGACCTCCGGGCCAGCCTCTGCTGCTGACATCACCTCCCCGCGTCTCGTCGCCTCCGCCTGGAGTCCCATCAAGGTCTGAGTCTCCCGCTGTGACCGAAGGCGATGCGTCAACACCATTCAGTCTGAGGCAGGGACTCAGGACGCACGCTCGCTCTGCTGCCCGGGACCACTTTACCCAATAATAACAACAACCAAAAAAACAAACAAAAAAAAAAAAAAAAAAGGAAGAAAAAAAAAAACGCGGCGATGACAGAGGAAAGCAGGGGAAAGCGCAGGAAACAAGCCAACCCGAGGAGAAACCAAGGTAAGAACCGCGCAGCGCTGCAAAGTTTCAAGGAGATGGTAAAAGATGCGCTCGCTGGCTCTGGATTTCCAAAAAAGAGAACTGACTTTGAACATTGCTCTCTCCGTCGAGCCTCTTGCTGAACAGAAATAGTTTCTGACTTAGTGGCCTGTGAGGCTTTGCGGGACTGTAGATAAGCAACCGGTTCTGTCCAGGTTGGGATGATTCTACCTGGACTCCTACCTGCTCAGAGCCTTCCAATAACGGCGCGAGGTAGTTCCACGTGGAAAAAAAAAACAAAAAAACTGCAACCTGCACCTTCACGCGCTTTTTGGTAAATGTGTCGTTCTTTGTGAAATTAGATACATCGTTCATTTATATTTGAAATAGATTTTGTTATTTTACAAGCAAAATATTTCTTTTTTTGCAACACATTTTCCACTTTAGAGAAGATTCAGTGTTTCTGTGAGTCTTTAGCTGCGTTGCATTAAATAAAACATGTCCAAAATTATAACTTCATAGGAGTTTGCTCTTTTATTATTGCAATAAAGATTCTGTTTGTTTTTTTTTAAATCGCCAGTGTGTCGCTCTGCAGCATGCCATGACCTTTTTCACAGGCTCTTGTTTTGGCATGTTCCAAATACAGCTGCTTTTAGGAGCTGTTGGTTCAATAAAAGACAATGTACTGCATGTAGTGGAATGAAAGAACAAACCCTTCTAAGAATAAGAATAAATTAGAGTCAAGAATCTGTTGAGGTTTTGAGGCAAATCTCTAACTAACCAAAACTAGGCCACATTGATAACAAAATAACAAATATTCAAAAAAAAAAAAAAAAAGATGAGGTATTTTGTTTCCTTTATTAAATCCCAGGGTTTAAAAAGCGAGCTGCTATTCTGCACATTTAAAAATGCTCAATGTTTCTGTTTTTCTCACATAGCTGACAATCACCTTATCAGGAATTAGTGGTCGCTCAGTTAACCTTAAGGCTTCAGATGATGTCAGTTATCAGTTTCTGTGAATCTACTTCCTACTTCAGTTCCGAGAGGAACTTCTAGAGAGCACTCCGAATTTAGAGACTTTGTCGAGACTTTGTCCTGCATGCATCAGGCTGTGCTTCTTTTAGTGTGTGACTCTGAACTCTCACAAACACATGTGAGGGTACGCACACCTGCAGGCTGATGCACATTTAACATCATATTTGTTCTTCTTGCCTTCTCATGAGGACTGAAAATATATGTTAGAATCAAACCCTACTCCCTGAACCCCAAACTCTGAAATCATCCGCAGCATCGTACAGAGAATGTTTCTCAGGCCCTAAATTTACCTTCCAATCCCATTTTAATTAACCTTAAAACCTCATAATAAACCTATTCTAAATAGTGCAAATAATAAAGGAGTGCATGGCTCATGCCTTTGATTCTTTGCAATGAAGGCCATTAATATGACTGTACATGAAACTTTAAATCCACTGAAATATAAGAAGTCATTTTGTTCTTGAAAAAAAAAAAAGATTTTATGCATGAGCACAGTGAAGGTTCTCTGAAGTTTCATGAAAGCTCTTACAAACCCTGGCATGTTCTTCTGTGCCTCGAACTGACAGGTAACTATTCGCAGTAAGGAGTCAGTTTGCTTGTTTATTAGCTGGCTGTAAGTGCTTCCTCATTTTATCTCGAAAGGTGTGAAGCTGAGCCGAGTGTCACCAGGGCGAGATCCTCTCTGGCCGCTCAGCACTAACGGTTGCTCGTGTGTCTGTGTGTGTGTGTGTGGGTGCCTGCGCACACATGCACACTCTCACCTTTGACTGTCACATAGCAGTTTGTCGACCAACTGCACTCCATTTTGCAAATCAACAGCGGCACACAACCGTGAAAGCTAATCAGCTGAGCAGCACATTAACCGACGAGGACCTGTCACTTATCAGAAAACCCACAAAAAAAAAAAAAGAAAAAAGAAGAAGAAAAAACTGTCCAGTTCCTTCAATTCCTGTAACCACTGCACTGGAAAGATAATCATCACCTGCAGCTGATTTCTTGTAAAATTGAAGGCATGGTGGGATTTGGAGAAATGAAGATTCAAACATGAACGTCAAAAAAAGGAAACAGATTATAAATTGATAGGTAGCTGAGCATCAGATACTGTTTAAAAGTCATGCTGATGAATGCTTCCTTCATATATATATTTATATATATAAATAACTAGCATTTGGGTATCATAACTTCATGAATTGTTAGTGATTTTCCCTGTTAGGCGCAGCCCTTATACAGAGCATATGCTACACATGCACTGAAAGCATGTGAAAACTTTGTGCGAGTGGGTGTGTGATGTGTGTGTGCTGCGTGAGCATCCTCATGTCAGCGTTGAAATGAGCGCTCTAAAGCTGTGTGCAGGATTTGGAATGTGAACAGGGAGTTAAAGGTCCTTGATAAAACCAAATGAATTTGGCAGGCTCCAGTCAGAAGACAGCGATTTGGGGATCTTTTCCAAAACCAGAAGAAAGAGGAAAAACATAGGCTGACTTTTCTTCTCTCTCCAAGGCGCCTATTGATTATGTCTCCGTCTCCCCCAATAAAACCGTCAATGTTCAGCAACATAAAGCGATGTGAGGAAATTACGGCTCCTTCATTCCTGGCAGATTGGAAACAGTGCTGACATCAAGGGAGGAAACATATACATTTGAAATGATAACCTGAATTAATTGGTTGCAATTAATCAACTCCTGTTGTGACTTCTGTCTCCATGGGGTCATAAAGTGCCTTTGCACGGCAGCACTTGTACTTATGTGGCAGAAAAAACTGCATCGGAATTTTACGTTAGAGTTAGGCTTCTAATTTTGTAACTTTTGACAGATATCTCAAGAAAATCACATAATTTCAGTTGCATCATGAGAGCTTTTACTAAGTAACCCATACATGTGCACTCTCTGTACTTGGATTTCACAATAATACTAACTATTCTTCACTGTTAGCAGAAGCAACACTGTTTTGATTCCAGTTTTTATTCACTACAAAAGTCACTCATAGTGATGTTTGTTTATTCAAAGTTTAATTGATCATATCTAAATATATACAGACTATCTATCAAGATAGAAACATAGCACACAGTGATAATGTTAGAGGTAGGCTGATTAATTCCATGTCCAATTGATCAGTTGACAGATTATTGACCATTTTTAAAAAAAAATAATTGACATCGGCCATGGAAAATCCCATGTTGGTAAACCTCTAGATGATATGTACACAAAATAAAACCACACAATGTTCAGAATAAAATGACTCTACGAGCCAAAGTCAGTATTTAGAGTGACCTCCCTCAGAACCAAGCACAGATTTAACTCTTAAAGGAGACCGTCCCATACAGATGTTTGTAGGGAGATTAATTAGGATTCCTTTCTGTTTAGGTTTAAGAGAGCCAGGTTCTTCTATTTTCTATTTCTGTCTTATGGAAAGTCAGTATGGATGTCATTAAAACGGTGATAAAGCAACAAGACCAGGGTTGTCTTAGAGTTTCTCCCAGCGCTCTAATTCTTCAGATTTACCAGAGTGACATCTGCACCGGTTAAACTTATCAAACCTTTCAGTCTGATGTTACAGGACTGTGTTACATGCACACCCTCACATCTTATCTGTTCGCGTCGTCTCTCTCTTATGTGTTTTGTTACTTCATTAAAAACCTCTCTATATTGTTGAGTGGATGTGCCTTTTTTAAGAGAGAGCTCTCCCTCTGTTTCCCTCTCTCCCTTTCTCGTTTTCTCCTTTTTTCAAGTGCCAATTTATTTCAACTCCTTTCCCCTTTTCTTCTTTCTCCTTCATTGATTTCCAAACCCCAGTCTTTGTATGCAGCTGGGGCCCAGCTGTGTGTCTGTGACTGTGCATGTGCATGCATACGTGCATGTAAGTGTGTGTGTGTGTGTGTGTTTGTGTGGGTTTTTCTGGCACGGCGCTGCCGCAGTGAGCATACCACATTGTACACTAAGGACTCCAGCAACAAAAAAGAGGGGGAAAAAAGAGAAAGAGAGAGGATGGGGTGAAGGCATTGGAACGTTAACGACTGACGCTCTCACACTGTACAGAGTGGATGGGGCCGAGCCTTTTGGACCCGCTTTAATGGCAGATGTAGCGGCGCTCAGGGATGAGGGGTGGGGAAGACCGAGACAGCAATGTAGAGCCGAGGCACCACAGTTTATTACCGGGACTCTTCAAGGGGCCCGGCTGAGGCGTCAGAAGCGGTGGGTGGGAGGAGGCAGAAGACAAGAGGAGGATGACAGAGATGGGGAGCTGATGGGGTTGACAGGTCTGAAGACGGCGAAAGCAGTAATCCAGCGTGAGAAGACAAGAGGAGTTGAGGGTTATGTGAGGGCAGTGGCGGAGGAGGCAGGATGGGTGACAGAACGTGGGACTGCTGAAGTTTCCTCTCTTGTTCTTCACTCGTCACACAATTCGCCCATGTTGGTCTAAGTGTTTAAAGCCCCATCCCCACAGCAGTGACGGGGAGTCCCTTGATGGAGTCCCTCTTTGTATTGCTCACATCTTTTTTTAATAATTTCTGATTCCGATGTTTGAAATGTAGCCACTGCAGTTCCAGTCCTTGATGTTTAACTTTATGTTCCTGTGCATGGCTGACACACTGGTAGTCCCCTCCAGAGGGAATTATTTGGAAAATGGTAACAAAAAGCGCAGCTCAGTGTTTGAAGCACACTTCAAATCGCCGGGGAGTGCTTGCAGAAATGCGAATTTGATTCAAACAAACACCCTCTGATCCCTGAGTAGAAGAAAACCTCATCCAGAGTGGTCATGAATGTCATTCAAAATGAAATGTCATGATAAACGTTGATGAGGCAGCGGTGAGCACAGGACTTAAGAAGAAACATAAATGCCAAGTGTATATTACACTTTTAAACCGTTAAGATAACATTTGTAACCACTGACCTTCTCACGTGTGTTCGTGTGTTCAAAAGTGCCTATTTTCTTGTCACACATTCAACACCAATGGTATTTCTTGCAGTTTCTTAATCATAGGGAACTTCTCTTTTCTCATCAAAGATATTGTACCTGATAAAATAGGTTTTCATAGTGACAGATCTGTTTCCACAAATTGACGCGTTTCTCTCTTGACATTTTCCATATGCAGGGTTATTATTGTGTTCTTTGTCATTGCTTTGGCAACACTCCGAGCTATTAAGTCTATTTGCGGGTCTTCCTTTGTTGGAGACAGACTGGGCTTGTGTGTTTGATATGCTGCACATGGTGGACAGAAGAAAGAGGTTAAAGCTCTCCAGATAGGCAGGCTCACTGCACACAATTTATAGATATGTGCTGTTTTATCACACCTCAAATTAAATTTGGAAACCCTGCTTCAGCTGTCATGTATTACAAGGGCCAGATGGGTGGCAGAGCGGGAAAGAGGAGATGTAGAAAAAACCAGAGGGGGAGACAGGCAGAAGGGCCCACTTTACTGACCAGAGAGTGTGTCGGTATTTACAAATGAAGAGACTGTAGATACAGTCACCATTTAAATGAAGAACCGTTTCATTTGTGGTGTGTAGCACAGCAAAAGGTGTAAAGAGGGGTTGTTCCTTCTTCTTTTTTTAGTTTTGACTCTGCATTGATCACCTCTGAGGCATAAGCACATCACACCTGCGTGGAAGAAGTGTTTGCGGATTCATCTGTTTCACACAGTTTCTTTTTTTTTCGAACTTCCTTTGCATCTCTTTCCAGTCATTCCTCTCATTTTTGCAACCGTCTCTAGGTCTAAGTTTGTTCTCATCATTTATTCAGTGTATAAAGCAAAGCAACCATTTTGTCCAATGTACATGGCCAATTGAGCTTATGATACGACAGCATCAAAGTGCTAATAATAATGTTTAACCGTGCGTTACGTGCACTTTCTGATTACTAAAAAACAACGGAGTCATGTTTCCAGACGCTAGAACGGCAGTAGATAGAATAAACATGTTATCCTCATGAGTTAGAAAAGGAACCGCTGACAAGGATGAAGGAGGTTTTTTATGGTAAATGTAGTTTTATAAAAAGGCATTACTAGACCAACCAGCCGAAAACATTGAAACCACCTGTTTAATAATGTGTAGGTTCCCCGAATGCCAACAAAACAGAGCGTGGAGTCTTGCTGGGGATCGTGCTGAGCCCAGGGTTATTCCAGCAGGGTAACGCATTGTGACACAATGATCAAGTTATTTACTTAATCTACTTATGGTTTTAATGCTCTAGCTAAATAGTATTTGCAACATAATGTCATCTACAGTAGGATGTGAAAAATATAAGACTGAAAGACTAAATAATTGAGATAATGATGAAATTAAGCATTCAATTAAGCATTTTGTTCCGTTAGTTTCTGCATTTTTTTAAATTACGTTTAGTATGAAGTCAGTATTATTAAGGCATTAAATGCTTAAGAAACAGTAAAAATATCTAATAATACCCAACAGAGTTATGACTTAAGTCTGCTAGTTTTGAGCATTCATTCCCTTAAAAAGGTCGAAATCTCCACATGCATTGATGATTTACTGTCCACATGGTGATTTTTTTTTCTTGTCTAGCAAAATTATTGCTCTAACACATTTATAATATGCTTAAGTAATTTTCCACAATTGCCCAATGCCACCTGGCACATCAAAGAGATTTTTTTTTTTTAATTTAACCTTTATTTAACAAGGAAAAGCACATCAAGGAGATGGCTCTCAAGGAAGGAAGAGAGTTCCAAAGTCTAAACTGACAAATATATATCCTGTCAAGGAATATATATATATATATATATATATATATATATATATATATATATATATATATATATATATATATATATATATATTTTTTATTTTATTTTTTTGTCAATCTCCAAAGTTAAACGCTGCATCCTCGGTACACATGTAACAACATGATCTGTTCAATCCATCATCGTGACTTTCATCTGGAAACAGCCACCGGTGCGTCTGTCAGGCCCGGTGAGAGAAAAGTAAAAGTTGGACTGACAAGTGAGGCAGAGGTGAGAATAACCAGCCTTCTCCTCCTCTCGCTCTCTGTCTTCCTGTACCTGTGATCACCTGGTTCTACCTTCACCTGACCCGCACATTGCACTACCCGTACACACACGGGCATCCACACACTGACAGTGATAATGTACATACGTGGAGTTACCCGGTTGGGGGTGAACACATTCCTTCATGGGTAGAACATCCATCCATCCTATTTTCTATACCCTCTTCTTCCTATTCAGGGTCACGGAGGTCTGGGGAAGTTTCCCCCAGCTCTCATTGTTTAAAAGGCAGGAGTACATTCTGGACAGGTCAGAGAGAACACATGTCTGAGGTTTTCATGCTCACCTGTAACAGTCGAGGGTTTAGGTGTTAAAAATATCTTGATCAGTTCAGCTCCCTTCATGCTTGCTCCCTGTGTTTCAAACTCTCACTGAAGTAAGGATCCACTTTGTGTCAGATAGTTTTAGAGCCAGTGAGCGACTCGCTCCTGCAGATGTTTCTCATGAATTCGTTAATTTATCAGTCAATAAGGCGAGCAGCGCATATCTGATTAAAATGCACTGAAGATTAACATTAATAAGCACGCTAAATATTTTTTTCTTTCTCTTTCTTTCGTTTTTTTTTTGTTAAATGAGGTTAACATATCTGGAATTGCTTTCAGGCCTGATCATTACAAAACACAGTGGTCATGCTCCATCTCCATTTCTGACTCCAAATTAACCTTCAGCTCATAATTAATCCTTATCGTACATAAAGACAGGCTCCAAACATCGGAAGCATTTCTTGCTAGAAAGGAAGCAGTGCAGTGTACGCTGGTCCACTCTGTCTTTTATCAGCACGTGACGATCTTGAAGATAGTCGTATCTACTTTAAAGACGTTCTTACGGTCCATGACAGGTTTAGGTATTGCAAAACTGGGGAAGGTTTTTAAATTAAAAAGGCAGACACATGCAAATAAAAATTAATAGGCAAGCGGTAAAACATTTTTTTAACGGTACCTGGATAAATATCTTTTTCTTTGTGGCTGTGTGTTTAATTTTGGTAACCGTGAAGTCATGATTTTAAGTCATGAGGTAGCCATGTCAGAGGGACGTAGCTTCATCTATATGATACAAATAATAAGCAGGTGTGAATGTGTCCAGGCCTCGTACTGGCTTATGGCCCTGAAGATCCTTGACTCCTTCCGCTGTCTCTTCCTTTTTCACTTTTTTGGTTATCATTTGTCACTCCTCTTTATTCTCTGTCTCTCTTTGTGTTCTTTGTCATCTCTTTGATCCTTCTTTATCTGTTTCTGTGTACCTCGAATTCTCCTCACATTCACTGTTTCTCTTTTTTTTTTTTTTTTTCATTTGTATCCACCACTTCTCGTCTGTTCTTCTCTCTTTCCATGTATCCATCATCTGCTCCTCCCAGCCTGGACTCCCCCGGCCCTGTACGGTCGTCGTCGTGCCCCCCCGCCTCGCTCCTTGAGCGCCTCCCCTGTCCCACTGACACCACACGCTGCTCCCATCCCCCGAAAACCACTTCAAACACTCAGCGCCATCAAAGACCACAGTCAGTCAGGCAGGCAGTCAGCCAGCCAGCCAGTCAGGCAGCCAGTCAGCCAGCCTTCTGCTTTGACTTAAAATTACTGTCGTCCCAGTCGCAAGGCTGCTTTCCTCTTCTGATACACATCAAAGATCCTCTTAAACTCCCCAAGTTTGCTTTTTAAACGTTTTTCTTGTTGAGTCTTTTTTTATGTACATTATTTCACCGGTTGAGGTTTTACACTCGTTCTCTCTTTCTTTTTGTCTCCCTTTCTTCTTGCCATCATTTTTTTTTCCCCCTCCAACATGGGCCAGGTCAGTAATGACATGCAAACACTTTCTTGTACAGCTCTGCTGTCTTTGCATTTTTTTCCTCCATGACTTTAATTAGTTTCTTTTCTTTCAAGGCGTTGGTTTTGGGCCTTTACACACACGCATTTCAAGCTCAAACTCATATAGGGATGTATGTAATTAATGTGCAGCGCAACTCGTCTTCTGAACGAGAACTTCATAACCACAAAAAGACTAGTTTGATAACGTGTGTTCTTCGTTTCTGGGTGCATTCAAGGACTGAAGAAGTGACAAAAGGAAAGAAGGGAGACAAACGGGACAGAGGGAGAGTAGACGGGGTGTGAAGGCATGCGGGGTACGTTTGTGAGAAAGGAGACAGAAAATAAAACCAGCCTGACACATCTTCTCTGTGTTTCAAAGACTTCGAGGTCACATGTGGTTACCCGAAATGTTTCAGTGTGTCATCCACTCTTGTTTGGAGGTTGTAATGTCAGTGTGGGCCAGATGATGGCGCCACATCTGTATGTTCGCCAGGCAGGAACTGAAGGCATGGTCTAGAGGCCGTGTCTAATTGGGCAAAATGTATTATCATAAAGCCAAGCGTTTGATCGTATTATTGTATTTCTACTCCTTCTTTACTGTTTCTTATTCAGTGGTTGGATTTTAGGCTTAGTTCCATTATAAAAGCAGAGGAAGATTAATGCGTTTCAGGGCACACATGTAGTTTACTGCCTTTGTGTGGTCTACTTCATATTTTAATGTCTTTGAATAAGAATACATTTTGGCTTTCAACGTGGTACACTTCTCCTTCTAAGTGCACGGCATCACTCAAAACACCTCGCTTATGCCAAAGTTTGAAATAGACAAAGCCAGTGGGATACCAGACATATTTGTTTCACCCTCAAAACAGATCTGTAGTGAGTAAACTAAACTCACAGCACAAATTGAACCAACCAAATCCCACATTGCTTAACAGTTAAGCTCAAAGAGAAGTTTTATTTAGCACGTTCCCCTATTAAAAAACTTCAGAACCTTTGTACCCTGTCAGGGAATGTTTTAATATTCAAAAGGAGCCACTATTGTGTGGTTTGTTGCACCAATGTACAAAATAAAGAGCCACATCAGAAGGCTGGAACAGTCCCTGAGCATTTTCATGTGTAAGAAAAAAGAAGGAAGACAAATTTGGAGGGGGGAGACGGGGGTATTTATAGAGTGGTGTGAGAGTCTCTGCAATGACAGGAGCCTAATGAAGTGGAGTTTTGGGTTTTGATTCACAATGTGGTGAGTGCATGGGTCCCTCCGTGACCGTTACTGCATTCCAGCACCGATCCCTCGGCACACGGAAACCAGCGCGGGGAACAGGAGGAGGTGGAGGGCCAACTCCAAATAATGTGTTCCTCTAACCGACCTAACCTTTTGCACACGCACTGGTCTCGCTTCCACTGCAGGGCGAGATGGCAGTGACACCGTGCTTTATACACACACACACACACACACACACACACACACACAGTGTATGAGTAGAGTTTTTCAGTCAGTAATAGTGAGTCACTCACACAGTAAATGACTCAGATTGAACATTTATGCATGACATAGTAGGGAAGTCCAGGATGATGCTGGTCGTGGTGTTTTTTAATTTAGATGGGTGAATAGAAAGTGAATTGTGTGTGAGAATTTCCTGTAGCTGTGCAACGAGGTCAGTGGATACAATCAGAGGCAGTAAGTCGTTATTATTTACATGAACGATCCAATCGTTATTGTGCTTGTCAGGATTCTTTTTAAAAAAATTATATAAATGTATATATATGCTTTTGTATACCCCTTTTATCAAATTTAAGAAACTACATATTTTAAGATTTAATGTATAGGATGAACAAATATGTACGATAAAAAATATCATAGATCTGCAAAATGCAACAGGATATGCACTTTTCTCGCACCAGAAGCCTGAATTTCTCTTCACCATAGTAGATGCAAGCTGGTCCAAAACTGTTTAAGTGACACAACTGCTGGAGCCCACTTGGATTTGCTTTGAAGGTAAAGACAAGAGTCATGGAGTGACATTTCTTCTGTAACTGTCATTGTGGTGGTCGACAGGACAGGTAAACACCCTGGCAGACATGCAGGCAGAAGCACACAGGAAACCTCTAAAAGAGGAAGACCGGCAACCACAAAGGCATTTTGCACACCTCTTAACTCACACCTTGCCTCAATTTGCAAAAAGAAAACAGATTGCATCATTTTTTATTCAATACAAGTCGACAATTCTGTTTGCTGCACAGCTACTTGTCACGCTGGTATCTTTTTTTTTGTTTGTTTGTTTAAGTAGTTCCTCATGTCCATCTTTGTGGTGGTAAAACTACTCAACATAAAGCAGCTACATTGTGGAGCTGCAGTAGATAAAACACATGAATCTGTTAAATTCTCTCCTTCCCATTTTTAGTAAATGTTTTTAGCATTAGTAGAAAACAGCCTGGGAGACAGACAAACACATGTAAAATGAGACGCTCATCCGTTTTGAGCACTCTGTGGTTTGTGTTGGGTTATCTGCGTATCACCTACAGAAATGATACTTGAACTAAAACCAGCACACGCTACATGTTAAAAGATATGATAGCATCTGTTATGAAAGATAGACCTTATTTTAATGATACACTGAGCGCTAAACTAATTATCCTCGTTTTCTGAAACTGAAGTTTTTGCTGAGGTTGTTGTCGGGGCTGTGCTTCGCATCATTTAACGGCGTTACACGCAATAAAAATGTATCATGGATGTGTAAAGGCGTCTCATGAATACACAGACAGGATTTCCCATCCTGTCTCTTGTACTGCACCTTCAAATGATTCGTAGTTTTCTCGCCGCCTCACCTGCAAGTATACGCACCTTTCTTAGTGGTCTAGGCCTAAGTCTTTGGACCCTCTTTTTCCCATCTTTGTTCATTGCCACTATGGTTCTGTCTTTTATTCTCTAAAATGCATACCAATTAGAGCAACTGCAGACTGTAACTGCCCCCAAAAATTCATGTTTTTAAAAGTGCATGTGTCACCAATTAAAGTATTTTTTTCTTTAACTATAACAGTCATAAAGTCAAAACTTCACAATATTTATAGTAGGGCAAAGCAGAAGAAAATGCTTGGGGTTAAAGGTAAAAGATAATAGAAGACAATCGACAACAGCAGACAAGTTGTTATCCTCTCAGCCTCATCGTGAGGTAGATAAGCCTTCCCTGCGACATACACAGTAAGTCACTCCCTTGTGTCTTTGACTGTACCACACTTGAGCTCATTTGCTGTCGTTTTAATCTGCTAGCGTTTGGAAGTCACAGCAGCCTCTGGTTTCAGCTGAGCATACGTGGTTCACTGTTTGATGCAGCAATGTTGACTTGAAGACACTGAGAAACAGATCAGTAGAACTGATATCAGTCTATTTTCAAATGCCTCGGTCCTTCTCGGTGCAGCCATGGCAGCTGTTCGCAGCTCCACAGCATGCTACAGTCTCTGGGGGCACTGCTTTGATTTGCCAAACATCCTCTGAATTTGCAGATATATGAAACTAAATGAAACTAATACCAGTGTATTCACACTCAAAGTGTAACTTGTTGACAAATCAACATTGTGAGTATCGCTGAATGGTTCAGTGGCTTTGAAGCTAATAAAATGCTAAAAGGGGTTTCTTTTTTGTGTCACAGGGGCCCTAATTGAAGAAAATCCTGAGAAGCCACACTGCAACAAAGGCAAAATTGTTTCAATGCTGTCTTTGTTGTCACCGTTTAATGTGCAGATTTGTGTTGCTGTTTGACACCCCTTTGTCCTTGTAGAACTTGTATCGGTATGAAGCAATTAGCTTGGTTTTCAATTATTTGGCTGATTGCTTTGTGTGTCTCTCAAAGGTCAAATGTCCCCCCCCCGTTCCCCAGCTGCACATCTAAGCAAACTGTGGTCTGCATACGGCTCTCTGACAGGGTGGGGTTCACTAATGAACACGACATCTAAAGGCACACAGCCATGACTTCACTGCTTTGGCATTGTGCGGGTTTCCAGTTTGCTATCTCCAACACCAGTGTAGAGTTTCTTGGAGCTTTGTGCATACACGCACACACAAACATGCTCACTGTTGTGTACTTTTCTTTATTGTATTTGAATGCATTTTGCTGCAATAAGCTGGTCTTGCTCCCCATTTTGCCCACAAGTCATGCTTGTTTGTTTATCTGCATTTCTTTATACCCCCGGTGCGCGTTTTGTGTGTATGTATATGTGTGCGTGTTGAGGGAATTTCCCTCTGTAACATGTTTTTCACAGTCAGAGGATTTGTTTCAGGGCCAGTGTGACACCGCTGCTCACTGCTTCTTTCTCATTTTTCTTCTTGAATCTGTCATTCCTCTACTGTTCTCTCCTCTACCGATGGGTCTCTTTCAGATCACGTTTTTCCGTCTCTGTTGGTCTTGGTGTTGTTTCTGCTCAGTGCAGCTTTCTTCATGCACTGGTGTTTGTGCATCTCTATCACCTCATTTCTTTAACATCCACCACAATGCTGTGTTCCAAATACACTGCAAGAATGCAGAATCACAAACTGCACTCCATGCAACCTTTTCGCATCTCTTCCTCGCATTAATGTGTACTTTAGAGTCTCCATTGCAGCAGTCAGACTTTCAGTCCCAAAGACTCTGTGTGTGTCTTACTATCAGCCAAAAAAGAAACACCTCAGTCCACTGAGCATAGATTTTTCTGTGAATTACAGACTTTAATCTATAATTATGCCTATTTTAATTTTTAACATTAACCAAGAATGTTTAAACTTCCTTTTATTGGCCATGGAAATTTAAAAAAAACTTTAACATTACTACATTCATACTCGTCAAGATCATATAATCCTCAGAAAACTGAAATAAAGAGGCACATTCACAAAGCAGAAAATCCAGTCAAGTCCTCTTCTTGGTATAATTTACTCAAATTTATTTGCATCACGCTTTCTTATGTTTTTTTTAAGTGAATTTGCTTTTGCATCATAACTAATAAACCTTTTCTTTTGTTGTTGTTCAAGACCATGTACTTGGAATCCTCAGTTTCTATTAGCAGCGCAGAGGCAGATCAGTGTTGAACAGCACATCTGCATCACCGTGATGCTTTCATGCTGACTGTTAAAGCAGGAAAAAACAAAGGAGAGTTGGTTGGCAAACATTTGAAAATCAGACAGAGCCATCTCCCCAACAGACTGAAAGTGTCAGTGAGCTGCTGCTAAGATGAAGGAGATCAGGTGGGAGGTGTTTGTTCTTAGCTGCGGTCCTGCCCTGACTCATTGTATGAATGTCAGAATGAACTGGAGTGCAGTCACAGAGAAAATTTTTTAAATGACAAGTTTAGATTCCTGCGATATATCTAAAGAGAGGTGATCGCTGTGGACACAAATCAGCTCTGCGAATGAATATGAATCTATGTCGTCTCTGAACCGCTCTCATAGGTAATGTAGAGACATGACACTCATCTTCCTGCTCTTGCTTTTAGTTTAGCATGTGGGTGTCAGTGACCCTCATGTGGTAAATTACAAAGTTTGAAATAGCTTTGTGTTTCTTTTTGCACATCTAAAATCACACTTTTTCCAGCAAATGTTTTTTTTATTTTTATTTTTTACACGAACCAATACAGTGATTAGAAAATTATATTTTTCATATTTTTGACACCAAAGGGACTGTCAGTAATATGATGGAGTCATGTTTTCTGAAACGTGTGTGTGTGTAATTGGTTGAATCTCCTGTTTTGTTTTGTTTTGTTTTGTTTTTGTCTCTGATACTTTTATCATCTAGATGTTGTACTGTAGATGACTGTTGATTGTATTACATGTTACTTTAATGCTGCATGTTCATCACACACGCAAGTGATATGACACCAGATGATGTGATGCATTGATCTGTTTATTCTGGATGGCAAGATTATTTTCATTTCATTAATGTGGAACTTTCTGTTGTAATTGAGTCTAAAGAAAAAAAAACAACATGAGTGTGTGTACATATATATATATATGTATATATATATATATATATATACATATATATATATATAAACCACGGAGCCTTTTAATAGGCACAAAATTCGCATTTAGTTTCACATATGAAGTGCGTATTACACTTTAAAGAAAGCGTAAGAAATAATTCGTTTTTGTTTGGGGTTAACAAAATGCCTAAACATTATCTTGGGACGTTATTGTTTTTTGCAGTTGTTTATTGGTTTTTGTTATCCCATGTGAGGCCTTTAAATCTGTTGTATATTGTAGCTAATACTGTATCACCATTATTCTGGCTTTGATACAGCGTTGTTTAATTTTAAAAATAAGCAGACCTGGAATAGTTATATTGTGCGGTAAATTGGGGCTCGCCTTGTTTGTTGCCATTTAAAACCCGAAGAAACAAACAAGGTAATTCCAAGGTAATTATTGCATGCTTACCCTTTAGCCACATAATTACTGGGCCAATACCAGATCACATGTGTGTGTCATAAAATGAGCGTGTTGCTCAGCAGTAGATGCCCTCTGGTATATAAACAGTGCTGAATTAGACCAGCGCTGAATCTGTCTCTGCACAGAACTGTTGGAGATGTTTTGCTTTCTTTAACCCCCTTTTTTTTCCTTGTGGCTTCTATTTAATGTGGTTGTGTAATCTGTCTTTATGCGTCCCACACTTTTGCTCATGAACCTATTCAGCCATAATCCACCTCTGTTTTTTTGGAAGGTTTATGTAAATATTCAAAGGACTACCACTGGCTATCAGACTCGAAACAAAAAAGTAGTGTGTATTTCAAGTGTAAAATTCAGCATTTCTGACTTGGGACCTGCTTTATTGTTTTTTTGAAGAAAGAAAGAAAAAGGCGGTAGATGTGTTTCTGGTAGGAATGCAGGCTGTTAATCTTTCAGATATTCAGTCAGCGTCAGGTGAGGAAAGCAGCAGGCAGATTAAAGTAATGCTTAAATGTTTCATCTGACCAAAGTATTGTTGTCAACTTTCAGACACAGCCCCCTCCAGAACATAGAGATTGACAATGTCAAGCATGATGCAGCACAGTTTGGTTATTACTGTCTGGATATGAGTCATGTTCTTCCCACTCAGACAACAGTGCATGCACAATAGCAGCATGCCGTGTTCTGCTGTGCTGAATTCAACAGGTTTCTTTCTTAAAACTCTTATACATACCTTTACACAGATCCTCTGTGTTCAGGAACACACAGAACTAATGTGTTGTTCAAAGACTAAGCTGTACTGCTCCAAGAAAAAGAAAATAAAAAAATCTGAAGGATACCATCACCATCCAAATAAATAAATCAGTGGACCGGATAATGAAAGCCATCCCTGCTTTGTGCTTTTTAATGATTGCACATGTAGACTCAGTGTCACTTCACTGTCATGGGAGAGAAAATTAGAGCCAATCTGATGCTAATCTGGACCAGATTTTCCTTATTTTGTCCGAGCGGCATGTCCCGTCATTCTAGGAATGTCCTGCAGGCCTTACAGGTCGACTATAACTACATCTCGTAACTTCGCAGGTCTGCCGGTTGAACGGACAGATCTTTTCATGGCACATTTCTCCCCACATAAGAACAGGTCCTTCTTCCCCATGCTTGTACGCTGCATGAGGCGCGCGATGATTATAGGACTGCAGCGAAGCTGGGACGGGACAAGTAGCTGATACAAACAGATACATAAGTGGGAGTTACATTTTGTGATTATCAGTGGAATTATTTCACATGCTGACTCACTAATGTTTTCGGTGACTGTGTTTGTGGGCCGCCCCCATCTGTAGCACCGGGACCCCTGTTGCTTTTTCAGTATCAGACTGAGTGCGTGTGTATTTTCTGTCTTTAAGACATAAAGTGTTAGACCGTACCATGGATTTTGTCACTTTGAGCCGTGCGGATCGGTTGAAAGCGAGGCACTCATCACTGAATGTGTCCAGTAACCGCGTACTTGGAGCTCTTCAAGTATACATACATAAAAAAAAAAAAAAAAGGAACTCTCTAAAGAGGGTGACTGAGCAATGTTTTGACATTTTGATAAAAAGACTATGTTTGCGTGCTGAAAAATGTAATGAGCTATGAAACCTTATTTTCTGTCTGATCTAATAAAAATTAAAAAAAAGGAGCCCTCTCAAGGCTAAAGGAGAAAAATAAGAAGCATAGCTATGTCATATTGCTGCTTTCTTCAAACAACATACCAACCATAAACCTTATTTTCACAACATCTGAGAAAGAAGATTTAACCTAACGGGTGTTGGCCCAGTCTGCTTGTGTGCTTCACAATGGTTTGGCTCTCTCTGGTGACACATTTCAGAGATTCTGTTTGTGTTCTCAACTGGTCATTACTTGGCTGTGATTAGATATTGCCAATCAGGGAGAAAAAAGCAGAGCTTCTTTAAAAAAAAAGCTTTGGAAATAAGAGCCCGTAACTAAAATCCCATGCATGTGTTTGTGATTGTCATTTATTGTCTTTGCCATGGGAAAAAGTCATGCGGCCCTTTATTGTTGCTCAGAGGGTATGTCTTTTGATTTCAACAGTTTGTTTTTCCTTTTTTCTACTGCTGCAGTACATACCTGCTGCATTGTTGTAGTCATACAAAAAAAAAAAAAAATGTTGTGCATGCGCTGCAAATTAAAATCCAGGCCCGATTCGTGGTTTTTATTTTGTGTACTTTAATTTTATATTTTAAACCAATCAAACAAAAATAAAACATCTCCGAAAATTTAAATGAATGAATTTGACAACATAACTACAGTGATTAACACTGTGATTAAAACGAGCTGTATGCTGTGCAGATGTTTGAACGCCACGCTGACAGGCTGGAGCCTGTTTTTGTTTTTTTGTGTGAATCATAATTAAACGCATTTATTTTACATGTGTATTCAAAGAGAACCATCCTTTTTGGAAGCTGATCAGAATTGTGTTGTGCTTGTATTGATCTTATCGAAGCCCTCACAACCGTATGAAACATCGTGTGATTAGCTGCACAGTCGAATTCTTGTTTCACATGAAAACAGAAGAAAAGAGCAAATAAATCACAAAACAAAAGAACTTAAGATTACAGAGGTCTCTTTATATTTAAAAACACATGCGAGATTTATTTGTAGAATTCACAAAAATATTTTTGAATACCGGCTTGTGATTTTCCCTCCTCAGTTTCAGTTCCCTGTTGTGTGTGTGTTTTTCCTTTTTAATTGTGTTGCATAGCTCACTCCACTGAATGCCATCTGATAAGAAACACATGCATTCTGAGTTATGGTTTAAAAAAAAAAAAAAAATATATATATATATATATATATATGATGATTTGGACCACACGAAATAATATATGCCAGCTTATTTTAAAAAGGTTAAAGACACATGTTTATAATTGTATTTTTAATGGAAAACAACATATCAGAAACATTTGCAGAATGTTAAAATGGCTCTCATGTCTCAGCTTTCTATCGTGCCCTCAGATTTTTTAATTTTCCTCTTGCAGTGGAAGTTGAGCAAGTGAGTTCACTGGGATCTGAAGAGGAAGATGAGGTGGGTTTGTGGAGCCTGGAGCCCCCGGACTGCCAGGAGAGCCTGGATAAGACGAGTCTGACGCCTAGCGAGGGAACGGAGGAGCCCAGCAGCCCAGCTCACTCCACGCGGCCCCACAGCCTCAGTCCTGGCAGCAGGAACTGCTGGGCCCAGGTGGAGTCAGAGGCCAAGACCGAGGAAGACGCCACCTACACGTCCACGGACAGGGAGGGAGACCGGGAACCAGTGAGGATGTACTGTAAGTTCTCAACTTAACTGCAGCACTGTCCTGTCAAAACCTTTTTTTTTTTTTTTTAAGTTAAGCCCACATTTTCTGGACAAACATTTTCTGGTTTGTTTCAAAAGAATAAAGACAAGGCTCAGACGCTAACAAGGCAATATGCATATAAAAAGAAACATACATACATGTGGTTGCGAGCTATGACATTCCTGTGTATATAAACAAGTTTGTAGTGTTTTTCTGATGCAAGACACGTCCAGTTTCAGGATGCCTCTTGGAGCCCCGTAGATACACCGTCATATCAGCTCCTTCTGAAACCATGCCTTCCATACAAGATGTTCCTTTTTTCACTCTTCTCTTTGAAAAGGCAGCCTTCTGAAAGCATGACAAAAGACTCATCCCACACGATGTCACAATATTTCCATGCATCAAAGAGGTGACGTTACGGTACTGAAATCAGCACTGTGCGACGCGAGGCTTTCTCTTTTATTTAGGAGAGATCAAAGACTCGCACGGCTTGCCTACTAACAATCACTTAGCTTCCTCGCCTCGTGTGATTTGGTCTTGCCTGATGAAGGAAAAGCTGAGTTTTTACAGCACCCAACCACACAGGCTCTTCCCTTCACCACATAAAACAGCTCAAGATATGCCAACATCTGCAAACATTTGAAAAATCTTCCTCAAAGTCACTCTGAGCTGATTGGCTTGAGTCGTGATGGGAGACACCCTGACTTCTTCACATACATGTGCATGTCTGCTCGCCTGTCACTGCATGCAAGGGGAGGATCGAGAAAGAATTCTTAAATGTGGATCCACATCAGGCCAACTAGATACTCAGATTTATTGTTCTATCTGTCAGTCTTTACATAAACAATTTATTCCCATTAGATTCAGTTTCACTGCCTCTTCGTTATTTATCCTCGCTCTGAAGCCACACACGTGCTCTCGCACATGAATGTGTGAACAAAGCATGCGCACTCAAACAAAGGCTGAAAGCAAGCGCTCTCTCTCGAGAGCCGAACAAATAGCAGATGAAGATACAGCACCAAAGGCCAAACGGGCTGATGCAGTGGCGGACCAGAACGTCACCATCATGTGGAATGTTTATTTCAAAAGGCTTGTGGATAAGCCACAGCTAATGAAGGATATAAATACACCAATCTGCATC
The DNA here is from genome assembly GCA_018398805.1 of Hirundichthys speculiger. Classification (NCBI taxonomy): domain Eukaryota; kingdom Metazoa; phylum Chordata; class Actinopteri; order Beloniformes; family Exocoetidae; genus Hirundichthys; species Hirundichthys speculiger. The sequence goes on along the minus strand of JAGFBZ010000074.1, from coordinate 4,041,932 downwards.
TTCACTGCATGAAAAAATCAGAGGAAGCAAAAAAAAAAAAAATGCTATGCCCATTTGCTGTCCTCTTCATGGTAGATATTTTCTTTAAGTAGCCTTTCTGCTCCTTTTTCAGCCACAGAGTTTCCTCTAATAAAAACTTTTACATTTTACGAACAGTAAATAATAAAAAGATGAAAAGATTTTGCATCAGTTCTGTAGTCTTTTTGTCTAAATGTGTCCAGTAGGCCTGAGTTTTTCACGTTTAACGCAGTGGTCTGCCCTGCCATTTCTTTTCGGTCCTCTTTTTCAGTAGATATCATTCCTCTGTCCCCCAGGTAAGAGCTCAGACTCCCAGGATGCCCTGGAGGATCTACCCCACTACGAATTCTTGGCCCAGCTGAGGAAAGCCTCTACCTCAGCTAGTCTCTTGGACCGCCTGAACCTCAATGGCTCTACAGCTGTGTACTATTCGAGGGGACATGATGAGCTGCCTCCTGCCATCTGGTCACCAGGAGCTCAACACTGCTCACCTGAGGGGACAGGTAGGTTCAACGTCCCCCAGCTGCAGTGATACTGAATTAAGAGCTGTGATGTTGGTGGTTATTTTTGAGCCATGGAGGGAGGTGCTAGTTATAAAGAAGCACTAAATGTAAAGGCTGATAGCAAATCGCATTGATACCGCATAAATCTGATTGCTCTGTATCTGCAAATGGCACGCTGAGTTAACAGAAAACAAAAGAGTTGGCTTGTTTTCACACATCAGCGTTTTGCTTGCTTGTTGCTCATCAAAGAGCTTCTTTCAGAGGAAATGACTTTATGCATGTAAATTCAGGAAATTCATAAAAAGTTTAAATATTTGTATTACATATGTCATTACAAGTGGAAAAACTGTGGATTTTCCAGAGTAAAATTACAATACAAACTCAAAATGTAACGTATCTATTCAGTCAAGTGAAAGAAAATTCACTCTGTCGATTCTAAGCTTTTACATACCAGGACATCATTAAAAATAATCGGGTCCTCCCCAAAATTTGGTAATTAAAGCCACAGATGAACATCAACATATGACATTCCCCAAAAGACTGAACAAGTGTGGTTCACTTGGAAAGGTTGTCTAGAGATAGCTTCTAGCTTCTTGTGTCTTCAAAAAAAAAAAAAAAATGTGGCAGCACAGCTTCAATCTGCAAAGTTGCATCTGAACAAACCACAAGGCTTCTGGAACAATGTCCTTTGGACCTGACCAAACCAAAAAGGGAGATGTCTAGCCAAAATGCACACCACCACATTTGGTGAAAACCAAATACATCTTATCAAACGCTTCATCCAAACTGTCTACCGGGATGATGGAGGGTGAAGACTTTGGCTTGTTTCGTACCTACAACGCGGGCGCCTTGCATTCATTGATGGCCATAACTCCTCTGTTTACCCATGTAGTCTAGAATCTAATGTGAGCCAGTTTGTCCAACAGCTGTCCAACAGGTCATGCAACAAAACAATAATCCCAGTCACATTTATGACAGAATGGCTGAGAAAAGAGAAGCATCAAGGTGTTCCAGTCGTCCAGACCGAATAACGGTTGAAGCTCTATTGCCTTCATCCTGCTGTGCATGAACGGACGCCTGTGAACCTTAATGAACTGACAATACTGTAAAGAAAGTTGAGACATTGAAAACGTCATCTGAAAATATTTACTTTATGAGTTAATAATGCTAAATGAGGCTTTATAAGCCGTTAAATCAGGGGGTGTATTTAGATCCTTACCCACTGCTTTCAGTTTAGCTTTTAAATCGTGACATTGTGTCATCTGACGTGTTCTTCTTCTGAAGTTGTATTTACATAATAGTACGACCTGATAAGGGCCAGATATTTTTTGTTTTTTTAAACCACACTCTTTATATTATCACATTAAACTGAAAGAGGTTGTGTTCTGTTTTTCACATATGTATATGAATCATAAATAATTCAGTCAGTTGCAGAGTTGGACATTAAGGCCCCTTTTATCATTTTTCAGTGCTGGTCTTTTAGTTACTAGTGGTGACTTAGGCAAGAACACAATCTGAGATAACTTGCCACAAAGACAATGTTGCAAAGTTAAAAGGAAAAAACCCTCACGTTGTTGTCCAGTTATAAAGTCAAAGGAACAATGAAATCTTCCTCAAAATACTGACCAGTGATTGGAGATTATTGATCTTATTTTAAATGTGTTTTAGTTATCAGGTCCATCTAAAATAAAATAAAATAAAATAAAATAAAATAAAATAAAATAAAATAAAATAAAATAAAATAAAATAAAATAAAAAATAAAAAATTAAATTAAAAAATTAAATTAAATTAAATTAAATTAAATTAAATTAAATTAAATTAAATTAAATGTATTATGAATATGTCCTCTATGCCTTAATTAGTCAGCAAATCTTGAAGTGAGTCCCAGCTTTTAACCTCCTCTTTTACTGTAAAAATCCTGTTTCAAATAACCACATAAAGATCAGATCAAATCAGTTTGGTTTATTTGCCATATGCAAGTTAACTTACAGTCAACAATGCAAGGAAATGTTTGTGGGAAGAAGAATCCATCAACACACTATTCAAAAACAACAGCAAAGAAAAACAGTAAGTCGAAAATATGAAAGTACAAAAAGCATCTAGGAACATAAACAATAAAACTTTGATTACACACACGTACGAAAACAAGATCATTGTTTCTCTGTGTGTGTGTGCTTGAATGTGGATGTGTATGTACATGTCTAAAGGGAGTGCAAAGGGAGTACAGTATGGGTTTTACTTCTGCACAGGTGATACGTTGAATATTTCACAAATTGTTAATATTTCACAGATGATTAGTAAATATAGAATACATATAAACATTCTCGCTTGTATTAAGTAATATCCACTCCAATTTATATGTTAATTTTCTTGTTACTTGGTCTTCTTTTTTGCAGGGATGTAGAATTAAGAATTCTTTGTTACTATGTTTTTTTTGTTTGTTTTTTTCATTTGTACTTTTACTTGTTACTGTGCTGTAACAATCTGTTTTTAAATAGTTTGATTTTAAATTCTCTTCTTTTAAAGCCTTACAAAGCTTCCAAAGTCAAAGCTGGAAGCAAGACTTACTGTATTTTAGCTGGTGTTTTTTGCCATGTACATAGTAAAATATTCTTCATTATTAAGGCCCTTATGGGATTAATTTTTGATGTAAAATTTATATTTACATTTTTTTTGTACAAAGTGCAGTGTAAAATTGAAGTGGTCCTCATTTTTTTTTTTTTTTTTTGGCCTTCAAGGAGCACCTGAGCAATCACTCAGCATTTCAACCTTATTTAAAGGACTCCTGCCTCCTATTAAATATTTGTTGAGAAGAAGTGATATTGCACTTTCAAATAGTAAAGAAATAAACCTGGAAGTCAGACAGAAGATAGCGGAGACAAAATTGCAAATTAGAAGAGGACAAATTGTGTTTAGAGCAAACCTGGACGTTGTCGAAAGTGCAAGATGTCTAACACTTTGGAGAAGAAAATAGTGAGAGATATCAATGTGAATCCCTGGATGTCTGCAAAGATGATTGGCTTTTTCCACGTGATGGTTCACAGAAGACTGTTGTGAGAGCTCTTCATCATCCAAGCACAACCCCATTTCTTTTATGGCAGCACATCAAAGTCAGACTTATATTTGCCTGTGAACATCTGAAACATGGGGATGAGTTTTTGGAAGTCCGTCCTTAGGCTAGATGAAACCAAACTTGAGTTGTTTTGGCACATAGATGCCTTTTGTTTGGTAAAGGAATGGAGAGGCCTTCAAGCCAGAAAACCCATTTCCCCTAGTGAAACATGGTGGTGTGAACATAATGCTGTGGGGGTTTTATGATACTTGAGGGAAAAGATGAAAACAGGATTTTCTTTCATCAAAATAAAAGAGAACTAAATTGATATTTTTAGGAATAATGTAAAAAAAAAAAAAATGCAAACAGTCTTGCTTTAAGTCACTATTGGGTCATCCACCAAGAGAATGACCCAAAATGTATATCTAAATTCATCGAAAACTTTTTTTGAATTACCCCAAAATCAATTCTCCATTGAGAATCTGTGGAGGAAGTTCAAGGTGAATGTCCATGCTCAGAACTTACGTACACAATTTGAATGAGATGGAACAATCTGCCTTGGAAGAAGGAGCTGAGATCCCTCAACAGAGTCACAAGGGATACACTATTGCTTATTAATTGCCAGAGGGCGAGTAATTTTTTTTCTTTCTCCAATTGCACGCATCGGTTAAAAATCTTAATTTAGCTTAATGGAAGTTTGTCTTTGTTCTTCTGGAATCAAATGAACTATAAACACTTGTGGTTATGATCATTTCCATGGAACGGTGTTGTTTGATTTGATAAAGGGAGGCTAATAATTCTGATCTTGACAGTAACTGTAAGGAAAACCAACTACCATTTGTGGAAAAATAATAAAGATAATAATAAACCTGGAAAAATTATGAATAAAGTTTAAAAAAAAAAAAAAGATAATGATGGCAAGCTGCAATGGACTGGTGACCTGTCCATGGTGTACTCCACCTTTTGTCCAAAGCTGGGATAAGCTCCAGTAGACACTGAATATGATGAAGCAGATGTAGATAATAGATGGATGGATGACAGACAGACATTCCACTCACATCTTTCCGATGAACAGAGAACAAAAATATGTGGATGTGGTGACGGTTATGAGGATATAAGGCTACAGGTTCTGCCTACTGATAGCAGGAAAGGCTGCATTCTGACCACGGTATCTGCAGCTCTCCTGCAAATAAAAATAAAGCAGCACCCCAAAACAAACTAAAAGAGGAAAAGAAAGACACCAGAGGAAAGAACCATCTGGCCAAAACTGGCAGCCTAGACTTGTGCATACTTGTATGTTTATACATGTATGATGCATGATGAAGTGGAGTATGAGTGTGAATGCAGGTTTCCTTATTAGATATATATTGTGTGCTCAGGATGTGCTCACGCACAATAAGGCAGTTCTAAGGCTTCACAGCCATAAAGAGTTTAATGTGGCGCATAAAATGCATGAATGGATATATTTAATGAAAATGTAAAAAATCAGCTAATGTAAAATGTCACCTCTCTCTGGCCTCCAGATGCAGGCAGGAGCCAGCAGGCCTGCCCATTTTGCCACAGAATGTATCAGCGAGGAGCCTCATTGAGGGACCATGTTAAATACTGTCAGGAGTGGGAGGTGGGGCAGATGGTCTGTCCGCTCTGCGGATACACTGCCACCCTTAGATCGCAGATGGAGAGGCACCTAACACTCCACAACCAGATACAAGACAAGGTGAGATAAAAAAAAAAAAAAAAATGGTATTTTCTTGCTACAATGAAGCATCTCAATACAGCATGATATGATATTTCATTTATGGCGATGAAAGACCATGTTAAAGGCCATTCACACCAAGAACAACACTGTTGGGAAACATTTCAGGGGATTTCATACACATTTTTTTTTTTTTTTGAGGCAGCCAATCAAAACTTACAAAAAGATTAACTAAAAAGGTTATGGATAATTGATTTGTGACACACTGCCAAGCAGTCTTTGACACTTGTTGGCTTTCTGCAGTTTGTTCTTTCTTAATGTCCTCTTTGGCCATTGTCAAGATATCATCAAACTGATATTGACTCATACAAATATACAGATAAAATGAAACATGAAAGAATGACAGTTCATGTAAAAGAATGTTAGATTTTCCATAATCACATCTTGATATAATTTCATCTTGTAGCAGGCTTGTCTTAGAGCCAGTCCAAGAGCCTGGAAACTGCTCATATGTATAATGCAGCACATTATAGCAATTATTATAGTTCATGGTGTGAATGTTCTTTTATGCTTTGTTTATTTTGAAATATTTTTGTGATTAAAGTGATAGTTATGCTTCCTCTCTTGTTGAAATTGTTCCCTGAATGTGTTGCGGTATAAAGCTGATAACATTATCCTGTAATCCAAGAGTCCTATCCCTTTGGACCAAGGCGTGGAGACCAGGAAGTTCAAATGTCTGCAGTGTGGGAAAGCATTCAAGTACAAGCACCACCTTAAAGAGCATCTCCGCATTCACAGTGGTGAGACCATGAAGCATTAAAGCATCTGTACTCACCCATAAATTTGTGATTGTTTCCCCTGTAGCGCTAACCCTTACTTACTGTGAGAATTATATGGAATGAAACTTTATCTAAATTGATGTGTTGACAGAAAAAAAATATTATACTATGATACAAGGCAAGATAGTTATTGGATAAAGATCATAACCACGCTGAAGGTATTTTGAAGAGCCTGTAATTACTCTTGGCACGTTTTCACCAATGCTTTCCCAATGTGTATCTTTTTTTTTAGGCGAGAACCTTACGAGTGCTCCAACTGCAAGAAGCGTTTCTCTCACTCTGGCTCCTACAGCTCCCATTTAAGCAGCAAAAAGTGCCTTAGTGGTGGAGGGCATGTCGGGGCGAACACAGGAGGGGCTAGCAGAGCGTTTAACGGACATAGTCAAAGCTCCTACCATCACTCACTTTCAACATCTCCCTCTGCTGGCGGGGGTAGATCCAATAATGACAAAGGCTCTGTGTTGGCTTCACAGAAGCAAGACAATAATACCAGACCTTTGGGTCGAATACCCATAGAGCCTCAGCAGCTGTTACTGCACAACCTTAGGCAGAACACACCAAGCTTCCCCAGTACACCGGACCTGGCCAGGCTGTGGGATCCTTTGCCAGAGCTCTCCTTGAGAGCTGGTGTCCTAAAAGGAACGTCCCTGTTGCCTTTTCTCCACTCTGGGACCAAATTTGAGCAGATGCTACAGGAGATGCTTCACAGAGATGTAAAGAAAGATGAAGCAATGGATAAAGAAGATGTAGAAGACAGGAGAGTGGTTCACAATGGAGAAAGGTCTGAGAAGAAAGTATCGCCTGAAAGGAGAAGATCAGGCGAAGCAGAGAGAAGTGTAGTTGGGGTGACGTGTCGCTGGTGCTTGCAGCTTTTCCCCAATGTGGCAGTACTCCTGCAGCACGAGCGCTACCTCTGTAAGATGAGCAGAGAAGCAGTGGAAGTGCCTGAAGATTTTCGACAGAAAGAGCGCCCCTCGACACCTTTGTTCTTCCCGAAGTCTGTTCTCCAACCAGAAAACAACACACCAAGTGAAGTTACCAATGGAGTCTGTGGAGACAAGTCGCCGTTGCAGAATCCCGGCTGGCACTCTGCGCAACAACAGATTTTGGTTGCTATGCAGTCTCCTCCACCCCGCCATGATGTCCTACCTTCCCGCATGTACTGGCCCAGCCAGGAAAAAGGAAGCCCAAGTCAGCTGATGCACCATTCTCCAGAATTGTCATCACCTCGGGGTAGAAGAAGTTCCCTCCTCAGGATTTAGCTCACCTGCCTGCCTTGACCTCACCAGTGGCCCACCTGAAATCTCTTCACCCCAGAAAGAACCCGACAGTCCATGGTCTGCACAGAACGAGCCGCTGGACCTCTCCCTGCCTAAACACCTCTCAGAGCAAAGGGGGAGGAATAAAACTCCAAATGGCATTTCAGGCAAAGGAGAGAGGAGAGAGCTTGGGATCCAACAGTTTGGCAGACCAAGTCCGACCTTCACATCTTCCCCTGCACCAGTACCCAGTCTTCAGTGGGACCGGGCCTCCTGTGTTTCCGAATTCTTTATACAACGGTTTTCCCATCTTCAGCCAGTCTGGAGTTGGGCTGTCAGTGCATGATGGCACACCACCAGCTCCATTCAGCCAGACAGCTAACAGCACTGGGTTTCTCTCTCCTTTGCCTTACATGATGGAAGCAGATGTAGAGACTGCGTGGAAGAAGATCTACCATGAGAGACAAGGTTTAATGGTGTGTGAGCCCATTCTTTAATGTTTAAATGAACCGTAAATAAATGCTGACAACATTACCCTAAACATGCGTGGCAAATTATCTCACATTAGCAAACCTCAATGTAACATATAGTTGTGGTTGTTCATTGCTTCACCCTGCAGGGCGATGCATTAAATCGAGGTGCTGTGGACTACTTCTCTCTAATTGATGATGGGTTTGAAGGAGAAGGAGCACCGGGGAGGAAGAGGCTGAAGAAAACAGACGAGGGACTTTATGCCTGTGACATTTGTGAAAAAACCTTCCAGAAGAGCAGTTCGCTGCTCCGACACAAATACGAGCACACAGGTCTGTAACTCATGCACAGTCTGTGCTTACATGTGACATTTCTTTTTTTTTTTTTTTTTAACAGTAATTATGGCAGTATTTTTTTTTTTTTTTTTACAATATTTAAAGGATTTTTTTTTTTTGCATTTTACAATGCTTATTAGCTTCCTAAGTAAATCTGAAGAAGAATTCAGCTTTCATGTCTGGAAGCAAACAAAAGAGTAAACAGCACAAACACATGAAACAGGGCACAACTCTTTCTGAAGGTAACAAAGTCTACCAGCATTTGGTTCTAAAGCTCGAACATGAACATGATGTTGATTTCAATCATGTTGATAATTTAATCTATTAAAAAACATAAAATTTTATCACAACACATTGTGGTTCGATGTGGAACCACACAGCTCAACGTGACCCACACAGAAGACCACATGCAGTTGCATTAACACGTGGGTTTTTGATGGATGTTATATATCCCTTTTGTTATTAGTGGTATTTAAAAGTTCTGCCTTGTACATTTCGTTACCTTTGGACAGAGTCATGCTCCCTGTATTGCCACTTCCAGTGTTGCACTCAACTAAACAACTTCCACAATGTCAACACAGTTTCTCTGAGAATCTTTTTTAGTTAAAAACTACTTCTAACCTTCAAAATACTTCAGTAAAAAAAAGTTAAATGTATTTTCTATATAACAAAAGGTCATATGTGTTATTTTATAGGACAGAAAAATGTATGTGTGTCATTACAGGCAAGCGACCGCATGAGTGTAAGATCTGCAACAAGGCCTTCAAGCATAAGCACCACCTGATCGAACACAGCCGGCTGCACTCGGGAGAGAAACCCTACCAATGTGACAAGTGCGGCAAGCGCTTCTCTCACTCGGGCTCTTACTCGCAGCACATGAACCACCGCTACGCCTACTGCAGCAAAGACCAGGATCAGGACCAGGACCAGGAGGAGATGCCCCTCACCCCGGGAGCAGGCAACAACCCGTTGGGCAGCCTGGCAGAAGACACCCCTCTCTCCGTGGATGACACCCAGACTGCTCACTCCTTTCTTAGCGACTCCAGTCTTGATGGAGCTCTGGATGCACTCAGAGAGGAGGAGGAGGGGCGCGATAGAGCTTGTGAGGGGAACGTGAGTTTGTCAGAGGCAGCAGATAAGCTGGGAAATAGCACTATTACGGAGGCATCCACAGCGGGGGATGGAGTGCAAAATGAGACAAACAGTTTTAATGCAGAAAACCATATTGACAATAAGGAGAGCCACATGTACAACAGAGATACTGAGGACCAAAATGAAGACTTGAACAAATATGAACTGAACCTGGAAATAAAAGAGTTACCCAGAATAAAAACTTAAGGTGATCTCAACTAGCTGTTACAATGCAAATATGTATATATTCAGATTTTTTTTTCTACATATATAATAACTCAGCTGAGTATCTTACTTGTTTCTACAGCATGAAGAAATGCACAGACCTACCAAAGGATACATGGCCTTAAAATGGATGAAGCCATATAAAAAGTATTCATGGCAATATGAATTACAGTATTTTATCATGTAAAATACACGACTTACCTTGACTGTTGTGGTTATTTTTTAATGTTTTTTTCCACTCGTCTTAGTGCATGTCACATGCCCTGATGTGACATTGTAAAAACCTCTATATTATATGCTTGCTGCTGCTGCCGCTGCCTGTTGCACAGACCATTTGTTTTCAGTGTACTTAATAAAAAAAATAATTCATCTGAAATACTTTGACAGTACAAAAATGTTTTTAGTCGGATCGAGAGGCTCAGAAAGCAGGCCCTGAAGGAAATGTTTACACGATGGAAAGATGTATGGTCTTATTTTAGTGTGATATTGGCACCAGAAGTCAAAGCTAACAAATTCAGTCATAATTACGGATATCTTGTTAATATATTTATATATATTTCTGTTAGTATTGGAAACAGTTGTGAAATGTTTTCAATTAAAATGCACATACGGCTGTTGCTTTGTCTCAAAACTCGTGAGCATCCGATCATATACAGTAAGTGTTATAAATTCAGGACTTTATTAATTTATGCTGTGAAATCAAAAGGTATAACCAACTCTTCTCTTCAGGTTAACTAAGGTGCTCAGTGGCTTTGACCGGCTGCCATTTGTTTAATGTTACAAATGATCAGTAAAAAGAGCAACAACTGAAAGGTGGCTGTTTATTTATTGCTTAACTGAAAAGCAGTGGACTGCACTTTTTTAAGTTTATACCCTGCCAAATGGACAGTCATTTCTATATCTCTGTACAGGAAAAAAAAGATGAAGTCAGTGTTCAAGGTTTTTTTTTTTCTCATGATGCAGCCGATAGTTTGCACCTTCTCACTGTTTGTGTGTTAATCGCACAGACCTGCCTGATTTCATGTTGTGTTAAAATATCCGCTGTTTCTCGTAATAATTTACATGTGCTACGGTCTATTTTTACTCCTCCTGGAATAATAATGTGTCACACATTTTTGGTTTTCTGTTGAGGTGTGGCATGACGGTCAAAACTCAGGATAGATATATCAGTTTTTACTTCCTCTTTCTGACGGCGGTGTAGTCAACGTGAAAAGTGCCTCATATATACTCTGACACTGTGAGTAATCCGACAAAGCCTTGGTACGATGAGATAAGACATTGGTGCATGAGGTGTGACTGAGCTTGCAGCATTAATGCAAAATGTGCGCCAAAGACACTTCATGGTCATAACACCGGCATGTTTGTGTGTGTGTGTGAGGGTGTGTGTGTGTGTGTGTGTGTGTGTGTGTGTGTGAGTGTGTTCATCAGCAAAGATATGCATATGTGACACACCAACTGCTATCTTAGTCTTGCATAGTTCCTCACCTGTAATTTTCAGGCAAAACAATTGGTAATGCATTTTACTTTCATTCTCTTTCTGCACACTTTATATTATGCCTTTTTTTTTTTTTCATTTTTCCTCACACCGAAGCAAATTGTGTATTTGCATTTTATATTTTTGGGATGTTTGTAATAAAATTGTAAATAATTTGTCACCAAAATCTTGTATTTCATTTATTTTTCTAATTAAAAAAAAAAAGAAAAGAAAAAAAAATCAATATTTTTCCCATTTTGTCCAGATTTATGACCTCACAATGCCTTTAAAAAAATGAAAACAAAAACAAACAACTAAAAATAAATACAACAAAAACCTGTCCAGCATTCTTATGGTAGATTTAGCTTTACATTTCAGAAGGTAACTAAGACATCCTCAACATTCAAGTCATTTCAGAGAGGTCGTACCTGAAAAATGTCACTGAAAAACCAATAAAAAGCTGTGGCTTTTTGAATTTTCAACATAAGGGCTGACATCTGCATGAGGCAGAACTGAGGCTTGGCTGTGGCCTGTGCCACTCAGTTTCCCATCTCAGTAAACAGTTTCCATCACACACAAGATCTCCAGAGTCTTTATTACCGTGTTTTTTTTTTGTTTTGTGGCTCTGTCTATTTGCATGATGATTCATCAAAGTTGCCTGCGTTACTGTTATGAGCCTGCGTGTGTGGAGTAGAGGCATGAAGGGGCTGAGAAACTCTCATTATGTTTTAAACACTGAACTTTGGGTTCACGAAAGGTTAAGGAAACATCCAGCTAACTGTGACATTAGTACCCTGCCATAAAAGGTAAAGGATATAGGTCACATACTCGATGCCACGCCTCAGCAGTGTTAAGTCAGCTGTATCATCAGCACCTGACTATGTTAGAGCTGTTGGACAGTATGGTTGGTGTGCTATAAAATGTCATTTATTCAAACATTGATTTAAGTTACATTAGTGATTCACATGCCACGCTGCTCCTTTGTCATAGGGGAACATGGGTGTCATACAACAACTCACATATGAGCAGCAGGTTTTCTGAATGGGAGCTGTGCAGTATTAAGTTTCAACTTCCAGTAACAGCTGTGAACACATACATGTGCAGAACTGTGGTGGGGAGGAAAACTTTTCTTCCATTCTGCCTACAGTCAATTTACAAGGTAAAACAATGACATGAAACGAATTTAAAAAGAAAAAAAATATTGTAAAGGTTAAATGAGTAATGGGGGGTGGGGGGGGGGGGGGGGGGGGGGGGGGGGTGTGGGGGGGGGTGAAGCATTAGACAGCACTTAAAGCTACAGACTGCAACGATCCAGACAAACCTGCTCTGTGTGATGTCATCCATAGGTCTCTGAACATGCTTCTGAAGAGTGGTTTTAAAGCCTGATTAGCTTATGCCAACCTATGATTCCAGTTGTCCTCATCTTACTCTGGCTGACTCTGTCCATCCATCAGATGGACTGATGTCAGTTCAGATGTCGCTACTGAACTGACATCAGGCTGCAAAATTGAACTTCTTAACATAGGGGTCAACGGAAATGAACTCACGTTAGGAGGCAGCCCCTAGTGGTCACTCATGACTCTGCACTTCTGCTTTGGCTTCAAATGGGAAAACTGGAGGTTGGGCCCTTGTTCATAGTGTTCAGTTTGGAAATTCAGGGAGGAGCTCTGACGAGGAGCTCAAGTAACAGCTAACTCAGAATGAGGACCAGAGAGGAGCACATTTCTCTACAAATTAAAACCTCATAAGTTTTAGGGCTCTTAGACGCTGCACAATTTCTCCACTGATATAATGTTGTCTCATGTTGGGCAGCTTGCATCTGGCATCTTGTGTCTTGGGTACGATGTCAAGATTGGCATGTATAGACTATGTGATGATGAGCTCTGTAGGTTACAGATGTAGAAAAGTGTCGTCAATATGTGCTGACAGTAAACAGTAAGCAAAACAAGAAAATGAAAAACACTAGTAGTAGCTTTTATGTGTGCTGGGAAAAAAAAAAGCATCTAAGGAGGAGAATGTGGTCCCGGTTGTGGTGAGGGAGAAGATGCAAATTGCTCAAACTGATTAGTCATTTTATCTTGCATTCTTTTTTTTTTTGTTTCTGGCTTAACCTTTGGTTGCAAGACTTGTGAGGTGGCTGCTGCCAACAAAATATTTAGCCACAATTCTTTCACAGTGTTTATCTCTGGTCTGCAACAGCCAAAGAGCCGAGCAGTGTATACCGGGCATTCTGTGATTGAAGAAAATGATGCATTAGACATATTTACTCCACGCCACTTTTACGCTTTAATTTTCTTTGTCACAAAGCTTTCTTTGCCACAGCATGTCCATGCAACACCGTGTCGCAAAGCGGTCCACGCAGACCCAGTTCAGTTACCATCCTGTTACTACCTGATGCAAAAACGTATTCATTGTACAACTTACAAAACACAGTGTTTGCTCAAACTGCTGTGACGTCTGTGAGGTTGCTCTGTTATGGCACCACGTTCTTAGCAGTTGTTAATCTAGCATCTCATCAAAATTCCTCCCTGATTCTCCATTAAGGTTGCTGTGACGGTCATATACTGCAGGTGAGACAGTAACTACTAAATTCTTCACACTAGCCCACATAAGAAGAAAGAAAGAAAGAAAACCCAACAAAATGGAATAAATACATAGATTCACTACACTGATCAATTACAGATACAAAGATGGTTAAGGGAGCCAAAATGTTCCAGCGGTTAGTGCAAACATTTCACAACCTTCTGACTTATGTCTGTCTACAATTTTGAGGAATACAACACAGACTGAAAATCATTTTGTTCACGTGACGCTGCAAACAAAATAACCAGCTACAGCTGCAAAATGGTCTTGGAAATAATGTAACATGGTTACATCGGTCCAAGTGTGAAAAACGTATCGCAGATCTAAATTTCTTCAAGATCTTTGCAGTGCTGCAGTTGATTTTGCTCATGTTTAATGGCAAGAAGCACAAGTTGGGATAGTTTTGAATAGAAATGTGTCAGAGATGGGTGTCCCATTGTGTGCCTGCATTCAGTTTTTGGGGGTGATTTGCAGCATCACACCACAATGAAAACGAAATACATCACAAAGCTCTCACTGCAGCAGTTGTTCTATTGACAGAAAATCCTCTCCAGACTCAGAACTGAATGAGAACAAAACACACGACACAAAAACCTTGTTCAATGTTGGATGCATCAGTGTTTTCAGGTTGTACAATAGAATAAAAGCAAACATTTAATATGCACATAGTGCATCTGGTGCAGTAATGTAAAACAAAAAAAAAAACATGATAAAAGGAACCTTGCGACTGAGGGATGTACATGTAAACTCCGATGTAAACTGTGCACACATGCACTGGGATCAAATAAACAAGTGTGGTTTGTCTTTTCAAGCTGAAAATATTTCAGAGTCAGTCAAATTTAAGGATGTCCTTGGCAGCGGACGTGGTATCAAGTTAAGACAACTCCCCATTAATCAGCTACATTCAACTTCAGCCGCTTCCAACCAGCTCACATGACTTGAAAAGATACAAACACAAAAAAAGAAGGAATACATTCAATAAAACTTTAAGCCCACTCACCCTCCCCCCCAGCAGTGCCGCCTTTTAGCTCTTTTTTGTCTTTTGCCAAACCCACAGTCAATATAAAATTACCCAAGCCACAGAGTGAGAGCGTTTTGTGTGTGTGTGTGTGTTTGGGGGGTGGGAATCCACATTTTTTAAACATATGCATTTCCAGTTCCCCTTTTGTTCTGTTATTAAAAGCAGCATTTGAACCAATCACAGGGGATGCCTCTGCTTGCCTAGTTTCCAAGGCCCACATATCTCCACACATCTCAGCTATCTGTCACGCAACCTGTCGCTAACTGCAAACAACCTGACAGACACATCCTGCACAAGTACCACAAAACAGATCACGCCAGTTTGTTCACATGTTTTTATTAGAGGAGAGTTAACAATCAGGTTCAAGTAACAGTTTAACAGCATACTCTTCATCTTAAAGCAAATGTATCAGTTTGAATGGGGTTAATATATAATGATAAGGATAAACGCCGTACACAAAGTGTTACTAACTTGACAAAGACAGTATTTCACATATTTACAAATCTCATATTTACGTCATAATTTTAACTTAATACAAGGAGGTTACACTAATAAAAAATAGGCAGATTTAAATTTGTACAATGTGGAAAACTCAGAGGGTCCACACTATAAAGTACTAAAAAGGATCATTTGCTGCCCTGTTGGCACATTCATCCCATCATTGAAATCACACCATTATCTTTAAAAAGGTCTCTCAACTAAACCCTAAAAATCTTTCAATATAAACACTATGTAATGTCAGTGGAGATGCAGCAAGGTTAACACAGCCAGCTTGCTTCTTGCCTGTTTGGAGAACATGAAACTAATGTTGCAGGTGAGATCTATCTGGACATCTCACAAACATGCTGGTACTTGTGTTTTCACAGTGAGATGGCTTTTTTTTTTTAAGTTTTTCATCAGCTCTATGCTAAGACAAATTCCTCCTCGGGTTCCTTGATGAATAACTGAATAATGCACAGCTTGCCGGGCATTCTATGGCTTTTTATTGATCTGGATAAAAGTCTAAAACGTTAAGGATAAGTGACAAGAAGGCGTCTGTTCTCCCGGCTGTGTGCTACACCGGCGCTGGCCTCCACATCTGCGCTCAAAGGAACACGTACTGCAGCTAAAATTGGCTTGTTTTACTATTATTGTTTTAACGTTGCTTTATATGGAGGCCAGATGTTATGATTAGCAGCTTTCAGAACTGGTTCTTTTTACCCAGTCATTATCTTTTGATGTGAAATCCATTTTATACCATATGAGTGTACAGGCATTGCTGCAGTGCTTATGCTTTTGTCTGATTGGCAGTGTACTGAGCCACCACCTCCCTCCGCTCCCGTCTGAAAAGATCAAGAGAAGCCTCTCGTTCCGAAGATGTGGTCAAACTCGCTGAGGATGAGCTCCACCGCTTGGTTCTGGTAAACCATATTCACCGCCATGTTGCCGTTATCCCGCTCTGGGCGTAAAAGTGTCGGCCCAAACACGATGCCGATGTTCTGGGTGGTCATTCTGTTGGTGTCTGAATGATCCAACACTCTGCAAGGAATAAAAGAGCAGAAGCTGCAGAGTTAAAAACACTTTCAAGTATTAAAACGACAGGAAGGATTGAGAATTGATCCAATTTGTGAGTTAGAAGTCTAAGCCTGTCCTTCTTCTTGACCAAGACCAAAAACAGTTGCAAGGTTCTCTGATTTATTCTAATTAACGACAAATACAATCTCATTAAACTCTGAATCGCTTTTCACGTCACGTGAACACACTGGGTAATCATTAACATCGCAGGCTTGAGAAAGACGTGAAACCTATGAACTTCTAAACCTATCGGCTTCTAATCCTCACTTCTCCAAAAGCTTCTGGGAGTCAGGTGCTCCAGGTAAGCAGATGCGGATGGAAGTGTGGGGTTGTCGCGGTGCTTCTTCCCCCATAAACAGAGGCGAGTAAAGTTTGGTTACTAACAAAGTGTGCTCGTCTCATGACAGATTGGTCGGTGTGGATGATGCCTTGATCACAACAACTCACAGGATTGTATAAAAAGCCTATTGTACTTGGCTGTGGTCACGCACACGGACAACTTTGTCCCCTCCTGTGGAAACCTAATCTTTCCCACATGGTGAACCGCATTCCAGAAGATCGGCATCTATGAAAAGAAGTATGGTGCGCATGTGCAGAACAAATCGAGTCAACTGACAAATCACACCTCCCTGGAACCTTGCATGCTCGCAGGGTGGGACAGGTATAACAGAATCATTGTGAAGACGCCCGACGCAGGAAAAGAATGCAAAAGCTAATCACTGTGTGTCCATAAATCTACAGTAATACAAACTGTTTACAAATGGGTGCAAATCAAGACTGTTGCAACGCTTTCTATAAGTGGAAATCACACTGAGGACACACACTGCAATCTTAAGAGTAAAAAAGAACCCAAAAGGCAACACCCAAACATCTCAAGGGTTCTCAAAAACCTCTTAAATCTTTGTTCATATGCAAACTGCAAGCATAAACCCCGACTAAGGCTGGTGTTAAGTACTGCATAAGGAAGCTAGAAAACGCCGAAGGATGTTTTAACTTTGCAAACAGCTGTGCGGATGCTCAAAAACAGTCCTAAACATAAACCTCTTTCCAATCATGAAAGACGGTTTGTACCCAAAAAGGGATTGGACTCTTCGCATTTGAACAGCAGTCCATGCTCTAAAGCTTAGGATAAAATCCATAACTGGATAGTAGAGGAAAACAAAAATAAATGATTTTGAAAAACCCTGGTCAGAGTCCTGATCTTAAGGTAATAAAGATGCTGAGACATGACTTAAAGACAGTGTTCAGTCACGACATCTGAGAAATATTGAACTGAAACAATTATGTTGGTTGAAAATTCCACCAGGCTGCACTGTAACTGCTCAGTGTGTTCACTCAAGGCATGAGGACTACATTTCTTGTCTGTAACTAGTTTAAAGAAATTGTGTTTGCATGTAATTGTGACTTAGACAAAGATCAGACCACATTTTTCAAAGTATTGAGTGCAGATATCCTTGCCATTCCAGAGTTCACTGACTTTTCCCTGCAGCTGCATCTCAGCTACAAATGGATGGACCTTGCTTGTTTTGATGATCCCTGACATTTCCATGAGGGCCACCATGAAGCTGACATTTGTGGCTTTGAGTGAAATGTCTAAACCACTCTTGAATGGAGTGTCATAAAATCTGCTACATTCAGTTGTGCGCCCTTCATAATGAACTGAAGTAACTTTGAAGTCAGCGTTGATGTAATTCTTTGGTTTATAACCAAATACCTGCAAAACTAACAACTCTTCAACAGCCTGAGCTGTGCTTAGCATTCAGTGCTACGAGGCTAACGTGGCTCTTGGGATTGCAGGCATATAGCCGACCGCTCACAGCCCCATACAGTGTCATGTCATGCTTGTGGTCAGGCAGACAATTTTATATGGCCTCCAAACACACACTTGTTTGTAAATCTGAGAGTAAAATGATGCATTTGATGCATGTTCATGTGTGTGCATGCATGAATATTTTTACATGCTAGATTTGTGCACTACAATGTTCTAAATACACTGCCTGTGTCCATCAATGTTGGTGTGTATGTGTGAGTGTGTGTGTGACTAGGGGGGACTCAGGAATGGGTTAAAGCCACAGCATGAGGCATTCTTCTAAAAATGCCATTCCCACCAAGCCACAGAAGAAGCCAGCAATTGCTCAAAACTTCCACATTAAAAAGAGAGGAGGAAAAAAGGGAGAGAGGAGAGGGAAAAGGGAAAAAAAAGACATGAGCGAGGAAGAGGGCGCAGAGAGAGAAAAGAGAGGTTCCAGTGGTGGCGGCGGTGGTGTTGGTATGTCTTCCAGCAGACGAACCACAAGGCTCCCATGGGACCTTCGAGGCAAGAAGGAGAGCGGAGGGGAGAAGACGGAAAGAGAAAACGGAAAAAAGGATGAGAAGAGGGAAGGAAGAGGAAAGGAAGAATTAAAAAAAGAATGTGAACAAGAGAGAGGAAGTGAGGAAAAGGAGAAAGTGAGTAAGAGAGGAGGCAAGGACGCGATTGAGAAGAGCGATAGTAAATGAGAAACAGAGTGAAAAGAGTAAGGGATTACAGAAAGAAAAAAAGACACAAAAAACACAGAGTTGACAAATTCATGGATCCCACCACACCCTGGCACAAACATCAGCCTCAGAACACGAAGGCTCACCCCTGAAGTGGAAGGAAAAACCATAGGCGGTAAAAAACACACATTTTATGTACTGTAAAAGGAACTGGCTCGCAGAACATTGCACACCATTCATCTTCCGCCAGCCTTTTCATCTTTACAGGGACCCAAACTTAACAACAGTGAGATCCTGGTACAGCGCTGGCATACTTCGAGAGCTGTGACCAAAGAATCCCTCACCGAATATTACAGAGACCCATGAGGGAACTACCCCCTCTTGTGGTTCAGATTAAAAAGGAAAAGTTGTGAGGGAGAGATTTTACCTCGCTAACAGGCCGTTTGGTTCATTCCATCTAAATTTACCACAATGTGACTGAAACCATCACAGACAAACCCATACATAGAGATGAACTCCACAACATTTCCTTCCCGCCCTCTCACCGTCTGAGATGCCGACACATGAACTGCAGCGTGTCATGGTTTGGAGGAGGCATGTTGAGCACCAGACACTTGAGGCGATCCACTTTTTCCATGTAATCTGACATCTCTGCAACACAGAGCAAAGAGAAACGTCAGTTTGCAATTAATGTCTCCAGTTGCATCCTATTTGCTCCACCTTATTAGCATCTGAAACCTGATTTACATATCCACTAACTGATATGAAGTGTCTAATCAGGCACGGCAGTGGGAAGTTATCAGAAATCACCACTGTGGTGCGATAAAAGAAAAATAAATTCCACATAGACGTTAAAAAAAAAGTCTCTTACTGAGGACAGTATATCATGAAATACCACATTATCTGCAGTCTTAAAGGATGAGTAAAAGATAAAGTGACACATTTTCATATCTGACATGTTCAGGCAAATCAAATGAATACACCCAGAGTATATGTTTGATGCTATTCTGTGTGTTTATTACTGTCAGAAAAACTCTGAGGCTCAAGAATGATACAAGGAGTCATCGTGCCACACTGCTGATGGCCTTAAATGTGATGATGATGGACTAGGAACAGTAGTTTATTTTGACTCAGTGCAACCCACATGCTTGAAAATAATCGTACCAATGTTGCACAACTCATTTCTATTTAACCAACTTAGTGGCAGAAAGCACTTTGATACTTCCCACCCCCTGGCTTGTTGTCAGATTTACGTCTTCTCTGAGAGTGTGCTGACCTCATGAAAAGGGTCCTGATGATGTGAATGAGTGTGAGATGATCTAATATATTGTTAATTCTGACATTTTCATTAAATTGTATGGAAACAAACTCCAGATTTATTCCTTTACCTTCTGAGTGAAAATTCAAATAGAAACAGTGAAAAAGCTGAGGATTATAGCAGGCAGCTGAAATTTGAAGATTTATCTTCAAATGTTTTTTGGTTGTAAAAACTAGTATTTTACTTCAAGTTGTGATGGCTCGATAAATTCCAGTCTGTCAGTATATAATTATTCCCCTCTTGCCTTGGAATTCATGCATTTTCTTTTTTTAAAGGGAGGCACCCTTTTCTTTAATGATATCCATGCTTCAAGCGGTCTTTTTCCTCTTTTCCCCTTTTTAGGGGTCACCACCAAGATCATCACACACTGCATACTGATTTGGCATAGATTCTTTTTGAAATGACATCGTCCTCTTTATCCAGCGTGGGACTGACACTAAGTGAGCACTGGCTTGCAGAATGCTGTCATTGCCCAAAGCACGAAACACCACATGGTCACAGTGGGCAATCTGGGGTTCAGTACCCTTGAGACACTTGGGTTCAGTGCACTTAGGCATGGGGATGGGATCAATCCGTCGACCCTCTGGTTGTAAAGCAACTAAGTACACCACGATCACATGTACACTAGAGCGTTAAAGTGAACAAATCAAGCCGATTTGTAAGAACGTTCTACATTTCTGCATAAATATGACCGAGAACGTCACAAGTTTCACCTCACATGTTCTGAAAGTCGACAGAGAATCCTATCAACCAAATGAGACACAAAGATTCTACTTGGTCATTTACTTATTGAGTAAAATGATCCAATATTACATCTGCGTCAGTGGATAAACAATTAATTTAAAGGAGGATTTAGAGTAATTTTTTTCATGGGATCATGGAAAATTCAAGACCCCTATGAACTTCACTAGAAATAATGAAAATAAATATCACTCCAAACGTAAGGTGAGTAATAGTTTGTGAGGTTGTAAAGAAACCATTAAAATTTATATGTAATTAAAGACCTCTCTCTTTTACAATGGCAGACGTTCTATAAGAAAGCTAATGCTTCCAGTACTGGTACAGTACTGCTCATGTTCAGTTTGCTGAAAATACTGTGGAGCCAGGAAGTCTATAAGAAAAATGTCTTGTGGTAAGACCAAAACAGAGCTTATATCAAATT
The DNA here is from genome assembly GCA_018398805.1 of Hirundichthys speculiger. Taxonomy (NCBI): domain Eukaryota; kingdom Metazoa; phylum Chordata; class Actinopteri; order Beloniformes; family Exocoetidae; genus Hirundichthys; species Hirundichthys speculiger. Next base: position 4,020,812 of record JAGFBZ010000074.1, on the reverse strand, counting down.
AGAGGTTTTATGTTTAGAGACAGGCAGCCAAATACATTCTGGCATGGCGGGACACGGTAGTGGTAGTATCATGTGTTGGGTTTGCTTTACTGCGTCTGGGCCAGGATGCTCTTTTAAGTGTTAACGGGACAGTCAGTTTTGAATAAAACCAATTAATTTTGAATCAAAATGCCAAGCTATTTAGCTGTGAAATTACTCTGAAGGTATTATCAAATGAAGTGGAAGACAGGGAATGTTTTTTTGAATAGCTCTGAACTTCAGAAGAAAGAACCTGACGAAACCAGTTCATGTCTGAAAGTCCATCAACATCCCAGAGTTAAAGCTGCTCTGCTCAGAGGTATTGATCAAAATTCCCTGAAGATGATATGTGGTGGTTACCCACAGATCAAATCAGTTCAGTTCAGGGGTGGCACAACACACAGCAACATACTCAACCACATACACACTATCTATCTATATCTATCTATCTATCTATCTATCTATCTAGATAGATAGATAGATAGATAGATAGATACGTATAGAGAGAGAGAGAGAGAGAGAGAGAGAGAGAGAGAGTGAAATATTGGCATTTTTAAGGATTATAAACTTTCCTACACTGACTGTGCCACTGTGTGAAGTTTCAATATTGTCTAACAAATAAATTTGCCTGCAACCACAATTTGACAAAGTGTGAAAATAACCAAGAAAGATGGGGGTGAACTCTATCTTGGTTTTGACTCATTGGACCACAACACCATTGTCTGTATTTATAACAACACAACATCAGAGGAGAAATAATACATTGAAATCAAAAGGTATCCTTTGCGGGTGGCCTGGTGGTACGTAGATTTTTAAGAAGGCGATCGTATTGAATCAGCCCACCTACATTCACAGAATAAAATTAATGGTAGAAACTAGTTGTCTGCAAATTGAAAGCTGTGCGCTACAAATATGCCTCAGCTCAAATATACCTTTTTTACGTGTCAAGTGACTTATGGTAATTCATGTAAAAAAACAGATTAAAAACTCCACTCCTGTGATTCCTTATATTAAGGATACGGCTGAATGCACTCTGTAATATATAAAAGAAAAAGCCTGAAGCTGGTCACTCACTGACTGTCTCCACGATGTCAGTGAAGAAGCCGTAGGGCACAACCGGCTCGGGCAGCTCGCGGAAGAAAAGTTTCAAAGCTCCAGTGATGACATGAATGTCCTCCCACTCGCTCTCGTCCAAATTCAGCTTCTCCTCTGAGACACGGAGGGGGGAAGAGGGGAGAGTGTGAAGGAAATTTTGGACGGACAGAAGCAGGTGAAGTGAATGAAAGGCCAGGGAAAATAAAAAGGAGAGACAAGGAGTTTAGTTGAAACGCTGGAGGTACGGTCACAGCATCAGGTAATATAAGAAGAGCACAAATTCACTTTGAGGCCGAGGCATAACATGAAGGCTTGTAGCTGGAGGAGGGCGATAGAGTCTGAGAAGTAAGAGAAGACATTAAATACCCACAGACACACTGAAAGACAGTGAAGCACACTTCTTTTTGGACAAACAGCCCTGACTAATGCTTCTCAAATTGGCTTAAACGAGCCTAAAGAAAAGATTCAATTTGATCTTCAGTCAATGAGTATTAAATTCATGATATGAGTGAGGCACATCCTAAAATGAGAAGCATCAGACAAAGCCATAGCTGTGGGATTAGAGCACATCACAAGCAGCAGACTCTCCGTTTCATCCACTTGGTGGCAGCCACGGACTGTATGAGAACTGGCTGTACAACCTGCTGCGTGTTATTACATCAGAAAACTTGAAGCACAGAAGCCTAAAGGCTAACACACAAATAAAGCAAACAATGGCATAACAACAACAAAACTTGGCTGTTCGGTGCCCGTTTGCATGGCAGCTCAGCTCTGTTTGTCAGCTCTGTGGGTGGGGATTCTGGGAAATTTTTTAACTGAAGTGCTCACATTGTGCAGCACGTTATCAAGCAGGCAGAGAGAGAAGTAAAAGCGGCTGTTTTCCTCGTCTGCCTGAATCTACCTTGTACCAACTCCGCCGGAAACATGTAACGGCCGTCAGTGGTCACCGCACGCTCTGCAAAAATCAACAGTTACTCAGATGGCGCTCTGCTGCGTCTCAAAAAGGATGTTGTGAGGCAGTCACAGATTTTATTCAGATATACAGTGACTTTCTTGTGATTGGCGTTTTTTTTTTTTTTAATTTCAGCCATATCAAGTACACTTCACAACAGCATCAGATAACATTTCTACTCCATCACCAGGATTTTTTTCCTCCCTCCCTCCACATTTTTAATGGACAAATTTAAAGATGACCATCAGCATTTTTTTTTCCTCCTCCTCCTCCATCCTCACCGTGGTTCACAAGAAAGCGGAGTTTCTGAATTACGGCCAGGTTTCCAGACACTCTGTAGATGCCATCAGTTTCCAGCCCTGCAACATACCACACAGAGCCCGTTAGTTAAGGGATTTACACTCCTCTGAAATAAAATCAGTATCAACATGAAGCTGGGACATGTTTCATTATTTTAAATTTAGCAGTAGTTTCCTCATTCTGAGGTAGTTGGAGTTGAGCTGGTTGCTCAGCTGGGAGTCACATTTTCTGTGAATCAGTACTCCACCGTTCTAAGGAAGTTTCTTATGTTGCAAAGATGGGTGGAGTGAAAGCAATGTTTTAGTACTTTTATCAGTCTACAAATAAAATTAAAAAAATGTCTATATTGTGAAACATTTTTGACATACTAAATCTAAATCCTATATACTGCATTAATGAACATAGTGAAAATTCTACTTGAGTAATTTTCTCTACTGTAGTAACGTAAAGGATTAAAACAGCTTTTCTGATTTTTACAAAAGATTCTACAAAAATCAATAAGACACTTGTCTATTGTTTGGACGCTGCCTACAAGAAACCGCAGGTAACAAAGTCTGATTTGTACAATACCAAGCTGAGCATTGCTCTGCAGTGAACGGCGTCTCCAGCGAAACAACATGCTCACCTAGAAAAACTAACATCAGCAACAGCAGCTACCAAGTACTGCAAGGTCAAGTTTATTACAGACTTAGAAATATTCCACCTCTGTTATTTGTCTTTTTTTTTCAACTGTGAAAGCTTATGATTATTATTAGCATAATCAATATAATGTGTGTAAAGGTTTGCTGTGAGGCGTGAAACAGCTTTTCTTTAAATGTATTCAAAACAATCAAACCCATGTCTTTAAAGCCTCAAACTCTGTATTTGTTCTGTGTATTAAACATTCACTCATGCATTTTTTTTCTAAACAATTCAATTCCCTCTCATTTATACATCTCCGTGGCTGCCAGGTGTCAGAAGAGCCTTATCTGAATCTCAGTGCTTTGGTTCCAATCTCGCATCACAAATACTTTTTCAATAGACGTGTGTTTTCTTGCATGTCAACGTTGAACTGAGATCACATCAATCAAAAAGGTGTGTTCGCAGGGACGGTACCTCTCCTCTCCACAGCCTCAGTGCAAAGTCTGACGAAGCGAGGGACGGTGCTCCTCTCTCTCTCACAGAGCATCTCCAGACGACAGCCAAACACCTGATCTGAGGCACGACGACAGATGGACACAAACACATTTTTTATATGGTGGATAATTTTTTTTTTTCCTTTAGAGAAGTGCACACACATTCTTTTTCTCTTCACCAAGATGTGATTTGAAAGTTTAAGCTGATATTCTGTTAGTAAGTTTTGAAAACATCCCTATTTGACTTGTAAACTCACTGGATGATGCAATGCAACTCATTATAATCTTTGGACTATAGGCTCAGCCAAGCATATGGTCCCATTACCCAGCTGTATAACGGTGCAGGATATATAAATACACACTGTAAGTGATTAAACTGCATCTAACCACACAGGCTTATTGTATATCATTACCTTCTGATTTCACAAAGATTTGGATATCTTTTACAGAAATACTTCATCATTCATCAGAACTTATTCAATTCAATTCAATTCAATTTTATTTGTATAGCGTCTGTTACAATGACAATTGTCTCTAGGCGCTTTACAGAGACCCAGAGCATGACCCCCGAGCAAATATCATTAACTAAGATTATAATATTAAATCCAATCAGTGATTGGATTTAATCTCCGTCCTCATTAGCATCTGCATCCTGCCTCTTTCGCTCTCATGCCTCTCAGTCCACCCTGTTCTTATAGTCTGTCAGCTCAAGATCGTGGCAATGTTTGCACTTCGGGCTTCAGTCATCTTAGAAAAGATATGTAAATGCTAAAAGTGCTGAACCAGTAAGACTGGCAGAACTTTGACTTATTTATGACATGCAGTGAACACGCTCTGATGCCATCAGATTAATGGAAAGAAATGAATGTCTGACAGCATGTGTGGTATTAAATTCCCATGGTCGGTGGCAGCTGTTCAAAGATGACAAAAGATTTATTCCACTGGGACTCACAGGTGGCCTGAGAGTCTGAGACACTACAGTTTACAGTCAAACAAAAGCAAAAATGTGAAACTGGATGAGCTGCAGCCATGAACGTCTGGGTACAGTCATGGATGACGAAGTCGCTTCATGGTAATGAAGGATTTCTTTTTTGTCAACTAATGAAATAAAATATTACTGCTAACTACGGCCTAAAGAAAGATGATTAAATGATGTTTTGTTATTAGCAGGAAAAAGTTAGTCACTAAATAGACGAGGAAGATTGCACCACACAGACACCAGGGAATGTGGCATCACTGCGGGATAAATGCTGACATTTCCTGCCTGCCTAGATAACTTCATTTTAATTCACTTGACTGGCAAAATTTCTTTAATTAAAAAAAAAAAAAAAAAAAAAGAAAGTCCTGTGTGCTCTTACAGCAGAAACTGAAAATGAGTGACAGAGAATAAATGCGTCCATAACTCACTTCATGTACTGATAAATAAAAGACACTTATGCAAAGTAGTCTAAAACGTCACACAGAAAACTTGCCTTTAATGAGTCCTTTTTCCTGCAGGGCCTGTAGAGGGGGTCTCTTCAGGATCAGCTTTTTCAGCCGGGTCTTTACTCTTTTCCTCTCTGTGTTTTCCAGGTTGGATGAAGAGCGAGGGACTGCAAAGGGAGGAAAGGAGGAGGTGAAGGAAAGGGAAGAGAAGGAGGAGGAGGTCAGTGCGGGGCGTTCGGCTCTGGGGCAAGAAAGCAGATGAGAGGGGATGGTGGTGAGAATGAAAAGCGGGAGGGCAGGGCGACGGCGGAGGTGAGACAGGACCGAGGGTGGGATTATCTGCCATGGTGGCTGGTTTAAAATATAAGTGGGCTGGATGGAAGAGATGATGGAGGACAGAATAGACGGATGCAGGAAGCCTGTGAGGAAGTTTAGAAAAAAAGAGTGATGATGATGGAGAGAAAGGCTATGAACTGGACAAGAGGGCAGGGTTGACGGGAAGGAGGCCGCTGTGATGTGAGAGACATCAGGTGGCGTTGACTTACGGGATGTTCTCCTGTCATCCTCGTCGCCACTGTGGTCCAGCATTTCCACGCTGCCTGCTCTCCTCAGAGAGTACAGAAGAACATTGTCTAATGGATTTTCACGGTCCTGGAAGGCAGAGAGGTGGAGCAGTGAGGTAACTACGACAGATACGGGAGGTTTCCGAACCCTTCAAAGTTTCCTACATTCTGTTTAATTTGAAAAAAAAGATTTAAAAAAGTAAATCTCAGATTTACATTGCCAGATGAGCTCTGGTGCACCTTGCTTTTATCAAGAAACTTTGTGATGTTTCACAGCTTGAGTTTTACCTGTGCTTAACTGAATTCGCTGAACACAGTCAAGGAGACAAACACGTCTCTTTATAAGGTCTGACAGCTGAGGGGCACGTCGGGGTTAAAACCAATTCAAGAGGTCAGGAAAATATTCCACTGCATCAAAACGCAGATCTGAGGAAGCAAACAGGAACATTCCCGCACCACTGAAGCCTCCATCATTTTAAAAGGTGAGACATTTGGAATCAGCATTTAGTGTTTTGAACCTGGCTGCCCAGCAAAACAGAGTAATCAGTGATGAATGAGAACTAGAGTTCTTTCGTGGCAATGGACGAGCCATACAGAAGGACAGCATTAAGAGCAGAACTCCACCACACAGCCACCGGGTGTTTTTCCTGAATGACTCTTATAACATGAGAAGCAAAGTCCCGTGATTTGATGCAACAGAGACTGAACCACGTGAACGTGAACCCAGGCACAGAGTATCACCTCATTAGTACCATCCCCACAGTGAATCATGGTGATGGCAGCATCGTTCTCTGGGGGAGTTTTATCTGTGACAGGAGCTGAGAGACTTGTCAGGAAGGAGGGGGAGATGGATGCTGAACAACCTTTTTACAGAGTACTCGTGAAAATCACCCAACCATGCTGTGAAGACAACGCACGAGTGGCTCTGGGAAAATTTGGTGAAAGTCCTGAGCTGAGCCTGCCACATCACTCCTATGAATAACATGAAAACTTGAGGCTGTCAATAGTGATTTCAGCAGGTGCAGAATGAAGGTCTGAAAAGCCTTTTTTTTTTAATTATTATTATTATTATAAATGTACAAAGAAAAACTGTCCCAAAAAAAAAAACTGAATGGAGAGTTGTGGAAAGTTGAGTGCAACTTAATGAAGGAAAAATGTACTTAATTGACTTGAAGACAAGTGTAAGGCATAAAGCATTGGACAACCATCTGTAGCACATCACCATGGTGATAGAGAGTCAATATTAAATTATTTATAATGTTATAATGAACGATTATATAATCTCCATCTTATTCTGAGGCCACACGCTTTACAAGAATCAGTTTTTTTTAATGCGTTCCATAAATCGCAGAGTAATACATGACACATTTCACATAAATTACTTAATTTGTGAGTTTAAAACACAAATTCTTAGAGTTTAAAAGAAAATGAAAAAGTGAACAATAGATGGAAGTGGACAGCAGGGTTTTTGCTCGAGTTTTATATACTGAAAGTACAACTTTCTTTCAGAGGAAAGCCATTTCAGCCACAAACAGAGAAGTGGTTGGCTCTGAGTTTAAGTGTGTGTGTGTGTGTGTGTCTATGTGCCTTACCAGCCTTTCGATGACGTTCTTGATGGTGTTGTACCACTCTTTGATCAGAGAGTCTGTCTCTGACTGCAGCAGGAACTCGTTGCCCGTCACTGTCCTCAGCTAAAACACACACACTTTCATGAAGCAGCGCATGCTGACGTCAAAACACTGATAAAGGAGTTTGTAATGATCATACCAAACCAACTGCAATGGGATTTGCACTTCTTAGTCAACGTATTTTGACAAAAATCACCACATTTAAAGCTTTCTGGACACACAACAGACCAGTTCTCAAAGACATTCACAGTAATCACACATTTCAAACTGCTGAACATTTTCCCTGGGAAACACAATTTTTAACGGCTTCCTCCTTTTCACCATGCCTCACTGAAAAGTGATAATTTACAAAAAAGGCCTTCCACTTTCACTTCCCTCATGTCAGGTACATATGCAGACAGCATATGTACTCTGCTAACCTGCTAACCTCTGCTAACCTACGGTCTTCTTCTCATCAGTAATTAACCCTTAAAGACCTGAAAGGGCCACTGAAGCAGTTCACATAACCCGAACATGTAGAAAAACCTTAAGAGATGTTCGGGGATTTTAAAAGCATAGTTCCAAGCTATAATTTCTATTTTTTGTGCTTGTGTGATTTTGTTTTTGTTTTTTTTCTCACCTTGAAGACATTTTTCTTGCTGGACAGCTCGTTGGCCCAGTTTAGCTGCGCTCCTCTTAAATCCACGCTGCTTTCTGGGCGACTGTTCCCTGGTTTCTGTGTTGGACCGACACATACACACAAACTATATTCTCTCACTGTTACACTGACAAAATCAACCAATGTTTGGTTAACATAATATCATATATCACCTATCATCTGAACATCCTAGAACTAAGTGCTTGGCCGAGCTCTTACCCAGCTAGAAGGCGTCTGTGATTTAGGATCCTTGAAGAACACCAGACTGTTTCCAACTAAAACCACCCAGGAAGGACTCCAATTTTTTCTGCGACCCAAAACACATAAACTCTGGTTAGCATATTGGGATATCACACTTGCTTCATTTATTTGTATTCATGCAGGGATCACTTAATTAAAGTGAAATTCTTTGTTGTTCATGAAAGCAGCCTCACCTCAGCTTTCTACCTCCTTCTGCAATCTTTGTTTTGTTCAAAAGGCCTGCTTTCTCCAGCTCCTGAGAACACATCAAAAGGGTTTTAAGGACATGAAAACCTGCAAAATGCAAAGCTATTTATACGGTCACACTAATGGTTTGACTTAAAATAGGCAAGGATTTCTGGAATAACACAAGTATATAAGGACACATTTAAATTTTAACAGTTAAGTACCTCAGAGGGCTTTTCCTCTGTGTAATGTACTGCATCCTGAGCAAAGCCATTAAACTTGTTGCATCATTCACAAAATAGGAGGGAAGCTGCTCTGAAATATCCCACTGTGGTATGGCCCCATTTGAGGTGTGAGAGAGCACAATTAATTCTGCCTATAAAGCTATGTAAGCATTCAATTCAGTCTGTGAACGCAGTGAGGGAAAAAACGGATTAAAGTGAGAACTGATAAAAAAGAAAGCCTACATATCCAGGCATACAGTGGAGATATTCCCATTAGATACTCCAGGAGTCTGAGATGTATAATCTCAGGGGTCCTGAGATATCTAATGGGGATTACTTTTAAAAAATGAGTTTCCCTGCTGACAGTGAAAAGCAAGCTGAATGTGGCAAATATTAGAAGTGAACGTCTCATGTCTGCAAATACAACCACAATTTGAAAAGTATCTTTTAAATGTATGTCTGGCAGCAGGATCTCAGGTGTTCCTCGGACTGTGGACTTCTGGACAGAGACCCCTGATGTTGTTCTGCTGCTGGAGCAACTCTCCCACCGTGAGAGTCAAAATGCTGCCAACTTCATGCCTACTTGGACCATCACAGAACGCAATGAGCTGATGTGCAGCAGTGATCCTTCACTGAGAAGGAGAAGCCTGGAAGCCAGTATCGAGGCTACACGGACAAAATTAAATCAGCTAACAGAGAGGCTGAAAGGAGCAACGAAGAAAGAATGTCCTAAGAAATACGAGGCACTCTCCATACCTGAGGCACTGGAAACTACCAAACTGTCAAGACTCACAGCTCCATATGTGACTGAGATTATTTAGATGGGACACTACAGAAGGGAATAAACAGGATGTTTGAAGCATGAAGAAGAAGAATAAAGAAGTATGAAGAGTTGGACAGAATGAGGCCCTGACATGATAAACGCCTAGAGGCAAAAGAAATTAACAGCATTGCAGCACAAACAAACTGGTGGCTTTTAGACGGGACCCACCCGGAGTGGTTGGCTCAAGGCTGAAGCATCCTGATCTTAGAGGACCCCCTGAGGGGGTCAATATCATCCAACTATGGGTCAATAACCTGCCTCTGCACAACATGGAAGCTCCTGTCAGGCATCATAGCAGCTGAGATAAGGAAGCATATAAAGATACCAAGCACCGGCTACTGATTGATGGAATATTTGCTCAAAGCTATAAAATCTGACCAACAAATTTGTGAACAGCCTGAATCAAGAAAGCCTGTGACTACAGCACACATAAGTACCGTTGTTACTGGAACTGTATAACATGAACAGGGCATCGAGAACTTTGATCAAGAACTCAGTGGGACCTATGGAAGACAACTCTAGAGGAGAATTCACAGCCAACTGCACAGACCCGAACCCCCTCAACCGATCATTACACAGAATGGCTGTGGACACCAGTTCCAAACTCAAGCAGTCATTAGGCACCTGCAAACTCCTTTGATTTAATGAGAAAAAAATATGAATTCAAATACAAAGTAACATCATCATGTTCTTACCGGTGTGCAGCCATCACTGTCTGGAGAGCTCTCAGGAGACGGAGGCTCCACAACAATATTGGCCACACTGCTGGAGTAATCTTTGCACTGCTGCGCCAGCTGAAAATAAGGAAAACGCCATTATCTGCTGTGTTCACTTGTTTGTGTTGATTCATGTAAAAAAGGAAAGTGCACCCTTTTTTAATTCTAAGGTTTCGCATATCAGGACATAAAAAGTCATCTGGTCCTCAACAGGTCTGAAAATGAGGTGAGCAGAACCCTTTACGTACAACAACACGACATAGGTAAATAGCAGCCAGGTGCAGCTATTTACCTTCTTCTGGACCTCTCAGGTGTGTTACCTCAATGTTGAGAAAGATATCAGCCATGACATTGGAAAAAGGGTTATTATGAGTCCATCATTCGGCAGTCAGAAGGGCTATTTACAAGTTAAAACGATTCAAAACAGATGCCAATTTTGTCAGTTAATATTTGATTAAGTACATCCTAAGGTTAGTCCATGCAATGCTTGAGAAATAGATATATATATAAAAAAAATTACAAAAAAAAAAGCTACAACAAAAACTCTAAAGGCCTCAGTTGGTATGTTAAATGTTACATTTTAAGAAGAAGATGGCATAGTTATAACTTATGTCTTTTTGTTTTCACTAAAAAGAACATGGCAGCTCAATTTAGGTTTGCAAAAGTGCATTTGAACAAATAAAAACACCTCAGGAGAAATGTCCTTTATACCAACAAGACCAAACTGGAGATGTTTCACATAAAGCATGTTTGGTGAAGACCAACCTGTCAACACAGGTTTTGATAAGGGGGAACGTGTTAAACAATGCTGGTTTGTCCTTACACACAAAGCCTGTCTACTCTTTGTTTTGTCTCTGTTACTAACGTCCAAGATGGAAAAAAGCCACAGAGCATTAAAACGGAATAAAAAACCTGAATAAAAAAAGAGTATTACATTTTCATACACTGCTTCTGCATATTTAGTTATTTTCTGCCAAACACATCATGGAACAGTGTCATGTGTTGCATTTTGTTTATCTGAGACCATATCTATTTCATTTTAAAAACTGGTACTGACCAGATCATTATCATTATGCCTCAATACTTAAAACCTCAGAAATGACAGAGGGTGTACTTTCCTTATCACATGACTGCATGTGCAAATATCCATTGTCTTTTATGATGTCTGTTTAAAGTTATCTGCATTTCCCTTTTCCTTTCTATTTAAATATGAGTATGCGTGTTTGCGCTGTGTGTGCGCTCTGGAAGTGAATACCTTGCTGTTCTCAGGCAGGACGGACTGGGAGTGATCAAGCTGCTGCTCAGCATCATGCAGGGCTGGAGGGCTATGGAACTGGGTTTCGGTACTAGTGAATGCCATCGTGCTCAGGGCCTCAGAGGAGGCGGCACGCTGCATGCTCTTTAAGGTCAAATGTTATGGTCAGGGGTCAAACGTGGAACAGACAAACAAGGGAAACAACAAGTGGTTTAATGTGTGTGAACTATATAATAAGCTTCAATGTGACAGCTGCTGTGACTGCTTTCTCCTAAAGAAGACAAAACCTAAAATACCATTTTATATCATGCAGCATATGCGTTGCATTTCAGTACAGCTTCCGATGCGCTTTGTGTAGAGCAACAATACGATTAAAGTATAGCCCAGAACGGATTGATCCTTAATTTGTAAATGCAGAAAATTTATTTTTTTTAAAAAGAAAACAAAAAAAGTTTTAAAAAAAAACAAAAAAAACTGAACAGAGACTACAAAATCTATGAAGACAGAAATTTCAGGAAAAATATCAAGAGATATATGTTAATGTAATATACAAATAATTATTTTAGCAAAACTAAAATCACAAGCAGCTGAGAAGGGGAACATAAAGGTCATGGCTTGAATTCCAAATTTCTTCTGTATTTCTTCATTTCCTTTATTGCCTCAAGACTGAGACCTGCTTGCCTTTTAATTTCAATATGATGAAAAGACTTAGTAAAATAAATAACTACACAAGCTTGTAACATTTTCACTTACCTCAACTTAATTCACCACACTATGAAACATTATTTTTAAGGAATGATTAAAAAGAATGACAGTTCATGTAATAATTGGCAGCACAAGCAGTAATTTCTGAGGTTTGTAGTGCACCCTACAACAAAAATGTGGTCATTTACTCGCTACAGTCACAACTCCCTCATTAGGTTTTGATCATATATTCGAGAATGTCTTTGCGAGACGTAAAGTAAATAAAAGATCTCAAATAATGAATTTAGCTTCAAAGAGTCACGGCCTTTGAATCGAATGCTGTTTTGAACTCTTTTGAATCGCTACAACTGTTTAAATGTATACTTGAAAGCTTTTATCTACAACAAAAGCCAGTGCATCACAACTTCAGCAACCTTTGCTTTCTTTCATCATGTACAAGTCTGGCCAGTCCAATTAGGTCTGAATTACACTATACATATTTAAAATAAGTTCTCACAAAGGATGTATGACAACACAGCACTCTTAAGGGTCTAAAGTGAACTCACAGAAAAAAAAGGGCGGGTTCAGTTTTAAGTCAGTTTACAGTCCCCCAAAAAGTATGTATGGCAGCACGAAAATGCATACATTGACACAATTTCAACTTTTAATGCAGCAACAGCCATAATTTAGTTCCTAATCCCTGTAACCTAGTTTCAACAATCAGACTAAATATCCTTACTAATGTTTGTGTCTCTTCGTGCAAGGAGGATTAGTACTAAGAGCCAAATCTGCTCCTTTGCAAAGAGGAGGCCTTTAAAAGGCTTTTACCAAGTGCACCCACACCCCACTGTGATGCAACATGTTGCAGTAAGAACTGCTTTGGTAACAGTCTTTCTCTTTACATCACAAGTCCCTGTTTTGTCTCTGTAATATGCATAAATGCTGATCACTGAGATTCTGAAGGGCAGAGCTTGCATTGCTTTAATATATTCTACAGTAATACAGTGGAGATGCAGTAGTTGCAAATCTGAAAGACTCAAGTGCGTTTTTTTTTTTTTCCTGAGGAAAATACCTCCCATCAAAAGCCCCTTCAGTACTGACAAAACACTTGGGATTACCTACACAGCCAGGCATCAAAACAAAAACAAGGCATAGGATTGTCTTTTTCTTTTCTTTTCTTTTTAAGAGCAGCCTCTCCTAGTGATCTTTTAACATCTATAGATATTCATGTGCAGGATAGGGAAGCTATGCAAGCTTATCATAAAGACTTTATCTGATGAAGTCACAAAGTCAAGTTGGCAGACAAAGTCACCAGAGTTGCATGATGTCTCATTTTGTTAAGCAAATACATCCTGCTCTGCAGGAAGAATATGTAAAACCAGTAAAGTCAGCTTTTGTCTTTGACAGTTTTTTTTTTTTTTAACAAGGTAGGGAGAGACATAGTGAAGTGTATTAAATGCCTGTCAGCAATGAAAGAGTGCAGCAGCAAAAGAAGAGTCCTACCTGCTGCATCTGCCAGCCACCTTCAGTGCACCTCTGATGGCTCCCAAAGAGGAAATCGGGTGACAACTAGAGAAATAGAATAAAAACCACAAACACACAATTAAAATGTGCTACATGAATTTCATTTAAAATACATGCCTTCCTCCTTCCCTGTAATACACACTTTCAGAACAAAGAAAAGTGCTTGTCATTTTAGTTCATTTTGTATTTGTGAACCCTAAACTCATGAGAAAAGGCACATTTCACACTCATGGCGAAAAACAGGATGCTGACAAATTTGGCAAGTTAACATTAGTTACAAGGTCCAAGCCTTACACCAATACTGAAACTACTCCTCCGAACCGCCGACATCCTAACTGCTCTGATTCACACACAGATGCACACACAGCACATATATTCATCTGCAGATAATGAGAAGCCGTTGCCTCTCAGTAAGAGTGAAAGATTTGTTTGACTCAAATATGTTGATTATGGGCTGAAAACAGTTCACTTTTTGAGGCAGTGAGACGACTTCAGAGCCGACACCGCTGACCAGGAAAAGCTAATATGAGGCACTGATATTACAGCAATACTCAAGTAAACCGTATTCACAACCAATCAGTAAGTTTTTTAGGCAGAATATGTCACATGTTCAGCCAGAAATCTAACTCTAGTAATGATAAATAAAACTGAAAACAGCAACATATGGAAGTAAATAACAGAGAGAATGAAACAAAAATGAACTCACAGCATAGGTGCTCATTATGACTGTTCATACAGTCGTAGGGTCCAGGTCAAGCTGAGTTTTTGCAGATGTTGTTACCCCTCAACTCAAACTCCTCAACCTCCTGTGGTTTCATGTCATTAACTATTCGTTCGAGAGCAAAAATTAAAAAACCATGCATCTCTCTCTCTCTCTCTCTCTCTCTCTCTCTCATGTCTACTTCCCCATTCTAGAGGGAAGCTGACTTTATCAGCCAGCACCATCGGTCTCATGCACAGCAGCACACCAGGAAGGTGAGTGCTCAGCTGAATCATCGTACCACCACTGAGTTATTGTTGCCACATTTTGTTTTTGGACGTGCAACCCACTTGCACTACACAAAATAGCGTCTGACTAATCAGTATGGGTACTTTGCTCATCCAAAGCCAGTGCCTTTATTATACGATCTTGAAGAAATGGATCTTGATCAGCACTAAAATTCATATGGGTCCTTCTTCACACACGTTTTATCTCACAATCAAGTTTCATCAAATGTAGCCTTTCAGATCTTCGTAAACTTGACACACTCTTGACTGAAGTGGCACCAGTGTCTGACCACATGCTGCGATTGAGGTTACGGGGAAATTGTCAAAAAAGCAATTAGAGCATTGCCGTTGAATAAATGTTCGAGACAACTTCTGCAAATCATAGTTTTACAAAAAATACAAGTAGTAATCCCACTGATGCCACTAATGTCTCAAACTATTTTATCAAATTAACACTTGTAAGTAAGCGCTTAACAGTCTCATATCTTGTACTTCCCATTCTGAAAGAATATAAAACAGTAAACCACAGCTGCTCAGGTCCTTAGAAGTCTACTACTACTACCACCACTGTTTTATGTCTAATCACACTTAAAATTATCAAATGGCATGACAATTTGTTATTCCTGTTTTCAGTTCACCACCATTTTAACTGCTCCATTTTTCACATTCACATGCATTTTTTTTTTTATCACCATGCAGTTTATCATTTTCTTTATTTAAACCCTTCACCCCTTACAATGCTCCAGTTGGAGCAGCTTTTCTTTTCCAAACAGTGGTGATGCAGACAAGGATTCCTTTTAATGGCTCTTTTGCAGGTGTAACTGCTCAGGAAACTGGTGCACCACCACAGAGTCCGTTAACTCATCCCAAAGATGCTTTACACTCAAACAAGGGCTATACGTGCTAAGCACTTTATCTTGAAAACAGTTGTCTTAGTCTTCCAGGTTTTAACAAGACTGCCACTGTTTTTAATAGCTATGAAATAATTGTTTAATTTCATTAGTAAATGGATGGTCTGGGGGGTAAAAAGAAAAAAAAGATTTGGTGTTATCTTATAGTTGTTTGTTTCTTTCTAGGTATTTTTTTTTTTATCATGGATTCTTCGTGAGGATTTAATGGCACCGCAACAATAATAGTGATAATAAAAGTGATCCTTCAGTCTCTTCACTGTCTACACTGCCTGATCCATATGTCTCATGAACACCTCATTACTGCGCGCGTCTGTCCATTAATATGACTGCAGCAGCATCAAAAGTAATGCATTAATAATATTACCAGATCTGACCTTGTTGCAAATATAAAAGTAGCTGCGTTCGCATTCAAACATGACACAAACATGTTCAGTTACCAGCAGGTTGTTGGAAAGCAGTAAAGGCATTAAAGAGGTCAAAGAGGAGTCAACCCCCCCAAACCCCTCCAAAAAAAAAAAAAAAAAAAATCCCACATCAAAATCTAGATCAGAGAACACTCTGTGGTGACAGTGATATGGGTCACCTGGATTCCAACACCTGGATCATAAACCCATGTGATCTATAGCATGCATTAAACATCATGTACGGCAGCATAGAAAGTGACACATGTAGGTCAGCGGAACACATGCCAACCCGACTTGATGCAGGCAATCACTGCTTTGATCATGTGAGTATTTCTTTAATGAACAACATGAAATCTGAAACACTGACGCAACGCTGAGGCAATGCAACTTTCAGGTGCAAATGCTCATCTTTGGCAATCTGGATCATCTTACGTTGCTTCACTTCATAAAGGTCGTCACCGGTTTGTATGGGTCAATTTCGGCAAGTGACTGGGAACCGTTTCGGGTCATTTGTTAAGTTTCAGAAAGTGGCTTAGATTTGTCTTGTAATGCTGTGGATTTCAAACACGCCTCTGTCTCCCTATCTGCTGTCATGTTGCATCAGCATCAGACATTAGCCTGTTACTACAATCAGAAATAAGCTCAGCAGAAGCATCATTAGAAACAAAGTGCATGAGTGTCAGAAGGCAGTGGGTTGGTCAATCAAAGATGAAGCATCTAGAACCATCTAAGTCTCGTTTTTAATCCAGTCTCACTGGCCATTTCTGTCTGCATCGCTTGAGTACAGAAGCAGTGTGGCTGGTAAACAGAGGCTGAAAATATCTTCACAGAGGAGTGAGCAGGGTGTGTATGTTTTTATCTGCCTGCAGTTTGAACACTGTGTTTATAGATGTCAAAGCTAAATGTTATGTGAAAGCTATCATTAATGCCCTTAATTAGAGAAGCGTAAAACGAATATAAAAGCTTAATGACACTTTCAAAGAGCAAAATGAATCATGCTTAAAATTAAAGTAAGTGTGGAGACCAATGACTAACTTAGCAGACAAATAAACACATTTCCTTCCGAGCAGAAACTTCCTCATGATGAGAATAACTCAACAAAAGCTTACTATCAGTTTGAGGGCTTCTATTGAAATATATTAAGTGTAAAATATAATTTAAAAAAAAATACAGAAAATCCATCAATTCTTAAGGTAAAAAAAAAATTATCTTAAAAAATGTAATATATTATATTAACTAAAATTATATTAACCTTATAGAAGTGAAATTCAAACAAGACTCACATCTCAAACACATGCAGAAACATCCAACCTTTATCCATCCGACCAATCTTTGATTTTATACCTCACCATTTAAATCTGTCACTTCTCTAGAACTCAAACTACAGACTGAAACAAGACTGTTAGACTGAGACAAAACCACCTGCTGCTAAAACTAAAACATGTCTATTTTGGAGATAACAAGGGCAGTCACAGATAACATGTTTTCCAAATAACACACACGACGTCACTTATTCATTTTGTCACCTCAGCTGCAGCTTTATCTCAACCTTGTCTATTATTTACATATGAAAGATACTCTAACTGGTGCAGCTAGTGAAGAGGAAGAAGCCAAATTACACACAATGACAGGAGGAGGGTTGTTTTCCACCACCAGTGTGTAGAATTAGTGGATTTACCCTGTGCATAGTTCCATTTCCAGTCTCAGTGAGCGGTAGTGATAGATGGCTGGTGTCCCGAGATAACTTCTGAGGCTTTACTGGACTGACCTATACAAGACACACACACAGATTGAGAAACAGGACGGATCTTCAATACATCATTAGATGACATGGATAAAACAACGTAGCAGCCTCAAACATGACATATGCTGTAGTATTAATATGTAGTATGGCAGAACATTAGCGGACATTTTTATGCAGGTTTACATGCTTGGCTGCAACAAAAGAAGACATTTCAGGGAAACAACCACATTGCTTCCTGTGAAATAGACTGGGCGGAAAGTACAAATAGCCCTCATGAAGCATGATTAGCTTTGGTTACTTTATAAAGTTAATGAAACATATGTGTTACGTGGGGAGCTAGCACAGTTGCTCTGTGTTTTTCATTCCTCGTGGACAGAGCAAGGCCCTCCACCCAAAATCATTATTTATATGAATCGTTAATAATGACAAGCAAAGTAAAAAGGCAAGATTTTTTTGTGACTTTTCCACACATAAATTATGTTCATTCAGCTTAATTTCACACATTTGATGTTCGCTCAACCTGAACATCAATTCGTCCACCTGTTGAAGTTTGATATAAAACTTTTAATTTACCCACAGAAAAATGCAAATTGTCCAAAACTGCTTGTGTACTTGTGTATAGACGTCTTCCTGTATAAATGATCTTGTATAATCTTGTATTACTGTTGAGTTTGTGAATTTCAGCAGCGCTACAAACATACTCACAGATAAATGTAAACAATGCAGACAGAGGTGGAAAAACTATTAGAGGTTCTTTTTTTTTTTTTAAATAATGAGACTCAATCAACATATTTGTAAGATCACAAGGACATACTCAACACAGTGTGACAGTGAAAGTAAGATGAACTTTGTTGGCTCCGAAGAAAACTTTGCAGTGTGTTTGTGACCTTACGAGCATCTTCCTCTCCAATTCTTAAGAGACTCTCCCGTCGTGTTCCAGATTCCCACAGTGGTAAAACCAGTCTTGTGATCAAGGTGTCACCAAATCCTTTGTTTCTAAGTAAAAGAGAGGGCACAATCCGGGCTGCTCTTTGGGGAGATCTGTGGCTGAAAATGTCCCCATTAGTCCTGATATAGGCAAACCACGCAAGCCTGGAAATGTGTCTCATCTTTTGTTTCACAGCCTGACCCTTTTTCTACCTCCGCCCTTTCGGGAGAAGAAACTTTCATTCGAGCCTAAAAATGCTAACCTTTTTACTTTTTAAGGCAGTTTTGGGAGCAGGTGATAATTCACGGCCTCAGTGGAAAGTAACGTCTGACATGTTGGGTGCTTTACCTTGTTGGCAGTTTGTGAGCGAGCCCTGCGAGGGGGTTTCCAGGATCTCTCCTTTGTGATGCGATTGACATAAAAGCATCTAGCTGTGACCGGGTCAGAGTACTGCTCCCACAGGTCCAACACTTGAAGAGGCTGCTGACCCAGAGCAGGACTGGGGGGCTCCAGCTGTGACTGACGCTTCTCCTGCTGCATCCCAGTATAAAGAGGAGAGTCGTGCCAAGACAGCTGGGACAGATAGGCCTCTGTCGGGACCTTGTATGTAGAGAGAACAAAGGAGGAGATACGAGGAATGAAAAGGATAGACAAGTGGACATGAAAGAGAAAGAAGTGAGGCTTTTTCAAATAATTTCTGAGAATCAAGACATTGCCACTTTTTAAATCCAACCACAATCCCCCTTGAAGTCAGATTTTATGACTCTAAATGACTCTAACAGTTGAAGGAACCTCTGTCGCCCTGACTGTAAGATCTAACATGACTCTCCTGCTCATAAAAAGCAGTGACAGTAACAGTAATAAACTTCTTGTTAGTACTTCCTCAATTAGTTCCTCATTAAATCTATCCCACCCATAGAACTGTTCAAACTCTTTCACTAAACACATCGCCATTTGTAAATGAGCAAATCTAGTTTTCTGAGTTCTAATTTAACACCAACTGTTCAAACTGTGACATCATTCCCAGTTTTTAGGTCAGACATCCAAGGCAAATGGATATAAATATTACATTTACATTTTTGGGCATTTTGCTTTCATGGCAGCAGGACTGCACGTGTGCAGAGCACTCATCTCAAAGTTATGCATTTATTATTATTTATTATTATTATTACACAGATAATTCAATATATTTAAAAAAAGAGCAAAAATTAATCATGCTTTTGAGCATGTGCTCACACAGACTGAGCGCACTGAATTACACACGTGGACAAAATTGTTGGTACCCCTCAGTTAAAGAAGGAAAAACCCACAATTCTCACTGAAATCACTTGAAACTTACAAAAGTAACAATAAATAAAAATTTATTGAAAATCAAATAATCAAAATCAGCCATCACTTTTGAATTGTTGATTAACATAATTATTAAAAAAAAAAAACTAATAAAATAGGGCTGAACAAAAATGATGGTACCTCTATAAAAGATTGAAAACTATTTGACCAGAGTGACATGATTAACTCAGGTGTGTCCTTTAATTGACATCACAGGTGTTTCCAAACTCATAATCAGTCAGTCTGCCTATTTAAAGGCAGACAAGTAGTCACTCTGCTGTTTGGTGAAAAGGTGTGTACCACACTGAACATGGACAACAGAAAGCGAAGGAGAGAATTGTCCCAGGACATCCGAAAAAAAATTATAGACAAACATCTTAAAGGTAAAGGCTATAAGACCATCTCTAAACAGCTTGAAGTTCCTGTGACAACAGTGGCTCATATTATTCAGAAGTTCAAGACCCATGGGACAGTAGCCAACCTCCCTGGACGTGGCCACAAGAGGAAAATTGATGACAAATTGAAGAGACGGATCGTTCGAATTGTATCCAAAGAGCCCAGAACAACCTCCAAAGAAATTAAAGGTGAACTCCAAGGCCAAGGTACATCAGTGTCAGATCGCACCATTCGTCGTTGTTTGAGCCAAAGTGGACTTCATGGGAGACGACACCACTGCTGAAAAAAATCATAAAAAAAGCGAGACTGGAATTTGCAAAAATGCATGTTGACAAGCCACAAAGCTTCTGGGAGAATGTCCTTTGGACAGATGAGACCAAACTGGAGCTTTTTGGTAAGGCACATCAACTCTATGTTCATAGACTCAAAAACCAAGCATACGAAGAAAAGAACACTGTCCCTACGGTGAAACATGGAGGAGGCTCAGTAATGTTTTGGGGCTGCTTTGCTGCATCTGGCACAGGGTGTCTTGAATGTGTGCAAGGTAAAATGAAATCTGAAGACTATCAAGGCATTCTGGAGAGAAATGTGCTGCCTAGTGTCAGAAAGCTTGGTCTCAGTCGCAGGTCATGGGTCTTCCAACAGGACAACGATCCAAAACACCCAGCCAAAAACACCCAAGAATGGCTGAGAGAAAAGCGTTGGACTATTCTAAAGTGGCCTTCCATGAGCCCAGATCTGAATCCCATTGAACATCTGTGGAAGGAGCTGAAACATGCCATTTGGAGAAGACACCCATCAAACCTGAGACAACTGGAGCAGTTTGCTCATGTGGAGTGGGCCAAAATACCTGTTGACAGCTGCAGAACGCTCATTGACAAATACAGAAATCGTTTAATTGCAGTGATTGCCTCAAAAGGTTGTGCAACAAAATATTAAGTTATGGGTACCATCATTTTTGTCCAGCCCTATTTTATTCGTTTTTTTTTTTTAAATAATTATGTTAATCAACAATTCAAAAGTGATGGCTGATTTTGATTATTTGATTTTCAATAAATTTTTATTTATTGTTACTTTTGTAAGTTTCAAGTGATTTCAGTGAGAATTGTGGGTTTTTCCTTCTTTAACTAAGGGGTACCAACAATTTTGTCCACGTGTGTATCTGTAAGAGAAGATCTATAAAATCCATTGAAATTGATTGGAGGAAAGTGAATCCAGAAGCTCTTATGTTAACAGAGCACAGCTGAGACATGATTGCAGAAACTGACTGACTGACTAGCCAGTTTCCTGTTACATAAATTCTTCAAGATGATGACTGAAGAGGGATGATGTGCTGGCGTGCATGTGTCTGACACATGCAAAAAGTGATTTCATTGTAGTCCTCTATAGGTGGCAGCACTGGGTCTTTGAGTTAACTTCTTGCCATCAGTTTCTTTCAATTTAAAATAGTAACTAAATGAAACAAAGTCTTTCTCAACAGGGTCAAACAGGGGGATGTCTGATTAAGAACATTCAATAAAAAGTATTGTGCACCAGCTAAGAAATTCAGTTGAAAAATTTAACAATCAGACCACATAATTCTAATTTGTGGAGGACTGACAATATGTTTTGAATGACTTCTGAGTCATTCAAGAAATCAAAAGTGAATTAAGACATTCCAGGCTAATTCATGTTAAAACTTTTTTGTTGCCATTCAACACTGACCTACTTTTCCAGCTCTTCTTTTTTTTTTTTTTTTACATTATTTTTTACCTGAACTATGAGTGAGAATTTATTCAGTACTGTATGTTGCCTCCAAGACAGAGAAACTTTCCAGACTATATGAGAGCAGCTCAACAGCTCAACATTGATCTAGATATACTGCA
Source organism: Hirundichthys speculiger (assembly GCA_018398805.1). Lineage (NCBI taxonomy): Eukaryota > Metazoa > Chordata > Actinopteri > Beloniformes > Exocoetidae > Hirundichthys > Hirundichthys speculiger. Next base: position 3,998,863 of record JAGFBZ010000074.1, on the reverse strand, counting down.
ATATCATGCCTGGCGCAAATACTTATAATGGATTGTAATTTTTCACAATAAGGTTTCACTGTTGTGGTTGAAAGGAGTGGAAGTACTTTCAGGAGTCAATCTGCTGGATGTCAGCACTTATGTATGCTTTGTGCAGTCATGTTTATCTTGAGAACTTTTAGTTCCTGTGGGAGCGTGGGGCGAGACAGTAGCGGTAGCAGAGGTGTGCCTTGTGTGTGCATGGTGCTGATGTGCATTTCAGCTCTTTGCTTAGGCTCAGACATCAGTTTTCTGTGGTAGGTCACATGTGACTAAGGATATAGTTTTCATGTTCATGCTATAGGCTAAACATCTAGGGCTTGGCAAGATGGACCAAAATTCATATCCCAGTATTTTTTACAGCGAATATACGCTCACTGCCCACGTTATTAGGTACACCTGTTTAGTTACTTGTTAACACAAATAGCTAATCAGCCAATCACAGAGCAGCAACTCAACACATTTGATGGCAGGTGGACTGGTCTGAGTATTTCAGGAACTGCTAATCTACTGACAGTTTCATTCTCAACCATCTCTATGGTTCACAGAGAATTGGCTGAAAAAGAGACAACATCCAGTGAGCGGCAGTTGCGTGGATGAAAAGTCTTGTTGATGTCAAAGGTCAGAAGAGAATAGTTGTTGGAGAAGAGAACGAGTTGGAGATGATAGAAAGCCCACACTAACTCAAATAACCGTTCATTTCAACCAAGACATAAAGAATACCATCTCTGAATGTACAACAACGTATCAAACCTTGAAGTAGATGGGCTACAGCAGCAAAGGACCACAAAAGGTGCCACTCCTGTCAGCTAAGAACAGGAAACTGAGGTTAAAATGTTGCCCCCCCCCACCACCACCACCCATCTTTTTTTTCTTTCTGTATGTTTGCAGGCCAGAGTTTCCAGAGTTACATACTAACCTGCAGTTCCATCCTCTGACCATCCCAGCGTTTACGTCCACCTGTGTGTATAGATGTCTCTGGGATATCAACTAACATGCTGACCAGCAGTCTGATCCTCTGTCCACTTCTCCCACTACACCTGTTTATATAGTCATCTCTGTAGAGCATGTACTGACAATGTATCAGTTAGAACTAGGGCTGGGCAAGTTAACGCGTTATTATTGCGTTAAGTCATTAATTTATTAACGCCGACATTTATTTTATTGCGCGTTAAGGCATGTTGCTCACGTGCTTTTGTTTTGAAAAGTCTGTTACTGGCTGCTGCGGAGCCGGAAGAGAATTGGCAGGTAAACATGCAGAAAAGCTAAAACAGACATGGAGAGCGGTAAAAATCAGTGTACTTTACAGTTCGGGTAGCAACTCAGGTAGCAATATCAATAATTCTGTCTGAAAAAAAACAAACTTTCAAACCCCTTTGTTCAAGACGATCACGTCATTCCTCCATTTATCATCAGATCTGCTCCATGTGTTCACTGGCCTGCTCTTCTCTAGCTGGCTACTTCAGTGCGGCTCCATCTAGTGGCACAGATGTGTAATGACAACAGAAAGTCTATTCCTTGATTATAAAACGACCCCCATTTTTGAGACTATGACTTCTAGATTAAAATATCATCCTATATTCTGGCCAATAAGATAGTTTGATCAAGGACTTATTCAACAGCAGATGGGTGTCCTGCAATGCTGGAAATAAGCATCAGAAGATTCTGTGCTCGTCATGAGCTGAGGAGAAAAAGACTGATGTCAGACACAGAGCTGGAGAGCTCTTTGATTCATCTATATGTTAGGATTTAGAATTATTTTCAGTAAGAACTTTAAACGTTAAAGCTAAACTTTACAGCCTGTAGGCTGGCTGTCTATATGATGGACCTGACAACTGGGGTCTCATGACCTTCCTGACCTGCTCTCTTCCAAAGAAGTATGCATGGCAATGGGGATAAATTTAGTTATACCCTGCAGCAAACATAAGCATATTTGTCTGAACATTATGTTGGACAGGCATGAAAATGGGTCAGGGGTTAAAAAGGTGAGAAGTGTGGGCGTGGGGGGGGGGGGGGGGGAATGGTGGTCCGAGTTGGTACTGCAGGTGGGCCGTGAGAGGTCATTAAAGTTAAACAAATACGTTTTAAATCCTCGATCTTTTTTAAATATGTTCTTAATAATTTGTTGATCCCTCACATTAATATCAGAAAATAGCTTCTAGTCCTGTCTGGTGATCATAGTTGTGATGAAAGGTTTGGGTGGACCACATATTACCCATGGTAATACCCTTGGTATTCTGAAGTTTGTGAACAGCTGCTGTAGAGAGAAACTGAAAGGGAAATAACAGTTTTACACGGGCTGTTCCTTCAATGCTAATGTGAACCCTGGTTGGATAAAGATTCTGAATTGGACACATAGTTTTTGACAGATAAAATGGATAAAATAATTGCTGTTTGTGGTGGTGTAGTATATGGGCAGTGGCAATCATTTTGACAAATTATTGCTCGCAGCAACATTGAAAAAGAATAAGAAAAAAGAATTTAAAAAGAACTATTTAGTTAATTTTTTTTTTAAGTGATGAACTGAACTAGTTCGTGTAGAAAGTGAACTTTCCCAACACTGTGGCTACCTGAAAGTCCCAGATAGTCGGTGTTCTCCCAGTAAACACGCTCTGGTCGTCTGTGGTTTAACTGGCGATCAAGCCGTTTAAGATGATCAGGGGTTCAACTGAGGCCAAATCACGCTTTTTATACAAGAGTTAATTCCAGAGGTGGAGCCGTTTGTGCACGTCCACATGTGACCAGGTGGACGCACATTGATGCCATTTGGACGCGCTCTTGTACGCGCCGAGATGCAGGTTGCGTTTGAAGAAAAGTGTGCGGGTTTACGCAAATTGCCTTTCGGTTCTGTCATATTGCGGATTTAGAGTGAATTCCGTTTTTAATCTTCAATTCCGCGATTCCGTGATCACGGATTCCATAGGGCCCTATTCAACGTTAGCTGTACCGAACAGCAGTAACTTTGATTTACCGCAAAGTATGAAAACGACTGAAACCATAACTCACCAAATTCAATCCACTGGTAAATGCAGGTAGGAAATGTGAACGTACGCTCGTCTGCCTCATCCCCGGCGTGGACATCACTAGGTCCTGCTTCTAGTCCCGCTTAGCAATGTATCCTCCGAGTACTCCAAGTACACATGAATAATGAATGTTCGTATGACTGGAATAATGGAACAATCTGGCCTGATTGGTTCTGGACAGGATTCACTGACCGTCCATGTGTCATTTAAAGGGCTGATTTCTGAAGTGCTCAGTTTGCTTATTAGGGCAATTGTATGATAATTAAAAAAAAAAAAAAATTCTCCTGACTCCGACACCCCCCCTCCCCCTCAAAAAAGAAAACTCCTCGGATCTACACGAATCACGTAGGTCACCCTTTTTGACTTCAAAACGGCGAATTTCACCGAAAGGTGAGGGATTTTCATGCCTGGTTGGAGGAGAAATGAGTCCGCCTCTTGTAGGCTTTAAAAGAGAAGAGAGAAGTTACACTGGCGTGCATTTTTGGCATCTTTCTTAAGTGTCCAGAGGTGCACCATCGGCCGATTAAAATATTCTGCATGGCATAATAATTCTTTGTATTCATGATTGTAATAAATTTCTGATTGATCTTTGCTTCTAGACTGTCATTTAGGCACCAGATAAAAAGAACACGGAGAGATATTTTTCATATATATGAGCTGAATTTTCATTCAGATTTCCACAATATTGCAAATATTATAGTATGTTATTCCAGCGCCGCCATGCTACCTGAACTGCTGTACACAAAGCCATTTCAGGGTCATGTAAACCAGACAATTAAATATCAAAAAAATTCATTGCATTTTTTGTTTTTTTGTGTTAGATTAAAAAACAAAATAAAACGTCACGTTTTAATTATGTTAATTTTTGAGTGTGTGGAATTCTGAGTTCTTCGTTCTCCAGTTAATGGATAATTATTATTGATACATTTTGTCCATTATAGTATTGCAAGGATGTATGTGCTCTCCTCTCTCTGTCCTCCATCCTCTCTATGTCCCGTCTCCCTCATCTTTTCTTTACCCAGCTGGCCTTTCGGCAGGAAGGCCCCCTCTTATGAGCTAGGTCTTGCTCGAAGTTTCTTCCTCTTAAAGTGGAGTTTTTCCTTGCCATTGTTTGGCTTAAAGGTTTTTTCTTCTGCTACAGGAGTTCATGTTTACTTGCCATTTTTCTTTGATTAGGATTTAATATTAAATTTTTAGTTAATGATATTTGCTCAGAGATCATGTTCTGGGTCTCTGTAAAGCACCTAGAGACAACTAGCCTTGTAATAGATGCTATACAAATAAAATTGAATTCGATTAAATTGAACTGAAAATTGAATGAGTCTCAATTGCAGCTGCTACATTCACAGTCAGATTTTGGTGCAAACAAAATGAAAGCACAGTCCTATCCAGCCTCGTATCAAGAGTTCAGCCTGATGGTGGTGTAATGGTGTGGGAGATATTTTTTTGTCACACTTTAGGTGCCTTAATACCAACAGATCGTCAATTAAACTGCACAGCCTGCCTGACTATTGTTGATGACCATTTCCACCCCTTTATTTCCAGCAGGATAATGCACCATGTCACAAAGCTTAAATTGTCTCAAACTGTTTGAAAATTCATTGCACAGTATATATTAACATTTAACTGTAAAGCTAACCTTAAACTGAGAAAAATAAAAAAAGGAAACAGTCGATATTAACAACATAGACACATATGTGCTCCAACAGAGCTGTGGATTGTTACTTTATGATTCTGACTTTATGAAGTCAGAAAATCCGACTCTGGAAACTCACAAATTTGCAAACACACCTTTTCTGATCACCACACCACCCGATCAAATCACATTTTACAGCTGGATTCAGCAACAATGAAATGCTTTTGATTTTGGTCCAAAATTAAAATATTACGATTAAGCATCCAATGGTGCCAGTATATTTCAAATGATTTCATTTTGTCATATTGTCATGCATGTGCATGTCCTGTTATAGCTGCTGCCCAAGACAAAAGAACAAAAGAGTGCAAACAGCTCTAATTCATTTAAAAAAAAAAGGTACCTACTGTATGTGTAGTATGGTAGAATCCTCATGTATACAACTCTTTTGAAAATGTGTACATTTTTATTACATTTATAACATATTACATTTATATCAGTATATTTCACGGTACCATTATACTGCTCAGCCCATGAAGCGTTCTTAAAGGAGAGTGTGGTTTTGATGTGCAGCACCACTCATAATAATGAGCTATAGGCACTGCTTAGTTCTTACATGTATATCTGTGACCATCTAACTGAATGTGCCACTAAAGTAGCACATACGTCAGTTAAATCTCTTAAAGTTTAATAGATTTCCCCTCCTAAAAGACTAAGATTAAATCTACTTTAAAATTCAGAGTGTTTTGTGTTTGAAAAACACAGAGTTATGACCTGAATGTGACCGCGTTAATCCTGCTCGCTGATATTAAAGGCTCAAATGAAAAGTGTCCTGAGGGAGTGAGACACAGATACAGAAAAGGACTGATAGAAACAGACAGAGAGAAACAGAAAAAGAGACCTGCCATTTTTACTGGCGTCACATTTATCCAAAGTCAGAAGTCACTTGCATACAAGCGGTTCGGTGGAAACAAAACTCCATTTGGAGAGACAGTTTGGATACTCCGCTGTGGGAATTTCCCTCAGCTGACAGAGGAATAACTGAGTATTTCTCTCACCAGCAAGACTTTCTGTAATCTCCTCTGATGTAATGCAGGGAAGTGCTGGCATCAAGACAATGCTAACTTGATTGCTGCTCTAGGAGGATTATCAAAGACAAGTACAAGTAGAAATCAAATACAGTCTGTTGCCATGTCTGAACTCAGTCATTTAGTAGGATTCAAACAAGACAGACCAGTCTTTTTCTTATATTTAATGAAACTATAATATTTCTATTGTTTTTGTTGTTTTTTGTTTTAATAGAAACATTGCCTGCTTAAATAGAGCAGAGCATTCTTTTTTTTTTTTTTTTTGCATAAATCTGAAGATCCAACCATCAAAAGCCTTCTAGAGTCCATCTGAAATAAACCATTTTATTTGGCTTATTTAAGGATACACTGTGTAGTCAAAGCATTTGTAAAAATCGTCCGCTGGGATTTTTGAGTTTTTGGAGTTATGACGTGTAAATCCATGAGATTACAGATTGTCAATGAGGGGAAGTCCAAATTAATCTAATCCTACACTTCCTTCTGCGTCAGCTGCATGTGATGGATTTATTTGACCTATTTTCCACAATTTAGTTTGACTGTTCTGAATGTTAATCACTATCAGAAATATGAAGATGAATGCAGTTAACAAAACCTCATCGTAACTTCTATATAAACTTAGTTTTTTAGCTTATAACTATTGGCTATGAAATGTAAACACTCACTGCCTTAAACTCTTTTAACTTTGCTTATTCTAAACATTAGAAGGCTGTTTGGTGCCCCTCATGACCGCCACATACAATTTTTTAGCACTTTGTCAGTATTATCACACATCAGTGAGCATTCAAGGGGCAATGTGGGGATTCAGTATCCTGTCCAAGGACTCTTTAATCGAATTAACATTTGACCATTTCAGCAACCAGTTTAAGACCTGAGTCACAGGCACCCCAATTATAAGATACGTGTACACTCCCTTGAGTATATCCATTTTATCCTACTATTGCTTTGCTAAATTTCAGAAGATTACCACATTTTACTGTTGCAGATTCTCAGTTATCCAGTTTATGTCAATTAAAATTTGTTCGAATGGAACTGACAAAGCAACCCAACCCAACAGATTATATTAAATCATTGTATTTAACTTTAGTTCAATCCCCTTCCCTGTGCAGGCGTGAGGAGATGGTGGAGAGGGAAAAAGCCTGATTAACTGGGCTAAAAAAAAAAAGCACCTCCAGCAGAACCAGACTCACGGAAGGTGACCATCTGCCTCGACTGATCGGGGTCTGGGATGACATGAAAGACGGACAGTAATGATAATAATATTTACATGCAAAAAGAGTATTCACATCCTCAATGATGTTATCTCTAATTATAAGCTTTATCAAAAAGAAACATTTTAAGTCTCATCTTACTGGCTTTACTAAGTAAACTGGGTGTAGCTTCCACCTCCTGGAGAAAGTTCATCTGCAATAAGAAATGTGACAAGTGGAGGGATATCACAAAAGCTGAGACATTCATTTAGGCAAGGACAAGGTCCAACCATGCACTGTTGAAAAAAAAAGAGAGGGTTTAAGGCATTCCTAAAAAAAATGGATCCGACATGTTTTTTTTGGGCTGCAAGTACCGTATTTTCCGGACTATAAGCCGCTACTTTTGTCCCACGCTTTAAACCATGAGGCTTATACAGAGATGCGGCTTTTCTATGAATTTTTCTTCAGCCCTCAGGGGGCGCTCTAGCAGGAAGTGCAAAAACCAAAAAACAAACCAAGTAGTTAAAGGCTATTCTGTTTTTGTTAAGTAGCCTGTGTTGGCTATGCTACTCTACATTCATTTCGTGAGCATCAATACCTGTTATTATTGGACAAACTGATTAATAAATTTGTCAGTTTGTTGGTTCCCCAGTGGATTTCCAGGCTCTGAGCAGACTTGCCGCGGAGGTAAGGCTTTAATTGCAGATGCGGACCGAACGCAGCTTGGAGCCAGCGGGTCCGCGATCCGGCTCCGAAGCGGATCCGGCACTGAGTGCAAGTAGACCCCGATACGGGTCTGTTTTGCGGGTCCGTTCTGGATGTCTTTGCTGTGTGGGGTGGTTTCAGTACACAGAAGGAGGAAAAATAAAGCAACTTGGTTTTAGTGTACAGGAGGAAAATGAAACCATGAAATGACCATCAATGACTTTTCTGTTTTGTTTGATCAGCACTTTTACTGCCGTGTTACAGTTATCAGTTCAGGTAATATGAATAAACACTCATGGTAAAATCTTTCGATGTAAATATCTTATTTCTCAGCCAGGATACCGGCGGCTTATAGTCCGGTGCGTCTTATATGTGACAAAATATATATTTCGTTTAAATTCTAGTGGGTGCGGCTTATATTTAGGTGCGCTTTATAGTCCGGAAAATACGGTATTTCAGCCAAACTGCTGTCCCGACCCCGTATGAAGAATACAGAAGCTTGAAGCAGAGCTACACTCAGGTGGGTTTTTCGACCACAACGAACCTGTGGTCCAGTCGAACAATACAGCCGATACACAACTATATAAAGGGCTAGACATCCAAAAATGAATGATGGATCAATCACAGTATTTGATTTAAATACTGTGATCGACCATAAAAAAAAAGAATATTTACAACATACCATGATACATTTTTGTACTACCACCTAGTACTACCCCACTGAGTGGTTTCACAACTGGTCATACCTTGAATCATGTGGCCAAGGCAGTGGTAAACCACAAAAACCCTGTTTTAGGAAACACAGATTCCAACTTAAAACCACAATGACTGCAAAAAGAAAGAAAAGAAAGAAAGAAAGAAAGTTCCCTACAGCTTTCCAAAGAAATTACAATTTAAAAGAAATCCCCTGAAACATATCCTTAAACTAACAAAGAGGGTAGTATAAGTTAAACCACAAATGGACTGGAATATGAGGAAACCCAAGTTTCAAATTAATTTCTGGACTTCCCCTCCCCCTTCAATGGTCTACTGTGAGAAGTAATAGGTAATATCTATGTATAGCATCCTCAAATACAAAAAAATCTGATCTAATTAATAGCTGGGGCTCCTCCAGGAGAGGAGATGGGGCCAGCCTGTTATCATAGTGAGACAAAGATTTTACATTTTTACAACCTTTCTCCATCCATCCATCCATCCATCATCCATACCCGTTTTGTCCTATTCAGGGTCACGGGGGATCTGCTGGAGCCTGTCCCAGCTCTCTTTGGGCAAAAGGCAGGGGTCCACCCTGGACAGGTCGCCAGTCCGTCACAGGGCCACTCCTACAGGCAATTTAGACCCACCAATCAACCTGACATGCATGTCTTTGGCCTGTGAGAGGAAGCCAGAGCACCAGGAGGAAACCCACTCAAGCACAGGAAGAACATGCGAGAACTTTTATCAAATAATTTTAATGAAACAGTTACACTGTTTTGGAACATTGTGTTAAACTACATTTGGCATTTGACAGAGTGACATATTATCTTGCAATTTGTGTTGCTGGGTTAGTCAAGTCTGCTGTTGAATATCTTATGTGTATATGTGCGCACATCTTTTTACAAAAAAAGAACAGGAGGGTTTCTATCCAGATAATCTCAGAGGGGATATTAATTTGATATATGCTGGAAATATTGTGTAGGAACACTTGTCAAGCGACATGTTTGTTGACTGCTGCTTTGTTTATCCAGCTTTTTGGCAGCTTTATCTGACAACCACTGCGGAACAATTTTTCAACGTATGCATGGAAAATTCAGGAGGGGAAAAGAAATGGAACACATTTGCCAGAGATTATAGGAATCTGCATATTAATTTTTGAAAATTCTAGTTTAACTTACATATAAACACAATGGTACAGTATGTGGCAGTGAGGCACCAGTATTTATATGTATCATTCAAAAGTATGTTTTGAGCTATAAAAAATAAGGCACAGTAGAAAGTTTAACAAATAGTATGAAAACACTGACAAATACAAATAGGCCAGGCCTACTTCTTTTAGTGACCTGGTACCCCAGGCGGTTGAAATAAATTAAGGCCTTGGCCTTCATCTGTGGAAAAACAGTTTCCCCCAAAGAAGACTCTTGTCAGGTTTTCACTTTTCTTACCTGCAGATGGTTGTTCTTGCCCGAAGCCCCCACCATGTCCCATTGGCTAGAGGATTTCTTGGGGATCCTGTAGTTGATGCGACTGCCGAGGCTACCCCCCACCTCGTCGTAAGGGTTCTCCATTATATTTTCGGGCAGGTTGCTGGAGCTCTGGCTCCGGGTGATCATGGGGACCACCCTGGGGTTCAGTGATGCTGTCGATACTGTAGAGGCTGCCTGAGACTCAGGGACCATGAGGTGGCCCGATGGGGAGGTAGGAGAGTTAGGGGTAAAGGTGAATCCAGAGAGAGGAAGGGTGCGAAAACGACTCCCTCCCACGCCGGTGTTTTTTTCCGATCCCTGGAAGGCACTGCTGGAAGTGAGGTTTTCCATGGAGCGATAGATGGGTTTGCTTACTGTGTGAGGAAAGGAAGGAAGAAAACAAAATAGATCAGTTGTTTTAGCACCTATGAGGTTTGTCCAGTTTTTATCCACATTTACTAGAACAGAACCTAGAAAGCTCAAATCATAGGACTTTATTAGCTTCTTACTCTGAGTTTATCAAGTTACCTTGGTTCAGTTCATCACAGGTAGTTCCTGTGTGGTTGGGGGAGAGTGACACCTGGGGCGGTATCCTCAAGTTTGAGTTAAGAGAGGCAGACATGACCAGGCGCTGGGGCGAGGGAACTGGAGCGATAGGTACCTCAGTCACATATGTAGCAGGGACGTACAATGGCTTCGTTTTACTGGCTGCCCCGATCCTCCTCACCTGTCAAAGAACAGATCTCTGAATGCTTTTGCCATTTTCTCCCATATAAATCCACTTAGCTCAACCAAGCAGCAATAAACAAAGCTGGGGGCTGAAGTCATGGCAGAAACGTAAAAGCTACAATTCCTGAATTACAGCAATGACAAAAGTCCTGTCTCCTCCTGTCCCAACAGGATTTAATGGCTTCAGTGTTACTTCCAGTTTTTCTAGTGTGTTTCTTTGGTTAGTTTGTGCCATATTGCTGTTTCTACTAAAATAACTAATACACTTCATATCTTGATGTGCCGGAATTTTCTATGCAATTACAGGAAACGATGCAAGTTATTCACCTAGACCGCCTAATGGTAATTTTATATTTGGATTTCTGAATTGATGTAATCAGGTTCGTACTGTTTTATTTGATATCTATTTTATTTCTTACATTATTTCCATTGTAAAACCACAAATGAGAACAGTCTGGACCGAGACTTCCTTCTGTGTATAGGTGGCATTACATTTAACTGTAATAAGTGGTTACTAATAAGTTAACAATAACTGTAATACGTGGTAATTGTTGGAGAATACATGAAGGATTTTTTATTTTTTATTTTTTTTTTTATTTTAGAGTAAGCAATTACAAAACGCAGCCACATCTTTTAAGATGTTATCAATAAGACTTTAAGTGCTTGGCTTTTGAGTTATAATGCTGAATTGCTTGACCCATAGGGGCCAAATCAAACTTGATGAAAATACCCAAATGGTTACCAGCGTGTACCAACGACCCTAAGAACCATTCACAATCATATGAGGTAAAACATAAGATGATTTTTTTTTTTTAATCATTTAATCAAATTTAGGTAAATATAATGTCAGATGAGCAACACATAACACATTACATGGTTCTATTATTTATTTAACAAAAAACTAAGCAAAACTTCAGAAATAATGGCTAAATAATTTCGTATACTCCATGAGTATTATAATGTTTTCCTCTGTACCATCTGTGAATCACTCAACTTATTAATAAATCAATTGAAGAAAATACATTCCCAAATTCAGTGAAAAAGGCAATCGTCCCTCCAATCTTAAAATCAGGGAATCCTCAGGAGGGTAAATAACTACAGACCAATCAGCATCCTTGCAATTCTCTTAAAAGTAATCGAAAAAACTGTAGTTAACCAAATCACCAAACAACTGGAAATTAAACACATCTTACATGAGATGCAATTTGGCTTTCGATCGAACCATTCCACAGAAACTGCCTCCTGCCATCTAGTGGAAATTATAAAAATGAAAGTGGACATAGGTTACACGGTTGGCGCTATTTTTCTAGATCTCAGAAAAGCCTTTGATACGGTAAATCATCCAATCCTCATCGAAAAATTAAATAAATTGGATTTCTCTCCCAACACTGTCAATTGGTTCAAATCACACCTAGAAAGGCGAACCCAATGCCACTATAAACGGCTCAAAATCTGTAGAGGGCACCTGTCTCATAGGGGTCCCCCAGGGCTTAATCCTGGCCCCACTCTTATTCAGCATCTATATAAACGACCTTGCAAAAATGTGCCCCGACATCAAAATACAGATGTATCCTGACGACTCGGTACTACTTACCCACGACAGAAATATAAATGCGGTCACGGAAAAACTCACAAAAGCCATGGACGAAGTCTCATCATGGCTTGAAGCAAATAATTAAACTTTGAATGTGAAAAAAACGATGGCTATCCTAATATCTAATAAACAGCTCCATGACCCAAACAAAAAAATTTCTCAAGTCACAATTAAAGGAGATAAAACTCCATGGATGTCCAAAGTGAAATATTAAGGTGTAACACTTGACTGTCAATTAAAATTAAAGGCGCACACCAAACTTCTGTCCAATAAATTAAAATTAACATTAAATACTTTCAGGCAAATTAGAGACTCGCTCTCCACAGAAGCGGCTCTAACATTCTTTTTGGGCACTAATACTATCGAGAATTAATTACTGCATTACTTCCTGGCGCTTTGCACACTCAAACAATGAATCAAATTAACTCAATTCACAAGCGTGCCCTGAAAATAATAGACAAAAATAAATTATCATATCATCATTGCAATATCTTTAAAAAAATACAATCTCCCAAACATTACCAACATTGGGAAGCTCGCAAGCATCACCCTTATCTTTAAAATGATACACAATAGTGTGCCTACACCACTCCAGAAATCTGTCAAACTTGCGAATATCAGATGCACGAGACGCGCCTCAAATTTTAATTGCATTCTGCCTCACAAAAAAAACATCTTATGGCCAAGCGTGTTTGTCCTTCAAGGGGGTCAAGATCTGGAACACACTACCTGTTGAAATAAAATCTAGCACATCCTTGAAGCAACTAAGCAAAAATACAAAACAACACCTGCTGGATCTCCAAATATGCGAACATGTTTGCCCCCCCTCCCATCCATTCTAGTACCCACTGTCTGCAGCCCCCTCTTATGCACTGCCTTGCCTGAAATGATCTTTCATCTCATCTTTTATTAAATTTTTAATTTCTTTTTCCTTTATTTTTTATCGATACGGACAACCAGGTGCAATTTAACAATTCTGCTAAGCCTGTAAGGTTCATCCATCTTTACTTTCTCAGTGTTTAATGGCAATGTACTGTCTGTCCTAAATAACATTTCATTCATTCATTCATTCATTCATTCATTAATCTACTATTTAGTAAATAATGAAATCAGAGTCAGAGACAAACTAAGTTTTACCATTTTGTACATTTTTCTCAAGCAAAGCCTCTAAACTGTGGTCCATTAGAATGAACATGGGAACATTGGTATTTCTCTGAGCTATTTACAATGCCCTGTTTTTGTTTTGTTTTGTTTTGTTTTTGAGAGTGAGGAAACTTCTTAAATCATTGATTCAATATTATCCTTTATAATTGAGGGTTTCAGCCAACAGCATGAGGAAATCCCCAGAGAACAACCAATGATGTGAGAAAATACATTTTTTGAACTAGCTTTGGCAACTGATGCTTCACTTTTTCAAGCATAATTTTGATGGGCTAAAACCATAGATAACAGGCTTCTGTCAGGTAATGTGACTGATTAATAACTTTTATGTCTTCTGATTGTGCACTCTGTTGTGACTAATCACAGAACAAAAGCCCATTCTGAGTCCAGAAAAACTCACACAGTGTCAGGTGAGGATGGGAGACAAGAAAGCCATTAAGTCTGACTAATGGTGCGTTGGTTTTGGTCTTTTTGTGACTGTGATGGTATCATTTTACAATCTCTTAATCCAAAAGTTTCAGAAGCCTGCAGAAGTTTGCAGAACTGATATCCACGTTTTTCTAATACTTAAAGTTTCACTGACACAAGAAAGGGAAAAGATGAAGTGTTTTCTTACCTGCCACCAGTCTGTATTTGTTTTCTTCAGGAGAATAAACCGTTCGCCCTCCCTTATGCTTACTTGTCGGCCATCTGCCCCGCGATAGTTGTAGTCATACTGAGCCTCAAGGACCACCGTCCCGCTGGGGACCCCGCACACCGTCATCCCGCTGGTGTTCACCACGGGCGCCGCAGCAGACTGCGTCTGCCCCACGGAGCGACGCCACGTACCAGACAGCATGGCTCCGCGCGCAGTCCTGTTCAGCAAGCTTTGCTGGGAGCACGCTGATGTGTGGCAGGGCTCGGGATGAAGCAGGGCAGGTGAGACCGGAGCTGGGCCAGTGCCATGCTCTGGGACAGATACAGAGAGAAAAAAAAGACCGAGGTAGAGATTAAATAAGCTGGCAGAGAACGTTACAAATCTCTCCTGGTGCTACAGAGGTTCAAAGGGCAAGAATATGAATCTGGTTAGTGCTAAAAATAGGAGTCAGTGTTAATCCAGGAAAATGGTTTATCTTTAAAAATAATCTTTATGAAATCTCTATAGTAGGAAAGTCACTTACTCTTGCCCTATCTGCGCTTCGTCAGTGTGAGCTGATTGCTTAGGGGACAAACCAAGATATTTGCAGACATCAGTTTTCCACTTATGCCAGTTATGGGGGTCTCGGCCTTTTATCTAATAGATAGCATTAAATATTTTCTGCTAATGGCAAAACCCGTCATTGCAACAATATTTAAGATAAATGGGACTAAGATATTATTTCTCAAGTTCTAATTTTAGTAGACCTGACAGATCTGGCAGAGTATGAAACAAGCCACAGCAGTCACCCACTCTTCTACTGTCCTTTCATCCCTTCAGAACGAAGAGACCCATGTGAATGAACAACTCATGCATTTAGAGGATGTAAGGAGCGCAGCCTTCCCAAAATAGCATCTGTCTCCATCTCACCACCTGAGCCAGCCTCCCCCCAAGCTAAACCCCCTGCCTTTATCCAGCCAAGACCCAGTTACATAAGAAGAGAACGTCAAACTTTCTGCTAAACACATAGAAATACAACTTCACACAAAGCATAAACCCACCCACTCTGACACACACACACACATATATATGTAAAACTAAACAAGCATAAATGGGAACATCCCTAAGGTACTGAGCAGCAGTCACGGCTATCCCGTCTCAGTGAGAAGAGGGGACTTGAGTTGTGCTGGAGAAATGGAGAAATGGAGTAGTTCAAGTGGATAGGGAAAAAGAAAAACAGAGGACATGAGCAGTGCAGGAAAGGATGAAGCTGGATGGAGCTATGAGCTGATGGAAGGCAGGGACAGGATAGCTGGCTCAACTTTGATAATCCTACTGTTATTAAAGCACAAGAATGAATCTGTAACCCCCACAGCTACAGAGAATTACAGTAAACCCATCTACACTGGTATATGGGAAAAGAGAGTGCTTGTCTGGATGAATGGATAGGCTAACACCAGCAGGAAGCTGGCAAAGGCAACCCACACAGGAGCATTTTAAAGGCACTTCATCAAAATGTCATAAATCAGAACAGTTATCACTCATCATCATGAATACATAAACTAGAAAGACATTTGCTAAGGTTTAAGCTGATAGCGGCTGACATTGTTAAGTAAATGCTGATGTTTCTTAAGTAGCTCAGCGTACTCACCTGAAGATGTTGTGAAATCACAAAAGAGTCATAAAAACGATATATAGATGTTTAGGATATAGAGTATACAAATACAGTACCCTTCGAGTCTTAGGCAGGTGTACATTTTCAACAATATAAAATTCAGAATCTATTTTTTAATCAATTTTCAAAAATGAAAATTGAGGAAACAGAATGAAAATCTGAATCAAATCAACATTCAGTGTGGTACACTTGCACACAGGTTTGGAAGGAACTGTGCAGGTAGGCTGTACATAAAGGCTGCTTCAAATCCCTCTCTGTCTTGATGTAATCCCAGACAGACTCACAGTTGTTGAGATCAGGAGCTCCTTTCATGGAGCTTCACTGTTGTCTGCAGACACTCTTTGGTGAGCTTCTCTTCCTTCAGTGAAATTACCTTCTGCTACTGCCACATTTTTCAAATTTTGACTCATCAGTCCAGATCACGTTCAGCCATTTTTCTGCACTCATATGTTTTAATTCATAGTTGAGTTGCTTGGCCTTGTTTCCACACCAGATGCATGGTTTTCTGGCTGTGATTCTCCCATGAAGACCACTTTTGTCCAGACGTCCCTGGACAGTAGATGCATGGACCTGAGTCCCACTGGTTTCTGATACTTCTGAGCTGATGGCACAGTTCAACATGTTCCAGATTTGAAGGGAAATAAGCAAAGTTTCTTTCTGCACTAATTTGTCTTGGATGCGTACTATAATCTTACAAACCCCTGACTTTGTGCAAGCATACCTAAAAAAACATTTGATTTAGATTTTTCTTCTGTTTGCTAACTTTGTATTCTGTAAATTGATCAAATAAAAAATATATATACATTTTATATGTTTGGAAGCATTCTAACATTTACAGCATTTCTTCATGCCTGCTTAAGGCATGTTTAGATTACTGCATGTATAAAAGAAGCTGCCATTGTCTGTGCTGTACTTTCAGTTAAACGTGTTTTCCTGTTTGTGTGAATCAGACAATGTGTGGCAGACAGGAAATTGATCTTACAATAAATTGTAATCTCATTTTGAAGAAATGTCTTTTGACTAATTCAAGGCTCTTAAGTGTTCTTCTGCTGATAAATAACTTCCTGGCTCTACTGTAAAGTAACTGTCTTATACAGTGCACTTGAGCACAGAAGGGACAGAGGCAAAAGTGTGAGGTATGAGCCGACCAAGGAAACAGGAAACTGCAAAGACACAAGGCTTAACCACAGTTTGGGTCATATCCTCTCCATCTTGCCATTTGCCTTTCACACGTGAAACGTTTTCAGTTTAGATGTAGTCTGTAATAGCTAACAGCCAATAGAAATTATTTTGCTGCTTGCACCAGCACTTAAAATAAGTGATGATTAATTACCAGTAAAAACATGTGACAATGGTGCAGCTTTAATTACTGCAAAACTCAGCCTTGAGAGTGATTGTTTTTGGCTTAACAGTCCTGCTGCATGGCTTTGGCAACATGCAATTTACAATTTACAAGAATTGCAGGTTTGAAGAAAAGTCAAAACATGCAGCAGCACCTATTCATATAGCCTATCCACGATGAGCTTCCCTCCATGCACATACAGGAAGAGTTTTAGTCATTCTGCTGCTCATGTTTGCCTTTTCCTGTCTTTCTTTGTGGCTAGAAACAGTTGGTACAAAAAAAAATTATATAGACACGCATATGAAACTATTGATAGTTTCTTGCTACAAAGCTGTACTTAACTGAACAAGTTTTTAGGCAAACACAGTTACCAGCACAAGCACAAAACCTCTCCACAAGCACAAAAGGCTTAACTGTGTACAAATTAAGCTGTTACAGGAGGATTAAATTCCTTGGGTTGATTTTTCGTCTTTTTTTAATGCATTTTCTATTCAATTTATTTTTATTTTTGTGTATGTTTGATGCTCCTCGAGGGCAAGACTGTTCACTAGGAGGAAACAGCATGGAATAGTGTGGGCCTACGTCATTCAGTGACTCAAGATTTTAATTATAGTTATTGTGCCTGATTCACCACAGCACATTAATGCCTATTTTACTTAACAGGGAAAAAAAAAAACACACACACACAAAAAAAAAATCTGACAACCCTGAATGCTTCAGTGGTTAACATGGGGCAAATGCTGAAAATATTAACTTTGATGATGATGTACAAAAGGGGAAACAAGACCAGACTGTTTCTATTTACGGGTCACATAACAGCAGAATGGGTGCTGCCGTCACCCACCCCAACATACAGAGAAGGCCATATGGTGTAAGAAAACAACACCCTGTCCGAGCTGTTCAGAGGCACATGTAGCATTAGCCAGGGAGTCAGGGCACAGGGCTTATGATGTTGTCTCAACAGTACAAAATGAAAAGAGGATGAAAAGAAAACATGAAGGGAAAAAACTAAAAATAGAACAAATCTGTGGAAGGGGGTTAAAAAAAAGCCTCACAGTGAGTGATGCATGTGATTCCTCTGCCTGCCTGTGCCTAAGTACTTTCGTTCCGGCTTACGCTCTGATTGCACACGGGTCAGATAGACTTGAAGAAATAGGAAAGTTTACAATTTGTGCATGAATGCAAGAGAACAAGAGCAGCTCACCCTGGTCCTGAAGTGAGAGAGTCAGCGAGGTTACCAGTCTAGTCTGTATTCAGAGTCATCTGATAAGCATAAAGAATCAAGATGAGAAGCACTTTTCTGCTGTGGAGTTAAAAAAAAAAAAAACAGATGGGGAGGTGGGGCAGACAGCCACTAAAATAGACACGAGCTAACAGCTCCATCCTGCAGAAAAATCAAATACAGTCACTCTCTCATTTGTCCATGCACACACACTGTAACACAGTTAATCCTATGCAAATAAATCATCCTGCTTCTACTCACTGAACCATTGCTGACTCCACCTTCCCTCATTTAGCCAGTATTTCGCATGAGAGATGAAAACCGAGCAGAAACATCAGCTGGCTGTTCATGGTCCATTCATGCCAATAAACCGTCTGTGAACTTGTGAGACATGGTGAAAGGGAGAAACAGCAGTAGAGAACCAATGAGCTGAAAACCAAAACAACCAGGAGTCCATCTCATTGATTGGGCAATTGATTCAAATGTTGAGCTGGCTGGCAAACTGTCCCATCAGATATTACAGATGCACCATGCACGTTAGCACTGAAGCAGACGTTACCATCCATCCAAATCCTTCAGACTTTGTTTGATGCTCAAGTATTTCTGAGTTTTCTGACAATATGAAATTAGCCGCATAGAATCATCAGCATGTAGAATGTGGACATTTAAATCAAATTAATGACCTGGACAGGTCATAGGTTTGAACACTTCATGGTTTATAGGTGGGACACCACAGATGTGCATTTGCCTTACATCAACACACTTCAGGGATCAGTCAGATCTCTTGAGGGCATTTCCGTGCTGAATTTGTTTTTCATTGGGTTCTCCACCATCCTTCCACAATCAAGACATGATTGTTAGGTTAACTGGTAAATCTTAACTGGCACGTAAGTGTGACTATGAATGAAATGTCAACATAATAAAGTGGCTGTAGCAATAACCTTCCTATAGACAGTAGGGGTGAGTATTGGCAAGGACATTGCAATACGATATGTATCATGATACTTGGGTCACGATACAATATTATCACAATATTGTGATATCACGATATATTACGATATTCTACCCAGTTAATATCAAAATTAAAAGTAGAGATGAAAAATCAAGTTGCTGTATACGTTCATCAGATGATATTGATCATTCAGAGGACGAATTGAGTCAAAACTATTTGCTTCAAAACAACCTATTTATTGTTTATTATTTGTGTTTTTGCACATTTAATAAATAAAATAAAATAAATTTAGTAAAATTTTCCTAAAGAAATCGATATTAGGAGCTGAAAAATTGATATTATATTGGGCTGCCGAAAATCGCGATATATTGCCAAATCGATTTTTTTTCCACACCCCTAATAGACAGGTTGCCTTTACTATGTCAACTAAAAACACAGTACATACAAACAGGTGTAGTTTTTGTTTCCCCCACAGTCCATTGAGGCAATTGCAGGTTGGTGATCAGAACTGGCTGATTTTCAGCTGACTGGCCCACATGGGTGTCAATGTTAGCCAATTATGATTTATTTATTTAATTTTTTGGACAGTAAATCAATTAAAGTTTACTTTATCTTCTTATGAGGGTCAGTAACATTTGGGGCCACATACCTAACCCAGCCCCTAAAAGAGCAACTTTCTGAGCATGCCCTTAGCATTTAAGGAGCTAACAGACTTTAAAGCAGACCTAACACAGACATTAAAAATAGTAGAACACATCGACTAAAGCTTGGATCAAATCAGACTTAAGGATTGATGATACAACAAACATTTACCAGGCTATCAGCATAAAGATCATCCCAGTATGTTTTATGTGTATATAAATACCCTGACATGGATTTTAGTCAAAGTCCTAATAACAAAATTAAAGGGCATTCTTAACCAAATTCCTTTTTAAAAGAAAGTAAGACAGATCAACACCAGAATGTAGTGAGTTCTATCTAACACCCTCCACTTCACTCATTTTAATGAAATTCAGCCGGTTAGTTAAAGTGTAATTTTGCTGACCAATGAAGAGACAAAGTAACAGCAACGATCACATTTCTCTGGGTACAATGTCAAGAATGGCAGGCAGAGACTGTACGTTGATGAACCCTCGTGAATCGTAAGGCTACAACTGATGCGAAGATGTAGAGTTACATCATCAGCATGCAGTGACATAAAAAAAAAACATGTGAAAATAAAGGAGAATGGGTTCCCAGCAAGGGTGTAACTTTGAGTTGAACACTGGGGGGGTTGAGCCACCGTGAATACTTCCGAAACATAACGAAAGAGGTATGATATTGGGGGGGTTGTGGTGGCTGGTTTAAATTATTGGGTGGGTTGCAACCCACCCATCCCCCCCATAAATTACGCCTATGGTTCCCAGTCACAGTTAGGGAGAAGACGGCAAATTAGGATTCATATTTGTCTTGTCTTGATGTCCAAAGACATCCCCACGATTCTTTCACGACGTTGGTCTTTCATCTGGAACAGCCCAAAATCATGAAGTATAAGGGCCCTTAAACCAAGTTTGCCAGCAGTAGAGCCTGAAGGCTGGTCAGGGGAAAATCTATGTGTGGTTGGCAATCACCCGTTGGCATTCAATCGTTGTGTGTAAGCAAGTCAAAGACTTGTCAATCCATTGCTGAACCACTGCAGAGGGCCGACAGATATTTAACATCCCAAATATCTGACGCCATTGGGTAACTCCCCACTCGAGATATAGCCAATGAGACAGCACAGGATCATTGTGATGTGACCATGAGGAGGAGAATCCTCAAGGAGGAAACCGGGGAGACAGAAAGAAGACACTGGCGAAAAAAATTGAACGAGAACAAATCATCCTACAATACAAACAGGCAGCTACTTTTTCCATCACAAATGAATTTTTTGCTTTCTCTGTGTTACAGAGAGAGTTGAAGGAGTCGCTGCTTCTTCAGTTTTGTACATGTTTACGCTCCCTAAATGTTACACGCAGAACTTGAAATCGATGATATGAAAGAGAAATGCCCCCCCCCCCCCAAAGACAGCCCAGAAATGCTGAACAGCGAACCAACGAGTGACATTAACAGTGGCTACATACATTTCTTTCATACAGTTCTGGAAATGATGAATGACGAAGTAAAATAAGTATAGAACTGAACGTTTAACTCTTCCCTACAGACCATTGCTGTTCAGGATAAACTACGCAATAACCATTCCAACTGGTTCAAAGACAAACCAATGAGTCTGACAACTTAAGCCCCCACAGAAATTTCTTAATATTGGGCCTGTGGCCCTTACAGCACAGGAGGACTGGGGAGGAATATACGGCGTCGGTGGAGACTTTTGGTGTCGTATCATATCCATATTCATCCTATACGTTTGAAGTCGAAAGAGGGCACCTTTAATAATCATGGCTACATGGTGTTCAAAGACACATGAGATGTGGGAAGAGGAGGAATATGGAGTAAACGAGCAACTTCAAAGGGTTCCTGCACACGTTCTCACGAATACATGACAAACACACACTCATGTGCGCGTACACCGTACTGTATTTACATATGAATGTCTATAACCAAAGGCATCACAGGAAAAAAAAAAAGGGAGAGAGAAAAAGTTCCTGCACAAGAAACACACTGTTCAGTAACTTTAATTACCACAATAAGTTAAAGTGAGTCATTTTAAGTTAAGAGGACTTTAATTACTGTGTCAGGCAAACAATTGCGAATGTGCACCAGAGTGGACTGATGAATCCTGCCTGTGCATGATTACTGTAAACAATCATTCCAGTTTGCTTGCAAATTTGGTTTTTTAGCTCCATCTAACAGGGAGTTGATGCCTATGATGTAAAGTATTGCATCATGTCATACATACTGGGCAAAGGGAACAGTAACAAATGATTTTTGTAAAATCAGTGCCAAGCTCAACTGTATTTTACATCATTTTTCCTCATCTACAACTGAAACAGTCAAGAGATTTTAAACTCAAAAACTGATTTTCAGAAAAATGCAACACTGCGTGAATGCATTTTCATAAAAAGCGAAGTCACGTCTATCGAAATATACAAAAAATATAATTAGAATTTGCTTCTATTTTCAGCATGTCATTAAGACATAGTCAAGAGTCAACCCTCTCTATCCTTAGATCCTCAGATTAGACAAAAAAATATTAATACACATTGAAATATTCATAAATTCACAAACCTACATATTTAATCTAATATGTGATCATTTGCAGCCAGACAAACAGATCGACTGACAACAGCCATGTGATGGACCATTCATTGTCTCTGGATATACAGTTGCAACTACCACCACTGATGTCTCTCTCTCTCCATAAGAGGCACATGCCTCAAGCCAAAACAGCCTTTCATCCTCCCAAAGCCATGCATTATTGATGATCAGACTAGAGAGAGACACTGAAACGCACACTGTGTTTCCCAGTGTGACGTTTGGCTGCCGAATATGTGTGTGGATATGTCTGCAGATGCATGTGTGACTAAACAGGTGGGCTGGATTCTTTCTGTGATTAGCTGGAAATGTCAGAGGGCCAATCATAAACCAGATGATGACAGCAAAGCGGCCATTGGCTCAGACTCACCACTGTCATCATGACAACAAACCTTTATGACCAGCTGCCATCACCAGTGTCTCCAGTATGTGTTTTTTTTTTCTTTTTGTTGTTGTTGTTTGTTTTTTTTCCCTCCTTGTTGCACATACCAACACTTCACATGTATGATGCCATCATTTCAGGAGCATGCTGATGCAATTCTTGTGTTTACAATGAGCCCTGAAGCCTGCATCAACACACTGGAAACGTCTTCAGTGAGTTCACTTGTGTAATGTTTAAGTTCCTGCTTCCAATTTTTTTCCTATATGAGCATTAAAACATTCAGGAAGACCAGTGTTTGCCGGTTAGGCAAAGTAAAGAGCTGGATTCTCCATGGGGCATTTTGAACTCTTTAAAGAATTAATTCAAGCATCACATTATTTTTCTTTATTCATTTTTGCATTTCACGGGTAAAAATGGAAAGTAAAACACACAGTGCCTGGGTGTTCAAAAGTAATGAGCTTATTTCAGTGAGAGAAATAAGTTAGCAATAAGTCAGCAGCTCACGTATGGGAAACGGGGGAGAAAAGAAATTCTCATTGAAAAACTACACTGAGGTATCATCATGTCTTTAAACCAAGGCCAGATTTTTCTGCTCACACAGAAGTACAGGGCATAATTATTTATTAACCAACTGGTGTGACAAATAGCGAAAAATGTGGAAAAACAAACGTCGAAGCCAGACTAACACTGTCAGATTGTTTATTTAGTCTTTTTGTGTTGCATGAAAAATAACTTAACTGTCCTTCAAATCATTCTGAAAATAACTACAGTAACAGGAGCACTCATTTCATTGTTTCAGACTATTTTAAACTTGAGTATAAGAAAAAAAAATACACACACAAACACACACACACACACACATATATATATATATATATATATATATATATATATATATATATATATATATATATATATATATATATATATATATATATATAAAATAAATCCACACAAGAAATCTCTATTTTCCATCCCAGGAAAATATATTGGAACACTAAAGTCAAGGATGATTGTCATGTATTCTTCTTATTTTTATTACTTTTACAGACTTAAATAAAACTAAATGGATTTTCAGTGACTGGGCTGGTGTACTGTCACTGAGCCTGTGGGAATGTGCGGTACATTGATGTTTCTAATGAAGAGCACTGAGCTTCATTGATCCACCAGGGATGAGAGTGAGCTGTCAAAAGCTATCAGGCGAGTCAAAGACCCACTTTCAGCTACGAGCTGCTGAAGTGAGTATGAGGCTGGAGCACAAGGAAGAAGAGCTACACCTCCTGAGGCGAACGGTACAGAGGAGAGGAACAAACACAGGCAGACAGACATGGCTTTGATTCTCCAGAGGGTTAAAGGGCTTATTTGTTCAATAAAGAAACATGACATAAAAAACAACAAGGATTGCAACATGTAAAAGGTAGAAAAAACATTTAAGGTGTTTACCAACCTGTAAGATCTACAGGTCTGTTTATTTAGTCATTTTATACTATTTTTTTTTTTTTTTTTTTTTGGGGGGGGGGGGTTGAAATGGAGATATTCAATTTATCATATACACAATAATGAAACACTGCAATACCACCTATTTTCAAAATAGAACATGTACAGCCATTAACTTCAGCTAAAGATGACATAAATAAAAATTATGTACACACAGATGCAGTCTTCCAATAAATGAATAACAACAAATTGAATTTTTGGGGGGAATATGTAACAACTGGATTATAATGGGACTGTACTTACCGTAATGGCCCGAATATAGAACGATATTTTATTCTCGAAATTATATTCTTAAAAATGAGATCATCTTACAATCGAGGTCTCGACTTTTCTATTGTCGTTACACCTCTGTGCCACTAGATGGCATCGAAGTAACCAGTAAGCGAATGGAGCATCACGGTGAAGGCATGCAGCGGATCTGATGTTCATTAACATGATAAACATCAGTTTATTAAATAATACTATACCTTGACCATGGAAACCTGACATGTACCTTAAGTATGCTACCATACTTCCTAAAAGAGATTAAATCATTGAAATGTTTACCAATACAACAGAATGTTATCTCTGTGTGAGTTTTTCTATAAATGTTTTTTTTTTTTTCTGTTGTACAATAAAAAGTAATTCTATGAATAACCTTATTGTCTTCAACATATTTTTATTTTTCCCAAAATGATATTTGAAAACTAGGGGTCATCTTCTACTCAGAGTTGTCCTATATTCGAGCCAATAAGGTAATTGGACTATGCTAAATCTGTTTCATTTTTGTGTAAAGAGCCTTGAGATGACTTGAAAGTTTGCCTTAATCCTCGAGATTTCATTGTGAATTGGTGTTATAAAAATGAACAGAACTGAATTGAATTGTTCTGTAAATCATATAGAATCATGTCAGCTCTAATTCAGACTTTATTCAGATGGAAATCAAGTGATATGAGTTACTTAATAGAACAATATTAATAATGATAATGAGAGTAATGAGAAAGAAGAAGGAGAAGAAGAGTGCACAGATAAGTGGAGTGGAGCTACTGTTTTATAATTCATAAAAAAGGAAGCTGCTTTAACAACAACGTCACATGGTGAGTAAATAAAACAAGTGGTTTGGGTCCAAAGAAGAGTACCTACTGTCATGACCACGAGCTCTGGTCATTATATATTCAGACAGATGCAGCAGTAGCACTCAGTTAAAGCAGTATAGCAACAAATAAAATATGTGAACTAACTGAGAATATCTTTGGATTTTGGAGAATTTTAACTTAATTTTGGGTTTGAGGAAATTGAAGATTTTTTTAAGGAATAAGTAATATAGATTGTCTGCAACAAATAGAATAATTCCAAAAATCGAGATTTAAAATCTGAAAATATTTTATTTGTAAATTGTTTCTTTATCTAAATTGAAATTAGACAGAATTTAAACTAAAGCCATTAAGCTTACCTAAATGAAACCAAATCAATAAATTTGTAACAGATAAATATAAGAGAGTGGTAAAAAAAAGACTTAATGGTTAAATCAATGCAGGAAATAACAATTTGCGGTGTCATTACAGAACAACAGAGTAATTCTGTCTCTGTACTGTTTGAGCACCTCTGCTATGTGATGTTGCAGTCCGTCTGGTCACATGTTCATTTATGGGTCCATCCTAACCCTGGGCAAATTCACATCCACCTTTTGTGGTCGGTGGGGTCCAGGTAGAGGAAATCTGGCCCACTCCCCTTTACAACATCTCTTCACATCATCGAGGTTTGTGGATGTTTGTTGATGCACGACTCATCATCTGGGTTGGGGTCTGCACTTTGAGTCATTGCAACACGTTTCTTTTCCTAGTCAGTCTTTCGTTGTAGACTTGCTATGTGGTTGGGACTGCTATCCTATTGCATTGACCCAATTTCAGCCAAGCTTTGACTGTCAGACAGATGGGCTCACATTTGACTCCATAATACTCTGAGTATACAGAAAACCTAACAGACAACGTCATGAATGCAGTATACTCAGGTCCTGTAACTGAAGCTCTGAATGACGGACTCCAAACTGAATGATGGGCAGCAACAATCATCATGAGGAGTACTTAGAATTTCATGCAGGCAAGCTTTTTTCTGTCAATAAGTAATTAAACAGTGTAATACGACATAGAATGCTCATATGAGGGTGTATTTACTCTTCTTTGAGACCTTATAATGACCAGAGGACTTTTTAAAATGTACTGAAATGAAGACAAATTAGTGGAATATGTGGAAGATGGTGGACTTTCTTTTCACAAGACTGTACAATATATAAATAAAAAAGGATAAACTTTTTGGCACATTTCTATGGATAAAAAGAAAGCAAAACTCTGAGTCAACACTCCCAGAAGCACAATCTATGAAGAAGGGATTTATTGAGGGCTTTTGCTGACATTTACTTTCAGTCAATTTGGTGAACCAATTCAACTATTAGACTGTGTGCATTAAAACTCCTTTGGTTCTTGAATGTAGCTACATGGCATTCACGTACACACTCTGTGAGACAGAAATAAAGTAGTAAAGATGGTGACACAGTCTTGGTCAATACTCAACTTCACAGACAAAAAAAAAAAAAACAAAAAAAAACAACCCAGGGCTAAGTCAGTAAGTGAATACAAAAACGGGCTTGACCACATGTGAGATGTGGCGGTTTAGAACTGCAGTCTTGGTCTGCATAGGACAAATTGCAGAGGCGAGGTGAGGTTTCACTGCACTTCATTATCTGCTCCTGCATGATTATGCCACAGAATTTACAGCATTCATGCAAGCAGCCACACATCTCAGTCCAAATACATGCTCAAAGATTGTGGAGTATTTGAGGAATCTGACCAGCAACATAACACAGCATCAAACGAGTCTCTCTCTGACACTGCATACGTATCAGCAGCTTATGGGCCACGCTAGTAATTACAGTGGACTTGTAACCTTCTTACTAATACTAGTTGAGGTACAGGGAACCTTTAATCTGAAAAGTTGCTCGTGGGGAATAATCTTTCAAGCTTGTGTCGTCACAGGCTGGAAAAAAAAAGAGAAAATCTCTGCTTTGCATGGACTTAAGAATCATTATGAAAGAGCAAAAATACCTTACACCAGTCAAACCCTTTCCATCACTCCGTGTGATCAACTTATACATGCATGTAAGGGCTAACCTGCACGCAGATACATGCAAATATTTCTGCATAATGTGTCATATGTAAAATGTCTCTTATCAGTGTGGCATTAAAAGAGATAACTAAACGTGAGATCATTGTGTCTCCAACACTGTGGTGGGTTATAATGCATCAGTGTAAAGGTCAAAGTATGCTTAGATTAAAAGAATCAAAAGTTCTATCAAAAGTTCTGTATTTACAGTAAAGGGTTGAACAGGAAACTAGTAAATGGCTGAACAGCAAAGTAGAAAATGCTACTAAACGGAAAATGTTTGGAGGTTAAAACAGCCTTTTATGGTTCATCTTCAAAGACAGACTAGTCATATGGAGACTAGATGCTTTGACACTCAGACTTAGGGGAAAAAATTGTTTTGGTAAAAGCAGGCCTGTTATTACAGAAACATGAAGACTAGTATGTTCAACTTTACCCAACAACTTTTTGGACGACCAAGGTCCACGCACACACACAGACACACACACACTTTTGCTCACACTACAGTTCCTCATCCAGGACCATCACCTTTCACAATTTACCATTGATTTCTATATCAGCAAAACTTGAACAGTGGTGCCATTTTTCAATGCACCTTACATGTGGAAGCATTTCAATGCTGTACTTATTCCACCTTATACAGGTTTTAGCATGCCTTGAAATACATATTAAAAATAAAGAACTTAAAAATCCCATGAGGCACTGAGTGGTGAATGTTTTTTATAAAGGAGTGGTTAACTAAAACACCATTTATGAAAATTGTAAAAAAAAAAAAAAAAAAAAAAAGTTGCTGGATTACTTTGTTCAAGGGGCTTTAAATATACATACACAACACACACACACATTTGAGAGATTTACAATTTTTAAATTTACCATCTTTTATTTCTACCACGAAGGACTAAACTATCAAGGGTGAGCGTCACTGAGGCGTTTGTGTTGCATAAATTTTTCAGCAAAAAATAACATGCGCATATCTTATTTTAGTCTGTGTGACAGAGCATTACTCACCTTGCGGCGATGTACGTGGTGACAGCTCAATTGTGTTTTGTAGTCAACTGCAGCGAGATTTGCCTTTAAGTGTGTAGGTTCTCTGCGCTTTTCTCTTAACTTTTGATAACTTCACATGATTGAGCAAATGGAAAAACAGGGAATGAACTTCGCCTTGCACTTTTGCAAATTAACAATCACCCCTGGGAACTAGGTATCACTACACACCATGGTGACAGAGCGAGTTCGCTCTGTAAGCGGATAAAATACAGCTTGGGCTGTGTGGGCTATGATGATTTAAGATTGGCTACTATGATTTCACACAGAACCAATCAGAAAAAGGAAAAAAAATCATAGTTGTGGTGCGCGCTTTTTACAGCACGGCGTTATCCGGTGATATTTCTCACCACCATGAAAGACTAACCCCACCCGGCGGGTCTGATTTAAAATAAAAACGAACCTACCTCAAATATGGCGAAGGCTGTGTATTAGGAAAGGATTATGGGAGACGTTGTTCACTAACTTGACATCCTCTGTTGCTATAAACGGTACAGATGCCGCCATAAAACTACATTTCCACCATTTCCGATCTTTGATGAGGGCTTGCATCAGCGTGGGTAGCTCTCGCCGGCAGAGTTACTACCAGTCGCTTGTCTTCTTTCAGAGTAAAACAAACTACAAATAAAGCCAGTAAAAAGTTTTAGAGAACACAAGCTGTCAACGGCCAGATGAAGTTGTTTGTAAGCGAAGGCAACCCGCACTGCCTGAAGGTGTTAGCTGCGCTGGAAGTGACAGGAGTTCAGTGTTGCGTTCAATATATCAACCACGAAGGTAAGAAAGCATGGTTATTGGTTTGGTGATTCATTTTATGTGAGCCCAATTGTTGTTACTTAAGATAAAGTATGTTGTTTTATAGAACCAGAACAGGGTGATCATTAAATGTTGGCTTGCCAAATTTGAGCTAAATGAATGTCGTAACCGTCGTTTATTGACTGTGTAGTAGCGAGCTAGCAGGAATAACCAGTCCTCGGTAAGTGACAGCTGCCTGTCAGTGTTATTCAGGGCTGAATGGAGTGAACAGGTACTGTATCTGAGAAGCAGCTGGAAAATACTCTTACAGCACATTACTGCTGGGTCTGTCTTGTTTTTCGTATTGTTTGTGCAGTTTCATGTCGCTTTTATGGAGTGGTTCAAAGCGACAGTGTACCGTTTGAGTGTACAGTACAAGAGGAAGGTTGCTTTTGTTTTGGATTCAGTCTATTTATGTTATACACGATCCAGTATCTGCAGATGAAAAATGTATCTGATTCTATGATACTTGGAGCCTTTGGCATATTTTATCATCGAAAAATCTGATAGAATCATGGCATGCTTTCAAGATTTATTTCATCTTAGTGACAGTCAAGATCTAAAGTGATTTCTCTCAGTCAGTCTAAAGGCCTCTATGTAGAACCTTCAGGGTGCTTATAATGATGCTCTGAGGATATTACTTAAGAAACTCAGGTGCTGTAGTGCAAGTGATATGTTCTGTAATGCACATGTTCTTCCTCTTAAAGTGGAGTTTTTCCTTGCCTCTGTTTGGCTTAAAGGTTTTTTCTCCCTATGTGGGAGTTTTTTACCTGCCATTATCATTGATTGGATTTAATATTATAGTTTTAGTTAATGATATTTGCTCGGGGGTCATGCTCTGGGTCTCTGTAAAGCGCCTAGAGACAATTGTCATTGTAACAGACGCTATACAAATAAAATTGAATTGAATTGAATTGAATGTCAGGACCTTTCAGTCACTGAGTTTGATGTACAGATTTATCTGTCGGCTTAACTATTCTTTGAATAACATTGTTGTGTTGTTGTCAAATCCCAGATTTAGTGTGTTGTGATGCCAGTTTTTGTACTGGAAACACTGGTATAAGAGACCTTTATAAGAGGTGTTATTCTTTTTTTTACGTGTTTGATAGTTGTTCTGTTTTTTTACTGTATGTTGTTTCAGTGTTGTTATTTTTAACAAAACTGGACCTTGAGTCTGATAAATAAAGTGACGCAATTGTATGTATATGTGTGTGTGTGTGTGTGTGTGCAAGAGACACATATTCTGAAAATGTGACGCCATCCTTGTGTGGTTTACAAATAAGCACTGAAGTTACTTTATTTGACTTTTTGGTTATATATATTTTTTTCTGCATCATCATGTTTTCCATAAAGTATTTTTTTTTCTTAAATACTTTGATAATGTTGATATTTATTATGTCAACATGGGTGGAAATGGGAAATCTTTGCCCAAAAAGGTCTGGTGGACTTGAACCTGCCAGCAGTTTTGTAGGTAAATAGTTTTTGGTTGGCTGTAGCCAAAAACCTGGACTAAGGGGCCAATGGCCTGCCTTAAATGAAAAATGAATTGAATTTATCCTTATACAAATAGTGGACTATAATGTTGATGTTGATTTAATCAGTATTACAAAAACCTAATTGAGACCATTAATTATTCATTCGACTAATGTGGCTGACACTATGTGGTCTCAAAGTCTCTGTCTTTTCATCATTCCTCTTGTTGTAGCTTTAATTTATTGTATTTCCTTTCATGAGTACTGATTTTTTTTTCTTTTCCAGTGTGAAACTACGTATTTATATTTACTTTAACATATACTATTCTATTTGTTTGTAGTATACTGCTGTAAACCCTT
Source organism: Hirundichthys speculiger (assembly GCA_018398805.1). Lineage (NCBI taxonomy): Eukaryota > Metazoa > Chordata > Actinopteri > Beloniformes > Exocoetidae > Hirundichthys > Hirundichthys speculiger. Next base: position 3,967,840 of record JAGFBZ010000074.1, on the reverse strand, counting down.
ATTCTGTTTCAAACATGATTTCCTATTCAGACAATACACTTTTTCATCTGCATACTACAATATAAGGGAGTTTGATTCTACATAATAGAAATGGCAGTATATTCTACCTTCATAATGCCTGGTGAAGCTAGAATTAATTAGCTGATACTGTTGCTGCCTGAATCACAGAGATGAATAAACAAGACCATCTGACCATTGGCCACATTACATAGATTTAAGCTGTATTCAGAAATGCATACAAATTTGAATTCTACAGGTGGCTAGGTGATGCATTGGATTTTATTTTAAAGTGCATAATTCCTTAGAATCTATTTAATCGCAAAAATGGTCACAAAGCCCTAGTATATATTATCCATAATTTATTAAAGTAAATATAAAGGAGCTGTGACCCACCGAGGAACTCAACTTGCCAAAAAAGTTTTAAAAAATAACATTGTATTGTCGAGCAGTTTATTCCAATCAGGCTTAATAAAGAAAACTTAATCCAGTCCATATAATCAGAAATATGCTTGTTTGTATTATAGGATAAAATAAAATAAAATATAATCTTGATATCTTCTATTGTCTCCTCCTCCTCAGAGAAAGTGGTGCCTTTCCTCAACCGTCCAGCTTTGCCAGCCCTGCTCCTGCCCAGTGGACAACACCTTTTCAGCTCCAACACCATTTGCAGGTCTACAGACTATATTAGTCCACTGTGATCCTCTCTTTTATATGCCACTACCAGTTCAGCATCAATCTGACATTTGTTGACCACGTAGAACTTTTCATTTATAAGTCTTACAGACAGGTCAAAATTATGAAAGGGTATATATATTTTTTTACAAACCTAATTTTCTGCCCATCCAGAAGAATACTCTTGATTGTTTTTCTTAGGTTTTATTACTTTGTTCATACTTTCTTGCTTAACATAGTAGGTACATTGTGACAAACTGTTGCCGGTGCTGTATACTGTCTGTTAACTTCAAATGAGAGAGCTGCATGTGTTTGACAGGGCACATTGTTCAGTTTTTTCATCGCTTTTTACCACTTAGGTACCTGTTTGAAGTAAATGGACAAGAGTGCACTGATCTCTGCAATCAATGGCTGGAATGGGAGGCTACAGTTCTTCAGGTAAGACACATGAAAAAGAAAGAACATGCTCTTCTAATGTTTTACATGTTAGAACACAAGAAACATCAGCTGGTCCTTATCAGGTCTTAAAATTAAGTAAAAACAGTCTAAGGTGAATTGCAGTGCATGGCATATTACACCATTATGATTTACTGAAGAAACCTAAACCAAAATGCAGAGTAGTGTATGGGAAAACTCACACCCTCACTGCTTCCACTTCAACTTTCACTTTAATTCGGCTTTATTTATATCGAATCTATTACAATACAAATACTATCTAGGACACTTTACAGAAATCCAGAGCATCATCCCTGAGCAAATATTAAGAGAAGAAACGGTGGCAAGTAAAATCTCCCCTCGTAGGAGAAAACCTTTAAGCCAAACAGTGGCAAGAAAAGAAAATCCCCTTTAAGAAGGAAGAAACCTTGAGCAGAGAGACCCTCCTGCCAAAGGCCCGCTAGGTAAAGAAGAAAATAGGGGGAGATACGACAGAGACAGGAGAGGCACAAATATACAGCAAATATTTCAGCCAAAATATGGTAGTAGTAATATTCAGTCTGCTGGAGAACTAAGAGTTATATGTGCTTAATATTCTGACTGATATATAATTAGTTATTGTACTTTAGAGATGACTATATAGACGGGTGGAGGCAGTAAACACTGGGATGGTCAAAGGGTGGAACTGCAGGTCAGCATGTAGCTCTGGAAGCTCTGGTCTGCAAACATAAACAGAAGGAGGGTGAGCAGTACAGCACAAAAACTACAAGAATAATGGAGCACAGCTAAGTTTACAAAGTACTCATAATTAACAGCTATGGGTTGAGCTGAAGGAAGAAGAGAGAAGAAGAGGAAAGGAGGGAGGAGAAGCGGGCTGAGGGGCACCACTCAGTAGATCATGTTGGTGTCCCCCTGCAGTGTAGACCTATAGCAGCATAGCTATGACGAGGCTCTATTTAAGACAAACCTGCTCTAGTCTTGGCTTTAGCCATTCCTGTAACTGTAGCTATGACTCTTGGCTCTAACACACTATTGTTTCCAAACTATAAGCTTTACTGAACATGAACGTTTTAAGTTTGATGTTAAAGGCCGAGGTGGTGTCTGCTTCCCTAAACCTTCCTTTCTGTAACATAATGCCAAGAAGGAAAAACATTAGTAATGGTCATAGTAAAGCAGTTGTTACTAGGGATGTCGATCTTAAAAATTTAAGGTGGATCGGATCGGCTGATCAGCCTTATTATAACACGCCGATATTTTTTTCATTATTTTTTTCCTCCAAAAGTGATCCTGATTAACACAAATTAATAAAGTAATCATATTACACAAACAAAAACATTTTTTAAACTATATACATTTAATAATTTGCACTGAAATGAGGTTTCCCAGCAGCGCTGTCTTGTATCCACCTTAAAAGTTTTAAGACCGGCGGCGTCAGGATAAACTTTAGCAAAAATATCAGCAGTGTGGCAGCACTATAAAATTACAAAGACCGACACTTCGACTGCGACTTGCAACGTGTGGAAGGCTGAGATATCACGATGGGTAAGTAAGAAGAGAGTTTACAACACCACCAATTTAATCAGACACTTAAAAAAGCACGCAGCACCGATCACGAAGCCTTCTGTCAGGTGCCGTGGTGCTGTGGCACCAGCTGCTGCAGCAAACGCTCTGTGAAACTTTTAAAAGAAAGAAACTCCCGAAAGACTCTGAGAAATCCAGAAAAATCACCGAGCTAATCGCGGAATGTATTACTGAGGACACGGAGTTTGTGGAATACAAGGCATTTAACCGGCTCATTAATTACCTCGAGCCTCGTTCCCGTCATTACATGAACGACAAAGGACACAAAGGTGCGCGAACATGTGCAGCGGGTCTTGAATGAAGTTAAGTTAATATTTTATGTTATTGTTATTCTGATGTGATTTCATTGATTGCAAAGACTTCTGCTAGTGTTTTCATTGCCTTAAACTGCTAGCCAAGTTCACCTGCTGCTATTTAAATGGAAGTGCTATGTTCTTTAGTACTGAGACTGTTGAACAGTCACTGTTCTGTAACTAAATGTGTTTTATAATAATTCTCCCAAACAAAAAAGAAAGAAAGAAGAGTGTTTAAATAAGTTATTGTTTATTTTATGAGATGATAAAAGCTATTAATCTCATCTTGGATGCAGGCCTATTTATTAATGTACACAGGAAATAAAATGCATAGGAAATTAAACTCTGTTTGCCCACTCAAAAAAAGTGAAATCGGATTGGAAAAAATCGGAAATCGGCCAATCATCAAAATTAAAAGATCGGAATCGGATCGGGACCCAAAAAACGTGATCGGGACATCCCTAGTTGTTACTGGTTATCAATTTGAGAAAGCTATGAGGCTTGTTCCATCCTACTAGACTGAAAAATATTATTCACAATTTTAGAAATATTCAAAGTAGTTGCTAATTGTCCCAGAAACTGAAGTCCCAGCAAGTCACCCCAATAGCAGAGCAATAGAGAAATAGGACTGATGTAAGGGTTGCCAGGACTGATGTGTATACCTAATCATTTTTTTTTTTTTTTTTTGAAAAAAAAAAAAAGGCATGCTTTCTATTTCAGATTGTTGTTAATAGTCTCATTTAATTTTTCTCTGTAATTTACAAAACAGTTTTTGAAAACTGTGTACAGTGTAGTACAAAGTTGTCTTACTGTGCCTCATTAGTTTGCCAGAACATTGCAAATACATGCAGTAAAATATTTAAAGCTCTTGCATGGTTCTCAGTAGATCAAAAAACAAAACAAGGACAGCACTCCAGTCAATCATTTAATTGTCACGCAGACGTTTCGGGTCAACCGTCCTTCTTCGGCACAGGTGGTGTGTCAGATAACAAGCTGAAAAAGGACGGTTGACCCAAAACGTCCGCATGACAGTTAAATGATTAAATGGAGTGCTGTCCTTGTTTTGTTTTTTTGTTTTTTGATTTACAGTTTTGTGTGGGATTCAGCACCCAAGTTTAAACTCTTTTTATTCTACTGACAGTGTGAAGTGCAAGTATGGTACTCAGTAAAACAATTTACCAAAATTTTTAAGAAATATGTTTTTGATCTGTGTGTCAGGAGGTTTTAAGAATTTAAGAAGAAATGCTTAACTTCATGCACATTTGTTTGGTGAACAGTTTTATCTCGTGTTATTCAGTCTCAGTATATATTTAAACTTTGTTTTGTTTTTTATTTGCACAGCCTGCACTGCAACAGGTTCCTCAAAAGCCAGTTCTGCAGGAGAACGGTTCAGAGGTGGCCCCAGTCCTTCTGGATCTCCTAAACTTCATGGATCAAAGCTTAAGCAAGAGAAAAATGCCATATTTAAGTGGGGTACAGTATCATTATTTTTATTTTGTTCATTATTTAAGATGTTGTATTTTGTAATGCATGTCTAAAACACAATTGGGAGATGAAGACTAAATCACATTCTTACACGAAGCCTTCCCAGTCTGTAATAAATATGGATATAAGTCAGTTCATCAAAAGTTCATCGGGTCTCTGATTTGAATTGAGTGCCAACACAATGCCACCTCTATTTCCTCTTTCAGATTAACAATAACTTTGCTAAGCATACACTGTTAGATGGCAACAGTTGTAGTTTGTGAAATAAAGCAGACACAATAGTCAAGCTGCAAAAGTCCCTTCTTCCATTCATTTTCTATACCTACTAAATCCTCCTCAGGGTCATGAGGGTTCTGTAGCTGATCCCAGTTGTCATTGGGAGTTAGGTAGGCTTTGAATTTGAGCTGGAGACCTTCCTGCTGTGGGGCTAACCATCACACCACCGTTCTCCCCCGCAGTTGATAGTTGTCTTCATCATTGTTCTGACATAGAAAGTTACAGGGACTCAGGTGAAATGCATGGTAAAGGGTTTGCATTCGAGAACAGAGGGAGTTAATTGCTTATTAATTAAAGTGTGCTCTGTTTCAGGAAGTTTTGTCTGTTGCTGATGTTGTTTTGTGGGCTGCACTGCAACCTGTTTTATCTGACTCTTCAGTTGCGTTGGGTAAGAGCCAAGAAACTGAATAATCTTTATTTTCTTTCTCACCATTTTTCTGTATTCCTGTATTTAGTGGGAATATTCACCTTTTCAGCGCTTTGCAGCCTATTTTTTCCTTTTATTTCCCCGTCTCTCTTTCAGGCGAGCACAAGTCTTTGAAAGCTTGGTTTGACCGTGTTGCTGCTATGCTCAGTAGTCAATCTGGTGCTCAGAAAGCGCTGCAGGGAAAAGAGCTGCCGGCTATGAAGAGCCACATGCAGAGGCAACCCACACCTCAGAGCACCCAGTGCAACCCTGCTGAGGTATCTACTAGATCATCACTTTAACTGTTAGACTTCAAACATTCTTTACTGAACAGCGTAGATTTGTAGGACTTTCAGTGCTTAACTGCACTCGTGCGTATGCTTCAGGAAGCATGTACATATGGGGTTACTTACAAGATATACTCTTTCTTCCCCCTGTATTCAACCTGTAGGTGGAACTGGCAAAAACTGTATTATCACACATTTAACAGATTTTCTAAATCACTCTTGTTTTTACCTAGTTGAGGAGCAACTAAGCAGAGAATTGTCATTATCAGGAACTGCCCATCTAAGAATTACTATATCTGTGGAGTAATTCTTCATTGATACTTATGCTTTGGATTCACAATTTATTTTTTATTACATTTTTTAAGGGTATGAATGTGTATAGGTGAATGTGGGAACATGTGGACAAGAAAATATATTTTTTAACTTATCACAGCTTATTAGCAAAGCGCTCAAAAATTTGAAGCGTGACTCTGAAAGATACAATGACAATAAAGGATTCTGATTCTTAGGTAAACAGTGCTGCCTTATAAAGCAGATGCAGTCTCTAAGTGAGTCTTAACCAGGCTCAGTGAAAGCTAAATTACAACCTGTGTATGGATATAGATCGTGCAGATGTTGCATCACTATTTCTATGTCCTTTATAGTTTTCTGTAAGCATGGGAGGATTTGAACAGAGTCGATCAAATTTAGAAGGAGCAGCTATGCCCTCCACTTAGAAGAAGTTAGATGGATCTCAGCTCACAACAACCCTGTAAAGCTGTAAAATTTCAAACTGCTTATTCTCGATTTATCTGTGTCTGGTTAGAGTGAGGAAGGTGAGCGTGTTGTTTCAGAAGAAGAGATGGAAGCAGCTGCTCTCACCTGGAGTAAGAGTCTGGATGCCTGCTCTGCAGCAACAAACAAACAGCACCCCATGTAAGTAATTAGAAGAGCCATCGCCCAATGTAGACATTTAGTAGATTTCTAGGGAACCTTTAGTCACGTTATGGACTGCATATGGTATTTTAAGATGTTGTTAGCATTATGTCACATACTTGTAGGACAATCTGACCACCATCATGCTTACTTTACCTAACAGTCTGATAGGTGTTAAACCACTTTCATCTTCCTTTCTATGATAAATTCTGTTACTAACAGAACTTGTCCAAGAAGATGCAGCCTCTTAAGATAGGCTTTGTTAAAGGCTGTTTCAGATTCAGCTGTTTGTTTGTTTGTTTTTTTTACCCCCATCAGTTTGCCACAGGAGGGCAAGCGAAACATCCTTGTGACCAGTGCCTTGCCATATGTCAACAATGTCCCCCACCTGGGTAACATCATTGGCTGTGTTCTCAGTGCCGATGTCTTCGCAAGGTAGGGATCTAATCTTGTGAGCTCTCTTTTTTCTGTGCGCAGTGCAAAAATAAACAAATCAAATAAGTGTTGAAAAAAAATTCCCTTTCAGAAAACACACGTTTCATCATTATTTTCAATACCTAAAAGCATTGAGAGTCTTGAACATAATGTGACATATATATGCTTGAATTGAGCTTAATAAATTTAAGAATATTATTCCAAAGCTGTGTCCATCAAACTGCAGTCTACTTCATGAGTGGGTTATCTGTTCTCTCGCAATAAATTGGTGACATAAACCTCTGTTAGTCTAGTCATTCCTTTACTGTTGATGCACCTCTTGCAGGTATGGGCACCTGCGAGGCTGGAATCTGTTGTTTGTGTGTGGCACTGATGAGTATGGCACCGCTACAGAGAACAAGGCCAGAGAAGAGGGCCTGACACCCCAACAGATCTGTGACAAGTACCATGCTGTTCACTCCAGCATCTACAAATGGTTCCAGATTGACTTTGACTTTTTTGGCAGAACCACCACAGAAAAGCAGACAGAGTAAGTAAACTGGGCTGTGTACGGCCATCAGTGAGGAAAAACTACATCCACTGTCGTTTTAGAAAATTAAATAAAGGTTTTTCTTTCAAGGAAAATATAATTTTATTAGAATTTTTCAATAATAATTCAAACCTGACTTCAAGAGTCTTGCCCTGACTGATGTATTGTGAAAGGATAAACATATTTCCAAGTGATTACTATTCACTTATTAGAAAATTGCGTAACATACAGTAGGATTATTATAATCTTGCTGTACATACTGGTGTGGACATTTAACCCTCTCAACCACAAATTCTACTCATCATAATCCCAGATTTTAGAACATAAATGCAGATGTAGGTCACTACTACTTACTTTGTGGGGGTTTAAATTAAGTCTAATTAAGCAATGACATATCTGCAAGTGTAATTCTTATTTGTGATAGTAGTCACTATTAAACATATCTCAAATAAATCCAAGTGTGAAAATAAATTTAGACAGCTGAGACACTCTTTATACTGAACCCATAATTATTTCAAGAAGCAGTATTTATTTTTATTCAGGCAGTTTGTAAAGTCTTGACACCCAGAATAGAGAAAATGGAAATTCTTTGTGAAATGTCAATTTGTATTTAAAAAAAATATATATATATATATGGATTGTTCCTTTATGTAGTTATTGAACCAAAAAAGGCCTGGAGAGGATATGATTTCTTGTGTGTATAGAGTTGGTGTCAGATTATTAGTTTTTGCCTATAAAGGTATAGATAACACACAGAAAGATTGATTTCTGCAGAGATCACCCACTTAAAATGGGAAATGGAGTATAATGTGAGGCACTTTTGGTCTGTAAAGATTAGTCGTAAATCCTAGTGTTAGTACATGGTAAATGTTTACAATGTTAGAAACTCTTGTTTTGGGGGTTTTGCTTTGATAAAGTACTACATAAAAGGCATCAAACTCCAAGCACCAGCACCATGTTCTTTGAGGAAAAAAAACAGGCTTCAGATTAAAGACTTTTGACTTCATTCATGAGAAATGCTCTGGGGCTTTACTCTTATATTTTACATTCACCAGCCCACAACTGAACCATCAGCTTTGTTTTTCATACCGTTTACTTTTTACTTTTCCTGCCAATCAATAAAGTTTACTTTCTGTCCTTGATCTTATATTGAGTGCACTGCTGTATTTTTTTTCTTTTTTCATACTGACAAAGGGTTTACATCATTTTCTAACAAACACAGAGGAGTATAAGTTATTTAATAAGTTGGAAGGCAAAACTTGAATCAGATTCAGATGACTGGCTTTTCTCCACATATGTTATCTGTCTTTGTGACAGTCACGGAGAAATATTTAATCCACCTCTTTTCTTTGTTGTTATTTCAGGATAGCTCAAAATATTTTCTGGCGACTCCACGAGAATGGATTCCTCGTAGAAGACACTGTGGAGCAACTGCGCTGTGAAAACTGTCAACGTTTCCTGGCTGACCGATTTGTTGAAGGCTTGTGTCCCCACTGCAATTACCCAGAAGCTCGTGGTGATCAGTGTGACAAGTGTGGCCGCCTCATTAACGCTGTGGAGCTCAGGGTGAGTTCAGCAGAACAGGTTGTATATGTCAATTGACTGTAGAAGATTTAGTGGAGGGAGACTTGTCATGATCTGATCTTCATTCACTTATTATTATTATTATTATTATTATTATTATCATTATCATTATTGGATCATTTTCTTGAATTTCAGCGAGGATCATGAGCACTTTAGGAAACTCTCCTGTTAGTTACAAAAGTTAAAAAGCCAATGGCAGGTACTGGGAAGACTGAGTCTGAAAATATGTCATCCACCTACAACATCACAAACTGTCCTTATCTTCTGACGATGGTAGATCAAAGTTTTAACACATATTTCTAAAGTGCCCCCCCCCCCCCCCCAAAAAAAAAAAAAAAAAAAAGTGAAAATATTGTTGGTCTGTTCTTTGTAGTATATCGATCAAAGTATGCCATAGACATACAGACATGACTTAAACACCAGGTTAAACTCTAAACCTCAGCTAAGCTAGTGGTAGACCAAATTGCCCGTTGTGTCTTTCTCTTTATCTTTTTGGTATTTTCTCCCAGGCTTTTTCTTTTTTTTTTTTTCGATAGAAGTTTTTTTTTGTAGTGGTTTGGATGCCATGCGGCTTAAAGGGTTTTTGCCAGTACTTCTGGCACCTTTTCACATCTGCTATGATAAGAAATGATAACAACAAGAAATATATTTCCATGCGGGAGCAGTTGATTGAGATATCCAAAGATATCCAAAGCCCAGTGCCTCTGTCCTACATCCTTGATGTAGGACAGGAGCAAAACGGAGAGCAAGTAGGAGGTTGAGAAAACTGCTGATTAAAATGGATGAGCTTGAAGCGAAGATGAAACAGCTCTAATATCAGGAATGCAGACCCATCACCACGACAGGGCTAAAAGAATATATTCTGGATTCCAGGATATGTAAATTCAAATATATCACAATATTAATATGCACATAATGTTGTTTTAAGGCAATTTTTTTTCTTCAATAGACACATTTGCTCTCCACAGAATGAGTGCAGCTGAGATTTCTCTGTTCATAGTATCTTTTTATCCTCGCTGCACTGCCTGCGTCTGCACACAGGTCACTTCCTCACATATGATGGTGTATTAGAGCCATTTAAGGGGATGAAATGTTTTGGGTTGGGGGGGTGGTTCCCACTTCATTAAGACCTGGCTTTTGTAAAATCTGAAATTCTGACTTTATGAAGTCAGAATTTTAAAGTTTAAAGCACAATTCTGTTGGAAGTAGAAGTATCGCTTAGTTTTTAATATAGGCTGTTTTTTTAAGGTTACCTTTTCAGTTAAATGTAAATAAATACTGTTAGAAGACTGAAGCCTTCAAAAAGGTTTGTGGCACCATGTGTGTGACATCAAGTTAAAATTCAGCTTTTAACCCGATTCATAAAATTCCAATTCACATCATCTATTGGCATTCAGGCTAAAAATACAGGGATATTAATTTTTGTGCAGTGCCTGTTAACAGATGGAGTAATCCAAAACATGTTCCTATTAAGCAGTATCTTTGCAGCCAGGCTATTCAACTGTTGGCTGAGTTTCATCTAAGTTGTTTATCATGAGTGATTAGCTGTGTTGCACACCCCTCATGCATTTCACTTTAATTTCTGGAGATTTCAGTCTTCGTCTCTGCCTCTCTTTCTCTGCAAAACCATCCAACTGCTTGTCAACTGATTTTTATTTTATTCATTCATTGATGCTGCAATAGTCTAATTTCCCTTTGGGCATTAATAAAATATTCAATTCAGTTCAATTCATTTGAAGAAGTAGCACATTCCTTTTCAACTTGGGTTGCTGCAGGAGCAGTCTGTAGCTCTCTTATGACATTTATTTAGCACTTTTGGTCCAGAGCTGTGATACTGTGACACCATAACCTGCCCATGCTGTTAGTAAAGTGTTGTAGCTTCACTGGAACTTTTTATATTGCTTTTGTTTGTGATTATTGATTAAAACCTATCATAAATGTCAACATTATATTATAAAATGACAAATTCTGAAAGATTTAGTCACATTATTGCCATAAAGAGTAATAATAATTGTTTATTTCCAGGAACCTCAGTGTAAGGTCTGCAGGCAGACTCCAGTGATCCGCTCTTCCAAACATCTTTTCCTGGACCTGCCAAAGGTTTGAGTTTCCTACAGCATTGTTCATTTTCCACTTTGACAGTGCTCTTTGGTTACAGTGATGGAGTTAGGAGTAATCCAGTTTAGTACATTTAGGGTAGCGTGGCAAAAAAAAAAGAGCTTCTGGAATGCTGTGATCCCTGTGGTAATGTTAATATATAAATGGATTTACTCTTTCTAAAGCTGTGCTGCATCGTTAAGATAGAAGTTGTTTTTGTCAGCAAATTTTTCATTTTCTTTCTTTCTTTTTTTTTTCTTTTTTTCTCATGCAGCTAGAAACTCAGTTGGAGCAGTGGCTGGAGAAGTCAACCAGCACAGGAGATTGGACATCAAATGCCAAACAGATCACTCGCACCTGGTTAAGGGATGGACTCAAACCTCGCTGCATTACCAGGGACCTGCAGTGGGGAACACCAGTACCTCACCCTGAATTTAGAGAGAAGGTCTGCTCTTACTGTAAAATATCATTAGTGACGTTAAAGACCTTGGTATTTAATCTTATTTGCCTGTTTTTTAAGTTAAATATTCCTGTGGATAAAGTTGGAATCATTTACTCCTCTTAAGCGTCTCCTGTTAGTGAACAATGATAAAGCCTTTCAACCCAGGTATATTACCTGCTGGGGAGTTACTGAGTATAAACATTTAATGTTTTACTTAACGTTTGTGAAGACATTTTGGAAATGATGATGTTCTGCATCACTGGTTGCAGTCAGTGATAATGCCTAATAGCTCCATAGCTCTGGTGTTTTACTTTGAGACATTTGGTTTGGAAAATGCACAAAGAAATTTGACTTTTGCTGCTTTTAGACACAAAGCCCATTTATTTGCCAATTCACAACATAGTGAGAAATAGAAAATGTGACGATTTAAACAGATCTTTAAAGACCAATAAATTAACAATAGCCATCTCATTTGTGCTAAAGGGGATACTTCAAAACTTCTGTCCTAGTCTTCATTCTGAGGCTGTGTGGCTGCTCCTGGCTGGGCGACTGCTCACATAGCTGTAGGGACATATGGGTCTACACTGAATAAAATATGTGTAGCTCTCTAGCTCTCTTACTCCCTGCTTTCCTGCCTCTGTATCTGAAGCTGAGACTAAAACCCCATAATTCTTTCCTCTGATGATAGCCAGTGATACTGCATGTAAGAGTCAGCAGTGTTAACTGAGTGACCCACTTGAACACTGCCCATCCCATGGGTCAACAGCTGTTGGACCCCCCCCCTCTCTCCTTTGGGCTCTGTTACTTCGACAATGGTGATCATTGATTGGTGAAGTATTTTAAAGATAAAAAAAATAAAATACAAGGTCACTAATCTGCTGAGAAATTTTGTTCTCGGCACAAGCAACCATCAGTTATTGATGTAGTTGTTATTTCAGTTTCTTGACATCTCCTTTCCTCTCTCTCTCTTCAAATTTGTTGCACTCCTGAATAAGAAGTCTGAAACATTGTGGGTGGTCATTTCCATCAATGTTATGCTGCACAGTAACAAAGGGATTTTTTTTTTTTACGTTAATGTACTATGCAGTCACCACACGCTACACACTGTTCTGTTTCAGACTGTACCTATTAAGGGAATTACCATTAACCTCTCTTCCTTCCTCTGCAGGTGTTCTATGTGTGGTTTGATGCTCCCATTGGTTATCTGTCCATTACTGCCAACTACACCAACGAATGGGAAAAGTGGTGGAAGAATCCTAATCAGGTATCAGACTTCAGCTTGAACGCATCACAATTTGTGAGCCATGAATAAAAGGACTAACACACATGCTTTCTACAGATTTTGTCTTTTTTTTTTAGAGTGTACTAGGTTTAATTGTGTTTTTCATTGCCCCATCTGGTCTTTTTCACTCTCCAATAGAACACAGTGTAATTCTTAGCCCCATTTAATCCAGTTGTGAAACTGAGAGACATAACATCTTGAGCATTCAGTTTTGCACCAACTGTTACATTATACGTGCTGTGTTGTAAAAGGCAGCTCTACAAAGGCTCGGTTAAGAGTTTTTCATTCTAAAAGAAAACTATTCATGTGATTAGTCTACACTTTTTTTTCTTAATATGTGACATTGTCTTCAGTTTCACTTGAAACCAAGGAACCATTTGATATTTTGTGGAGTTTGATAATTTAAGCACTCCTATTCAAATCATTAACTAAAAACTGTAAAACCAAAAACAACAGCTTATTTTCTAGCGTACACATGTAGACTCCCCGACTAACAATCTGATTGCTCAAAAAAATTGACTTGTGCTCTAAGCCTCACTCACTCATCTCATCTTTCCAGATGTAAAAGCCCAGTACTGAGCCCCCTGTGAGTGTGTGGTGCTTTGTATTTGCAAAAAGAAAGAGAGATGGGGGTTGGGGAGAAGAGATAAGTCCTCTTTGAACTGGATGATCTCATGATGATCTAATATGATGTCATCTTCAACTGCAGTGTCCTGTCTGTGTCACCAGGTGGAGCTGTACAATTTCATGGCCAAAGACAATGTGCCATTCCATAGTGTGGTGTTCCCCTGCTCCCTACTGGGAGCCCAGGACAACTACACACTGGTCAGCCACCTTGTTGCTACTGGTAAGCTCTAATTGTGGTTGATAAATCATCTACAGTATTGGAGTTGGTTTTCACAGCACTTGCTTAAATGATTATAGAAACACCAAATGTCTTGTTCCTGGACTAATAACTACATTTTGTCTCAGAATATCTCAATTACGAGGACACAAAGTTTTCCAAGAGCCGTGGCGTGGGTGTGTTTGGAGACATGGCAAAAGACACAGGAATCCCATCCGATGTATGGCGGTTCTACCTCCTGTATGTTCGTCCAGAAGGACAAGATTCGGCTTTTTCTTGGGCTGACATGGCAATGAAGAATAACTCTGAGCTGCTCAACAATCTAGGGAACTTTATCAATAGGTTGGTAATATTCTTGGGTTTTAAATGAAATTCTGTTGCCTTTATGTGATTCAATGATGTTTCCTGAACCAATTGTCTTTCTTCAGGTTCTGTTGCACAAATTGTACCTGTTTCTTGATTTTCATTTCATGTGTTTTCATGTGATTGTGTATCTGTCACCAGTGAGATGGAAAAAGGAGCAAGTTGCTCACACATGCTGTATAAGTTTCACTCAGAAGTAAATATGCAGCAAAACTGTCTTCAAGTCCAATTAACAACTTAGTTTTCAGATTGTTGTACCCCTGCGAAAGTCTGTTACAGCAGCAACTGTTACGACACATTCACCCTACTTTTCTAAATTTGTTTGGGATGGCGTAATTTAGCCTCAATTACATTGCCTCAAATGATTTTTAAAAGATCAGGGTTAAATCCCACATCAAAGATTTTTCTCAGCAGCTTTTTTTCAAAGTACCTTGATCTTCAAAATTGGTCTCAGGCAGCAACGCTGATGCCTAATTGGTTCAAAAATATCTCGTAAATTGCATCAAGCTTAAGGTAGAAAGAATTCTGCTGTCCTCCTGTGGATGCAGTCTCTGGGTCACTACATCATTATTGACATGATCCATCTCAGAATCTCATTTCCAGATTTTCGTTTTTAACAGTTGTCAAAGTATGAACAAAAAATGTCCGGAATTGACAGTTTCACAAATTGAAAAACAAAAGCAAATTAAGGCCACAAAATGTTAGTACATGGTAAATGTAACACTTCTTTCTTAGTCTTGAGTTGTATAAAATATTGAATACAGTGTTGCATCAAATGTGCACACAAATATCCTCCTAAACTTATCCTTGTTTGGGAGAAAGCTACACATGAGAGGTAATGGAACAATTGTGAAGTATCTCTGCATCATATAATGTACTGAATCTATCATTTCTAAACTATTAACAAGTCAAGTAAAATGTCCTTTCAGTTAGCCCTCACTGCCTATTTTTCACTACCTTTCTGTAGTTTCTAATACATTTTTGCTTTGGCCACAGTTTTCTTTTTACAGTTTTTTCTCTTTTTTTTTCCTCTCCCCTACAGAGCTGGCATGTTTGTTACCAAGTTCTTTGAGGGATGTGTGCCTGTGATGGAGCTAAAGCAGGAAGATAAGAAGCTCCTGGCTGTGGTGGGATGGGAACTGCAGCAGTACATCCAGCTCCTGGACAAAGTCAAGTAAGTCCAGTTGAACCCACTGACTTTCAAAAGTAATTGTTGAAACATGTTTGATTTAGACTTTAACTGATTGTTCATTAAAATTACTGTGATGTAAAAATGCTTACAGTTATTTAAGTTAATTTTGCAAAGTTTGCAGTGGAAAATGAATAATTGTATGATCAGTTGTTTTGGTCTTGAACTGAAAAGATTTCAAGTTGTAATTATAATCATTCCCCTGTCATTTTTACACTAACATCTATTTCTCTGAAATGTTTCATCAGAATACGCGATGCTCTGAAGCACATCCTGAACATTTCTCGTCATGGCAACCAGTATATTCAAGTCAATGAACCCTGGAAAAAGATCAAGGGAGGAGACTCAGAAAGGTGGAATAGCCTTGACCAATCTAACATAATATGTGTTTATAGTTTTAAACAAAATATTAATGTCAATGCAGCACTAAATTAGCTGTGGCTCAAATGTACCAATTCTCACTTTATGTCCAATTAGAAACGTGCCACTGACCTTTTGAAGACAAACTTGTGTATTCACAGAAACGTTCATTTGATTTTACACATTACAAGACATTCACATTCTTGGCTTGTCTGACTACTGGATGTGATCTGTTTGCACTTTTCAGGCAGCGTGCTGGCACCGTCACAGGGGTTTCTGTGAATATTGCCTGCTTGCTGTCCGTGATGCTCTTGCCTTATATGCCAGCAGTTAGCCAAACCATCAGGAATCAACTCAACGCGCCACAAGCTTGCATCAGTACCATGCTGCATGGTACTGGCACCTTTGTGTGTGCGCTGGGTGCAGGTCACCGTATTGGTACTGTAAGTATTACCTGGACATGCAATTCACACTAGCGCAAACACACAAACCCCCAAAACCCTCAGTATATTGATGCTGGGTGATACAATGAGGATGCAACAGTCTGTTGGTGCTTCAATACACATGAGGACATTGTAGTTTTGTGAACACACACACACACACACACACACACATATATATGTATAATCCCAGACATAGTAAGGAGACCTCAGCCTTCCAGCAAACAGTAAGTTTCTCTCAGGCCACTTGTCCCTTCAGGTCTGATTATGGTGATTTGTCAATGCTGCATTTAAAGATGAACATTGTCATGATTGGCAACTGGGGCGTCCACAACAGGGCACTATATCTGCACAATGAGCTCTGTTCCTCTTGTACAATGTTTCATTTGAGAAGCGATCACCAAAACTTGAAAATTTCTCATGCATAGTTATTACTTACTTGCATAATCCTCTTTGTTCAAAGATGAGCAGAGAGCCTCCTTGCACAATTTTTAGCTCTGCTGGCCTAGGGCTGAATCGACAATTGCAAACTTTTTGAAATTTCCTGCATATGTATATTTTTGATTTTTAGATCTTATTGCTTTTTCAAAACCTGTTTTTTTTTTTTTTCCTCAGGTTAGTCCCTTATTCCAGAAACTGGAGGCAGACCAGATAGAGGCTTTGAAGAAGAGATTTGGTGGACAGCAGGTATTTGATGTTTATGATGCCTAATGGTCTGTGCATGAGTTCAGTCAGGTCATGTAGCGATGTAGATTCACATGAATGAAAAATAAAATAAGAATCTATAATACATAGTTGTTCAGAAGCCTCTGCCAGACTGTCTTCTTGAATTAGAATTTGCTCTTAATTGACGTTTCTGGCTTATAAAACACGATACACACCAAATACAGTGTAAATGTGTAAATTATGGATGGAGAATTCATCATACAGATAAAAATAATCGCTCTCCAAACCCTCTTGCCTCTAGCCTGAAGATGAACCATCTAATAAAAAGGTATTGAGTGGCATTTTTCTGTGAAGACACAGTCCACGCCCGTGCTGCATTGTCAATGTTTATTACTCAACTCCCTCACTAACATTAGCAGCTAATATAGCACAATTTTGATTTTTTTTTTTCCAACTCATCATCAGTGTGATTTTTATTTTTATTTCTTTTGTCTTTTCGCACTTGCAATGACTCATAAAATCCTATTGACACTTTTGAGTGTAGTGTATAATTGTCTGTGTTTTGTTGTTATCGTCAGTAGAGATGATAACTGTGCCTGGAATAAAGCATCATCTTTTCACACTTTCAGAAGACACCTCAGAGCGCAAACAGCACGAAGCCTTCCAACGTGCCTGTTCCTGCCGTTGACCGTGAAGTGACGGCCGTGGTCGGAGTGGATCCAGAGAAAGCCAAGCAGCTTACAAAGGCTGTGGCTGAACAGGTTAGGTTGTTGGTTGTTGGTGTAACTACTGATTGATTAAAAAGCAAATGCAAAATGTTAAGCTGCTGCTGTTTGATCAATAACCTTTGATTTAAAAAAAAAAAAATCGCTACAATTTTTCTTTTTTTTAAATCTATTTCTTTTATTTATTTACATATAGAGTTGTTTTTAATATAAGATAATGATGTGGATTCTAAATTTGCGAAGAAAAGCAACTTCTTTCATAAGCCAAATCAAGCGCACTGAAAACACAACGTTTTATATTTAAAAAGATTTATTTCATCGGCATTTACCTGTGAAAGATTATCTTGTAACAGTTCGTACTTGAGCAAAATTGGTTTAGGTACAAATTAAATATTTTTCAATTGTATGTAATTTCCAATTTTCCATAAATGCAGTTGTTGGATTTGTTGGCTAAATTGATCATTCTCAATATTCTCCAATGCAAGCTCATACTTTAACACACAAATTGACAGCTTAGTGATTTTTTTTTTTTTTTCGTAATTAAATCTAGACCAGATGCTAAATCCAAGACGAATGTGTGTGAGAAATCCATTAAATCATATTATCTTGTTTATCACAGGGGGACAAGGTTCGAGCGCTCAAAACCCAGAAGGCAGAGAAGGACGTAATCACAGCAGAGGTGTCTAAACTGTTGGAGCTTAAAAAACAGCTGGCACTTGCTGAGGGAAAGAACCCTGAGCCTCCATCTCAGAAGGGCAAGAAGAAGTGACATAGAAAAGCGGAAAGCAAAAATGATGGTTCGGTTGGGAGAAGGAAAAAAACTAGAATGGTTTGAGGTGCGATAATGGAGACTGGGAACAAGATGTACACTAAGAAATGACGGTATTAGCTTAAGGCATAGCTGTGACAGGATCTAAGACAATGTGGTGTTGGCATCGGAGACTAATGAAATGCTGGATAGGCTGATGGGGAAACGAAAAACACAAAGAGACAGCCAACTGAATAGAGCTACAGAATAGATGGATTTTAACAAATCCCTACACCAAAAGAAACTGATTTTATACTCTCACCATGATAAACTCAGCATTACAATATTGGCATTGGAAAGTGTGTTGTACATCTAAGTATGTTTTTTTTTTTTTGTTTAAATCCTCTGATTTTTTTTTTTTTTTTCAAACATGTTTTGAACCATAAAAATAAACTTAAGTTAAGCTGAAAAATATTTGTAATCTCTCCCTTTACCTTACCTTGATTTACTCTGTACAATACGGCACAATCCATTAAATGAAAAAAAAAAAAACACAAAACAGACTCAAAAATTCTGCATATATATTTTATTACAAATTTGTAGTTACAATGAAGGATAAAATTAATATGGTAAAGTACATGAATTTGATACCATCAGGGATAAGAGCCATGCATAATAACAATTAACAATTTGTGACTACAATGAGAAAAATAACAGTATGCTGGCATATTACAGTACAAGCCATCAGAGTACACCTGTATATTACAGCTTTATGTAAAAAAATATTAAATAGGCATAGAAAAACTCTTGACATTTCTACCATGGATTCCTACAATAGAAAAGGTCAACTTTGAAAGTATAGTCAGATCTTACCTGCTTTATCTAAACTATGCATACACACAAGCCGTGAGTTATACAAAACTTACAAAAAAAAAAAAAAACCCTTTCATACTCGCACTGAATTGGGCACTTTCAGACTTTTCCTGAGCTCTCAAACTCTCCACACAATTGGGGCAAATAATCTCTGATTCGCTGGATTGCAGCCCTTATAGTAGGAGTTACAATTTATTGCAAAATGGTGGCAGCATGACAATGAAATGCTCTCTAACTAAAGCACCTTTCAACCATACCTACAAGTCAACAAATCCAGTCAATTATCTCTGCCATCCCATTCATGGAACCCGCTATGCAATCTTTAATATGACATTCATCAAATCCACTGCATGATTTGCACTTCGAGTTTTCCGGTCCTTCTTTGTACATGCCGTTTCTTTTCATTTGCTGCAATGCTGTTGCAGCACCTTCTCTCTGTACCACTTTTGTCTTGACTTTCATCACTTTCCTTCTTCTTACCAACTTTGCCTCCATTTATTCCAAAAATTCCCTCACCTATATAATTTCTTTGGTTTCCATTTTTCTCCTTCTGAAGCATTTCTTGACCACCATATTACAGTTTTTCCCCACTACTACTTTTAATTCTATAGGGCCTTTCATCTTTTATCCCTCTCTTTTTTCCTCCCTCATTTTCTGGTGTTAACTAGCCTTTCAATCAGAGCTCTTCGAGTTCTCTGTACCTCCTCTCCCAACCTTTCGATCTCTGCTTTCAACCGCTCATTTTGTTCTGTCAGCTCTTGCACTTTCCTCTCATTCTCCTGTTCTCTTTCTTTGCGACTCTTTTTGGTCGAGGAGTAGGGTGAGCGTTGAGTGGAGGAGGAAAAAGAGGACAAGGCACTGCTACCCCGATCACTGGAGGTCCTCTTCCGTTTTCCCAGACGGGAAGGTGGGTAGACAGAGGGAGAAGAGACGGGTGAAGAGGGAGGAGAGCAATTTTGAGATGGTGACTGGGAAGCTGAAGATGAGCAGGAAGGAGAATCTGGGACACAGGGGAGTTCTTCCTCGCTGGGTGAGGGAGATGCAGATTGGACATTAGCGTGGTGGTGTTGATGGTGATGATAATAATAGCCACCACTGATCACCGCTCCACTTGGATCCACCGTTCCCATTCCTCCGTCACTCAGCAATTCAAAGAACTCTGGAGGCAGCAAGTCACTGCCACCTCCTGCAGAACTAGCTCCACTTCTCCCACTCTCAGCCTCCACCTGCCGCTCCTCTGGAACAGCTGGACTCATGCAGGAGGAGGAGGAAGATGAAGAGGAAGACGATGAGGTGTGATGCAGAGGCTGGGTGGTGTGGATCTCCTCGGTTGCCCTCTGAACACTTTCACCCCACGTCTGATTTCCGTCAGTCAGCCATGTCAAAGAGCAACTCTCCAAAACATCCAGAAACTCTGGCTCTTTCTGCAAACACAAAGGGGAATTGTCAGCATCTGTGAATAAATATTTTTGTGAGAGTCAAAGTAAAAATTACAACCAACTAAAATAGTCAATCATGGGTGTGAGAATTCTTGTTCAAACTACTGACCTCTGTGCATGTGGGGGCACGTGCCAGTTTTGCCCCTCCTGTGTCTGAGCCCAGAATATCCTGCAGGTCCTCATACCACGCCTCCAACTCTGCACCATACAACGGCCCCACACCAGGGGGGTACGGCGGGGGCAGGTGTAGCCACTCGGCAGTCATTTCGCCAATCAGTCACAACGCTTAGATACTCGGCCACACAGTTCACACTGGACCTGAGGGGGGGCAGCCGCCAAATAGATTTGGAAATGAGAAGGATGAAAGGAAAAAGCACAGAGATGCTGCATATTAGATGACTGGTCTGTCAAAATACACCCTCATTTTAATAAGAATTCTTTGCAGCTGTTTTATTCAAAACTGGTTATACAAGGATAAATAATGATGTGAAAAGCAAATATGGATAATATGTATAATTATTCACTCCAAGACCAAGCAAGCTTAACCAGAGTACAGTATATTGTGTAATCCACGTATATGTAAATTGGACAGTGGCGTGAAGTGAAGTGTACTATACTACAAACTTATTAATGAGATTTTACAAGAGACGTCTCCGTTTAAAAAAAGGCTTATATTAAACAGGGAAGAAAATATCAAGATCACCACCTGACAAATATACAGTATTCAGAATGTCAAATGTGAGAAAGACAGTTTACCTTATGAAAGTCTCTGTTAATCAAGTCTGACAATTTGTTGGAGATAGTTTGTCCCAATTATTCTGAAAGAAAAGAGTATGATATAGGTTAGGGTTAAAAAAAAAAAAAGTTCATGTTTCTTCAAACAGCTAAAATCTGCTGAGATTTCAAAACCAAAATGATGATTTGTGCAAATACGGAGCAAGCTTGGACTGGGAGCAAAAGGTAATGTCTGCTTTTGAGAGTAATGAGGGAAAATAATAATGATAAAAATAAAAAAATAAATTCCCGAACAAAGTAAATGATGAGGATAGTGAAGACTGAGACTCCTGCCTTATAATTACTGTAAACAAAGACAAGAATTGTTCTCTACTGCGCCCCCTGCTTTTTACGGTTCTTAAAACACACTGATATCGATAAACAAGTGTTTAAAGACGACGAGGAAACATCAATCGCTCCAGGTCGGACGGTAAAGTCTACCTTTATTAACTGCTAACACCTGTCTGAATAGCGACTCCTAAACAAAAACGAGTAAAAACCTTAAAGCTGACAAGTTTAATATGAATTTAAATTCCTTTTTTTCCCATGGAGATTAAAATGAAGAAAACATTTTTACGTTAAAGGAGCGTTGGCAGTGAATTAAAGTACGTTAATAAAAGTCACAATAAAGCCCTCCCAATTTGATATCGATTATTAGACTTGCCATGTTGGTCTCACTACATGAAACTCTTATTGAAAAATATAACTATTGTTGCGTTATTTTTGTATGTGCAAGTTATTACATATATATTCTTTTCGGTTTTAGTTGATACATGGCCACTGTAAGCCAAGTCAATTACGTCATGGAAATCGAAGTCCAGCTGGAGGAATGGGCGAAACAAAAGGAAAAGACGAGTGGGTTGGGAAACAGGAGAAATTAAGCTAAGCGTCTCTTCTTTCGGTGGTAAACTATTTCATTATCATGATAAAAATCGTTTAAAAAACCGCTGTCAAAGATAAAAGCCGTTGAATTTCCACTCAAATGGCTTATTAGTTATTATCAAACAAGATTAAGTTGAAGGAAATGTGTTCAAATCCAACAACGCCTTAAAAAGCTAGCATTTAATGTCGTCCAAGAAAATTGACATCGTGTTCGTCGCAGTCAGCAGCCAAAACAACTTCCTAGCAATAAGTACTCATTTGAGCTTCACAACTTATAAAACGAAGACAAACACACACACACACACACACACACACACTCAAAAAGACAACTGGACTTAAATAATGACTGACTAAAGCAACTGTTAATCTAAAAATGGAAATGGGATATCTGCCAAAAACAAACACATTCTTTTTCTTTCCAGCTCAGAGTTCACTGTCAAGCAGTTACTCCCTGAAACACCGAAAGACAACGACACTAACACCAACAACTAATGACAAGAATAGCCGCTTACCCTTTTTCTTTTATTCGTTCGCCTTCTCAACTGTCTTGATATTGAACGTTGATATTTTTGTAAAGATTGGTGATAGCTCATGTTAACCATTGTTCAGTCTTGACGGCTGAGAGTGATTTAACGGAAACTCCCGGCGCTGTATATATAGAGGGAGCGGCCAACCGAACTATGCAGGGGAAGCTAGCGTCTTCACAACCTAGCCAGGAGGGCAACGACTGACGCTGGAACTCTCCAATCAAAAGAGTGGAGGTAAAATATTTCCCTTGGTGACATCCAATCGAGTGACCAGATGTGGACACCAAGGCGGGGACTATAGTCGCCATTGCTGTTCCGTATAGTTTGTAAGAGCAGCAGCTGTGATGCAGTCATGAGACGGCCAGGACGAATTTGGGGCGTATGGGAGTCACATGAAAGGAATGATGCAATGCTTGGCAACCGATTTCTAGCTGGGGATAACACCAGCAGAATCAGAACATGTTTTATTAAACACTGTTGGCTCTAACAAAAATCTAAAAATATACATATATGCATGGATATCTAATGTCGAAGAATTGTTTGTCAAAAGAAATCGATTCAGCGTTTGTGTTCTGGAAGCAAACATTTTTTTCCTTTTAACTTGTCAAAAAAAAAAATGTTGATTAGCGAATGAATCAAACGCTTACTTGCCCCGGACGTGTTCAGTAATTGTGCTGCCATTTAAGACATTTAAATTAAGTTTGTCGCTTGACACGCGTCAAACACCTGCACCACCGCATGAAATTCCGAGGGACTTGAAGTAACCCGAACCCGTGGAAACTTTAACGTCTGAATGGCGTGTTTGTGGAGGGCGCGCGTCCGTCATTTGTTATGTATTTCTTGTATGCCACTGTCTCGGGGACACGTGCACGGCGCTCTCAGACGTTTCATACCGCGCGCGCTCTGTTTCAGCTCCGCGAGATATGAAAGCCGCGCGCCCCGTCTGAGCTGAGCTGGGTGTGAGCCAGCAGCACCCCGTCCTCCTCTTTTTGATGTCCGGCTTTATTTTCAGCTGTTGATGATGAAACGTGGTAGAATTCTGGATCACTGAGTGCTAGAAACTTTTACTTAGTCTTTCTCTCTTATGAGGCCCTTATTTCATCAGTAATGACTGATTGTTGTTGTTGTTGTTGTTTTAATATTAAGAAAATAATTAAAAAAAAAAAAGCTAATTCTATGAACATGTTCACAGAGATTAGTGGGCGTATTTCACATCACCTCTGGCTCAGCTGTTGTTATATTTTATAGATATTAACAAAAACAATATTTTTATTCATTGTGTATTTTTTTGTAGACTCATTAAAATGATGTGGAATGAAATGTCACTTGTTTGTAGATGTCTTTGACTTATTAAAATAATATTGTCGATATGAAACATCTTTCAGAGAGTAAAAGTAAAAATAAACTTACAATAAAGAGGATTAAAAGTCCAGCAGTGTGGCAAACCACAAAGTTCAACAAGGTCACCATTTTTTTAATGTCTTGCTACTGTCACACAGTAGGAGATATGACAAAATAAAATCATCTTGTTCGACTTTTGACTGGAGTGGGTGGGTGGGGGGTGGGGGGTTCTGACACTTTCTGCCCTAATCCCAAACTCAGCACACGCGGACTGTTTTTCCTCTCACCGCGCAGCGCGCGCGCTTCCACATGAACAGCCCCCATAGCAACAGCGTCAAGTAGCGAATAGAAAGCTCAAATACTGTCTCTAGGACCCGGGTTAAAGCGCTGCAGGAAGCACCGCGAACACGTCACGACTTGAGTGGCTGTTGCCGAGTAGTTCAGCATACTTTCTCTGCACCCCTCCCTCTCCACCCTACAGTCTGTTTATTTTGTCGGCCCCGTTGTCTGCGTTGTAGTCCTTATAAAATATTGTTTACAACCCCTCGTTTGGGGGTGCGGTATGGACTGGAAATTATGGTCCCTTTTTATTTTACATATGATTAAAAAAAAAAAGAAAGAAAAGTCGGAATGGAATAAAAGCTTCATAATTTTATATACAAGAAACATAATTTATATTTATCTGTTTTACGTTGTCAGTGCCCTGACTGATGGAGTGTAAACACAAGCTGTAAACTGTGTCCATGTGTAACTGACTGTTTGGTGGCTGTATTTTATATTAGTTATTACACTGCTGCTGCTGTAATGTTGTATTTTGTTTTCCCTTATTCCAGTAAAAACACTTGTGATTATTGCTTTAACTGAAATGCCACATAGATCAATATAATGGAATACAATACATATTTATATATAAAAACAAAAGAAACCCAAAGATAACATTGTTTTTACAGCGATAATAACTTAGAGATATGAAACGTGGACTTGCTTTTTGTCTTGCTGCTACTCCCATCTAAAACGAGAGCTCAATGTTTGTCCAAATGACAAAAACTGACAACGATGGGACTTGATAGTTTGAGTTACAATATCTACAAAATTAAATCTTGACAACATATTTTTTAATTTTACAGGCAAATAAGAGTCTGGGGAATTTCCAGCCACAGCTCCCCTCTTTCTGTCCTGTGCCCTTGGTCAAGGCTCCCCACCCAGTTCTTCCCGACACATGCAAACACACACACACACACACTCACACACCAGCTGTCAGAATCCTTCCCCTCTCTGAACTGGGATCAATTGATACAGCTGTTAGTGAGTACTGCAGATGCAGTAAATCCTTATTTTTATTTGTATCCTGGCATACTCTTTCTCATTGTGTTTAAACCCTTTTCCCACGCCCCCTGACATCTAGCACAAACTCAACATAAAGAATAGAAAAAAAGAAACACTTGTTTTTGGGTGAAATTTTACATATTTAGATTTGAATGCAACACAAATGTGGTATTTTGCCAGAAGCTTATACTGTCATCTCTTTGTAGAGGAGCTTTCTCCTACTTTTACCTCCCTCGCCAGTGTCTAAACTGAGACAAATCTTGCATCTCTATAGTGTCTGTTGATGCTCATCGGTAAACTTATGAGCCTTTTATTTCCTCAGGAGGTACCCCATCTATCATCTCTTTTACATGATGTCCAGCAAACTGTTTCAGTTTGAATTCCTCATCTTATCCAGTCAGTCACCTTTTGTTTAGATTTAACAGGCGAGTGTCACGTCTGCTGGTTGATATTCTGTTGTTTGGAGCTTTGGGACGACTTTACAGGCAATCTCGTTAACTTGGTTTACCTCTGAGCCTCACCTATCTTTATCCTGTCTTCCCCAGTCTTCCCTGTTTTCATTCGCTACAAGCCTCATTCTGCCCCACGACTGAGGGTGTTTTACTCAGCTTACGTCCGCCCACCTCTTCTGCCCTTCTTTCTGCTTCGCAACAGGCTTCTCACCTGTCCAAACCCATTCAGGAAAATGTGACAAATTGATGCAAAGTCCCTTTGTGGGAATCTTTATTTTTTTCCATATAGCATGTTTTTGATTTTGTCTTTTTTTTTTCAAATTTCATTTAGTCTTTGCCATTTTTCTCTAGTTTTTTATTATCACTTTCTTCATTTATATGTGTTGACATATTTACAGAGCTAAACTGGAATTTTTATTCAAAATTCTACTCAAGTTTTTAGATGCTCTGGAAATATTTTTCTTCTTGTAGTTTTGTATGATTCTGATTACATTACTTTTGAAAGATCTTCACAATCCAGAACATCTTTTAATTCATCATAATCTATAAACCTGACTGAGATTATTTATTCACTTATGCCTTGGAGATAAGACATAGAATGATATAAAGAAAAAAGACGAAACACTGCACGTCCTTAAACTTGAAATGCCTTCCTAAACAGGTGGATACACTGGCAGCACTGGAAAACACACTCTGGGCTCTTTTGGCATCTTTTATTATTCCTCTTTTTGTTTTCCTCCATATTAGCGCCAAGAGTGGAGACTTTAGAGCGATCTATGTGTCTAACAGCCTCCTCTGTGCTCATCTGCTCTGCTTTGCCAGATGACTAAAATATTTACTTTGTCCAGTGGATTAATGAGAGGTGGTTCCACATGCAGGGCAGCTGTGCTTTCACTCCTGAAACAACAACTGTTGAAATCTTTAAGAATACTGTTTTAAATTAACATTTTGTTTTTGAAAAGGTGTTCTGTTTTATTCTAGTTTGTAATTGTGCTTGAACAGATTGGGCAGGGCAGGGCCTAATCCTGTACCCCCAAAATAGAAAGATGCGTACGCCATAACACGATATACAGTCTACAGTATGTTTCTGTGTTCATCTGGGGCATTCCCTTCCAAGAGGGACCTCAGGATCTAGTTGCATACGATATGTCTTGTCTGAGCAGGCCGGTCGTCAACTCCACCACACACAAGGGAGACAGGGAAGCTGGAGTTCACACTCAGCTCATCTGTGGAATAAAAGAAAGAAGTGAATAGAGGCACTAAACAGGAGAGAATCCACTGACACTGACAAAAGTTCCAGATTTATTTCAAATTTAGTCCCAAATTAAGCCTCAGTACTCATAACCAAAAATGAATTTTCTGACTATATGTTTAATTTGACACCGTGCAGTTCATTAAACTATTTATCCACTAGCGCCAGCGTGTCGTTCTGATACCCAGCTCACAGGGCTGATGTGTCTGGATGACTCACCCAGAGCACCTGATCCTTACCCTGCTGTTATCTGTCGGCCTGTCACTAATACCATCACCTGACTTCAAATCTGAACCAGCTTTTTGTTTCAATGCTTTTTATAAACCTCTTAATGCCAGAAGGATTTGAGATTGACCTCAAAAGCCCAGAGTGCTTTCCATTAATTTACTCTGAAATATGTTTTTATTGATATTTCCTTTTTACCCAAGTTCACTGTGTCATAGTATGTATTTATGATTACAGCACTTTAATCAAGAGATCTAGGTTTTAGATCTCTTGCCTCCTTGTTCCTCTTGGAATAATTTTCAAATGGACATGAAACTGACTGAACTCTTTAATCTGGGTGAATTTAAGTCAGCACTGCTGGACAGGGAAAAGAAGTTCCCTCGATGGGTGTAATTGTTTTAATTGATTTATTCTGATGGTGCTGATTGTTTGTTGATTTGTTTTGTCTGATGTCTTTTTAACCAACTGTTGCCATTCTTGGCCAGGTCTCTCTTGAAAAAGAGATTTTAATCTCAATGAGACTCTTACCTGGTTAAATAAAGGATATAGATAAATACAAATTTATCTTTTTAGATAAGAGCAGAGAAATGTTGAGACGTTCAGAAACAGCTCCCAGCTGGGTCAAACCAAGTGTTTTAGTTTTTAAGCATTAAGGTTTTTTCAATACATTTTTCAACAGAGGCTCTAACATAAGGGCATCAGTTAGCTCCCAGTATTCCCTTCAAATTTTAATCTACATTGTCTTTACAACTTTTCAAAAATACTTACTAACCCAATTGTGAGGAATTTAATACGTTATGAATTGAAAATGAATTATCCACATGAACATTTAGCTAGTTTGAATCTCAGCTGGGGACCCATCTACAATAAATTTCCACTTCTCTGACAAAAATCAAACACTAATTCATTTTTCTGTTGAAGTGATTGTGAGTGCTTGTCCCTGAGTAATCCTCTGATGAACTGTCCAGGGTGAAGGGGGAGTAAAGTAAAAAGTGGATGGTATCATGTTGAAGTGGCTTAATAATTTGCTATTATGGATATCCCCCCACTTATTGTATTATTTCTCCTTAACCTTTTTTTTTTTTTAGATGCCTTGCTGCCACCTAGTGGCCATAAATAATTAAGACAACCATACGTGTAGACTTTTTTTTTTAACGTTAAGAAAATTAAGAGTACATGAAGCAAACTTATTTTCAGCTCTTTTAAGGTTTTATTTTTACACTGCAGTTGTGAATAAGCAATTACTATGCAAATGGCTCTTAGTCCTCAGGGACTTATTTTCTACTGCATTTAGTGGACCAGTCTGTATTTTGTAACACTTAATATTCAACCCAAATTTGCTTTTCCAAAGGTATGTGAGCAATTATCAGGTGATTTTCGTAAAGACAAGACCAGTAGAGCCAAGCTTAATACATTTTAATTTATTCATCCACTTCAGTGACCACAGATTAACAGTACAGTTGTGGCAATGACAAAGCCGATTAAAAGTTTCTCTGTGACATCTGCTCTCAGTCATAATAATATAGTTACAAGCGACTGAGTGTGAAGAAACAATCAGGTATACGGGCATATTTACAAGCTTTCCTTCCAAGACAAGGCCCTGACACCTGCACGTTGGAGTAACACGCTCCTGTTACAATAAAAGGACAATAGATCATGATTTTTTTTATTTTTAATTAAAGATGTTAACATCTTTTCGTGCCATTTACCACCCCAAAATTACTGATCCGTTTAATTTGGCCATTTTATAGAAGAAATCCAGTCGTCTGAACCCCCAAAAGAAATGGAAGAATCTCCAATTTCTAATACCAGTAATAAAAACAATCCAGTCTAAAACCCAACACATTTGACAGGGGCTGGAATCAGAGGCATGTATAGAAAGGATAAAGGTATTTTCAATGGTTACCAGTTTGATGCATGTGAAAGGAAGAAGAAATGAGCGCAGATATTTGAAGAACATTTGGTCTCCATTTATGTTAATCCATCTTGTCAACTTTCTAACGTCCCACTTAGTGAAAGAAGGCTGAGGCGGAAGTTGAGAGCAAGAGCGGGACGGCCAGAAAAAAAACAGCGTTACACCTCAAACCTCTGCCATCTGTGCTCTCTAAGCAACTCCTAATTGTCCATGTTGTACGCTCTTCTTCTGGACTGATCCCAACTCTGCCACAGTTTATTTAGAAAGCTTCTTCATTCTTTGATCTAGTGCAGCGACGTTCTCCTCAATAGCCACCAGGTTTTCCTTCATTGTCTGCTGGATCTGAAGTGGGGGAAAAAAAAAAAAAGAAAAGTGAATCAGATGTATAAGAAAGTGGGAAAGTGGGAATATCAATATCTTGATATTATCAATATCTTGAAATTATCAATATCTTGAAATTTATGTTTTTGGAGGAGGATGTTTCAAAGAAAAAGAAGCAGCTGACAGGAAGAGGAGCAAGAGGATAGGAACAAGATGGACAAACTGTCAGGACAAAAAAGATAGAGACAACATCACAGAAGATGAAACTTTAGGAGCACTTGCCGCAGTAATACAAAGTACCTTACTATTATACTTATGCTCCGATATTTAACAATGCTCATGCATTTTTATTTTTTTCCCTCATAGCAGCAATGTCTACTATTTAGCAAGCTGCTCACAGATCTCTACAAATCTGGGAAAACCAGTGCAATGTTGACCCAGGACCTGGCAGCATGTCTCCAGCTGAACACTCTAGATTGCACCAGACACAAATACCATAAACAACCCACATCTTCATTTGTCAAATAGTAGATTTAGTGGTTACAACTCTTCAAATCCATTTCCTCAGTCCCAACGGTGCCACGACATGGCTGTGACCCTCCTACCTGTGTTAGCAGGGTGTTGTTGTCTTTCAGAGAATTGTTGATCATCTGCTGAGTGGTGTCCAAGTGAGTCAGCAGTTGGCCAAACTGCATAGCTGCGAGTCCAAGGGTTGAAGTGAAAATGGAGTGGAGATAAGGGGAGGAAAAAGAGGGCATTATTTCTTCATCTTTATTTAAAAAAAAAAAAAAGAGGAAAAGAACAAGAGAGCAAATCTTATGTGGAAGTGATGAATATCTGCTCAAATAAATTACACATTTTGTCTTTAACATGTTACCGTTTACTGGTAAAGGATAATCAAACAGAGAAGAAAACTTCAGCTACAAGTTGTGACAGACTGGTAGCAAAGAGGGGCTGGATAATAAATGACCTCTTTAAGCTCTCATAGGAGAATTATCTATATAATTTATTAATGCCAAGGTTCTGCTTTCATGTGCTAAATAATAAAAAGATGATAATGCGCTATATAATATCATGCATCTCCTTCTCCCCAAGGGGGTGTTAAACCATATTGCAGAGTTTTGTCCAATTCTGTTAACATTTAAGTCTCCCTCTCAAGTGATTTTTTTTTTTTTTTTGCCCTTTGTTATATCACAATTACATGGATTAGTCTAGTTCCATTATCCGTTTGAATACCAGTTTCCTCTTAGTTTTCAGCTTTGTCTCACTGAGAAATTTCCTCTGTTGATGCAAGTCTCTCAGATCAAATATTACATCCCAGATGCTGCCTAAAACGTGATCAGTTCACTGCATGTTTTATTATGTGGCAACATCACCACTAACCTACGCCTTTTCTCTTCTTAAACCTTTACTGGCATTTCAGTGTGCTTGTCTTTTCATGTAAAATAAAGACATTTTCATGGTTATTACACTTAATGTTTCATGTTTCGTGTCGTATGAATGGACACAGATAAGTCTCGGGCTGCCACCCTGTCAATCAGTTCCTCCACGTTACCTTGCTCATGCAGCTCCTTCACAGCCACAAGCCTCTGCACAACCTGGGGTATGGAAGTAGAAACGGCATCCCACTTCTGCACCAAATCGTACAACTGTGTCACCTAACAGGCAGAAGCAAAGAAATTGATATTATTGCACTAGCAAAGGGTAAGGGAAAAAAACAGTTTACACTGTAGCAGAGAGGACAAGTTGGTCAATCTTTCAAGTCTGCCACAACTAAACTGGCCCATAGATTCTGCAACTTTAAAACTTTCATGTTTGGAAAAGTGGATTTCTTTTTGAACATTTGTTCACAACTTATTTTTACATTAGAAACTCAAAAATACTCTAAATTTCTTGATGTGATCCTTTGGTTTTTGCAGCTACATTTCAATGGCTACAGACACGGATCTGGAAATGCTGCATTTGGTGTTATAAACAGACATTACAATTCTTGGCTTTTCTAATTATTTTTTTCTGAAAGGTAACAACTCTGATGTGAAAAACTGATACTTGAAATTTCACTACTGGCTTAAAATTGACAGAATAATAGAGAGTAAAAAAATTAAGCAAAGTGAAGGGTTTTTAAATGAATTCAAAAGACACAAGCTTGGACAAAAAAAACAAAAAAACAACCAAAACTCAACTCTGATAACTGCAAATATCTGCCAGAGGAGCCTTTTGTTTAATGTGATTTACAGAAGAATTACAGTGTGAGCTTTGAAGATGTGAGTTCCATCTTGCGGGATTTAATTAGCAGGTTCAAGGATTACAAACCTTGTTTTGTGTTTCAGCATCTTCAATTGCTGCCTTGTGTTTAGCGATCTCATTCATCTTCCCAAGGACACTCTAGAAAGGAGAGAAAAATGATGTAAAACTTACAAGGTACCACTTTTGGCCAATCAGATAACAGTGAAAAAATATAGTGATCGCAAACGATCCTGCAAGATTATTCAATGAAGGAATAAAGTAGGTCAATCTTATTGCATGATCAAAAATCTTCAAAAACACCTGCTGTTTTCAGTGTGCAAGTTATGACATTTTATTAATTTCCCTTCAGGGATTAATAAAGTACTGCTGAATTGAACTGAACTGAATTTCGCAACAGCAAAGTGGCTCTTAAAAGTTTTTATGTTAAATTCACAACACTCACTTCAAGCTGTCTGCCCTAGTTGGTGTATCCTGACCCAAGTCATTCACCAAATGCCAAATAATGACATTTAGAACTTCTCAAAGAACCTTTCACTTGACAGAACAACATATTTCTCAAGATATTATATTATTCCTGGACTTGCCAGTTCACACCAAAAAGCTCGGCCCCTCTAACTGAGGACTCTAAGCTGTAAAGAGCATAATCACCTGCAGTCTTGCCTCCACTTGATCCAGAGTAGCAGAAGTCAAGTGCGCTGACTCTGGCCTGCAGGATCTCTATAGTGTCCTGATACAAAGAGGGGGGAAAAAAAATGTTAGAAACAAGTCTGAAACCCAGTGCTGTGTGTTCTCACTTGTAATAGCTGAAGCTGATGTCATCTTTGAAGTGTGGCCCAGTTTTCTGGCTACACATTACACAAAGAAAAATAAACTCCACACAGCATTTTCCAAAAGAGTAACAGACTTCTTACCATCAAACTGGCTCCTTGTACACCAGCATTCAAAGGTCCCTAAAAAGTGAACACAAAGAAGGAAGAAACATTTTATTATCACAAAATAAAGTGAACTCATTTTGAAGTTACAACTTCAAAACATCACTAAAATTGTTCTGATATGTGAAAGCCTTTTTTGTGTTCTTTCACATTAAAATCTTTTTGATTTTCTCTCTCTTTTTTTGCCTGCTCAGATCCACTAAAAAATAAAAAATAAATAAATGCCAAAATGACAGCACAAGCTCATTAACTTCAAGAAGATTTCTATAAATCTATTTAAATTCTAACATTTTGCAGATATGTCTTTTAGAGATGGGCTTAATTAAAAAAAAGAGTCAGACAGCGACAGCTATTATTTATGATGTTCAACACTCCCATACAGTAAAAGCCAACATGCAGCTCAACTACTGTATGTAGTTGGGGAATAAACAAGCAGCATCACCAGATGGTGGATGTCTTGCTGCTTTGCAACAGCCCGTGTGGTGTTGGCGAAGCCACTGAGGATGTGCGGTGCCTGGCTGTGTCAGCTATCTTCTGCTCTCATCTTTCGCGGCTCGTGCGCTAGTGGTGAGTTGCTTTTGTGAGCTGTGTTAAAGAGCTGCCGATTCTCAGCAGCCTTACGGGTAGATACGGGGCAAGCATGACAGAGATGATCACCGACTTACTGACTAGTGGAAAAGTTAATCGACAAATTCAGTCAAGTACCCAAAAATATTCAGAAGTTGCAGTCTTCTGCTACACAACTCTAGCTGCATAAATGCCACTTCAAGATTAAAGTAATGAACTACAGATTTAATCTGCTGTTCACAGAGGTACATGGGTTAAGTCTGCACAATTAAGTTGGCATTGGTATAAAGTCAGAAACTCTGATCTCTGTTCCCATTTAACATTAAGATTAAAATACTTGTCTTTTTTTCTTCACCTTCATACCATAAAGGAGATAAGAGTGACTGAGAAAGAAAACTATGTGTTTAGACTTCACAATTACATTTCTTGGTTGGTTTGGGAACAGCCCTGTGTCCCCTGATCAAGCCTTGAGGAGGTGGCTGAGGAGAAGGAGGACTGGAAATCTCTTCTGAAACTGTTGCCCTGTGACCTGGTCCCAGATAAGCAGTAGAAAAAGGACGGATGGGGAGTGTGTGTTTGCGTGTGTCTGTGGAAAGACTATGAGAGTCTCGGCATGTACCTGCTTGTTTGATCCTGAGCCAAGAGCCATCTCCAACTCAGCGAGACGCTTCTCCAATTCTGCCATCTAGAGGGATGAGACAAGGCAACAGAAGGCTGGCAGTGACAACCGTATCCCACAAGACACGCATCCCCTCCAATCTTTTGACACTTGACACTTGCGTCTCCACCTTCCTTTCTACATTACCTTGGCAGATTCATTGAATTTTTCCTGCTCTGGTCTGCTGTGTAGCTCATATAGTACAACTCCATCTGGGCCCTTTGTTGAAGCAGCCAGCTTACTGTCTCCTGCAGGGCTGCCACGGCTGCCCTTAGCAACCTCCAGCTGGGTGAGCAGACGCCTGCAGGAAGAAGGGAAAAGGAGACACAAAAGAGGACACAATTTGTTCAGCACGCCTATCAGTCCAATGTGCTGCTGCCTGTGCTGTCTCTTACTTATACCCAGTCTCTTCTGGCACAGTTTTTTACTTGCAAATTGAAAGTGAGAGAATCTCTTCTTTGCAACAGCTCTCCTTACAACCCGCCCCACCCCTCCCTTTTGATTACTTTAGTGTGCTTCTATTCTGTTGTTCTTTAGCTTGTTCATACTCAGATAGACTCTTGACACATTTTTCAGCTGTTTCCTCAACACAAGTGTAACTCCCCATCAGGGAGTTTCTTTGCAGCAATGTTCCATGGGGTGGGGGGTATTTAAGTGATTTGTTTGCTTAATGACTTTCAGCTTTGCTTGACTACCTCTACATACATTTATGTTTTAATTAAAGATAATGTTCCAGCTGCAAAGGATGGACTGAGGTGATGAGGTTGATGCTGCTTCTTTCAAAAGGACTTTTTGCTCAGGGGGAAGATTGTACTTTTTCCAAATACAAATGACTGATCATCTGTGTCTACTATTAAAACAATTAAGGGGGAAAAGGATCTCTCTTCATTTTTCTCTTGTGTGATTTTCTTTTGTTTCTTTCACATTTCAAAAGTTCACCTGAAATATGCTTGCCAAGTCTATAAAGGATATAATCTTGTAATCCCATCACTTCTCACCTGGCAAGGGCTCCATCTGGATCAGCTAAGTTGATGTGTGCCTGCGGTCCGAGCAATGAGTCAAGATGGGCAGAGACCAGCTGCTGTTTGAGCTGTGCTGCCTGCTGAGCGAGTACCATCGGGGTGAGGCGCTCCTCTGCATTGCTTTCCTTTGCAGTAGCCTGGAAGCAGAGTGACGCATCTATGAGTATATGATGGCAAAGGTCTGTTATGGAATGTGTATCTTTTATCAGATAACAATAGGGAAAGCAAATAGAGAAAAACAATCAGCGATTTTGGTACTTTTTTGGTTACAGTATGAGAATTATGTACATAATCAGCTGTTGTAGTCAGTGCACATGGATCTTTTTCTGAAGCAACTTTCAGCTAGCGAAAAAAAGCTTTTGAATAATTCAAGGAAAATCCAGGTTTTCTTTGACAGCTCTTACATTGTCTTTATTGAACAGTTATAATCATTAATGGCAAATATATAAATGATATGAAATCATGGTAATAAGACTAAATTTGAGTTGTCCTTGAAGGTTTACATAACTGCTGTCAAATATAATTTTGCAAACTGAAATTTCTAGTATGTTTTATTCTGGCACAGAATATAATATTGAAATTAATGTTTGTTCAAGCAAAACTAGACTTTTACTGGCAAGAGATGGTGGATCACCCCAGGTGACTATATTTTACTTAAAGGCCGTATTTTATAACATTGAATTTACAGACTGCAGCAAAGAAACTGTTTGACTCAGCTGTAGCTGGACTGTATATTCTGCCATCCAGATCTTCACAATCTTAATTGAAAAGGTGCTTAAGAAAAAAAAAGGATATAAAATGGGCTCTATAATTTTAGCAATGTGAATCAGTACTGCATCTGCCACATATTTCTGTCAGGTCTTCTTGTAATCATGTGGGATGATACTGCTAGCGTGTTTTAAGGGTATTGCTGTCTTGCATGGCTCCTAGTTACTGACACACTTCTACTAGTTTAAGAAGCTGGGATAAATTATTTGTGCTGCTACCTTTAGCTGCCACAGACTAGAGACAAACTTTACAGCAGATAGCAGTTTGCATGATGTCAGACATCAGAAAAAGCACTCGTGACTACAGTGTGGATTTGTCTGCATTTGAAGAGAGCTGCCAGGGGCAAACGTTATAGAACTATGGAAAACCATGGAAACGGCAGTGGTGCCACACGATAACGTCGTTGACTGAAATGCAAATCGATTTTCATTTTTCAAACAATGCTGTGAACTATAAAGTCAAACTAATCGCTTTATTACCTAGCCCTGCTCATCATTAAATACACAATAACATGGTTTGGAAGTGCTGGGCTTGAAGCTTCAAAGTTCAAGACTTTTGGAATTTATGTGAAGATATTGTGTGTAGAACCAGATAAAGGAGAATACAATCCTTTATGGAATGCTTTGGGGAAACAAAAGGTGTATATTTTCTTTATATATATTATTAGCAATTCACCTGGATGACATCCACCTCCTGAGTGAGCTCCTGGATCTCATTCACCAGGCGCTGATACTTCTGCTGGGGCGTCTCCTTCACTCCACAGCCTTCCCCGAGCTAAACAGTAATGAGAGAAAAGAGAAACTGTGTGAATATTACACAACAGCAAACTGGATCTAGCGTAGAAAAGCAGCCCTAAGAAAAAGATCACACAAGACAACTGCATCGGGCGCCTAGACTTTATTGGAAAACACATGTAGCAAGTAAATTAAAAATCATGGGCTTGTTATCTTCAAAATGGATCGTCTTCAAACAGAATAAAAAAAGTGAAGTAATAGATTTCTGCTTAACAGAATGTACTCACAATTTCATATTCTCCTGACTCATAGCCCACTCTTCGGCTTTTACTGATTCTGTCTGAGAAGTCTGTGGAAGAGAAACAAATGGTGTCTTCTATAAAAATATGACAAACATTGAAAAGTGACTGGTACTGATGTGAGTACTCATATATTTGTCACAAGGGTGACAGAAGCGAGCAAAACATTTAGTTTTTATTTCTCTATGTTCAAATTTGTTTCTTTCTTAGTATAATTTGAAAAACTGGTTATAGCTATTCTAAAAAGAGATGAAAAGAGTCTTGGATACCACCCTGAGAACTTCAGAACATTTTAAGTAAATTGAAAACAAATGTGAACGAGGTGGAGACGTGTTTAATATTGGTAACTTTGTCCAATCTTATCTATTATTTTACTATCAGTGGTCAAGTTACTTAACAACACACTAAAATGATAAGGCAATCCTATTTAAGACCTAAATCTTGAAAAAGTGAGCCAGTTTTTTCATTTAAAAAAAAAAAAAAAGCTAAATGAAGGGCTTAAGTCATTTAAAATGTTAAAGTATGTAAAATGTAGACATCTGCACTCAATCATATTTTCCAATGCAATAGCTTTTGAGAGTACAAAAAAAACCAAAAAAAAACACAAATCTTCCCCAAAAAACAAAAGACAGCTAGAAATGGCATCAGTTAAACAATGAGTGTTACTAGGATAGTTTTTTTTGTTAATTCTTTGACAATAAAAAGAAAAAAAAAAACAACAAATATTGTCAGATAATTATGTGCAAATAAAATGTAATAAAAAAACAAGTTAAGTATTATCTTGTACAAACTGACCAAGTCCCTTGGTGCTAACATGCTTGTCTTTGAACTTGTCATAGGCTGCATTGGGGTTAACCACAATCCTCTCCACGCTGTCACTGCAAAGCTCCTCCTGTCATTGAAATACCAGAAATAAAGTCAGAAGAACAGAATCAAAAAGGCTAGAGAGACAGCAAAGACTTTAAAAGGAGCCTCAGCTTACTGAGTCAGTGAGCCAAAGTCTCAAAGGTTCACTTCAAATAAGGTGGCAACTTGGTGAGACAGGAAAAACCTATGCTTGATCAATGACCCAGTAAATGATTGCAAGACACTGCATTGAGCATATTATACATCATTAGGACCAAATATTTTCAGAAATTAAAAACAACTGTAGCCATGATCTGCCACAGCCTCCCTTATCACATCTGAGGAAGTCTTGGGGTGAATCAGATATTAACCACATAATTTAAATTAAAAGGCAAGAGATCAGTGTGTAAAACATTATGTATGTCACAGTCAAGGCCTTACACAGACTGTGACATACCTACAATCTTTGAACATTTTTGAAAGGATTTGGCTTTACCATGATAATACAAATAATGATGATAATATAAATTAGTGGAAAAGGCAGAGCCACAGCTGTAGGTCACTCACACTTTTCTAAATGACAGCTCTTTGATTAATGATTCAGGAGAGCACAAAAATAATTTGATCAAAACTTTCTAGTGATCAGTTATGATGAGCTAAATGCTATGAACAGGGTTAAAACACCACTGACACAAACTGATAAATGTCATAACTGAGCACAAAGATTTGGATAAGACACACAAAACACACACACAAAGAAAAAAAAATCCACAAATGGCGGAAGGAGGAGGTAGAGGAGTAGAGTTAGCTAAGCTCTTACCAGCTCCTTGGGTTTCCAAAGAGAGTTAAAGAAAATAACAGAAGAGCAGAGTAAGAGAAAAAAGTAGGGGGGGAGAGAGAGACAACACAGATTAATGTGGTTATCACATGCCATGCACACAACAGGAACACTTGGCCAGGGTTGAGGGAATATAAGAAAGAAAGCAGTGTTCTGAGAGTTACAGCTAAAAAAAACCCTGGAGACACTTTGTTCAGACAACATACATCTCCAGTTCTTTCCCTCTTCCCTCACTCAGGGTGGTGAAATGGTCCACTAATGCCATCGATTTAGTTTCTCTTTTGATATAGTTCATAGTCTTCATGGAGATGTAGTTTATTTAAAAACAATCCATGATATACCATTACAAGTTTAAAAAAAAGTGGATAAATGCGTTAAAGACAAATCATGTAACAAAAAAAGTCCACACAATGTATCAAGTTACAGAAATTGTAATTCTTGATTCAATCGTTCAGAGAGAGTTCTGTTTTTGCAACATGCACTTCATCAGAAAGTAGAGATGAGCCTCATAGTTACATGATAAAGTAACAACTCACTCTTTCAAATCAAAGGTTTTTATGTATGTAAAACTTCTCTGGTCCTTACCTAGGTCTCAAAAATAGCTAAATAAATTCTCAGATGAACAGCAAATGGAATATTACACTATGCCTGTTATTGACAAATGGAAAATAAGACAGCTGCCAAACATCCCTGGGTTGGATGTAGCCCCTGAACATTGTGTGATTCTGGATTTTCTCCAAATGCATTGTTATCATTTGTCTTCAGATGAAGACTGTTGCATCCCTAATGATGTACGACCCAGAGGGCCACAACAATCTGCATGAGAAATTTGGAGAAAGTACCAGGTTTACTACAAAAAAAAAAAAAAAAAAAAAAAGAGAAAAAAGTGGCAAAACAAAAATAAGCTTGTAGATTTATGGCAAAGTAGCAAGTCTTGTGGAACATAGAAATACTAGGTGCCATAACCAAAGCTTAATTTTTGTTTGTCTACATTTACAAAACAGGTGAAAAACATGGGTGATTTGGACAAGTGCAGTCTATCACATATTGTTACTGACATTGTTATATCCAACTTGTAAAGGGTGACATGCAATTAATACTCAAGAATTTTAAGTGTAAAGAGGCCTTAAGGAAGTCCAGTTACTACTCAAAATATGGTTAACATATGAGCACCTGTTCAGCACCTGATCACGACAGCAGATTAAACAGAAAATTCCAAACAAACCCTTTCCCTCTTCTTTCAAGAGCTTCATTCCCACAAACACACATACAGCGAATCAGTGATGCTGAGAACCCATCAATTACATCGTTCTCTCAAAAGGTGTAAAGTAGCAGCACAAATAGAAAGAAATTAATCAATTCTTTGCACCTCAAAACAATCAGAACTTCTGAATTAAAAATAAAAAAAGAAGACCACACCATCAATCTAGTTCTCATCCTGATCAATAGATATAGAAAAGGTGGATGTAAGATTAAAAAGGGATTAAAGACATGCAAAAAAAGAAGAAAAAAAACAACAAGCTCTGTGAGAGAAATATGGATCAAGTCTTACTTGTACACACTAGTGTCCCGGGAGGGGTGGGTAACAGTCATAACAAGGACAAGGGAATTGGAAGAATGAATGTGGAAACAGGGAATGGAAAAAGCCAGTTAGGATTTTCTGTACTGGTCAGTAAATAGCCCAGATATGTTTAAAGCAAAACACGACCGCACCCCTTAACGGTATAAAGGGTGCTAAAGTAGCAGTTTTAAATAAAAAAGAAAATACTTGCAAACCCATCACCAATGTTGTCATCTAGTTCATCATATAGTATCTAGCTTTCTTAAAGTCACAAGATCATCACTATAGCACAAACACAGATGAACCCCCCGCATGTAATCTATGTTTAGAAGACATCAGAAGAGTTTCTGAGAGTTATTAACTATAATGTATATGCTTTTTTACACCTGTCTTAAAATAAAAAGGTATTCATAGGGTGGTAGAATTTCAATTCAGCATTTGCGGAAAAACATGTTTAACTACTCAATGCATCAACAAAGAGGTAATTATTAAAATAGTTTTAAAGTCACAAGATCGTCACCATGAGACACACATAGACGGAGTGTTTTGTTCTGTTTAGGAGACATCAGAAGAATTTCTGATGGGTCATTTGTTTCATAGTCAGTAAGGGACAACCAGAAAACAATAATTTACTATCAAAAGCAGTGTAACTGGGGGACAGACAAGTTAGTAAAGTACTACGAGGTAACCGACGGTATGCAATATAACTTAGGGAGAGGACAGCTGGATAACTATGTGTAAAATGTTGAATCTTGGTAGACAAAGTACGCAAAGCTGAGATGGAGGAATCAATGCTTCGCCCCTTAGAAGGTGTAAACCACAGATATAAACACTTGTTAGATGTAGAGCCGCAGGCTAGATGTTAACACAACTACACAGTTAAAACAAAACATACACTTACCGACTCAAACTGAGCCTGGTCATCCTCTGGCAGGTCACCTGTCTCGTACACATCTGGCTCGTTAAATGCCTGTTGAAACAATATGTGATATGATTAGTTATCCCGTTCATTTGCGTTAGCCTGGCCAACGCCCCGGCCCATTTTGCACATATCAGCTAAACCCTAGCCTTCTTGTGAGGTTGGGTCACAAAAACACGAGATTAAGCTGATAACCTGCGATCTAAAAAATCACAACTAATGACTCTAACTGTACAGTTGGCACCAAACAATCAGCAGACGTGGAACCGACCGCAGTGACGTTAGCTAGCGATGCTGTTGCAGCTAAGAAGTAGCCTTGAACATAGTGGTCTGCTTGCCTTGGCCACTTACAATTCCTGGTAGGTTTGCGTATTTAGGATCAGCCATTGTCCACAGGAAGCAAAAACGTGACCAACGAAATGCAACAAAATACAATAACAAATTTCAAAACTTATAAATAATCGATGCACCGAATGGGATTGTGACAAAAGCTAACGACGGATGAGCCAGCACTATGTCAGCCGGCGGAGCTTTGCAGGCTGTGGTCACCAGCTTGATTTGACAACGGATACGCTGGGTTCATTCACCCGCTCTCGTATCGTCGGCTCTCTGCTTGCTGAATTAATAATAACAGGGATGACGGCGCACCAAAGACAACAAAACGAACATTCCCAAAACGGCAAACGTCACCACGCACTTATTTTGTTTATCCAATAAGATGTAACGATGGTACAACTGTTGTCGCGTTTTGTTAATTTTCTTTCTTTTTATTTTATTTTTTTTCGTTGTTTTTTTAACAACAGACGCAATATGTTCGCATAACTGTTTTACACATCCAGCACATTTTTTTGTAATTATTTAAAAGAATTATTTGCAGTTGTAACAATGTGGTCACATGATGGCGCCAAACGTACGGGTTAACGAAGTAATCAATGGACCATAGATTGTCAAAATAAAAGAGGATTCACTCTGTAAGAAAAGAGAAATGATCGCAATCAACCTATGTAGTTGTTATTTCATAAATATTTGTTAAAAAGAAAGATATCAGTTTTACAGGCGTTATAATTGCCCCTACACACAGATTACAAAGGCTACAATAAGAACATGAATCTTTATCATGAAAATCCGTACCAGATTACGAGTTATAACAACATCTGAAAGAGAAACGAGAATGCCAATTTCACAAAAAACAAAACAAAACAAACTTCAAATATAATACCAGCGATCTGGTTCTGTTTTAATATGCATATCAATTAACGCAATACTCTTAGTATTTTTTAATTGAAAGATAAACATTCACCACATTACTTTGGGAGAACTCTACTTTTGGCGTTTTTAAATATTTGCAGAGTACTGCACTACAAACTAAACAGTTGATATGTTTAATTTTAACACAGAGAATAAAGTAATTTTATATTAAC
The DNA here is from genome assembly GCA_018398805.1 of Hirundichthys speculiger. NCBI lineage: Eukaryota > Metazoa > Chordata > Actinopteri > Beloniformes > Exocoetidae > Hirundichthys > Hirundichthys speculiger. The sequence goes on along the minus strand of JAGFBZ010000074.1, from coordinate 3,925,647 downwards.
TTGGCTTTTTAATAAATGAATGAATGAATTGAATTTATTAATCAAGTAGTGTTTTAAAAAAATAATCCCAATCCCCTATTTTATACAGAATCAGAATCAGAATTACTAATACTTTATTGATGGCTGAGGGGCAATTCCTTTTCCCGACGGATGCTCCTATTGAAAAGTGTTTAAAATATAAGAATGAATACTACGATTACTCACATAAAGTGTGGGTACAATAAGTACAACCATGTATGTGCATATATGTATATATATATATATATATATATATATATATATATATGATATATATATATATATATATAATATATATATATATATATATATACATATATATATATTATTCTTTGCTCGTCATGAGGGATATAGACAAAGCATGTTGTAGATGATGCATCTTTCTTTGCATGTAAAATAATCTTAAGTATTAAGTAGATTAAGTATATGTTAAAGTAGAAAAAGTCTCATGATTTTTCCAGTGATGTATTAAAAACAAATCTTGGGAAAATTGAGTTTATAAGAAGTGTGCATTTAGCAGACATGGAAAATCTGATGAAAGAAATTTGCAATATCAATCAAACTTGGCGTGAAGAAACTAAAAACGTGGACATCTGCAATCTGGACCGTTATTTTCACAAACCGTGTCACAGATTCCTAAGTATCAAAGCAAATCACAGCACTGGAAAGAGTGTTTGAATACCTTTGAGGGAAATTATGGAGCCTTGAGTTCCCACATGACAACGCTGACAAGCAAAACAGCATTGCCATGACGACCAGCCCAGTGCCTACTTGAGAGAGGGAGATGCTGCCCTTAAAAACTGCTGTCTCCAGAAAGCTTCTCACGACAATGGAAACGTTTTAAGCAACTGTTCAAACTGCAGCTGAAAGTTTTGGGTGGTTAAAAGTGAAGCTCTAATGTAGTGGTAAATAAAAGAAGAGTTCGGTGGTCTGCTCAGTGGTGCTGATGAGGGAGGATGTCTACTCTACCATGCTCCGCCCCCTCTGAGAGAGCAGCGATAAGAGTGATGCCTCTGAGAAGCTTCCGAGCCGCGCACACAGACCGGACCACTTTGGACTATACTCCTGATTTACAAGTCTCCTTATGTTCTCCACGTCTCAACTGCACGCTTCAGTTTAAGGGCATTTCTAGCGACAACAACGACAAAAGAAAAGGAAAACCGTCAAACTATTTCTTTTTTTTTAATTAATAGAATTTTGGTTTCATATATATTTGGTGATTTTTGGATCCACAAAAACTCGTAGTTATTCGAAATGCTTTACCTACACAATCTCTTATTGCTTGTGGATGTAGCCGGTTGCGTGCAGGTGCTTTAAAAGGAACGTTTGCAGAAGGGATACATATTTTTTGTTGTTGTTATAAAAAAATACTATTCTTTTTGAAATTCGTCTTTATCTCCTGGAGGCGCATCCACTATTTTTCTTCCACAATGGCTGATGTCAACGCTGAATGCAATATCAAGGTGTTGTGTCGGTTTCGTCCGCTGAACCAGTCGGAAATTATCCGAGGAGATAAGTTCATCCCAATATTTCAAGGGGAAGGACACTGTCGTTCTCGGGGTAAGTTATTTTCCAACGATTCTTTTCCCTTTTGGCGGATTTCCATGCAGTCGATGGACGCTGGGGGTTATACTTATCACCTTACACTCACACCAGACTGAGGGCTGGAAGCCTAAAGGTTTCTGACAGGGATCAAACTAAGTATAGCCTCTATCAATACTATCGATATTACAATTAGCATGCTGCGACATTCAGGTTTGGGCTGCTGCTTTTAAAGGGCTAAAGGAGTTGCCAAAATCTAACACTGGCCTTGTTAAAAAAAAAAAAAAAAAAAAAGAAACAAAGAAAGAAAAAAAATAATGAACCATTCCAAGAATTTGTAAATGACTTCCCAATGTCAGCTTTTTTTTTTCAGTCCAAAGTCACTAAACTTCACAACTGCTGGAATATAAAACTGAAAAACAGCCTTCATTCCTCTCTGAAACACATCTGGTCCCCACCTTTGTGATCCCACTGACGTTAATCATATCCTCATTCCTGATACTGCTGGGTTTTTGATGTGTTCCTTGTCCTAATTGATCCCCGAGCTGATGCATGTTTCAGTCAGCCTATAATGCTCTGGTGAATTTTCAGGTAATGAGAGTCATAATTATGCACTGCAGGTTGCTCCTGATCAGTAAATGGATTTTGGCTTTGTTTCAGTGCAAACTGAACAGCAACTGACGATTACAGTCAATGCTTATGAACAGTAATGGGAATGAACCAAGCAGTAAAACATGTATGAGGCTGATGGATGTCCACCTGAGGCTGAGGTTAACAGGGTGACTGCAATCCCACGCCAGTGACATTTAGGCAAAATTAGAAAATCTGAATGCAGCGGGAAAATGGAAATGGGGTTGCTCTAAATACTACACATGCACACATGGGCCAAGGCTAACATGCATGCACAATATACATCAAAAATACAGTAGTATGTATGCAGAAATGGATATGCCTCCATATTGAAAAAATATGCATATATCTATATGTATATTGGCTACTTTCATTTTGAAACACATAACAAAGAACACAGGTTTCATCATAATGCATGTGCAAACACACATACACACACACACATACATATAGAGAGAAATCCACACCCTTTCGGCCTAAGGGTGGACTTCAAGTGATGATTGGAACAGTAGAAAATCCCTATTGGTTAACTCAGTTGTCTCTTTCTCTCTCTCTCTCTCTCTCTCTCTCACACACACACACATGCACACACCAAAATGCAACACAGCTCTGGAGTCGATATGTCTGTCCGACTGTGATGTATATCTTTGTTGTAACAGGATGTGTCCAACAGACTGAATCACCATCATGTTTTGTCTGAATCACATTATTCTGGAGGATGACAGTTTGACTTAACTGCTTGAAATCAAAAATGCCCGCATCAGTCTTGGCAGCTGTATTTAAATGTATACTGAGCATGTTGGAGGAAAGCAGAAGAATGAAAAAGAGAGAAAAAGAACCCAGTGTTCTTTATTGTTATAGATGTTGAAGTTATTGTAAAAATTCATTATTTAAGATTTAAAGTTTACATAATGTGTTAAAATTATTGATTTACATGTCTGTCTTATGAAATGCAGGCTCATGAAAAGCCTCCTGATGATGACATTTGAAACAGTTTGTGAAGAAATGAAGAATTATGTCATCCGGTTAAATGTAATTCGTCACAGGGAAGATTCTAGCGTTGTATCCTGTCAGTATGTATAGCAGCATGAGACTTGAAACAACATAAATGACAACTTCTGCAAAGAGAAGCAGACAGTTCTCTGCAAATATTTCTAGTCATTTCATGCTCTAACCGCCCCCAAGTTTCCCTCTGTTGAGACGAATATAATCACAAAAGCATGAGCGCTGTTTCCATCTTTGTGGATGTAATTGCTTCGGAGGCAGGTGCGGGATGTCAGAGGTCTTCAGATGTTAAAATGCACTCAGACTTCATATTTTCCTTCTTTAGTTTTTCTCTGGTGTAAAGAAGTCACTGAAGAGTGTGTCTTCTGAGATTTGAAGTGGTGTCACTTTGGATCAGGAATAAAAAAAAAAAAACAATAAAAACAAAGGTCTGTTGGGATGTGCTCTGATCTGATGAAAGAAGACCCCTGGACCCTAAACATACATGCAAACAGACAGACAAGTGGAAATAAAATGATTTCAACACAAAACCAAGTTTGGTATGACAACCTGCCCCTTTAATTTTCCTGTAGATCCTGCCTCATAAATGAATGTTTGACATCTGGAATGCAACAAACCTTAAAAAAAAAAAAATAGCGGTGGAGTAAGCTAAATACAGCCTGAGTAAAAAGGTACATGTGTTACTGACTGATACTTTCTTTGTTGTACATTAATCTCTGCAAAGCTGCTAATTATTAGCACTCAGTTGCCTGTGACAAACACTTGGTGACACTTTGACAGTTGCCGCTGTACCTAATGCTGCATTTGCCTTCCCAGAAAGGATTTAGATTTTCCAAATTAGCCCTGAAACAAATCGAAGAAGAGAGCACATGGATTCCATTTTTTGAGTCAGTAGTATAGGTAGTATAGGTACATCTAGTCAATCCCAGCTTTCAGCAATTTTCTCAGTTTCCTATAAAGGAATCCTATCACGTACACAGAAAATATTTGATTTGTTATCTTTGATTTAATAGAAGGGGCCTTCTTGTGTGGAGTTTGCATGTTCTCCCCGTGCTTGCGTGGGTTTCCTTCCGGGTACTCCTAGCTCCTCCCCACAGTCCAAATACATGCATGTCTGGTTAATTGGTGGTTCTGAATTACCCGTAGGAGTGATTGTGAGCGTGAGTGGTTGTTCGTCTACATCTGGCCCTGCAATGGCAACCTGTCCAGGTGTACCCCTGCCTTTCACCTGAAGAGAGCTGGGATAGACTCCAGCAGACCCCCGTGACCCTACTTAGGATTAAACGGGCATAGATAATGGATGGATGGATGGATGATTTAATAGAAAAGCAACAAAGTAAATCTTGAGGCAGCCATTATATTTTCCTCAGTCTAAAGCAGGAAAGGATGTTATATTTTTTCAGAATCTACAATGTTATTATTATTTTTTTTAATCATTTTTTTTGGAGGATTGACCTGAGTCATGACCCTCAAGGCAAGTTACAAATCCATGCAGGCATTTACAAGGCATACACATTTAGCAAGTGCAGTGTTTTCCAGAAAAGAAGTGAAATCAATCCCAGTATCTACTCAGAGTAAACAAGCCCAAATGAATTTCAGGTCTGTGCACTGCAGATTTTAGGAATGTGTGAAATGAATTCAGGTTTCTCAGCGCCTTAATCAGCTGCTGTAATCATGAATAAAACTCTGTAGTTCATTATTACAACTGTGTGCATATGCTAAGACAGGAATGTTGAGAAGCTCTTTTTTCCAGGTCTGTAAAGTTGGGCATACAAATGGTTTTCCTTTACTAATCTCGATCATGAAATTTTATGCACAAGCAGGAGCGTGATTTCCCCTCCCATGTTTTTCAATGATGTACGTAAACACTCATGCATTTTTCATATAAATTGCAGTTTGCGTCACAACTAAATTTACATTATGTGTAATGTGAAACTGAGACACTTATGATTGGAATGTGGATAATGAAATCTAACAAGGATTATTTCAAGAAAATAGCAAATGAATTCAGATTACGACCTGGAAACATACTTACATCCAGTGTAACGTAACCTTATGGAGATGATAATCGATTTCTGCTCTGAGAGAGTCCAGTTTGCACTCAGCAGTAACATTAGTATTCAGTGTGAATTTGAGTTTCTGAACACCTGATGAATTTCCAGTGTTTGGTTCTCCACCAACTCCTTTGCTCTAATTGCTTCTTAGTGTTCCTCATAATGGCCAGCTGTGTCTGTCCGCTGTTTGGCTCCAGGCAAGTGCATTTCACCTTGTGAACTCGAGACTTTACTTGAGTTTTACATTTGGTGGATTCAGTCCTGGAAAACCTTAAGGGTGCCAGATCTTTTAAACCATATCAGTGAGGAATCAGTGTAATTGATCTGCTTGCCGGGTGGTTTAATAGGGCTGGTGGTTATTGGTAGTTTCTTAGTTGTCCTTCCAGAAATGATCAACAGCGTTGAATGTGTATATTGTCACAATGTGTATTTTTTTTGACCCTGCAAATGACCATGGTCTGTGGCATGTGTGACAGTAATAATTTTTCTGCCTCTACTGCTCCAAGGCACAGTCTTTGTGTTTGCTTCACAGTAGAGTGACACAGCTGTCTCTAGTATTTCACTGTCCGCAATAATGCAGTGTCACAAGGGCCATATTGTCCCTCCTAATCTTCTGGCAGGAGAAACCGACCGCCACCATGATCACGCTTTCAGTTCGGCAAATAAATAAATGATCATGGTGTCAGCAAGATATGCAGTGTTTTTCTTATTCCTTCTCTGGCTGCGACGCATTTATATCACGTATGATCTGTTGTCCGACTAAGCATATGCATATGAGCAGCAAATGGATTTTATTGTCACATGCATCATGGCAGTAGCAGTATAAGATAATAAGCAATATGTTCGGACTCTGTACTTAATGCATTTCCTTTCAGACCTTGCTTTTTATGCCATGTTTCTTGTGTGCTGCATTGCACTTAAGCTTTCAATACACCGCCTAGTGTTTTAGAGGATAAACAACATATTTGTAGATGTCATTGCCTTTGTCCAACATTGAAAATTTAGTTGTTTGGCTGCTTGTGTTAAAAACTGTTATCATTTTAATGAAAAAACGTCCTCTGTGGATGCACCTTGCAGTGTCTCTTAAACTACAGGTCAGTGTTTTTTTTGTTTGTTTTTTTTGGGGGGTGGTTGTGTTTTAATTAATTCATTTTTCATTTTAATGGGCCAGCTTCAGCACAGACTTGGTCTCATTTATTCAGATTCAGACATTTTTAGCCTGTCTCCAGTGGTGACTCAATGAATGTGTGTGCGGTATATGGAGAATGGCCATACCTCCACACTGACCTCCTGCCTACCATAATATGCTGCTTGATTTATTTTGTGTTTGCATTGAAAAGGATAAATGAATAAAACGGCAATGAAATGGATCCATCCAAGCTTGTTTGCGAGCCCATCTGAGATGCGCACGTTGTAGAATTATTGATTCTATCTTTTGCATCCCATTTATAATTCTATGGATTATCTTTCAATTTCTCCTGCTCCACATGCTCACAAGTCTTCTTAGCAGCTGCAGTGGCTGCTGCATTCATAGCTGCAAAATACGTATACGTTTAAGAAGAATACAGGATTATCAGTCTTGTAAAAGGTTATTCAGTGCCTCAGCTCTCAGTTGTGCTTTTGGCTTTTCTCATCCTGCAGCAAGGGCCTTTTTTTTACTTCATCTTTTTTTAAATTCTCTACAAAGAACTTGAGGACTCATGGCATATTACTGCTGTAAATAGGCATGTAATGCAGTTTAGAAATTAACTTGATTACTCATTAGAAGGCGCTTAATTTCTTGGATGTCCGTGGTTTCTGATGGGCTGCAGTTCTCCAGAACTGTCTGCATCTGTAAGCTGATTTTTTTCTTATCTCCTGTGTTTTACTTGATTATGTGTTGATGGAATATAGGAGCGAAAAACAGCTGCTGTTGAAACACACCGTTGACTGTGCGTGTCGAGCACAGCGTAACTCATCTACCTGTCTCCTGTCTTTAATTTACAGTTCCACTGGAGCCGTTTCTCCTCAAGGATATGTCATTGCAATAGCTTTACTGACTGCAAAACAAACAAAAGCACAAATGAAGGTCCAAGGGCTCCCCTGCACTTTTACACACTTTAGCGTTCTAATTCTATCACTGCGAGTGCACACAACATATCTCATTAGACAGTGTAATGGGATTGCTGTGTAGGGTCAAGATCTGTACTCATTTCTCTGATTGGTTGCCACCTTCGGAGTCAGGAACAGGCCTCCTCTTCTCCCCTTTCTTGCCCTTTTTCGATGTTTCATGCATGATAGTGTTTTTCTTTGTGTAAAAGTGTATTTCATGCTGGAATGGTTCTGCTCCTCATTTCCTAATGAGTCAGCAACATTTTTTGAAAGATTAGAGAGAGGACGCTCAGGCTCATTTGTTACAATATTCATTTTGGTTAAGGTCGGTGAGAGGTTTTAATGGTGTCTTGTGGGGAAGCGTCTGTCAGTCAGGAGCTAGAGTAGTAAGTGATCAAGCAACTTTGGTGAAGTTCTCTTCATGCTACCTTGACATGATATGTAAAAATTATATTCAAATGCTTTCATCAACAGAGAAACCCTAATTTTAATACCAACATCTAATACCAACATACTACAGCAAAACATGATCTATTTCATAATATAGAGGACTTTAACTGTGGAAGGAAAGCCAGCTCTTATGCTCGTATTTCTTTAACATTAACATTTTACTGACACCAATTTGCAGAGCAGCCACAACCAACGGCAAAAAATAGCTGCCAGCTCATTTCTTATTTTTTGCTCAGTGTGCATGCGTGTCATGGTTAGATAAGCTTGTGCTGGCTCTTCAACACTGTTCCTTTCCATTTCTGTCCCACGATGACAGAAGCGTGCTGTGACTACATGAGGCTTTTAGCTCTGGGGAGTGTAATGGACCATCCTCTCTCCATTAGCCATGGCCCCGCCCTGGGTGCTGCCTGGTTCTTGTGTCTGCCCTCAGCGTCTGTGGGCAGCACGTCGTATCTGACTGCACATGCTCAGGCACGTGTTTGCATATTTCAAGACCAGTCAGTGCTATATTGCCTTGGTAATAGGGCAGCGAGGAAATCCCAAGGAAAGGAGCCCAGCATCTCAGTCCTCTGTACACTAAGGACTTCTGTTTCCCTCAGTTAAGGAAAGTCCAGTTCATTGAACTGACATTTGAGAGCACTGACATTGACTGCTTTTTTTTTTTTTTTTTTTTTTTTTGCTGCTTTCCCATGGGAGCTGTGCTCTAAAGCATATTTTTCTTAGCCGTTTTTGATCTATGTTAATCTAATTTGCCCTGATTTCAGAATTTCAATCGAGCAACTTTTGATAAAAGAGACTTGGAAAAGATGACCAAACATACATTTCAGGCTAAATATAATTTTTGCGTAGCCAAGGATTGGCTCCTAGCCAGACTCTAAGAAGCGCTTCACTTGAAGCTACAGTTTTGTGAGGCTCTTTGTGGCTTTGTGGATTCATCCTATAATCTCAGCGCACAATTTTTCTGTTCCTTCATTCATCTTGTATATCCCACGGTTTCAAATTAATTACTTTTATGCAAACTTATTCCAATTTCCTTTTTTTCCCCTTGAGGCCTTTCAGCATACAAATTAACTTGCCATACAGCTTTGCCATAAGATGTGGTGGAGTTAAAGAAAAACATTAAAAAAAAAATCCCTCCAATGTAAATTATTGTACAATTCTGGGTCTTGGTTTGCCTCATTTTCAGACAGATTACTACCACTATTACTCATGGTCTAATTTATTATTCATTCTCTGCCACATGTAATCATTAACACGGCTCCCACTAATGGTGTGATACAGTGTGTGGACATATCGGCCAGATTGCTGCATGTGTTTTTCTCTTGTGCTGTGGAGGAGCAGTCCCTTTTAAAGGCTCTGATTGTAGATTTAATTTGAAATGTGGACCCAATCCACCAAACGTCTCTATTTCAATTTGGCAGAGACTAAGAAATGTCTGCAGTTTTTGCATTATAAATTTTCTGCATCACCTTTACAATGAAGCATTACTACTGGCCTAAATTCAGTCAGTACATTTGGCTCTCGGGCTTCTTCATTGATTGAATTACTGGTAGAGACAACTCGGTTAACAAAGTTCTTACTTAACATGGCTTAATTCTCAAAGACGAAAAGTGATTGCAGATTTTCTGTGAAATATTTTTCTACCCTCAAATTGTACAGTATGTATCTTTTCTTACGATAATGATATTTGATGAATTTAACATCTTCTGTTCCCTCAGTGTTATTAAGTGCCAAGTGAAATAATTCACACAGTCTGAGCGATATTAGTACTTAAACACAGTGCTTTTAAAATGTAAGCTTTCTCCTTAAAAAATACAGCTCATTTTAATGTTAAATGCTAAATGTTTTGGGCTTCGCCCCCTGTATGCTGCAACACACAGAGACAAAGCTGCTGTCAGAAAGGATTTTTGTGTCTTGCATGAATTAACTTTGACTGCATTTATTTAAACGCAGGTTGAGTTGAAAGCTGGGGGCTGGCGGCTTCCTTTGACATCAAATATCTTAGAGGGAGGGAAGGCATTAGTTAAGACCTCAGACTGTCTGAAGTTGTGATTGAAGCTTTTTGATCAAGTCTGAGGTTGCTGATCCTGATACAGGCTGAATGATAATGTTTCTTCCTCAAGGTTCCTTCTGGTTTTCTGTGTGATTTCTGTAATGGTAAAACATAAATACATGGAAAGTGATTGGAGGCTGAGGAGTCAATCCAAAGTGACATTGCAGGCAAGCAGTGGAACAGTCGTAGTGTCACTTAGATCATGAAGCGTCTCTGTCAGCTGTGACAAGTGTTTCCTCTGTCCCTTTTGCTCTTTACCTCCCACTTTCTCTCTTTTGGTCTCTTTTATTCTCACCATAAATCTCTTGGGTTCCTTTGTTGTCTTTTTTACCCTTTTCAGATCATAAAGTAGGGCTGGTCCACTTATAATATTTAGCAACATAGAGCCATTATAATAAAGAAGTTTGACTGTAGATTAAAAAAAAAAAGAAATCTTACATTTGAAACAGAAGCATTGATTCCTGGTTTTGTTAGGTAAGTCTTGTTTTTTTTTCTTATGTTCATTGGCATTCGTCAACCTCCTGATCTTTGTTTAGTCAGTATTGGCCTCAGTCCTTTGTTCTGTGCTGTAATCTGCTTCATTTATGTAAAATTCTGTAAACTCTTTTCTTCTGTACCTGAATAATCTTTACTTCCTGTTTTGTTTTGGAGAATTTCTGCGCTTCTGCATTCTATTTGATTTGCTTCACCTTAGTTCCTTTTCTGGGTTCTCATCTGCATCACTATATTCACGACCTTACCTAAGTGTCTAGACATTTACACACCTCAGTTTCCACTGTCCGGTGCCAGATTATTACCTTTGCTAGGGATGCTTGGTGTTTCCTCCATGCTTCTTTCCTGCATCAGTCTCTATGCCTCTTTTGGTGCCTGTAATTTTTTTTTGTTTGTTTGTTTTGGTAAAAAACACTTAAATCTATTTTATTTCTTAACTCATCCCGCTTCTGCTTGTGAGCCTGCATTTTAGTCGTCAATTTATGACACAATCCCTGACGAACATGCTTTATAAAAACCCTGTTTTCTAGTTTTAGAACTTTAAGACTACTTGGGTTTATTTGTCACCAGCTCAGGGAAGTTGTTCAGTCATCATGGAATTGTTAACACTCAAATTACAATCAATTTTCTTCACACTTCATAGTCACACCTACCGACCCTTGAGAGACAACAAGACATATATGTCATTGGACTCTGGTAGGACACCTGAACACCAGGTTCAGACTAACCAGCAAGACTAAGATTAAAATGAGGAAAATGTGAATGAACTGGAGCAGCAGTCAGAGGCCTGGACCCAGTGTGTTATAGTTCTCAACACTTTGTACTATCAAAGTTGTGTATTTAGAAGCAGGCTGGTACTTCAGACTGTGGTTGTTTGCTTCACACAGTAACAGCCAGCGATGCTCATAATTTCCATTATATATAAAAATCTGAAACGTTTGCTGAAAATGAACTTCAGCATTTAATTGCTTTGCTGTCTGTTTTCTATCTCTGTCCATCATTTCTGTAATTTTCTGGCTGACAGTTTGCAGTAGTTCATCTGTCAAAGTTCTCGGTACTCGGTCCCATGTGCTTCAACTTGAAGCCAGTGTTCCATATTTCCATTTGGAAACTGCTGTTCCCATTTTCTGGGGAACAAAGCCCAATCTTTCCTTTTTTGTTTTAGTCCCTCCAACGTGAGATGTCAGTTGGAGAAGAGGCGTGAGAAGATAGGAGTGGTTGGCATTTTAAACCGGTGTTACCTAAATATGACACATATCAGAGGTGCATTATATGCTCATCTTTCTCACAGCCATTGAGCAATAGTAGTGTTAATTCAAATTTGCATCTACTTTAAATTCAACGCACGATGTGGTAGTAATCTGTCTTGGCCCCCTTTCCAGATTCCCCGTCCCCTGAAAAAAGCTTCTGCAAAGGTAACACTTTTGCATCCTTGGGCATACAGTACCTCCTCTCCCGACCAGATGTTTTTTTTGTAATTGAAACATCCTTCAAGATGTTATGCTAAAATTGATTTATGTGTCACTGACAAAAGGACTGAGGAGACGGAGAGAGGCCCAGAAAAGGAGAGAAAAGAAAAGAGCTTCCACTGTTCTCCATTTCTCCATCTTGTTTCTCTCAATCATCTTGATAAATTATGCAGAATATTTCACTGTTCTTTGGAGCTAATTGCTCCACTTCAGTGCCTAGATCTTTTTTTGAACAACTTGTCAAAGGAAAATAAGCAAAGTTATTAGACAACTACTCAACTATGTCATGGTATTAGTTAATCTCTGTTTCCTGAGTAAGTGATTGAGTAAAACAACTCCAAATAAGTGTTGTGTTAAGTACAAGATACAACAGCAAGAACACACAGCAATAAACTGCCACCCCTGGATCTCTGCATGCAGACTCAACTATGGCACATCTGAGGCACTGAGCTGCTTTGCCCTCGAGGTGCAGAGCCAGTCGGTTCTCCTTAGACGTGTCAGCAGAGCGTATAGGAAATACAATAATGTTTGGTAATAATGTGTGACTTGAGTCTTTGCAGTTGTGAGGGGGTTTTCTGTCATTGAAAGATTCACTAATGATGCTGTTATCTGTGGTTTGGAGCCTGATTAGCTTGACGGATGAGGCAGACATTGGCTGCCTGAAGTCTTCCCTCCTGTCAGTCTCGCTGTGCTTGAATGTGCATTTATGTGTGTGAGCAGAAGAGTTGATGAGTTTGAGGGGAAGACTAATACACATACTGATAAAGACACACACTGAGTCTGATGAGGGGGAATAAGGACCCCCCTTCCTCCTCTGGGAACACCAAACCACTGCATAACCAGTGATGGAGCAAAAACAGCGTGTTGTTGGTGGAACAAATGCTCAGTCCTCTTGTCTCATGCAGCTCTTTCTTTAGAATATTTATCAATATCTTTCCTGGTTAGTGGGAGGGCCCCTTGAGTGTGAAACTTGATGAAAGGAGACAGATGACTGGGGGGATGAAAACTCCCCGAATGGGAGCTAAAGGTGTTTGTGTATTGTTTGCTTGCAGCGAGTACTGGCAGACGCTGGATATTAACCCCATGCAGCATCTCTGAATCCATCCTCAGAAGACCAGCCAAGCACTGAAAACAGCTTTCTGGTAAATGCCCTTGAGTGGTCATGTGTATAATATAGGTTGTTTGGCAGAAGCAAAGGTGGATGTAACATGATGTAATTACAGAGAAGGAAAATCTCTCAGGGAGGAGGTCAGGGAGGAAGGTGGATGGGAGGCACGGCGAAATGAAGCAGGTGACTTTCATACAGGACAGTCGGGTTTGCAGCCTCTGTCTAATCACCTGTTGTAGTTGGTGTGATTAATCTAGCATTTTATCATTGACCCTGAAGGTCCACTGTGAGGAATCAAATGTATGTTTAATATCTGTGTTTTTATTTAAACAACAACTTCTAATATATAAGCACCATTTAAATTAAAAATGCTCAACATGTTCTTTTTAAGATGCCTGAACCCCAAACATGGGTTGTGTGAGAACATTATATGTAGCAACATTGGCTCATGCATTCAAATCATGCCTTTGCCCTTAAAACTTAGACAAACAACAGACAGGAAAGGGATTTATATTTATTCTCATTTCAGTCAGTTTGTTTTTCCCAGAAGCTCCTCAGGTAAAAGTATGCTTCTTTGCCTCATTATCATGACCGGTCATGTATCGCACAATGGGTTTCTAGATGTTCTATAACAGAAACAAGCTCTAACTCGATTAAGCCCCTCTGCAGAGATGTGTCTCCATTGTGTTCTGTCATAGAGGACAGGAAAAAGAAAAGAAAAAGGAATAGACCCACACACAGTGGTTTACTCGTATGTGTGTGTCTCTGCAATGGACTAGGTGACCTGTTACCTGCGGCCCTTTGACCGCTGGGACAGGCTCCAGCAGACCTCCGTGACCCTGAATAGGTTTGAACTACGTTCTGTCATAGAAAATGGGTAGATGGAAGGATGGACGCTTTGTATGCACAATCACACTTGTCTTGGGAAGTGTTAACCCCAAAATATAGTGATAGTACACTAGCAAGATAACATTGAGGGGCTGACTGTGTAGATCTCTGCATTCCTTATCTGACAGAACCAGCCATCTCTACTGTGAGAGGCAGAGTTTTATTTACTTGTTTATTCCTTTATTTCAACTTTGGCGAGTTAAAATAAGGATTGCTCAATTCCATCTTTACTTTAACTTGCCATTTTCTGTGTGTGAGTCGATAGCTTGTGGGTTGCTGTTTCCCTTAGATAAATAGCAAAGGTTTGCAGATTTATAGCAATATTTGACATCTGGTCATGATCCAGAAATCCAGAATTTCTTTTTTCTTTTTTTTCTTGTTTTTTTTTTTTTTTACAGTATACGATAATATTTGAAAAGTACTTTTTTCCCCTAAACTATTATGTTTCATCTTGCACAGCCCTGAAAAACAACCTTTCCTTTGTGTCTTTGATGAGTTGGAAGAACCTCTTGACTTAATAGCTGTTTGCATGTAGGCAGACTTTGCAGCAGGTAGTTGATAGAAGCATGAAGCATAAAATTATTAACCTGATAAACCAAGAGGGATTTCAGGCAGCTTCCCCTGAAAGAACTGCTTTAAGTAATCAGCCATGGAGTTGGTGATGCTTGAAAAATTTGCAAGAATAAGATGAATTTGAAAAGAGTTAGACCAAAATGCAACCAAAAGCAATCAAAATGCCTCTTCAAGCACCAGCATCCCTGCTTCCAGGTTGAAACCTTTGTGGAACTATGAAAAGTTGCAGTTCCCTGACTTGGTTCTGGCTCCAAAACAGAGCAAATCTCCATCGACTCCCATGTTAAAATGTCCAGCAGAAATAATCATATTTACGGCCTGGTACAAAAAATGGTTTTGGTAAGGTGTATTCTTAGATTATACATCCATGACAACTGTATTGGTGGTGACTTTTTTTGTACCACACCAGGTGAGCGATGTTTGGACAAACATCAAACATCAAACATATCAATTTGCATCCATTAGCATCCGTGCAATACAAAGAAAACGAGGTTTCAAAATCATTCTTCAGAAAACCTGTGGGTGACATCAATGGGAGTTTGTGCAGTTCTTCTTATACAGTCTCTGGGCTTTTCCCTTCTAATCTCCATCAAAAACTAGAATCCTCCAGAATCAGCTGACCACTGTAGGCTTTGAGTTCAATATCGTCAAGACTATACTGGCAATGCAAAGGGCAGACCAGGAATGAACAGGGTTTTTCTTATCTTTAATCAAATAACCTGAGCCATATGCAATACACAAAATTAAAAGGACAGTTATATGTCCAGCAGAAATATTGCCATGGCACATCAGTGCACGTGAATACCATGGAACAAGCAGAAAGTCCAGTTAATTGGCAGAAAGGGCATAAAATCATTTCCTTCAGCCTGTACTTTAAGTGTTGTGAGTGATGTCATGATAACTTTGATCATTTAATTACAGACTAATAATTTTCAACAAAAATGCCTGATTGTTTCCTAGCCATAGATATATAGTTTTGTTGAATTAAACTGTGACTGAAAATGTAAAAAAATAAAACATAATTTGAAAAATAATTGACTTAAGCCTAAAATAGAAAGTTAAACCTGGCTTTCAGTGAAACACAGCGCTCCAACTTTGGTTTCCAAAGTAAAAGCCTACATGGAAGCTATTAATCCACCAATTCATCACATGAGATTCAAGGAATATTTGTCATTCAGTACTCCTCCATCAGCTTAAAATGAGAGGAAGTATTTTGGAAACAGGTGAAATGTTGACATGGATCCAAGATTCCCACACTGCAGGATTAGTGAGCAGCTCAGGATTTGAAGGCAGGAGTAAAAATGGACCATCTTACATTAAACGTGTTTACGTGCACAGTTAGGAAAAGAGCATGGATACTTAAACACAGCTTTTCATCCCCCCAAGTGTAAATAAATGTGGGAAGTGAGATCACCCCATTTTGGTAGAGATGATTCATGTCTACTTACAGACCTGCGAAAGGCCAAAATTTAATTTAATGGCTAATGAACTGCTGAATGCCGATCTCCATGTAAATTTAGTAGCTGCTGCTGCAGTGCAGTCCTTTATACCAATAATTTTCTCTTCTTAACTTGTGTTAACTAGATCTCTGAACTCCAGTCAGTTTTTTTTCTTTCTTTCCTCATAAGTTATTTCCTCATTTTGGATCTCTTTTTTTTTGTTACAGTTTTGATTATTGTACTTTCTTCACTCTTCTATACTTTTGTCTTTGGCCTATATCTGTACTTAAGTAGCTTTTTTTCCCCCCTGAAGCCAGTGACTCACTGTTTGTCATTTGTTTGTGTTTGTTTACCACTCCTTTATCACAGTTTGTTTGTGCATTGGTGTGTCTCTTTGTTTCCTGGCAGACAGCAGGAGATTGCTGGCTGGAGAGACCATGTGGGTGTTTGACATGCGGCACAAAGCTGGGGGCCATGAACAATGTCTGCATATACAAGCACAATGGAAATACTATTTGCTCACATGCATGAGTACACAAACAGACATACACAGTCACGTTTGAGGACTCTTCACGTTCCTTTCCAGCGTTCTACATCAGTGTTCCCTCACATAATTGAAGAGACATCTGTTAAATCATAAAAAACAGAAACAAGCTATTTTGTTTATACCTGACTGGACCGACAGACCCAGCAGAGGAATGGACATGCAGACTGAGAGCTTACAGAGTTTAAAAGATATTTCTGCTATTATCATATTGATGGGGAGCAGATTTATATTTTAATAGTGGAGCCTGTGGAAAAAATATCTGCTTTGGTTTTATGATGGACCAAATGTTTTCAGTTGGTCAAAAGTCTAGCCTGGATGCTGACCAGGTCATTGATGTTTTCTTTCCAGATGTGCAAGCTGATCTAATGCCTATGACACTAACGCACCTCCACACCTCCATTATACTGTCACAGATGCAAGCTTTTGGACTAGGTGCTACCAACAAGGAAGATAGACCTCCTTCTCTTGGGACATGATGTCCTGAAAATCTTTCTGACTGTGGGATAGTTTTTCCACGTTGCCATAGTCCATTTTAAATGTATTTTGGCCCAAAAAAGATGGCAGTGTTTCTGGCTCAAGTTTACTTATGGGTCTTTTTTTGCATGACAGAGCTTTAACCTGCATTAATGGAGGACATGGACATGGTTCTTCAACAGTGATTTATGGAAGCTTCACTGAGCCACTGCAGTGATTTCCACTCCATAATCATTCCTATTTTAATGCAGTTCTGCCTAAGGGCCCAAAGATCATGGTCAACCCATGTTGATTTTTACTCTGTCCCTACGCACACACAGATATCTCCAGATTCTCCGAATCTTTTGATGATATCATGTAGCTTAGATGATGAGATCTATTTAAAGTGTTCACAATTTCAGACTGAGTAACATTATTCTGAAATTGTTTCACAGTTTACAAAGGCAGTTTTTCCACAGACTGGTGAACCCTCTTACTTCGGAGAGACTCTCTTACTCTGTGATGTTCTTTTTTATACCCAATCATGTCACTGGTCAGTTAACAATTAACTTTATTTTTCAACAAGATGATCCTTCTGGTGTTTCATTTTGGTAGCAAATAATTTTCCAGCCATTTGTTGCCCATGTCCCTTCCTGTTTGAGATGTGTTGCTGTCGTCACTTTCACAATCCCCTTCATTCTTTTTTTTCTGAAGATGGTGAATTTCTGCAATGTCGATATTTGATCTGTTTTCTTGTTCTGTTGTGAATAAAATACAGAATTGGGGTTGAATATCTTTGCAGATCAAAATAGTTTGAATTAATTTCAGTAAATCTTGCTGATAGCCTATACTGGTCTAAAAAAAAAAAAGTCTTGTTCTTGCAGCAGGCAAGGAAAATTATGTGATTATGCACAAATTGCCCGTAGGAGTGATTGTGAGTGTGCGCTGTTGTTGGTCTACATATGGACTGGTGACCTGTCCAGGGTGGACCCCTGCCTTTGCTGGAAGAGAGCTGGGATAGACTCCAGCAGATCCTCATGACCCTGCATAGGATTAAGCGGGGAATAGATAATGGATGGATGGACAAACAAAATGTTAAACATCTGCAATACTGAATGGGGATGAAAACTTAGTTTATTTTCAGCTGGCTTAGAGGCTCATCATCAACTTAAGCTCCAGCTCTCCCCTCTGAATCCTAAATATACAAAAAAGATTATGATTCACAACAAAGGTGAAACACTTTCCACCTTGAACAGGAAACGTGAAAAGAACCAGAGTGGCAATCAAAAGGAACCGCTCTATGAACAAGGCTATTGCTTTAGTATGTCAAAACCTTGTATGAACGTGATATGGGTATACCTTCTTTGCCCGTGCTCTGCCTCTCCACAAACTTTCATGAAATTCAGCTTGCCAGCTTTATTACATTGACAGAATCAAAATAAACATCTTTACTGAGCTCTTGCTGCCTTGGCAGTGCAAAATAATCCTAAACAACAAACCTCCAAATTCCCATTCACTAAAAAATAAAGACAATAAATTGTAATGTCCTACTGTTTGTTTAAATTTCACTTGCTGGTTTTTCAAAAAAACAAACAACAAGCACCACAGTAATTTTTGACAACCATCAAAAGTAAAAAGCAAATTTTGTTTATTTTCTTGCTTGCCTATTTAATTAATACATTTTAACAATCCAGAATTTAAATAACTGAATAACAAAGGACTGTATTACTTATAGATATACTGTATTTGGTTTGTGAACTACCACTTTGAAGCTTTGAGTTTGAGGCATCCGTCATTCTAGCCTTGCTTCAGTTTTAACCTCCTGAATTCTTTTTTTTAATTTTACGCTATCATATCATACGTCTATCATTATAACTAATAAATAGGCCAGTGACTAACAGCGGTAATGACCAAGGAAATTAAAGTAACAGCACAGAGAGCCCGAGCAGCAGATATAAATGCTTTGTTTCATTTCGAATAGATATGGAGACTGAAAGTGCATTTGTTTGAGTCATGATTTATAGTTCTGGTTGGATTCTGTCACTTTCTTGCCAGTCTTTTCATCCATCCTCTATTCCCCTGTCAGTCCTGTTTGGCACTCACCATCTGCTCCTTTTTTCTCCATGTTTCTAATTAGCTCACCTGCTTTCACTCACCTAATATATAATATATATACCCCGTGGTTTTCTTTGGCCCCAGTCAGATCCTTTGATTGTCACTCAGAATAATTGGTACATTGACTGCCCTGGGTTTCTTGGCATGTTTTGTATCTTGTTTTGATTGCAGGGTAGTTCCTTGTATGACATCCTGCTCCTGTACCGTCTGTTGTTTATTAAAGTTTTGAAACCGTATCTGTCAGCATTTTGGTCTTCCAACCACTCACACTCAAAGAATACTTTTTTACGGCAAACACGGTTTTTCCTTGCTTGTTGTTCTTTTTCAGTTTAAGAGGGAGTTTTTAATCAGTCATTGTCGCTTTTATTGAACGTAGAAACTGTCAAGCTTTCACTGTGACAACTACCTTTTTCAGTGAATAAAGTCAAATCTCTGAAAAAGGACGAGTCCTTAAAGGCATAACAAATGCGCTTATGAGCTGAAAGGAGCATGTCACGCTGTGAGTGAAAAGGATGAGAGACTACAAAGGCATCCATCCTTGAAAGTCTGGAATAGAACAAATAATTTAAGGTCTTTGATGCGTTTATGTGCTCAGGGATTTTGTGTTCCGCTTATCGCTGACTGTCATTTAGATGTGTAAAAAGTAATACCGCTCACATGTAATACCTAGAGCTGCAGGGGACTTATGCAGTCATAATTACTGTATAGGCCGTTCTTGCAGAGGGAATGCTTTTATTTTTGACCAGATGTTATAATATTCACCTCCATCTTCAAATCTTGTATGGTTGCTCGGTTTTGATTTACTCTGAGTAGGTTTCGTCAGGGTAACTGAGTTTTTAAGCAAGTTATGAAATTCATTGGTTGATGGGTACTTCAAACTTTTATGTAACATAAATGACTGATAACAGCTGGTTTGCCTAACAAGCTGGCTGGATCTCTGCTTGAGGGAGAAAATAATACACACATAAAATACACACATGCTCTCTTTTTTTTTGCTCTTTCCGCTTTCCCATGCCATCTTTCTTGCATCCAGATGGGCCCTCTCTGCTCATGCAATCAGTTTCTCCTCTTGAATTCTGTCTCTCATGGCTTCACCTCTGAAGGGATTCCTGTCTCTCTTGGGGTCAAACAGCCTGTCGCCCTAAACTCCTTGTAAAACACCAAGTGCCTCTCAGTAGCACAAAACACAAACAAGGGTGCATGCTGTACTTCTCAAAAGGAGACATATGGGTGTCTTATTGGGATATGCTCACATCTGTTCAGATCAAACACACACATATGGATAGAGCATCAATAAAGCGAGTTCACTATGCATAAAGGAAATATATGCCTCCTTCTGCAGTGAAAAAATACGTTTACACAATGCTTTAGTAATAAAAAATGACATGTTAAGCTTTCCTCACTCAAACACACCCTTGTGCTCTGCTTTACAAACTGTGATATCTTTTACAAGAAGTCACAGGAGACGCTGGGGTGCTGACAGTGATCTAAAGCATTCTGTTATAGCTGACTGTGTTTGTGTTGGCCTTCACAGGGGAAGTCATACGTGTTTGACCAGGTCTTCCCCACTAACACCACACAGGAGCAAGTCTACAATGCCTGTGCCAAACAGATTGTCAAAGGTGAGTTGTGCCAATTGTTTTCCTCTTGTCTACAAGATGCAGGAGGGATACATGCTGAGCATGAAAAAGGCAGCAGACTGCATTAGCATATCCACCATTATCATGGTGTCCATACTGATGTTTTCAGTTCACACCTCTGATGGGTGCAGCTGCAAAAGCAGCTCCATGCAGACTGCAGGAAATCTGTTTTTATTACACAATCTATTTGAATGGCGATTGTTTTCAGGTGATTTTGATTTTGATTTTTTTTTCTTTTGAAAAGACAGGGAGTGTGGCCTAAAGGGATCAACACCTTAAAACAAGGTGTTCATAAAGTAATTAGCACGCAGCGTGGAACATGAAAGAGATTTAACTCACATTGAGAGATCAGAACTTGTAAAATGCCTTTCCTACAGTAAGAACATTTTTGAGAAAAGAGAACTATTCGGGTGCCAATACAAGATGATGAAACACTTTGTTGTTAGTCAACAGAGTCTCCCAAATACCCAAATTAGAATGCTGAATAAATGAAAAAAAAAAACAAAAAAAACCAAACAATCAAAAATCAGGAATCCATCCCTCCAATATCACTATAGTCTGGATTTGCAGATTTCACTCCCACAATTAAAGGTGTTCAAGAAAAACCAACAACAACAAATCACTGCACTTAATAAGATTCAGAAATTGGAACATGATAGATTAAAAAAGGGTAACTTGTAATGGAGCAGGCGAACAGATCACAAGGCTGGATCACAGAGCATTTAATGCTATAACTAAAGATCTGGTATTTGGGCATTTTCATAGTTGAAGATGGACTAAAAATCACATCCACAGCATACTGGCAGTTTCTGGAAGATTCCACCTTCTCAAAACGCCTGCAGGAAGTAAAAAGGTTCTGATCTTTATGGGAACGGTGCTTCATCGTGTGCATCCAAGGACTCCACTGCTTGTCAAGGCAGCAAAGAGACTCAAAACAGGAGTGAATTATGATGTGGCCCTCTTCCTCGCCTGACTATTAACCCTTTTCCTGCTGGATATTTACAATAAGCAAAGACAAGACACTTTTGTGAACAGCCTTTGGGAGCTGCTGTTGCTGTTCCAGTAGTCATTTGTAAAAAACAAAAAAATCAGGAAGCTCATAGAAAATATAGATGGATATAGATGGAAAGGTCAGGAAGAAGGGTAACTGAATTGGCTGGTGATTATGGTACTTTTGAAACATCAAAAAGGCAGTGTAATTTGCATAATGTTCTGCTTCATTAGTGTTATACTTAAAGGAAATTGAGGATAAACAAATGTTTTTAGTTTCCTAATAACTGTGCACACTAGTTTCCTACTGGAATAATTGTTGGTAGTTATATATTCATCTGAGAATAGCAACTTCACTTCTATTTTGTCTAACATTCAATTTTGAGGTTAAATAACATTTTTAAATGACTAAAGCATTGTATTTACCAGGGAAATATGACTTAACTATTTGGACACAGTGTACATGCAGAAGACCCTGGATCATATGAAGTCAGTTAGACTTGTTTCTTTTCCCCCCTTGCTCTCTGCATGAAAAAGATTGACTATGCAGGTGAGACTCTCATAGTGTAAGATTACCGTTTTGGCTGAGGAGAGACTGCGGCACAGGGTTGGAAAAAGTCAAGGTAGCCATTTAGCACAACGGAAGAGAGAGATTCGACTAGTGTCAGAAGGTAAAAAGTAGCTGAAGGAGCAGACAAGGCCAGAGAAGAAAAAAAAACCTCTCCTTTGTGGTCTCTCTGGGCGTCTGCGTCTCCATTTTTTTGCTCTCTCTTTATTTGCAGTTTCTCTGTCTTTCTGTAGCTGCTTCTCTATGCATTATCTTTGCTTTTCCTTGCTTTATTATTAGATTTTTTTTTTTTTTTAATGCGTCACACTTTGGCCTGTCTGGAAACAGAAGAAGACATGTTGCTGAGCACTGAGAGAACAGGGAGGAGAGGAGGGAAGGAATAAGGTTCTGCTTGGCTTCAGCAGAGTCTTTCTCATTAGTCTGTGGTTATTTCATCTGCAGCAGCCAGCCTTTCAGGGTGATATGCTTTGTTTTAGCCATGTTTGACTTTTACTGCAGGGGTTTAGTGGACTGTGTCAGCATTATGACATTCAACCATGTAGTTCTTTATTAGCTCAGCAGGTAGAGGGTTTTTTTTTGTGTGTCTCCCTATGAATGGAGAAAACAATATATCTGTACCTGCTTGCCTGCACTGAGTGCCTCCTGGTGATGCCTACAGCTTCATGCAGTTATTGTTTATTGTGTGCAGCCACAGAGGCCATTCAACACCTAACACCCGAGCTTAAATACCGTGTGGTTCTCAGTGCGTCCAGTTTTTATGAGGCTCAGTTTGGAATAAAAGGTCAAAGACATTTGTATTTCTTTGGATATTTACTGTCTTCTCGTTTACAAATCAACCTGAATAACAATCCCTAATTTGGACAGCTTTCATTTTTATAATTTTTCCTTCCCTAATGTACTTTTCTTCTTCTTTTAAATCTCAGATGTACTGGGTGGATATAATGGGACTATCTTCGCCTATGGGCAGACCTCCTCAGGAAAAACACACACCATGGAGGTACAGTTTTGCTAAATAATGCATAAGCCCGACCTTCTGTCACTCCACGCACATGCACACAGCACAGACGCATTTTTTTTTTCTTTTTTAAATCTCCTCCTCTGCCTGTCATGACAGTGCATCCACCTCCATCACAGTCATTGCTCCTTATCTCTCAATCCCACACTTGTGTGGAAACTCACTTCCCTTACAGCTCTCTTTGGGAAACAGCCCTGCCCCTGTTCAAGCCCAAATGCCCTCTGCTCCTCTTCCTTCAGCAATTCTCTGTGCTTAAGTTGTCCAAGGGTCTGTATTTATCCTGCTCATCCTACATTCTTATCTCTTGTCAATTTACCTACAGGGCCGCCTTCATGATCCCCAGGGAATGGGAATCATACCCCGAATTGCTGAGGACATTTTTGAACACATATTTGCCATGGATGAGAACCTTGAGTTCCACATAAAGGTTAGTATGGGTTACTTGTTGTGGCTGTTTATGTGTGCTTTTCCACCATTGTTCACATACACACACATACTAACACACACACTAGAATGTGCTCATTTTGCTCTTTCTTATGCTGACATATTTAGTGAGGATTTTGATTTTAACATAATATGAACAAGCATCAATAAATCATCATTTAGAAACCAGTATTATTCTACAGTATTTTCTCTTTTCTGGCATCATCTCATGATAGAGAATAATGATAATACCTCACTGGCAGGAGGGCAGATTATAACAATATAATTTAGCATTTTGCATTTGTACTATAAGCAGCTATCCCCATCCCTCTCATGAATCTGTCTCTGTGGGGTAAAAACAAAACAAAACAAAACAAAAACCAGATGTTTTGTGATTTTTTTCCCCTGTTTTTCTACAGGTGTCTTACTTTGAGATCTACATGGATAAAATCCGGGACCTACTGGACGGTGTGTACATGCTAAGAAACTGTGAAACCACAACTCTCATTTCAAAATATTGCAGCATGACATGAAGACTGCAGATGTTGTTCAATGAGTTGTTTCCTCCAGGGTGTTCAACACAAGGAAGTACAGAGCTTTACAGATGAGTTTCTAATGTTGCTAACACCCTCTGGTTGCTACCATGAGAGAGAAACTATTCTCATAAATTGAAAATTTTCAACATATGCAAGGCAAATAAATTGCAAGTCGCCCAAGGCGGGAAACTCCATTGAATCACATGCATTCTAGTCAGTGGGAGTGGCCACGCCAGAGGTGCCGTGGAGTGGTTTAGACACTCCAGAAACTGCCTGTCTGCAGTGCTCTGCTAAAAATATGTGTTTTTTTGGTAGCGATGATGAGAAGTTCAGTTTAGAAATCGAAAAGCTAGTTTTGCTTGACTCCCTTTTAAGTGTATAATAACAAGACATGTCGAGATATACGTCTTTCAATGAGCAGAGTATCCTCGCGTGATCTTGAAACCTTCATGTAAACTCATAATCCCACAAATAAAGCTGAAGAGGCCACCTTTGAAATGCTCCCTGTGAGACCTGAGGTCAAGCAAAACCGAAAACTAGAAAACAGCACTTTGTTGGCTAAAATCGGCTGAAAAAAAAAAAATAAAACAATGAAAGGAGAAGTTTCACAGTTACGCTAGAGGTGGCAGAGGTTCTCATAGGAATGAATGGCCTTACAGACATATGAGATGAGTGCACAGAAGCAAGGCGAAGCGAGATGTAAGGGACTCTACCATCCACTAACTGCCCATCCCATGAGTACAAAAAGCCTGTCTTCTTACACAGCCCTGGCTCTGGAAACTGTAAACAGTTGTGACAGCCTGCCTCCCAAACCATAACAAACATTGCTCCAGTCAGTCACTTGAAATGGCTGCAAAATCCAACAAAATCCAACAACTTTATGCATTGAAGTGCTTTGCATATCTGCTTCACACTGTAAAGCCTATTTCTTTCTTAATTTACTTCACCTGTTCAATTTTTTCCTTTATAATATACACAGAAACAGGGCGACACTGCAGCTCACACAGTTGTGGTCTTATCAAAGAAATATATAACCAGTGTAGAATGACATAGAGGCCTGGATAGAGAGCTGTACGCATCTTCCCTGCGATTACATCTTTAATACAACCAGAGAGATTGGTAAAAGTGCCCATCTGTATGCAGGAGAGTTCACTGAGTCTGAGGAACATTTAAGCTATGAACAGCAAAAGAGTCAACAACAAGCGAGATGAATCAAAGCAGCAAAGAGAACAAGACCCCAAGGAGGGGTTTTGTGAGAGAAAAAAAATTACTGTAGGGTTATAAAACACACACACACACTCACATACACACACATGCACACAGTCTCCAAGGAAAAGAACAGCGTCCGTAGTTCTTTGAAATTCAATTATTATTGACATGATAGTACTGTCAAATGAGAAATGACTAATGCAAGAATTTGAGCCAGGATTTGTCTTTGCCAAAAAAATATTTTATTTATTTATTTATTTATTTTAGAAGCATGTGCTTAAACTCTCTGTGATTTCATTTAAAATTAGAAAACATTCATAAACCCTGCAATGTTTTTCACACTGCATAAATGAAGACTGACTCATAAATATGAAGGGGTGATCGTCAGCCATCATCATCGTGGTTATGACCCATGCTGATGCTCATTTGCGTATGCACTGGCACATCCACATGAAATGCTTTGACTAAAACTGAGCTCTTTCCTCATTTTCCTTCATGTTATCACAGTGACAAAAACCAACCTGTCAGTGCATGAAGACAAACACAGAGTTCCTTATGTGAAGGTGAGTCATCTTCAGATGTAATTCGTTTTGACAGCATGTTATAATTTTCCACCATAATGTTGCTTTTGTCTTGGGTATATAAGAAAACCATAGTTTAAACAAGAGTGCTGAAATTGGTGCTATAGGGACAGGGCACCTTCACGTTACACCACGGTTCCACACAGACATGCAAATATTCACAAACGTTTAGTAAAATTTAGAAAAAAAAACTGAAGATATTGACATTTTAAGTTTGTTTCCAATTCCTTGTCTTATTCATTTTTGCTTTTGGTGCAGCATCTTCAAATATCTGGACTATTTACCTGAGGCCTGTTTTTTGTAAATCATATCACAGCCCCTTTAAAGACATTTCACAGATCTTGTCAACATACTTTAACCACATGATTAGCAATTTGATCCACTGTGTTGCCCTCCCAAGATAAGATCTAATGCATTTCATTTTTGTTGCCCTGTCCCCCTTAAATGCAATGTGCCAGAAAATATACTCACTCACTTTCTGCTCCAGATGAGAAGATTGACATTACTATATATAACATGTGTGAGCTGAAAGCAGCAATCGGCAGTGCATTAGTTTAGCCTAGCTGAGCAATGTCTCTGGCAAATTACTGGAACCAACCAACATGTAAAAATCTCATTACAATATTACTGCAGAACATTTTAATTGAGATCATGTTAATTTCTATGGCCAGTGAAAGGTTCGAGAGTTAATACTCATTTTCTGAGTTTCAGTTGAGTGAAACGGCACAAAACCAATAAAGTGCCGAATATAGCAGCATTGTTCCTTAAATGTGACAATTATGGATCCTTTTGTCAACCTTTTACTTGAATTCCTGTTATTTTAATTAAATGTCATTTTCATGCTGTGATAAAATACACAGAAATGCAGTGGTACAATTGTGGTTTTGGAGGACAACTCAAGCGATGTCCAAACATTCATCAATTTAAGTCATTATTCAAAGGGATGGTTCTGTCACAATACTGGGCTGAGGGAGGGATGTGACTGTCACTGGGTTTGTCAGCGGGTGAAAATATGATGGGACGGGTGATAATGATGCTAATATCACCTTGGCTATAATTGTTATTATTATTATTATGTCTCCCTTTCCCTTTTGAGCAAACATGTATCTAGTGTTCATGTGTAAAGTGTTCATAGGTATGTTAAATGTACCTTTTCATCTTTTTAAGCCAGAATGCAATGAGGAAGAAACACAGGTTATGGATGTTTATAGTAAACTACGCTCTGGCTAACTGACTGACTTTGTTGACTTCTTAAACTGAGCATTTCTTACCTGGCAACAGTGCTGCTGATCCTTTACTGTCTGCACCCAAATACTGTATATTCTGTCATTAGCAGAAAATGTTATCTTTTTATATGTCCCTTTTGAAGTGCCATTTGACAAAAGCCTCTCAGCTTAACACATGTTTGTCTTTGCCTTACAGTATCAAACACAGTGGAGTGTGCTATTAGTCTTCTCATTGATGCTTGCTAACTGGTTAATGTTGATTTTGCACTAAAACAAACAAGCAGTCAGCAGATTTCACACATTTGCTTTACACTTCAAGGGTGCTAACTCAAAGTGAAGCAATCCAAGAGCTTTAATCATGTCTGGATTATACCTATGTGGCTCTTATGTGGACATTTTAACGCATAAGTGAATGTGGTGGAGCATGGGGCAGCAGTTAATTGGACATTATGCATGTACGGATGCTTTGTACATGTCATTTTCTTTGACAATGTATATTCATGAGTGCCTGTGTTTGTTTCATTAAGGGCTGCACTGAACGCTTTGTCACAAGCCCCGAGGAAGTGATGGATGTGATAGATGAGGGGAAGGCCAACCGTCACGTTGCTGTCACCAGTGAGTCACACTGTTGATCTTCCTGATGTTCTGACACTCACATTGTCAGACACTTCATGTCAGATGTTTTTCACAGCTTTAGAATAGGGTGCGAGGGGAAGAATGAATGGTGAAGTTCAAAGTGAGGATTTTTTGTTTTTCCCATCTGTGGAAAACAGTGAGCTGAATGAAAATTTGAACAAAGACTCATCTGTTTTCCCTTTCCCCATTTCCTCATTTCTCTTTCTAGACATGAATGAGCATAGTTCCCGCAGTCACAGCATCTTTCTGATAAACATCAAACAAGAAAACGTGGAGACTGAGCAGAAGCTGATTGGGAAGCTGTATCTGGTTGACCTAGCTGGTAGTGAAAAGGTAGGAAGCGTGGTGAACTTTTCTTTTAAACCAGTAAAAACTGGGCATGTCAGTGTTTTCATCTCAAGGTGTTTGATCCTGTATGGACTTTGAACTTCTGCAACCAGATGCTTTTTCTTTGATTTTTTATTTTTTTCAGAAATCAGAGAACCAAGTAAACAATGTATGAGAGCCCCAAACTTCACTCTTACAGTATTTTCAAGCTTTGCTTCACTTTATACCACAGCACTGGCTTTTTAACTTGGCTTTTTTTTTTTTTATTGAATTCTGTGTTAGAAAGAATAGGCTTTATAGACTGAGGAGTCATTCTTTGGAGCTGGTTTTATCTGAGACTGATGCAATATCAGGGTTAGTGTTTGTTCATTTGACCAAATGCCTCAAAATGAACAAACACTAACCCTGATGCAATATCAGGGTTAGTGTTTGTTCATTTTGAGGCATTTGGTTTGTTTGATGATGATGACAAAAATAAATAAAGTCAGGACCAGTGAAGTTCTGTTAAAACATGTTTTAGTCGAGGAAAATGTTAAATTACTAGGAGCCATTCCGTGGAAATACTTTATTTCTGCTGATAGGTGTAATCTGAGTCAGCCCTCTCCATCTGTAAAAGAATCTATATCCACGAAAGAAGTCATCTGTCAACTTATGAATGACATATGTTACGCACTCTAGCAAATCTGGATCTTTGCATCTGGATATTGTCTGGAGATGATAAATAAATAAATACAAAATGGGTGTGTGCTAAGAGCAGCAGAGGGCTATATAGTCTGGATAGATGCTGTTGCCTGTATATCTGAACTAATAAGTGCTGATGGTGCATCCGCAAATTGTCTTGGTTATCCCAGAGGGATGATGAAGGAATGGATGCTCCAGCAACTTCTTAGGCTTTTGTACAAAATATGATCAACTGATCCGAACTGATACATGCTTCACAGAAGGCTTTCATGTGACAACTTTCTCTACAATTAAGCTCCACAATATATTTTTGTAATTAATTGTGTCCCATGACAATTATTACAGTCAGATGTTCCTTTTCTACTAAGACTGGATCTTTTGCAGAAATGTTCTGAAAAGCTGACTGGATCTCTGTGTTTCTGTCCTCATCGGTTTACAATAAAATCTTTTATTTTACATGTATGCTTAATTTCTTTATAAGTCTAAGCATTTGGAAAATGATATTTCTAAAGATAATTGGGCATTTTTGGTTGTGCTGAGTCTAAACTTCATTCCAACACAAGTAAAGTATTTTTTCTCACATTATTTATTTACCTTTAGTAGTTTATTTTCAGTATATGTTGAACTGCTTCCTGCTTATAACTACAGACATTTTTGTCTGTTTAATTGACCTGCTGCTTTTCGTAACAATTCATTGTAGCTAATCAATACCAGATAATGATTACATACACAACAGTTTACAAAATCATTACCTGGATGTGGTGTCACAAATTTCCAGTTTCATGTTGGCTCCCAGTGGATTAATAAAACGTTGCTTTACTAGGACAATAAACTTGGTTTCACCACTTTTGATCAATTAATCAATCAAGCAATTAAACTATATTTATGTGGCACCTTCAAGGTACCAACCAAACATAGCATCAGAGAAAATGGATTGTAGAGACTAAAGGAATAAAACATATAATTAAACATAAAGTGATTTCTGGTTGGGAGTGTAAGCTCCTCTCAGATCTTCTTCCTGGCTGACAGCAGCATCATGCTTTGGTTCTGTTTTGTGGAACAGCTGCACAACTTGAACTGATTGAACAGGAACCTGTTTTGTGACACCCTTCACATGAGCTTTGAAATGGAGATCAGAATTGAAAATCACTCCTGGATACGGTGCTTTACAAACTCATTTCTCCCATGTGTGTATCTGTGTCAGGTCAGTAAGACAGGTGCGGAGGGAGCGGTGCTGGATGAGGCCAAGAACATCAACAAGTCCCTGTCGGCCCTTGGGAACGTCATTTCAGCTTTGGCTGAAGGAACGGTACAGTAAAAAAATAAAAAATCTGCACTCCCTCTAATCTGTCAGCAGCTGTCTTAAGCTTGGCTTCCTATTTGTTTGCTTTTAACTGATGGCTCATGCTTGTCAATAAGTGTTCTCACTGCAGTGAATTAAAAAAATCATTAGGTAAGAAGTGCCTAAATTTCCTGAATGCAGTGATTAGTTTAGTACCAAATGATAGCATTATAAATCTACCTGGCTTCCTGGAGCACAAGCTGAGTCTTAATAAAAAGTGAGTAGGTAACTTATTTATTTTGGAAATGTCTCATTTTCTTTCTGCGCAAGAGGTGAGCTGAATTTATGCTTCAGTGTCAGACTGATGCACAGCAGCTTCACTGCAGCCTGATGTACGCTTCCTAGAAATGTAACTTTGATTTTTCTGTGTAGTCATGGTTTTATATGGATTACTGTTTAGCTCAAAAATAACATCTCTGTGGAGGCTGGCTCACAAGTTATACCAGTTGTCTGCCAGTCAAAAGATTTGTGGTTCCTCAGTTCACACATCTATGTGAACCCTACATTACTTGTGTTGTTCGGTGTGTGAGTGTTGTAATGATAGAAAACGACCCCTGCATTGATTAAAGAAAAACGGTACAGACTGAAAAGTGAAATGGTGACTGTGGTTTGTTGTGTAAAATTACATTGAGTGTTCAACAAGAGAAAAACACTATATAAATGCAACATATTTACTATTTAAAATGGTAAATACAAAATACAGAAACCAACAGGAAACATTCTATTATATTTTTTCCTTTCAACATTGCCAGTCCCTGCAAAGACTCAGCTCAACACTTGCAGTTATACAGTACATCTCTAACATTTACCTCGTATCTATTGTGCACTAATTTTATTAAAAGTGACTTTTCACCATTTATTAGTGCCCTCATCCTAGAATCAACTTAATATCCAGTAACCTTTATTGAATTTATTGAAGCAGCATCAGAAACCCTGCCTCCAACTGGGCTTTGAAGTCTAAACTACAGATTGCTGCAGACACTGTTGCACTCTCATATCTGCAAATGCCATATTGCCTCCAGCCTTTGGGTTGCATAGCTTCAGACAGAGACTAAGAAATGGTCAATTGAGTTATGTTGACATATCTTGAATCTCGTTGTCACCGAGATTGCAGGGCAACCAGCAGAGATTAAACAAACAAGATGAAACATGAAAGGCTTCATAATGTGTCTGACATGGATATAATTTTTAACTGCCCTGAACCAAATCACATTTTCCATACACATAGAAAGCCAATTATCCAAAAACTTTTGCACTAGGGTAGGCAAATTGGGTTATGGATTCTCTTGTATCGACTTTCTTCTCTTGCAGCCGTGTTGGACGAATGCTACAGTGACATGCTAGCTGGTTTTCTGTCCCCCTCATACATAATTCTCAGTGCTACTACAGCTGGTAATATGATCCATTTGAACACAACGCAGTTCTCTTTCCAAGCCCCATTGAGATAATTAGAACATTCACCATCTCTTATTATATAACTCTTTGGGCTCAGGGAACTCCTCATAAATCTAATGGAAAGGCTGACAGACTGTAAATGCCTCACTAGTCTTTAAGAGACATACTGATATTCACTGTGCACAGACGCAGTCTTTGCGAATGCATTTTTGAGGTTAAAACGGTAATACTGAGAACTGTGAATGATGTGGCTTCATTGCTCTCTGCAGCTGCTGTAACAACACGTGTTTCAAAGATAGGCATGGTAGTGGGACAATTCAAAGATCTTTGAAATGTTTTAATCCTTGCCTCATCTTTTTTTTCTTTTGATGCCTTTCTTTCAATTTTGGATTCCCTTTCTTCTCTCCCCTTTTTTATCTCTTTGTAGAAATCCCATGTGCCATATCGTGACAGCAAAATGACTCGCATCCTCCAGGACTCGCTGGGCGGGAACTGCCGCACTACCATGTTTATCTGTTGCTCTCCCTCCAGCTACAACGATGCAGAGACCAAATCCACCTTGATGTTTGGCCAACGGTAATATGCATCTGTGCAAAGCAGCCATGAGCTGCAGCACAGTAAAACACATCCTTGTCTCACTCAGCTGCTTATGCTAGCTCACATATTACTTTAACTTTAAATGAGAATATCCACAGACTCACATATTACTGAATTACTGCAACTTTGCCTTTGATGACCATCATGCTGCTATGGGGCAGGGTTTTTGTGAAGCAGCTGGTTTCCTTTTCTTCTCATCTAATTGTTAAGATATAGTTGGATTCCTTGCTTTCAACTTCCACGATTTGTGGGTTTCTTCAAAGAAAAGTCGGTAACAGTGCCTTCTTATGCATTTCCATCTTTTATCCCCTGGATTGAGATTGATATGAGTTGGTTTGAATGAATAATGTATAACAATGCAAAAAGAATGACAGAGTTCATATTTGAATGAGGAAATTCTGTCCATTTTTCTTTTGAAGAAGACTGTTTCATATTGTAAACAGAACTTTCACATTTTATTTCGATGAAAAGGCCATTGAAGACGAACTGAAACTGTTGTCTAGATCAGAATGATTTTCTTTTTTAAATTGTTTTATTTATGGTTAAACTCATGTTGGTTGAACTTGCTGCCACTCGATGGTTGATGTCACTATCCAAACTTTGGATTAGGGTGTTTGTCTTGCTAATATCAGAGATTGCATGACTAAGGACATTGTGTGCTCTCCCTGGAGTATGAAATCGAATGATAGACTCTGGGGCTGTATTGTGAAGACTGTTTCAGTTCAGTAAGGACTACCTTATTTATGTTATAATAAAAGTAATCTATGGTCCCAAACAGATAGCTTTGACTTATATTTGTATGGATATGTTTTAAGCCAGTTGATGCATTTGTCCTCTGCACTTACCTCTTTCTACATGCACCACCAAACAGCTGGCAGAAACCCAATTTGCATACCAATTAATGAGATGCAAACCCAATTTCAGTGAAAGGCCAGTGCTGATACGCCTCTCTTACAGTTTTCTGTTCGTTTAAACTTTCCTTTTCCTCTCTTTTTTGTGGCTTTTCCCATAAACCTCTCTTCCCTTTCCCTTTCTCTTCCCTCTTCTCTCTGTATCTCTCCTAATAGAGCAAAGACCATTAGAAACACTGTAACAGTTAATCTGGAACTCACAGCAGAGCAGTGGAAGAAGAAGTATGAAAAGGAAAAAGAGAAGAACAGGTTAATGAAGGAGACTATCCAAAAACTCGAGGATGAGCTGAACCGCTGGAAGAACGGTAATGTTTGCACTGATATCATGCCAGCTAACACTGAATATAATCTTCTGCCAGGAAACTGTGGAAAAGACTACCCAGGCGTTGGTGTATAATGTCAGAGTGTAATAAGTTTTTTTTATTGTTCAGTCAGGCTTGTGGCAGTAACATTTTAGCATGGCTGTGTCGGACTACCACCCAGTCTGGAACAGATTAGTGGAATGGATGAAATTTAGCACATATGTAGATACAGGAGTTTTTTTTATCAGAAACATGCACACTAGGCAGAGCTGATTTTATTTTTTTTTTTGCCCAAACTTCCAGGCTTGGAAGCAGCAGCCAGAACGCAGGGTCAGTGTGGCATCCCTGGTACAGATAAGAGCTTTGCACAAGTGTATATAGTTTTTGTGATGCACTGGAGTGTGTTTTGAGGGCATGGGGGGGGGGGGGGGGGTGTTAGGATTAGGGTTAGAGTTGGAGAGGGGCCATTGCAATTTTATTATATTGTATTATTATATTGTATGCAATGAAAATAAAGCATTCTGTTCTTGTGTTCTAACGGTGGCAAGTAGCCTTTCACATGACCCCCTCAACCCCCAGTCAGTTAGACAGACTTAAACTGCATTCGATTCATGCTCTCCAGAGGATGAATACCACTAATCCTACCCAGTTTTTCCTCTTGCTCCGTGTATCTTAAGGTTGACATGCATGATTCGTGGCCATGGATTGGCCTGACATTTGGTTCAGGCAGTCAATAAACCCATCAAAATGGGTCATGACAGCTCACAACTCGATGGCTCCAAAGCTAATAGAGGATACCAGAATACTGCAGCACTCACACTCATCCGGGGCTTTGCAGAACTGTGCCTTTTTCCTGCCTCCCCTGCGCTAGTGCCTTTCTCCAGTTATTCCAGGCAAACGGGACAGGATCAGCACACAGTTCAGCCATCAGTGGTCATCTGCTCCTTGTCATAATGACGGGGATCAACATTCATCCCCCGTTTTGTCCTTCCTCTCTTTGCAGAGATCTTTCACCCACTTTCCTCACATCACGCCTGCCATGAAGGAATAAATGTGTAGCATCTTTGCTTTGGATCTATGTGATTCACACTCTGCAACATCACAATATTAAATCATGGTTGTTCAAAATTTCGTAAAAATTTTGGTTGTTAAAAATGAATGATCTGTATCACTTGGTTTGGTGTTTTTCTTTCTTCACCAGAAGTGGCCGTGTCAACTAAAATCCCCAAAGGACAACACATTACTGTCACTTAGGGAATAAAAATAGCACCATTTTGCAATACTTGGGTAGCTTCTATTATTTTGCCATTATTACAAGATTCTTTTCATGTTAGATTAGTAAAGACATGCTAATTCATGCAGGTAATAAATAATTACAACTTCTCTGTTAGCAGCATCAGTGTGTCTTTAAACTAGTGTGTTAGATAAAAAATGATTTAACCATAACCACTACTTTATCATATTTCTTCTCACTTAAAAAACTCTTTCAGGGGTTTATTTAATTCCTCTTCTTATTCTGTGTGCATACAAAAAAGAACATGCTTGATATGCATGTTTCACCCAGAAAAAAAAAAATCAGATTTTCTTTTTTAATTTTCCTTCCTTCAATCTATATCTTCAAAGGCTGTTTCCCAAAATGATTATTTCATACTTTTAACACTAAGACTGAAATCGTCTCTTCGGAAGGCCTTCTACCTATGTTCTGAAGGTTTTTTTTTAGATAGTTTTATTAATATATCATTTAAACCTTTTTTTTTAACAAGTCATCCTGCTTTTTAATAAAATTGACAAAAATAGATTCAAATCCAAAATCCCCTTTTTCAGAAAAAACTCTGACTGTAATATTGTATTGTTTGCTCTATTAAAACGGAGCAAATCAGAAATAAGTTGCATATGTCTACTACAAACAGTTGGTGGTAATTTGTGATGAGCATCAATTGAAATATTTCCCTCTGTTCTCCATTCTTCTGTCCCTTAAAGAAAAGGGCTGTACCTTCCTGGATCTTTTCTCTGTTTGGTTAAAAGAACAACAAAATGAAAAACACAAGTGTGGTACTTGCAGGTGAAAGGCTTGTGCTGCGGGCAGATGACATTCCTGATAACACCGTTTTGCTTAGACGGATGACGACAGTGCAGTGCATGCCCCAGTCCCTCTTCATGCATGGAAGAGTGTTCACATACAGGAATAAAATATTCTCACCAGACTGCATACATGACTTTTCAGTCCACGTCAGGGCAGATTTAACCCCATTGGATCTAATCTGAATATCTGTCAGTGAAGATTTGGAGAGAGGACAGTCGGACAGACTTTTTGGGCTGGTGCCTAAATCACAGAAATGTTGCTTTCTGACTATTTCTTTCCATTTTCTTTTTTCTGATCTATACATGTGTAGGGAACTGAAAGCAGCCAGTGTCACAGGCTTGTTTAAAAATATGAACAATAAAAACCAATCTGTCACACACACACACCCATACACACAAAATACACGCATGCACACACACGCAGACAAAGTGCACGAGACACTGCATGCACACATTTACTCTTTATCACACGCATTCACATGAGCACACATTTATTCTCTTCTGTTGGACTTTTCAAATGTCAGTGAGCTCAATGGTAGTGATCGGTTGACATTCAAGCGGTGAATTGAATCTTGTGTCATGAAGACAACACCCTCAGCAGTCGACCTGAATTTTAAATTAACTGGAACACATCATTACTGAATATCCATGCTGAACATAAGCTGTTTTGTGGCTTCATCCCATTGACTTCCTCTCATTCTTCTGTGCACAGACAATTTTTTTCTGGATTCTCTTCATCTCACTCGCTCTAACAATGTAGCACTCTTAATTTCCTAATAGATCATTTTGACAACATCTCTGACTCAGTTTCTCTCACTGGTCTCTACATTGGGCTTGTACCACCCTGAGGTGGATGCTGTTGACCTCAATCTTGTACCACATTAACGAGCTCTTTAGTCAAGGCTATCCTAAAAAGGAATGGGAAAAAAACCCTGTCCATACAGAAAACTGTCAACAAGCAGAATTTCACAGCTGCTTTTGATGATTAGCCAACCTAAAAGTAGAGAGGCAGACCTTCTCAGTATTGAATATCAAAGTAGCATCTACTTTGATGCCTGTAACCTAAGGTTTTCCATTTGAGCTTTAGATTGCAGCGTGATGATTAATGCTATTTACCTCAACTGTCAGCAGTTTTAATAATATGACTGATCTGAACGGACGCTGAAAGCTTCCTTAAGGGGTTGGATATGACAAAGAAAAACAGAAAAGACCTGGAGAACTCCAGACTAAAGCAATGTGACATCATGAATTTGTATATAAATAGCACACCACTTCAAGCGTTCATCCTCAAAGACACAGGAGCTATAAAAGCTTGATTTAGACAGTGGATGGGCTGAGGGGCAGCATGAGGTGCCAGTATGTGAACTGGGAGTCCCACAGAACAGCTCCAAAGAAATCCCCAGAATCAAAACACAGTGTGTCAGATTAACAATGCAGAGCCTTCGACTGGAAGTAGACTTATGCCAAAATACTAGAGACGATAGAAGGAGTCAAGTAATTAACGCATTATAACAAAGAACGATAAATCAAACATTAGAATATCTAAAACTGAGTGTATATTTTTAGAACAGTATACTGAAACAGAAATTTTATGACCAGTGTAAGAATTCCACTTATATGCATCGTGACATTGTTTGCATTCCTGTTTTTCAATTACCAGTTTTCATATGAGATGGGTCATAACCCCCCTTGGTGCTGAAGAACGTCAGCCTTGAAAAACACTGTAATTGAAAGTCAGTCTCGGTCTTAGCCTTTTTTCTGTCCTTTAATTAATCTCAGTTCAGTGTTATTCTACCGAAATAGCACAGTATAAGTCATCTCAGGGCTTTTTGAATTGAGAGGAACCCAGTGATTTCACACTGAGCAAGCTTGTGTTTACAGTGTACAATGGAGTGTAAAAAGAGCATATTAAATTTTCTCAGAAGCCAGCTGTCATTTTAATATGATCATGTAGTTTTCTGCAGTTTTCTGGAGTTACAGAGGGGAGAAAAAGGATACTTATTTATGGTACTGAAATGTCTGTAAACCGATATTTAAATACAGTTAAGCAGTTAGAAAAAAGTGTGCTGAAGATCAGTCTAGTAATATTTTTTATGGATTACTCCATATGCCAGATTCCAAAGCAAAACAAAAATGAAAGAAAAAAAATAATAAAGTATTTTGTTTCTTGTCTTCAGGAGCCAACACTATTGTGCTGGGGCAGCTGAGCGAAGGATCGGAGGATGCAACCTTCGTACCTCCAGATTCTGAGGAGGCGGCTCTTGATATATGCAGCCCTTGCACCCCTTGTAGCGCCTGCTCCATCGCCTCCTCCATTGTGGTTCACATCTCTGAGGAGGAGCGGCAAAAGTATGAGGAGGAGATCCGGAAGCTTTACAAGCAGATGGACGATAAGGTGATAAATGGAAAGAGCACGAGGGCTATTTGTACACGAGTGTAGAGATGATTACGTACCATGGCTGACATTTTGGTAATGAATCTGAAGAGCATACATCATCATCATCATCATAGATGTATTAATCATAAGATCATGTCATAAGTGCTTAATGTAACATTTCTTATGAACAAATAATCATTTAGGAATATTTACTGGTATGTTTGATTTGGACAAGCAGCAAAGCTCATCTTTATGAAATAACTCAACCTTTGCCACCATTGCACTGTTTCATGCATGAAGTTAGGCATGCAAAAGTTGACTTTTGACCATCCAATAAGTTCTGTTTTATGTACTTACGCGTAAATAATCTACACTTTTGTCGCTGGGAATACTGTGTTACCATTATTTTTTTTCCTTAAACATTATTCACACTGTTGCATACTGTGCACCATTTGTAATTTGAAAATGTATTTCTGCTTGGGTAACTTTGGGTAACTTTACTGTTCCAGCAAATTTACAGTAAAAAGAAAGAAAAAAAGAAAAAAAGCATTTTGTCTCCTGTCTTCAAGAGCCAACGCTATTGTGCTGGGGCAGCTGAGTAATATATCCCACTGTAAATTAATTGCATTTATTCCATGTGTGCCCATCCCACCGAAGGATGATGAGATCAACCACCAGAGCCAGATGGTGGAGAAGCTGAAGGAGCAGATGCTCGACCAGGAGGAGGTAAAAGATCTTGATTTTACATCCCTTCATCAGTTTGGTTAAATGGCTCACAGTGGGCTGCAGTTCCTGTAAATGTGCCAAGTGGAAGTAACAATTTAAATAGTAGTGATTTTTACAATCCTGCTGAGATGATAAAACAAGTCTTTTCAGGTGCCAGAAAGTACTTGAGGGAATTAAATTGTTGTGCCTTAATGTTTAATTGCAAGCGTATGTATATCACTAAAAGTTAAAAATAGAATATGTTTCATAGAATACATTTCTGCAATTTCTATGCATTTCTATGATGCTAATGCATGGTTATGAAGGACTTCTGTCTCACCATTCCTTGTAATCTTGCATCAGTTCATTGAGGTTTGCAGGCATTCATGAACCTGCTGTTCCAGCATAGCTTTTCAGTTGGACTGAGATCTGGACTTTGACTAGACTGTTGCAGCACCTCGATTCTTTTTTGTTTTGGTGTTTGGGTTCATTGTCCTTTTTTGCAGCCAGATATGTTGTGTTTCATGACCATATTTGACTATGAATGCTCTGGTGTGCAGCAGAGCTCATGGTCAACTCAGTGACTATGAGGTGACCAGGTCCCATGGCTGCAAAACTGCGCCACTTCCCAGTTTAACACTTAGTCTGGAGTGTTGAAATACTGTTCGAGTTATGTGAAATGTAAAGCAGTGCACTTTGGCCAAACATCTTCATGTTGGTCTGTTTTGTCTGTTAAATGGACATTGTTCCACAAGTCGTGTGGTTTGTTCGGAGGCAACATTCTGTTATAATCTATTTAGAGAAAAGAGGCTTCCTGACATCCCACATTAACCTTCTTAATTCCTGGTGGAAAAAGTGAGGGTGTACTTAACATTTCACGCACTGCTTCATGAATATGACCTTAGGCTACTTTCTTTTCCTCATGATTGTATTCATAACATGGGCAACACGATGTACTATAAACTAAAACAGGTTATGGATTGAAGTGTTTTCCTAAGACACAGATTTCACATTTGCTAAATTTGTGTACCGGTAGGGTTTTGGGGCTGAGCCGACAAAACCATAACTAGCACAGGTTGTGCATAGTAGCATCCATTTGTTTAATCAGATGCTGTGTGCTGTAATATGCTGGTGCCCTGGGAGGAGCAACATCTGCATTTAATGACACCCACTCAAGCATATGACCTACAGCTGCAGCACTGCAGTAGCACCATGGTGGGCAAAATAAAATCAGCTCTTACACTGTTTATTGACATTCTGAAAGGAATATTTAAAATTGGTTTTATACATACGTACACTGTAAAAAAGAAAATAAAACTAAAATACACCCCCCCCATTAGATTCAAGGTGATAATTACTCAAAGGTAATGAGTTATCCATTCATGCGGCAAGTGATTATTAACTTGACAAGAAGTTTTATTTCCAATTTAGATCTGATAGGCTTTCAAGGGCGTGAAACAACTGAAAAAGAAAAGCTGAATTTTAAATCAAATTATTTAAAAACATAATTGCTACAGTACAGTGACGTGTGACAGACACTGAAAATTAACAAAAAAAATCTTGATTTTAGGTCCCTGAATTAAAAAAAATGAAGATCTGGGAATGTATGTTAATGTGATTACTGAAACAAGATTATGGTAGTGAAAGAGATAAAAGCTGGACCTCTGGCACTTCTGCTTGTTTTAATAGTAAATTACTAAATTAAATACTTCTGGCTAATAAATGCATGAAAGACAGAGTATATTATAGACTTAATAAATAAAATATATTTTAAACAAGATACATAATCAGATATTTCCAGGTCAAAGATTTCAAATCTTTGCACCAATAGAACAGTTAGCAGTGTAGCATGGTTTCTGATCCAATTTTATCTCCTATTACCAAGATAACAAGATAAACAATGCAATTATGTTTTATGAAAACGGTGTGCTCTGTGAATAATATAGAGGGTGCCCCTCTAGAGTCAACTTTGTTATTTTTCTTTACACCAAATCTTTCTCCTGAATCTTTGTCTCCCAGCTTCTAGCATCATCCAGAGGTGACAGCGAGAAGGTACATTCGGAGTTCAGCAGACTTCAGAAAGAAAACGAATCTGCTAAGGCGGAGGTGAAGGAGGTCCTTCAGGCCCTGGAGGAGCTGGCGGTAAACTTCGACCAGAAGAGCCTGGAGGTCGAGGAGAAGAGCATGCAGAACAAACTTCTGGCTGAAGAACTTGCAAAGAAGATGGTGAGTATGACTTTTTAGTGGTTCGGTGTAAATATTTAATGTGACACAAAGGAGCATTTGCCTGTAGCTAAAATAGTGGAGAGACCAATGGGAAGAGAGAAGAGACAAATTAAATCAAGAGGAAGGTGACAAAAGGATTTACAAAACAAGTTATGAAAGCAATCCATCCGTCAATTAAAGCCCTTATGTGAAAAGAGTATTCTTGAAATTGACTGTATAATGCAATAAAAGAGATAATGACAACATTTGTTTTGCACAGAAAGAAAGAAGAACGAGACTTTTGGGAAAGTATGGCACCGTCAGCCTTGAACAGATTTAAGAAAAGTTTCGCTTGAAGTTAGAAGAGTATCTTATTGTTTTACATAAGAATTGACAATTACAGTGAACCATACATCCCATCCATGCAGCCAGTTCGCCAGAAACAGTAGATAATTGCTATTTGTCAGTATAAAATGGTAATTTCTGTCAAACAGCTCCCCACACACCAACCCTCCGGTGCAGAAGATTGCCTGGTTGCTGACACAAATATGGAAAAGCTGACTGGTGCTCTGGTGCTGAGGAGCGCTGTACTCGTTAAAGTGTTAGCTCCCCAGCTGGTCTTTTTTTTTAAATATTTAATTTGTAGGAATTTGTCACAGACATAAGCTGGCTACATAAAACAAATAAATTCAGTCCATTTCGGTCCCAGTTCTCCCCTTCCAACAATCTGAGGTAAAGTCGCAATCATCTTGATTGTTTTACAGATGATCTTATTTGAATTTCCTGCAGTGCAACGTGAACCTGCTTGGAGGAATGTGTGAACCACACCAGTGTGAGATGGTCAATAGTGAACATGTTGAACATTTATGGTTCGAAATCTTAATCATGTATGGGCATAACCCAGACAACAACACTCTGTAGCTTGTCATGTGGATAATAACCAATCAACAACAGCTAATCAGACGGAGGAATTAACAATTACAATTTATTTAAATTGTAATTGTGCAATCTCGAAGAGAATAATATATTTTCTTGCAAAGAGACCCACCAAAATTTGGAAAAAGACAACAGAGGAGCAGCTAAAAGAACACAAGAAAACAAGACTTAAACAGGAGAATAGAACGACAAAACCATAGCAACATGTGCACATTTTTCTTTTTTTCATAATACGCTTCTTTAAAATAAAAAAAAAAAGTGTGAGCCCGCACTTGAATGCAAAATTATAAAAACATCAATCCTACTGACTTATATATTTCATTTCATGCACCACATGTGTCATATGTTTTTATTTACAGAATAACCTGAAGGAACGTCTCTCAGTAGCTCCTCAAGTACATGCTAGCATAGTATTTACAATAGTTCAAACATTTTATTAATAATAATAATAATAATAATAATAATAATAATAATAATAATAATACTAATAACATCGTTTAAATTGTTTTTTTCCTCTAACTGTTTTGATGTGAACAATGCTCATGTCAACATTTGTGACATATTTAAAAATATATATATATATCATACATCATTCAGTATGGAG
This sequence comes from Hirundichthys speculiger, assembly GCA_018398805.1. NCBI lineage: Eukaryota > Metazoa > Chordata > Actinopteri > Beloniformes > Exocoetidae > Hirundichthys > Hirundichthys speculiger. Next base: position 3,883,432 of record JAGFBZ010000074.1, on the reverse strand, counting down.
CTGTGTTTGGTCCTCTTAGTCAGAAATCTCCTGCTCTTCTTAATAAAGCAGTTTGTTCAACCTAATAAAACCTAATTCTTTTGATTGTTGCTGAGTGCCTGATTGTTAAAGTTATACTGTGAGCTGTTATTTGTACCATTAACATTAGCATTTTCATCTACAAACTGACACAAATAACTTTTTTTTTTATGAACCTTTAGTTTTTTTCCTCCTTTAGTGGTGGGTGTACTGTTTATTGTTGCTGAACTACTGTAATACTTATGAAATACGCAGTTATTTCAAAGTAGATTGATGGAACTTTATTTTCCATAAACATGAGTGTATAAGTAGATAGATCCTCGGAAAAGGTGAGTCATTTTGAATCTTTAGATATCTGTATCATATGGAGGTGAAAACACCTTTATGCACTAGAGGATTGATCAGTTTAAGAAAAGAGATTACTGTCAAGTTCATGGCAGAACTGGCTAAACCTTACTACAAATATCTTGAATTACTCAATGATCCATTTTTCATCCTTTTAAAAGATCTTAAATATTTAACGCGCTGCATTACAATCTGCCAAAGGCATAGGTAGCCCCCCCCATCTTTTTCTTTTTTTTTTTAAATAAAAGGAGCTGACAGACTTACTGCCAGATTTAGTCTACTAAACCCATCCGGCTCCCTCATCTCCTCCCTCAGTCTCTCCTTTTCGGTCACTTTTCCTCACACCTTTTACTCAGCAGGACACCTTTTTTGTGGATATTGGAAGTTGGAAGTTTGACAAGATGTGAAACCAAACACAAGGAATAATCCAGTATGAATGGATGCAAGACATGTTATGTAAGAAAAGAAATCACATTAGTCCAGCCTCTTCATCCTGGATCATTGGGACTACTCCCCCATTTCTGCATCCCAGAGGTTTTAATAATGTGCAGTGTTGTAGTTTTTTTTTTTTTAAGAAAACATTCTGGGTCTACAGCAGAAATAGGCCAGCTCTGACCTAGAAAAATGGTACAATGGAGTACATCCATCATTCCACTGTCTTCCAATCTTTCTTCATTCCTCTTTTTGTAGTGGAAATTCCTCTTTTTTTTCTGCCGGAGAACATGTCGTCGCACCCTGTCACTGCCATCCATTTTGCTCTTTTGAGCACCTTCTTTCATCCATCTGGCCACTTAAGCCCTCGGCATCTCTACAGCAATCTCTTTTAAACTAAACTCAACATTTTCACTTATCCTTAAGCTGACTTTTTACTTATTCATAACATAATCAGCTTTCGGAAATGATTTACTGTCGTTGCTGCTAAATTACCGTTTTTACCAGTGACGTAACCTGGTAATTACAAGAGGACTTGAGGTTAATGGAAGACATAAAGATGCAAAAGTTGATAAGGAATTGAATGTTACTCGATTTTAGGCAGTTTAATAAGATAAAATGTGCCATTTCACCATAACCGAGGTTCATTATTTCTGTAAGAAAATGGGTTATAAACTGAAACACCTTAGGTGTATCCATTAAACATTGAGAGAACTCAGATTTTTACTGACTACAGAAGCACTTACATAGAAACAGACTAATTCTAGTTAAGATCTATAAAATGCAACCTTCTCTGCTTATTGAAAGCCTTGGGCATAAGAAATGCAATGGAATAGAGGACAAAGATAGAAAACTAATATAGAACATTTCATAAACTGAAGAAGTGGCTGATACTGGGAATCCCTACCAGTAAATAGGGACTAATCATTTCAGCACAAGTTCAGGTGCTCAGCATAATACAGCAGAGAGATTGGGGCCTACCACACCAGGCAAGACCCACAGGGTGCAGCTGTGCACCTGAGACAAAAAGTAGACATGGGATGCCATAACTAAGTAGCTGGAGTAGCAGTGTAGAGGAACATCTGTGCTGAATATGAGCTGGAAGACCCAAAGTCAAAGTGGTTAATCCTTCCATAAGTGGAAGAGAACAAAAGAGCAAAGATGCAGACTTCCAGATCCAGACTGATAAACTTGTGATTGCTAACCAACCAGATGACGTTGTGGTCAACAAAGTGCAGAGGAACACAGTAGTAATGGATTACAATAACAGAAAGAAAGGGCATAAGAAGCTCTTGGAAGTGGAAGTAGAAAAGGGAAATGTAATGCAACAGTGGATTGTTTTTTTTTCTGTTCAGTTAGCACTGTGACACCCAACGGGGAGCATCAGATTCCAGGAACAATATTGTAAATATGTTTATTTATTTTTTATTTCATATTTTATTACATTATTTACTTTATTTAACACCTTGACTCTCCCCCGCCCCCACTTTCACTCCTCTCCTATGAAAGACGCAGCTAATGGCTTTAGAGGCAGAGCTCTCCCACATCCAGGAAGTGAGCATCCACCAGAGAAAACGCATCGCTGAGATTCTGAACGGGCTGATGAGGGACCTGCGTGAGTTCGGCACCATCGTTGGAAACGGGGAAATCAAGCTGGTGAGCAGAGCAGAAGATGCAGTTTAGAATCATTTTTTTGTCACAAAAGAGGAAAAAAAACAACAACGATGACATTAGAATCACTTTTATAAAACAATGGATGTGTATTTATAAGGATAAGACAACGTTCCACTCTCCTTTCTTTTTTCTGCCTCACTGTGAATCTTCAATATAACATCCAAGGATGGTTTACTGACGCTGCCATCCACTACCATTTGTAATAAATACACTGATGTCAATTTTTCTTTCTCCCTCCATGGCCCATTTCATTGCACTGCATTTGCTAAATGACGCCGTTAATCTAATGGTCAAGCACACAAGATTCCAAAAACTTTAAGCTTTCTCCCTCTCTACCTCTTCAGTTTTCCAAATGTCTTTAAATTGGCCCAACTCAATCTGAATCAAACACTGACTCAACTAGTCTTTCATCTGTCTTTCCTCCTCCGTACCTTATTCATCTCCAGCCCATAGAAATCACCGGAGTGATTGAGGAAGAGTTCACAGTGGCTCGCCTCTACATCAGTAAGATAAAATCAGAGGTGAAGTCCATGGTGAAGCGCTGTCGGCACCTGGAAAACCTCCAAATGGAGTGTCACCGCAAGATGGAGGAGACAAGCAGAGAGCTGTCATCATGTCACCTCCTCATCTCACAGGTGAAAATTCAGACTGATGGATCAGATGTTGTTGGTTGGGATATCTGGAAAAGAAGGTAGATATACACCAGAACCGAAGAAATGAAAAATATGACATAGGAGAGAAATGTTTAAATGGGTTTTCCTTGAGGGAAATACAGGTGGCATTGTGGTGTTGATGGACTCTGAAACTTCCCAGCACAAAACATTATCATCACAAGTAACTTTTGAGGATAGCTTTCGTTATCACTTTCATTACCATCACAAATAGTTGCAAAGTCCTTTATGTGGCGTAAACTGCTCTGATGAAGAGTTGTGTGCTTTAACGCCTCATTTAACTGCTTGTGGAGATTTTAGCTTTTTTTGCTTGGGAAGCTTTCTTTTTGCAAACTGCTCTCATTCTGAAACTATGCAGTGTTTTATATTCTGTCTGTAGTTCAGGTAGCCCTAAGCCATCATGATATTCATTTTACTACGTTTAATGAGTAAACTGAATTCCTTAATGACTAGAGATCATGAATATTCAGCATAAAACTATATTAATTCAACTAAGAGGGAAGTAGACATCTTACACTGTGTATGGTGTTCTCTTTTGCTGATCAGCGAACTTTCTGCATCTGTGACACATGTTGTGACTTTCAGCATGAGGCAAAGATCCGCTATCTTACGGAGTACATGGAGAACGTGGAGCTGAAGAAGAGACAGCTGGAGGACAGCTATGACTCTCTGACCGAGGAGCTGGCCAAACTCCAGGCTCAGGGTACAGCTGAGTGATGTTCAAGGCCCAGTAATATCTCCCTCAGTTTATTAAGACAGTTAAAAGAAAACAGAAAAACATAAATAACCTCTAGAAAGTAGAACTGAACTGATAATTCACAGCCAAGCCTCCGTCACTGCTAAACTGTACTTCTGAGATACCAAACAGAGCTTTAAACTTGTACTATTTTAGTGGTGAGTACTATTTAAAAGGAAAAATAATGGCAGTAAAACATTTATTTTATAAATCAGGTCAAATACAAGGGTCAAGGAGGTTAGCAAGGAACTTGCTGCAAAACAAGGGTTTATTTTATTTATTTTTTCAATTAAAAAGGTCAATAAGGTAACATTTTAAACTACCAAATTCTTCTAACCACCACATTTCCAGGAAGACATTGTCCTCTAGGGATGAAATTATAAATAATGATCCTCGATACAGTGCTACATCCTCGGCCTCATTACAGACTGAAGGACAATATTTAAATTCACCTTTGTTGCAAATCATAGATTCCAGACTTGAGATGCCAAAGACTAATTTTAGGCAAGAGCTCTCACTGTCAGAGAAAGTCAAGTCGAGGCAAAATAAATGATGAGACAATACTTAGCTGCAGTTTGTCCCACCAAGGTGGAACAGGGAAACCACTCCCTGTTTAAAATAATGTTTGCTTGTTTGTTGAAGCCAAAAGCCTTTGCATTTCCTTGAGAATATTAAAAACAGGGGTAAACAAAACATTTCACAAGACCGCCACATTTTATTTTAGTTTTTTGCAAGGTCTATCTAGCTGCAGCGGCTCTCAGTGCCCTGACAAAATTCCCACATCAGAGCTGGGTCATTGTAAGTCATTCCTCGTGTCCCAGAGAGGTGAATAGAATAAGCAGAGGACTTCGGGGCTTGTGAAATTCATTTTGGTCTGACTCAACAAGCAAACTAAGAGGTCCTTACAGTGGTGGACGAACTCAAAGTGCTGCAGGTCGTGTTCGTCACACAGCCAGGAGCAAAGTGCAGAGCTCAGTGATTTCATCAGACACCAGGAACAGCAGTGAGTCAATACCAGCTTAGGGAGACATTAAAAAAACAATTTGCAAATAGATCTTATCTCATCTAAGGTATAGGTCTGATCATGCTGACCTCTGTCAACTTGAAGAGCTATTAATGCTGTTCAGTCAAAGTCAGGTCACCGTCACCTCCCTCATCAACATCAGCATGTTACAGTAAACGCAGTAGCAAACTCACAACATTTCCTGACTCCTGACTTTCTGTGTGTTTAAATGTAAAAAATGTGTTTCAGAAAGGATCTCTCAGGTGACCAGTGGGGTGGATCAGTCTTCAGCCCAGACTTCCTGCGATATAAAGGTAACCATGACTACAGTGAGAGCAATTTACTGTACTTATCTTTTACTTTTATTACACTGCTTCAGCAGGAACAGGTGTGCTTCTGTGATTGTTTAACTGCGTCTGTGGTCTTCCATTTACATGTTAGTTTGCTTTGTCTGTGCTTTTATTCGGCGTTTGAGTGAAAGTGCTTTCCAGGACTTTAAAGAGAACTTAAGAGATATTTGGAAATATTTTTGTTTTGAGATCAAAAGAGTCAGCGGCACTTTCGATGACAGTTTCATGTCTGTACAGCAACTCTGAAGTTACAGCCAGTAGCTGGTATGTTAGCTGTGTCCAAATGTGTAGAATAAACATGATTCCCATAATTCACTAGCAGTGATAGTGGAAGCACCTCCATCCATCCCAGTCTGGGCTACATCGCTTCTGTCAGTTAGTTGGTTGTAGTTTGATGAAATGCACATTATTTCAAGCAATAACCCTTCTGAGCAGAGTGCAAATGTAAATTTTAAAGGTGCATCTTATTTGATACAAGGCAACATACTGAAGATACTGATGAGACCACAAGATTAAACTATGCACAACCAAATTCCCAGGTGAATTTAAGTAGTTTTTTTTTTCTTTTTCTGCTGTTAAACTCTTCTCTACAGCTTGCAACGGCTTGCAGTTTTCATTACTTTCTTGTACACTGACTGGCCAAAGGAAAAAAAAAGTCACCATGTGGATTTGACAAAGCAAACAGGGAAAGCCTCGCCTTGGAAGTGTACTGCAATGATTAATATGAGTCAGCTGGTAACAAGTTATTTAACCTGTGACTGATGCAGTGGATGGCTTACCATCCCTCAAAACAACCACGTTGGAAGAAACATCCTGTGTTTGAGGAAAAAATCATTCAATCATCTTTGTGGATGAAATGTAGTTGGGGGATGATTACAATCAGAGATCACTTAAACATTTGATGAAATCTTATCAAAGAGAACCAACCATGGAACTCACTGTGATGTTTAATATTGAAAGTAAGAAGGAAGTTTGGACAGAGCAAATCAACTGAACTCAGTCTTCAGTAGGTTCAGTTGAGGAACAAGCTCAGCATCCTCCTCTCCTGCCCCCAGCCAGACTGACGCACCACCCTCCCTTAAATCACAGTTTCCCCTCTCACATCTCAGCTGTCTCTTCTTCCACCTCAGACATGGATCTTGCTGCTGTTCCATTGTTGTCTCCAGTCATATCAGCAGATGCTGAACCCCCCCACCCCCCCATCCACCCCATCTGTCTGTCAGTGGACTACATCCTGCCTTGGTGCTGTGACAGATATCCTGCCTTGTTCCAGTACCAAAAAGATCTCATCCAAATTCTTCCAATGATGATAGACCTGTTGCCCTAACATCCCACAGCACGAAAGACCTGAGAGAGTGACTCGTGTTCCTTGACTGTCTGTTCACCTAACTGAACAAACTGATAAAGAAGACTGGCTCTGTTTTGGGGACGATATTCTGGAGCCTCTGGAGCCGATTCTGCAAAGGAGGATACTTAATAAAATGAAGAACACGATGGACAACTCTAAGCATCCTCTATACAACACATTGATTCAAAAACTGATTGTTTTCAGTCAGAGACTCCTTCACATCCTGCTGCAACACAGACCGCTGCAGGAGATCCTTCCTGCCCACAGCAATAACCATCTATAATGAATCTTTGAAGAAACTTAAATCATGACAGTACTGTGATAATTTAATTTCTGTTTGAGGATTAATAAAGTATTTTTTAATTGAATTGATTTGAATTTCGATGTGCATAAAGCAAAGAGAGCCCAAGGTAGTGGGACTAAACACCTGTGATGCCTTAAAGGTATGGTGAGAAATCTTTGAAAAAACAGTTCCAGCAATCCAACTCAAGTGAAATTTTGAAAATATACACTCCATCCCTCCTCCCAAAACCTCCGCCTCCTCCTCTTCAGCCCACCCCTCGAAACCACGCCTTCCCACGATTCACTACTATTCTCTCTGCCTTTCTTTTCATCCCTCTTAAATATTTTTCCGTGGTGTCTCTTGAGGGTTTGTTAACTTCATATCTCCTGCTCTGTGCTGGTGCGCGCATCTCTGTGCAAAAAAACCCGACACGATAGCTATAGCTATTACTCCCTGCACACTGTGATAATGAGAGCGCCACTGCCCCCAACTGGAGTATATGTGTAATTACACTTTATTCCATTATGGCAAAAAAAAAAAAAAAAAAGGCTTGTTCCTTGGGGTCACCCCCCCCCCCCCCCCCCCCAAAGGGGTCGCACCCCACTATTTGAGAAGGACTGCCTTAAGAAAACCACTCATCAGTGAGCCTTAAAAAAGGCTCTTGTTTACTATCAAATAAATATTGGACTCTGGAGCAATGTAAAAAGGTTATGCTGTTTTATGAGTCCAATATTACCCTGTTCCAGAGTTGCAGAGCTGCCCATTCCACACCGTGCAAGGCTTTGGGGCAGTGTTATGATCTGGGGTTGGTCAGGCTTTGGTTCAGCAATGCTGTTTGGCCAAAAAAATTATGCCATCTGACTATCTGGATATATAGAATAACCCCTTTTTTTCTATCATATTTTTTTCCTCCCTGATATAACAAGTATGTTCCAAAATGACAATACTGGGACTCATGGAACTGAAATCGTGAGAGTGGTTCAGTGAGCTTGAGATATCTTTTTTTTTTTTTAATTACACCACTACAGAGTCCAGACCTAAACATCACTGAGAATCTTTGAGATGTGCCGAACACTTTACTCAGTGGTCTGACTGACTTACCATTATTAGTAGAAGATCTTAGTAAAAAGTCAATGATGTATGCTGCATTTTTGCAGTAGCTTTGTGAAAAAATTCCATAGAGCATGTGTGGTGCAGTCAAAGTGAAAAAAAAAAAGTGTATCAGTTGTTTTTTTTGTTTTTTTGACCAGGCATTGTATTTCCTTTTTATGTGAGTGTTTTTTCATGTCAGTGTTTGTGTTTCTGGGCGACATGATCTCATTTCATTAGTCTGGTCACACATTGTGTCACAGTTTGGTGTGTGTATCACGTGTGTTCAATGCCCTTGTGGCTTTTCATGTCCACATGTGCAATGATGTGCGTAATGCTTTTCCCTTGTTATTTAATCAATTGGTTCTCCCTTTGTACCCAGCTCACGCTTCTGTATCTCCTCTGTGTCATTATATACTTTTTTTTTTAAAAGTATGTCCCTTTTTCTTTCTTGTTGCTGATATGTCAGAGGGCTCTGGAGCAGCAGATGGAGTCACACCGTGAGGCACACAGCAAGCAGCTCAGCCGCCTTCGAGATGAGATCAATGAGCAGCAGAAGATCATTGATGATTTAACTGAGTCAGTTCTTCCCTTTGATACTAAATCCCCACTCCATTTTGTGCATTAGTTACCTGTACAATACAGAAAGAGGAGTTGGAGCATAGAGATGTTAACTAATTATAGAAATTGCTAAGAAGGTCCTTCATTTTGTTGTATGAGATTGTACTTTGTAGTGTTTACATGTTTACTATTCCTGTTCTCCTTTTTTTCTGCTCTGAAAACATTTGAGAACAGAGCCTAGTTTCTGTAGTTCTGTAATGAATCTTCTCACCACTCTGGCTTAATTGCTGCATTTCAGCTCCTTAACAGTCTGAAACCTCCTTTGTCTTTTCTTTTAAAAATGCAGCTAGTGATTCCAGTACGTGAAGGCTCTGAGATGCAGACAGGCCAGTTTAGCTTCCGTGCTGCACCGAAACAGACACATGCTGGTTTCTGTGGGTTGGCATTGCTTTGCTTTGACCTTCTGTGAAAAAAAGTATTATCTGGATGACAACAAATGTTGTTCCAAAACCAGTAAATATTGCAACCCCATACCATCACACATTCTGCCTGTTTAACTGGCTTTTGACCAAGCCTTTATTTTATGTTTTTGGTGACATTAAATTGAAAATAAGCAACTGTCCAAAGAGGAAACACATTTAATGTAACAGAACTCTTAAAAGGTCTAAGCCATTGCTTTGGATGCAAGAGCAGCTGAGATGAATGTGTGTGGGTGGCTCACACGGTGAGGAAACTGCAGTGTAGGAGGACTTGAGAATTGAGCCACTGCTGAACCTTAGCGCGAGAAGCCTCTGGCCTGGTTTGGCCAAAGTGAAAAGCTGTCTCTGCAGGTGCTCGGATTTGACCATGTGATGTACCAAGCATGACCATCTGGGAGGAGACCACTGGGCAGCCTCCCTCAAGGGACTCAAGTGCATTTGCCAGCTGGCCAGGGAGTGTCTGCTAACAGCAAAAGAGCAGCTGCAGGGAATCTTTGGGCAAATACACATTTGGGGTTACCCTGCTTATCCAGCTTGCACAGTCTGATTTGGATAAGCGGCTTGAACATGGATGGATGGATGAATGGATGGAAGGATGGATTTCAGTGAGATAGAACGCCTGTCAAAAATAAGGAGAAATGCCCTTCAGAGCCTTTAAGTAGAATAGAGAAAGGGGTTTTATATTAAAGGCTCTACAAGATGCAAGCATTAAAGAAAACCAGAGATATACATAAAAACTATAGGATGCATGCATACAGTGGTGTGCAGGTGTGCACTTTTTCGGTAAATGCCCTTATTGTGACAAATACAGTGTTTCTGTAGATTAATTGGGCATTTCAGAGCATTAGTTGGAGCCTACTGTTATTAAACCCTTGGGTCAATCAAGTCCCTCCGTGCTCTGCCAGAATGCTTGCCTGGCTGGTGAAGTTATGATGTGAAATTAGGGCAAAAATAAATCTGCACCCTGCATCCAATGATGGCGCTTCATAATTTCATGCTCACTACTGAGACTCACGCCAGACCATTTATTTTTATGTGATGCAAAATAGTTGTCAGGATAAAGGGAAACATATAATAACAAAAGCAATCCTGCAATAAATATTTTCAAGCATAAAAATGTCAAATATTTTTGTGTCTATAAATACAGACAGTAAAATCTGTGTGCAAACAACATAAGATTCAAATATTAGTATTCCTTTTTCTATACTGAAGAGAGGAAATGAGATACATTTACATTGCATTCTATATTCTATTCCTCCAAAACTCCAGAGGGACTCGTGGCATTTGCATTTGCATATATTCCTACAAGCTAAATTCTAATATTTTTTTAAAGTATAAAAACATTTCTGAATATGTGACTTCTTATTTTTTTTCAGTTGTAACCAGAAGCAGCAGTTGGAGTTGGAGCACCTGCACAGTGACTTTGAATGTCTCAGAAGTCAGGAGCTTCACAAGAGCCGGCAGCTGGAGGAGCTGAAGTGAGTTTTCCGCTTTATTGTCCTGGCCAACTCTCAAATACCTCACCATATGGAGCCCGGGAGGCAAGCTGCCTTTTTTAAATCCACATCTTACATTTCTCTTATTTGTCTCCCCCCCCCCCCCCCCCCCCCCCCCCCCCCCCCCCCCACCACACTCTAAATATCTGCTCCCTAAGTCTGACTGTCTATGCAGTTTGTGATTCATTTTAACCCCATTTTGCCAGTTTCTCTCATGGTCTGTTTCCTTCTGTCCAACTCTTTTTGCATCTCTATTACATTTTTTTAATAAGGTAGCAGCCGGCTGCTAATAGGCTTCTTTCTGCATTGACCTTTGCAGCATATTGCATCAGATGACAGATGGGTACCAATCCCATGAGTGAAGCAGTTGGTCTATGCTGCCTTTGTTCTCTAGTCATGAATTATTCTGGCATGAATGAGGTAATTATTTGGGTAAAGAGAAGTTCAGTCTGAGTTTTCAATCCTCATGTCTGGCAATCTATCTGTCTATCTATAGATTTCTCAATGAACGCCATGAACAGTCAAAGCAAGATCTCAAAGGGCTGGAGGAGACTGTTGTAAGTCATTATTTGCTGTCACGATTCACTTGGCTCCCTCAGGAACTAATGATCCACTAAACACTGTGTTAATGCTTTAACTACACTATTTCCCCCATCTGTTTGTGTCTTCATACTGTAAGGCTCGTGAACTCAACACCCTCCACAACCTCCGCAAGCTTTTTGTTCAAGACCTCACAACTCGAGTTCGAAAAGTAAGGAGAACCCTAACTGAACTACCCTTGAATTAAGTGACTCCACATTTTTAGAGCTACAGTAGAAGGCTTTCAAAAGCAGTGGGCTTATTTTGTTTGACACAATTCTGACAGATCTCTGTTTCTCTTGACAGAGTGCAGAGATGGAGCCTGATGATACTGGCGGATTTATCACCCAGAAACAAAAGATTTCCTTTCTTGAAAACAACCTGGAGCAGCTTACAAAGGTTCACAAACAGGTAGCGCAAGCAGCCGGGATTAAAACAAAACAAAACATGGATTGCAATAAAGCAGGAGCATTAAAGAGGCTTGTGTGTTTGAGGAGACACAGTAGTCATCCTCCAGTTAGAAGCTTTGTGGTCCAATCACCAGCTCCTTCAGATGTCAAAGTGCTCATGGGCAAAAAAACTAAACCCAAAATTGTTCTGATGTGCTCATCAGTGTTACTGTAAATCCAATAGTCATGAAAACTGGATATAAAGTGTGTGTGAAGAATGAGAGTATGGAGGAACAGGGATGTCAATGGAATGGCAAATATTTTGTGATTAGGAAAAAAAAATAGAGGTTGCTAATTTGGATCGCATGTTATATAATAAATCCATGGCGATGCTAACGCCTCTCCTTTTACCTTTTCCACTGTACTTTGGGTGTTGAAAAAGAAAAGAAAAAAGAAAAGCACACTAAAAGATGCAATCAGAGAGCTTTGTTGCAACAAGAATGTTTCCCCGGTAAAAGGAGAGGCTAAACCCAGATGGTCAATGATTCCGAAATCCAGTTCCAAAAAAGAGCTGAATGCAGCAGGATAAAGAAAACAGAATCACCACTTTAAATGTCTGAATAGAAAATGTATTTCCTGAATTAATTTGTAAATTCACTGATTCATTAATTAAAATGAACAAATTAATAATTGAAATGATTGAGTTTTGAAAATACATTTTCAAACAGATCTTATAATTGTATTATTTAATAATGAATTGATTGTTAACAATGGTATCCTTTTTTGAAAAACTCAATAAAATATCCAATAAGAAAATACTTAATAATTTTAATGTAACTTATTATTTATTTATTAGTTACTTTATTAGTTTAGTTTAGTTTAGTTATTTATTCATTATGTTTTTTTTATTATTATTCTTTTAACCAATTTAGTCATCTACATCAGCCATTCCCAAACTTCAGAATACCAAGGCCCAATTTGAAATGTGAAAAATCTTTCTCCCATGCAAACCTCTAAATACCACTTTGATCAACATACAAGACTAAAAGCTACATTCCAACATTAATATAAGGGGTCAACAAAAAGATGAGATTTGTCACTTGTCATGTTATGTTAGATTACAGTAGAATGATGCTCAGATAATTTGTTTGATTATTTCTAAATATTTTTAAATCGTGTAATAAATATTTTACAGTAATTTAAAAAACATATTTAAAAAATCGAGGATTTAAAACATATTTGTTTATTTTTAATAACCTCGCACGGCCCACCTGCAATACCTCGACAGCCCACCAGGGGGGCTGCGGCCCGCACTTTTGGGAATCACTTATCTACATTTTTTATTTCCCAATTAATAACTGATGATTGTGAAAATCCTTTATTACCATTCCAGGGACAACCCTGGTCCTTCCATGTAGGCGTGAGCGTGAACATGTAGATCAGTGGTCCCCGACCCCCGGGCTGCAGACCAGTACCGGGCCTGTGGATCAATTGGTACCAGAGTCGCGCAAGAAAAAAATAACTATTTAAGTTTTATTTATTATATGAGTCTGAACAAGCTTTTATTTTGAATTGTGGGGGTTGAATTGTCAAGCGTTGACCAGTCCGCAGTTACAAAAAGGTTGGGGACCACATGGTATAGATGAGAAAGTGTTCTTCCATTACTGGAAACAGTCATTCCTATAACTTGATTTTTTTTATTTGGCTGTAAGGGAACATTGTCTCATCTGGATCCAGTATGACTAGAAGACAAAAAGAGTCCAATTAAAATACTGTACATGTCTGACTTTGTTCTTCTGTAGGCAACTCTTTGTAAGCACTATCAATCATTTTACTACCACAACTTCGTATGAATTTCTCCTTGAAAACAGAACAGCAGGAGGTGTTAAACTTTGACACTTTCAGGGAAGAGAAGCCACACTGCTTGAACATAAATTCAATAAATCAAATAAATTCTTTCTCATGAGGGAGCAGACACTTTCATTCTCTCTCCTCTCTCCTCTCTCTAGCTTACACACAAACCCCCAAACAGCTGATTGGAGTACAGCACAAACTTCACACTTTTCTTTAATTTTCCTAAATGGACCACTGCAGCAGTTTAAATATTGTTGAGTAAAAGCTCCACAGACAGACACATATTCTCAGACAGGCAGCTTGGTGAGAGCTGCACTGCAGCAGTTTGTCAGGCAGAAAACCAATTCTAAAGTGGCTGCTGGGAGTCTCCATCCCATCCACCACCTGCTGATGCTGTGGGAATGGAACAAAGTCATGGTTATAAATCAACGTTCTCCCCACAGAACGTGACGAGGCTCTCAAAGACAGACAGTGGGAAAGTGCGCCATGTTTGAAAATTACACAGATTTAATCATACATCTACACATCTATCTGTGTACACACAACAGTCATGATTCATATTGTAATAACATTCACCTTCTCTCAGAGTATTTTACCACTGTTATTTATTTATTTATTCATTTTATGATTAACCACCACCCAATAAAATAGCACTGCCAGGACTCAGGTGGATAAACGGAATTCATTAATATCTTGCATGTCAGATTAATCCATCTTGTATAACGTATCTCTGCAGGGTATGGATTGTTTTGCATGATCACGTAGCAGAACTCTACAAGGTGCTCAGTCATTACCTCTCTCATTTAAGGGAACGAGCCATGTTCAGGAATTTAAAAACAGAGTATTCCTTTTAGATTTTGTTTCAGGGTGATTAAGAATAAACAAAACAATCAGCTAAAAATAACCTTGTTGTATAATATATCATGTGACAGTAATTTTGTAATCAATATTACTACATAAACACGTATTAAACTGAGGAATACCTATGAAGAGACTGCACTATTGGCTAACAAAAAAAATTACACAGAATGACTTTGAACCGAATCAAATGACTTATTTAATTCAATATTTATTGCTCCAGAAATTGAGTATCCATCGTTTTTATGAGCAAGAAATGCTGCTTTTCAGCTGATAGATATGTTATATTGTCTTTTTTGCACTGAATGACTGTGATATGTTACTTGTAATAATACCCCACACAAATCCCATAAAGTTCAAGAGTAACTGTGTCAGATGACTTTATGTTGTCATTCTGTAATGGCAGGAAGCAGTAATTAACGTTTTCTTAATTAATTGTTCATATTATCTGAATTGAGGTAACAAGTGAAAAATTAATTACCCCAGTCTAGATTTAAGAGTTCTCTCTTTGTTAACATGGCATGGCAGCCAGTTGTGCTTCAAGACATATGATATGTTGAAAATCAAGTATCATCACTATGTTTTGCAATATTTGCTCTGAATTCACAGAGCGCCACCTACAGTCTTAGACAAGTGAGCTTGTTTGTCCCTTACACAAAAGATTAAAAGAACCAATTTTCACCATTTGCTTGGTAGGGTTTCATAGATAATTTTCATGCTTCTTCTTTGGGATCACTCTCAAACATGTAGAGCTTAATTACTCCAATATCAAACCTCGCAGTTGCCTTGTGTAGCTCAGATTTGTTGCTTTCAGGCACAAATCCCATTTATTTGCCTGTTTGCAACACAGTTAGCGACAAATTGGACTGTTTAACTGTTCACACAAACCTTTAAATCCATTTCAAATAACTCTAGTCACCAGACTCTTTTCAGAACAAGAACCTACATAAGACATGTAAAGCATATAAAACATGTTAAACCAGTGGTTCTCAAACTTTTAATAGTGCGTACCACCTGAGAAACTGTTCAGCTCTCTGAGTACCACCATGATGACCAAGTTTTAAATATAGCCATATATGCCTTCTCAATTAGCTTTAAACATACAGGAGTGATTTTTATTCCTTATTGTGGTTATTTATTACCTGAATTGTTACTTTACTGAATCAGACATTTACAACTCTGTCCAACAATTCTCACATACTCATACTCTCATACAGAGCAAGATAAACACTCTCAAAAGTTGTTACATCTGCAGTGCAACTGAATATGCAACAAATATTTTTTTTAAAGACACAATTTTAATTATCTCAAGCTACACATTTAGTTTAAAACGTATTTATAATTCATTGTATGTTTCCAATTTTTTTAAAAAGTGAAAATGTGGAAAAAATGTGGAAAGTCATGACGTTTCCCGCGTACCACCAGAGGTACACGTACCACAGGTTGCGCACAACTGTGCTAAACCATCTGCTCTGATTGAGACTCAACGTGCTTTAAAGGATTACCATGTACCATACAAGAGGGGGTTCTGGATTCAAGAACCAAACTTGCTTTGAATGTTTTGGGCTGTTCAGGTAGACCACCTCAGCAGATACTAATGGCTTTCCTGTCTCAAAGGGGGATTACAGAAGTCAAGTCAGAGGAGACAGGCTAGGATGCCAGTGGGGCCAGATCTGAAATGTTTTTAGGGACTTAAAACAGCTGGTGGAGTGATAGTTGGTTGAATTTCATCTGGTAAGACAGCATTTCTACTTGTAAACACTCAGGGGGAATTTTGACCATTTCTCTCACAGAACTGTGGTCAGTTCAGTCGATTTCTTTGGGATGTCCATTGTGAACACCTGTCATTAGGTCATTTCCCAGGTTACCCTATTGCACTAAGTCTGAGTAAATAGTAGATAGTCCCTGATGTTATCTATATAACCTCGGAAGCAGCATGTGCTGATTTTTACCAGAGACCATTTTCAGTTTGCACATTTATGTTCTTCTCATTCACCTCACTGCACCAATTCAGCCTGAACTGACAAATATGTTCAAGAGGCTCTGTGGTCGCTGATGTTCATACGCTGCTGCTCCTCTTTCCAACGAGGGATCTTGCTTTTCCTGTTCAGGTTACAGAACAAACTTCACAAAATAATAGATAAAACACAGTATTCATTCATGATCTTTAACACAAACTTTCAAAATATCACCACATAGCACGCCAAAGGTTCTTCCAGAAACTTTGAAAAAAGTATCTTGAAGGGAAACTCGGTGACAATATTATTAATAGCACCACAGTTTTCTTTTTATAGTAAGGTTTTGGGGATTTACCATACGTATGTTCCTGTGTGTGTTACAGCTGGTACGTGACAATGCAGACCTTCGCTGTGAGCTTCCGAAATTGGAGAAACGTCTTCGGTTCTACAGCTGAGCGAGTTAAGGCACTGGAGGGTGCACTGAAGGAGGCAAAGGAGGGAGCCATGAAAGACCGTCACCGCTACCAGCAGGAGGTGGAGCGCATCAAAGATGTGATGAGGGCTCGCAATCCCTTCCGTCGACCCCATGCTGCTCAGATAGGTAATACATAAACATAATTCACACATTCAGCTGGTGCTTTATGAAATACCAGCCACCAGTAAGCTTTGCATCACACTGCTGCATGTGATCTTTTTCTTTAAAGTCCATAGAAATGGGTTAAATCAAAGTATCACATCACTTTTTCAGTTCTGTCATTTTTTTCTTCTTTTTATATTTTTATACATGATGGGAAAATTATCTTTTTCTTAAGATATTATGATCTTCTTTACAAAGCTTCTTTACTTGGTCAGGTATTAAATCAAGTCTTGACTTAAAGTAATGGGAAAAAATCTCTTGAGCAAGTATAGTGTTTCAAAAAAATTCCTTTTATCTTGCATATGGGGACAGTTTTACACAGCTCTGTCTTTTTGACACATGTCATGTGGACTTGAGTCAGACACAAGTACTAAAGTTATGTTCTTTTTTTGTTTTGTTTTTTTTTTTGTAAAATTTTAAAATATACTTATACAGCTTATAAATATCCTCATATTTCTGAGCAAAGTATTGTGAGAATTTAAGCATGAAGGCCTTAATTATAACATTTATAAATGTTCCACGTTAAACTGCAATGTATCTTTTCATAATTCTGTGAAATTAAATGTTTTGGATGAGAAACTTGAAAATTTGAACAATGCGAAAAAATATATATATATTTTAGCTGCTTTAAATGATGTTTGCTGATTTTTGAGTAAGATCCTATTTTCTTCCAGACCCATAAAATTCTAATTTCAAAGAAGGTATCTCACCAATATAGAACAGTATAGAAAATGTAAACTCCAGACAAATAAAGGCAACTATCCAGTCATAATCAGTTTCCAAAATCTGTGTCAATTACTGCAGGGATTTTAGTTGAAATATAATTCTAATTCATGCAGCATGCCTTTCTGGCTCTTTCTTTATATATGTTACCTCTCTACCTGTGTGTTTCAGTGTGAGAGAAGTCCCTTACTCTGTTGCAACCATCCCTTTCATGTCCCCACTGTGCATTCCTCACAAACAGCTTTTATTATATTCTTTACTTTTTGTCATGTCATCTCCTACCTTTGTGCTACTAATTCACCTTTTTTTCCCCTTTATGCACTGCATGAGCCTCTGCAACACTTTTGACCTGATAAAAGGTTCCAGTGTCAGTATCATTCCATAGTACTTCCAAAATAAAGTACTTTAAATCGTTAGATATGGCCAACAGCTGATCACTCTTGAGTCTGCATCAATGTTGGGTTTTATGGACTGTATTAGTTGTACTGATAATCAAAAAAAATTTCAAAATATTGATGCTTCAAAGGGTCCAGCAGTTCGGTGAAATATATTCCATGTAAGGATTTGTACTGCAACAATGCTCTTTTAAAATAAATGCAAATCCCAAGAAAAGCAGTGCAATCCACATGGATCATCAGCACCCTTATCAGTGGTTCATCTCAAACTAATTGCTCTAAATTTAAAGTAATGAGAGACACATATGCTGCTGTTGCTATGAGAAAATGAGCTTTTGATTTATGTGAGTGTTTTCAGTATAATTGATTTTCATTATGTCAGTGCAATTAAGAATAACTGAGAAACTGTGCTGAACATTAACACGGCATAGTCATGGTATTCTGGCTGCATTTAAAACGTTACCTCTCAATAAATTGCACTGTGATGTATCGTGTTTTTGTGAGTTTTAGCTGAATGGCTAAACTACAGCTTATTCGCTCCTGTGTTATCGTTTACAGCCAAGGCCGTGCGTCCTGGTCAATACCCAGTCTGTTCTCTCACCAACCCTTTCTTCATCCGAAGCTACAGTGAACACCCCATCGCCTTCTGTAATGCAGTTTTCCACAACAAAAACAATCAACCAGCAGCTGCCCCTGCTGCTCAGCCAACACCAGATACTGAGGCCAGGGTGCCTGAGTCCAACTCAAACCTAAACAGCCCCGACAGAACACTTCAGCTCCCAAAATGATGACACACATGGCAGCGATGCTCAGAACAACGTGTGAGTAAACTCAGTTATGTGGGTAAAGCTGGAAGGCTAATTTATTCAATGTATTCAACCTCGTGGCATTTTCTGCAGTTTTAGCAAGGTGTAATCTGGCTGCCTCTCAATGATGAAGATTATGAAAGCTTTCTTAATGAGAAAACACTTTAATTCTGGGGTCCAATCTAATAAATCCCCTCTTCTGAAGTATACATAGAGATTTTGTGGGTAATGAACATAAGTGAATCTCGCTCCGTAGAATCAGAGCCAACAGGCTTACCTGCAGGCGCAGCTCGGGAGGAAGTGGGATTTTAAGAGCCGCAGCAAGCTTGGTGGGCGAGAGACATCATAAGGCATGTGAGAGGCTCCTTAAATAGACATACAGCAGTATATGCCAAAAGTATTTGCCTCCCTGAACCAGCATGGAGTCATCTGATTTATGATGACAGCTGATGTATGTGGACAAAACCTGAGTCCACTTACTGGTGTTCTCCAGAACACCGCAAGATTGTCTTAAACTCAGACATTGCAGGTTGATAAAATAATCCTTAATCAATAAATCAAGATTTACCTTTTTCACTTTCTGGAGCCTTTCACCACAGCATGACAACAGAGTTGTCATGACGACCTTCCAAAAATGAAGATACAACTAAAAGTTAGCAAATGGACTTTGAGTACAACTTATTTTGTCCTGCTGTTAATTCCTAAGTAAAAAATGACCTTAGTCATGTGTCTGAAGGCTAAAAGGGATGTGATATATAGTTTCAACATGAGCCTTTTATTGTCATTGATTCACTACTTTCTGTCAAAGTTAACACTTAGTTTCAGTTTAATCACAGTTTTCATTAAATTGTTTAATTCAAAGGCCAAAATACATAATACATGAATGCTGACATGATTTCCTGCTGTTTGTAGGGTCCCAGCTGAACCAGCCAGCAAAGCTGACCAAACTTCAGAGATGCTCGATACAGAGAATGGTGAGCACTGATCAGATAAAGCCTGCTGAAATAAAGACAAATGTTATGATCATGATCAGCACGGGGTAAATCCACTTATTTTTATGAGGCTTTTTTAGTGACGCCCATTATGCCCTCCTGACAGTCGTTATGTTTGAATGTTTTTTTAAGTAGTCTTAGAGAATGCTGTCTGGGAAACCAATTTACAGTAACTGACCTGCTGTTATCACCCAGATCTTTTTTTTTTCCCCTTCTTCTCGCTTTCATCTTCATGTAATTGGCTTTTGGACAGCAGATTTAAACTGTCAGTCTAGTGAGAGGAGAGGAGATTTCATTGCGGGTCAGCTGCCTTTGAAAAAAGATTTCATATACCATGAAAATACAAACAGTTATCTTTTAATTTACAAGAAAATGTGCAGACAACCGGGGTTCCCCCCTCTGCCCCAGGCTTTTTGTGCATCTTCATGTTTTTGGAAGATTGTGTGTTATCAGCAGGAGACTCTGGGAGATTGAAAAGCTGTTTGCAGTGCCATTACTGACACAGCCAGCAGACAGGCTGGATGCTTACTTCAATGTCTGGTCCAGTGATGACAGTTGTTGGGTTGTGCAACAACAGTACGCCTCTTGGATTCAACGGGAATATCAATAAATGTCATGAACAGCATTAAAACCAGTTTATCAGTCTGCTGCAGCACCTCTGCTTTAGATGCAGTTGCTGCTGTCCTCTGAGGCCTTTTTGGAATTTAATCAGACTGGGTTTAGTTTTAACTTCGTGGTGCGCTGTTATTTTCCCACAAATAATGCTGTATTCTGTAATAGTAGATGTCTAAATTCTGTAATTAGTCAGAGTTTGTAATCAGTTTGATTCTTTAAGTAACTTCAGAAGATGGAAACCCTGTTAGTTTATTCCTAGTGATTTCCAATATTGTACTTGGCATCATGTATTTCAGTAAGAGCTTATAGGAAAATGTACATCTCAAAACCATCCTTATATTTTCTTTTTATTTTTTGGTCTTGTTTTATTTTTTACCTGTTGGTGTAATTTTGAATGCCTATATCACCGTGATAGGCTAAGATTTTTGATAAATGTCACAGTGTTGTTTTTTTTTTTCAAATTAAATGAATGACCCTAAAGCCCAGTCAAGCATGAGGTCTCATGTAATTGCACACAAATTAAATTAATTTCTTTTGTGCATGACAGTGAATAAATTACACAGCTTTGCAGTAGACTGAGCACCAACTGGAGCACTTTGTTGTCAACACATTATCTCAAACAGAAAACCAAGTGAATATTTTATAAACTGCATCTCTGTCAGAAAAGGTTTGTAACAATCCCACAGCCTCAGGGACCAGCAGGCACCTGGAAAATGAATTCACCTCCACAGACTGTACAAAAATGTAAACAGGATACAGGAACCACAAATAGAGGCAGGTCCCATTTTCCGAGCTAAGTGCTGCTCTGCTGCATTGATTGCCAGTAATGGCAGCTGTTAACGGGTATGAGCTTTTAATGAAAAAACATTCAGTAGATGGAAGCTTTTAAAAATTATTGCATGTGTGGTTATTTCTTATTAGCTCTAAAAGCAGAAAACAGAAGCAACACTAAGGCTTTCCTCCGTCAGCCAACTTTAATAAAATGAAGCAACATGAATCAACAACAGGAATCTTTCTGGTTGGATTTAGATGTTCAAGCATCTTGGTTGGGATTAGGGAGGCATTTACAATGTCTTCTTAATGTTAGAGATCTCCTTTGTCCTGCTTACTTGAGTTATGAATCACACAAGAAAAAAAAATCCAACATAAACACCTTACAAATATACTCTGACTTTAAAAAATAGTTCCCATTTGGACAATAAATAGTTAGTAATTATTTCAGTATTATGCCTAATGCCCCCCACAATATACTCTCACATATTAATACTCTGCTCTGATTTTTTTTTTAATCATTTTCTCTTCCAATTTTTTTTACACCTAATTTCTTAAAATGAGAAAGGAAAAACTTGAAACGTGTAAAAGAAACATCTTCAGTATTTGCATGCAAGGCCACAATAACCTCAACAGAAAAAAAAAAACAATCTTTCTATGTAATATAGTTGTAATTACCTGAACTTAAATCAAGGTCTTGCTGTCATTGCCTTTCTGATGAGGTTGTCCAATAACTAACTAACTGTTCATGAAGATGCTTGTTTGAAAGTCATCTATCTTCTGTGGCTTTGGGCAACATTAATTAAACCCATATATGTCTGTTACAAACCCACTTCCTGTCACCAATTTACACTCCACCAACCTGGTCACTGTGCACCTGCCTGCATCCTTAAGCACTTTCTCTGTCCACAGGAAACACCACAGATATCAATGACAACAGGTAAGACTAGTGCACTCATTTCGGTCACTGCAAAACACCTGCTGCTGTTTGTCTTATTGCAGATTTAATGTTGTCAGTGTTGAGCTGAAATCTTTAATTTGATCTAATGAGTCATGATGACTTATGTGATGAGCTAGCCGCAGCTAGGTGTCTCAAGCCAGTCTAACTCAGAACATCTAATGTGCTTTGATGAGCCTTATTCATGCATACAGCAGCCTGCACCTTTAAGAGCTGCACTGTTATGTTCACCATGCATGCACTGATTCCTCTTGTATTTTACGAAAAAAGTGCATTAACAGCAATGATTTGTCTTCCTCACTGCTGTTTCTCTGCTCCATCGCCCTTGTTGCTGTCACTGCTACCGTTGCTGACACTGCTGCCGCGGCCTGTGTTTCCACTGTGTTGGTTAGCTTGTGTCTGAATGTGAATTCTGTGTCCAGAACTCATGTCTGTGACAATCAGGATCCAGCCAAACTCTACAACCTGAAACCGGAAGCTTCAGCCAGCTAATAGGCCTGAGCAGGTAAGAGCACATGAAAAAAAATGGACACAACACATCCGAATCCAATGATCTGATTTCCCTGTGAGACAATGCTAAAAGTGGGTTAAACAAGTGGGAAAAAAGCATGAAAAAAGTTAGATTACTGTCTAGAAAACTTGTACATTAAAACAGGTAAAGTACTATGATTTTAATTTGTTTTACATTAAAATATATCTACAGGTTTACTATCTAAAAGTTTCACTTCACAAGGAAATTTTGGAAGCACAAACATAAGCTTGTAAAATGCAGGCACATTTGTTTGGCCCACAGGATTTTCAGATTCAAATGATTTTCACCAGAAGTACCATTTGGGATTTGTTTTAATGAATGAAATATGTTCTTGTTAAAAGGAAATGAAATTTCCGTAAATTTGCAAATTGTTGTCTGGGTGTTGAAAAAGGCTTTTAGGTGATTATTAAACTCTTGCACTGATAATCAAACATTACCTATAAAATGCTGGCTAGAACTATTTTAATTGATGCATAAAACAGTCTTTCTTTTCATCATCTTTACTTCCAAACTGATAACCTTAATAAAAGGTAACTGTAGCAGTGTAAAACATTGTTTTCATTGATTTACTGTCTTTGGAGCTGACCCTGTTTTATGAAACAGCATTATGCCTTGAGAGGATGTGAGAGTTTCCAGCTGGGACAGAGCCAGGTGCCAGAGTTAAAAAACAAAACTAAACATGAATTCAAACGGTGCATGAACTGCGTGTACTTTTCCCAAGAACAGCAAATGAGTCTGGGATCAGCTTCTCAATTCAATTCCATTCACGCAATATAAATACGGCACGAGGAAAGCATAAGTAAAGAGAGTAATGGGAGTCAGATTATTTCTACATATGGGTTCGTGCTTCATCCCACGAGCATCCCACAGCTCTTTCAGGGCTTTTTTTTTTGCATATTAAAAGTAAATCATATTCATTGCCTTTTCCTGAGTTGACCTCTTTTGAAAATTTGTCCTCACCAGTTATTAAACTTTGATTAATGCAACCTCAAATGAACAACAGCACATGACAGGAGTGCAGAAACTGTGTGTGGAAAACTGCAGACACTCTTACCACTTCCACGACATTGTTACGACATTGTTAAAACATTGCTATGAGGATCAGAGAGAAGCAATTCTTGATGTCTATCAATCTGCTAAGAGCAACAAGAAGTCCAGCATTCTACAGTGAGAAAGATATTCACAAATGGAAACCATTAAAGGCAGTTGCCTGTCTTTCCAGGAGTGGGACATACCAGCAAGTTCACCCTGACATTAGGGCTAAACAAAGCCCAAGTGTAAATATCAAGTATTTGGTGAAAACTGAATACACTATATCAGTGGAAAAACTTCATTCCAACTGTGATGGAAGGGTAGTGATTTGGCTTGCTCTGCAGGTCCAGGGTCTAAGCACCTTACAGGCACTGAGTTGACTGTGTACCAAAGTATCCTACAGACAAATAAGAGGCCATCACACAGATGGCCTCTTATTTGTCTGTATGACAATTAAAGCTCAATATGACAGTTAAAGCTTGGTTAAAATTGGGTCGTTCAATGAGACAATGGTTCCAATCACATCAGCAAATCTAAAACAGAGGGACTGAAGAAAAGGCTGGCTGTGCTGCGGTGGCCCAGTCAAAGTCTAAAGCTCAAGCTGATTGAAATGCTGTAGGAAATGCAAAGCAGACTTAGAAAGAAGAGTGAGCCAAAGTTCTGCCAGTTGAGAGAAATAGACTGATTATCCCAAACACAAAAGGTTTTTTTTTATTGCTGCCTAAGGTGGTTTTACACCTTATATTAATTTTATTGAATCGGTGGGTTATTACTACTTTATTTTTAGTCTTTCCACACACTACAGTTTTCAGCCTAGTTTTGTTAAACATAAAATAACATGATGCGCTATGTTATGCCTTGTTCATCTGAGGCTGCATTTACTTAATTTTTCTCGATTTTCTTTTCCCCATGGCTGTACATGTTGCTAACTAAATGTTATTCAAACTTTTTAAGCACCGTGAACTGGCCTTAAGGTTTCTATAAGTAAATATAAGCTTTGGTCAAATGACCACATACTCTAAATCTTCCACAGACTTCAGTTTGTGCAGTCCTCAACTGTCAGAGCAGACACCAGACATTCAATGCTCCTTCTGGCAACCATGGCATGACTCACAAGCAGCTGACTCCTACTATCTTTGGCTCTCCTGGCTTTTCTTAAAAGCATCTGACTGACGCTCTTACTGTTTCTGTGTGTTTTTCTACAGGGAGATGATTTTGTCTGAACCCTCTTCTGTAAAACTGCATGCAGCTGATCACTGTCCTTCCAGATTCCTGCTCCTCTCCCATCCTCATCTGCTATAAACAGTATTTCTGTCTTTTTTTCAAGCCCACTCTTTCTCTTCTCTAAGCCCTTCTCCTTTCTGTACTCTGGTGTGTGTGTGTGGGGGGGGGGGTGTATGTGGGCAACAGTGTGGCAAGCACTGTATCCCAGATGCCTGAGATGGCGGCACACACCTCCTGCTGAACCTCCTGTATCCATGACTTGAAATACAAAAGGACGATGAATAGAGTTGGGGAGAAGAAGGTGCAGCACATTAGATTACCACTGGGATGTGCTGTTTGACACTGGGGACATCAGAACAGCACAGTAGCATTGTTGTCTGTCCTACTGCTAAACACCAGGAATATCACTTCAAATGTCTTCAGCATTTTGACAATATTTATACTCCTTTCTGCATGTTTATTTTTGATGTCAGGCTTCAGTATTTTTCTGAAACTATGTGATAGAGGAACAACCATAGTGAGGCAAAATTAGAAAAAAAAATAAGGTTTTCCACAAGACAGCAGAGGACATGAATCAAAACAAATTTGTTATCTGTACGTTCTCAGTGCAACAGTCACAGCCCAACACAATTATAAATGTCCTGGGAAATGCTCCATGGCTTCTGTTCTGGCCCCGTGTGAATTGGTTAGCAGAGGTTATTCTCAGGTACCTGGGCGATGAATGGGCGTGGGCCCAAGATGGGTGTTTTATTTGGGTCCCACTGGGGCCGTCCACACAAGTGAACCCAAGGGGCCAGTTTACATGGAACCAGTAGGGAATCAGCAGACGATCCCGTACAAATGTTGTCTGGGGTGAGACTCATTGATTTTTTTATTATTATTATTATTATTTTATGAAGACATGAAATAAATATATCCCATTAGTACTTCTCCTTTAAAGAGGAACTATGATGCATTTTTCCATCTCTGTATTTTTACTGGACTTTAGTTCAGCCCCTCAGTTTATCCTCTGTCTGAAGCCAATGTGGAAGCCCATCAATATTGCCAGATAACAATATTTTGGGGCCTCCAGTGTAGCCAGTTGACATTTAGATAAAAATATGCGCAGTTGGTCCTTTTTAAAGATGATTATGAAACATTTAACAAACTGAGAGCTAAAAGAGAGCAATGCTGTTCATTTGTAGGCAGGTTTATTCCACCCTGGAGGATCACTGAGACATTCAGGCCAACAAGGCTGAAATAAATATATCGTAGGAACACCTTCGGTCCCCAGGGTTTGTCCAGTCCTCCTAAGAGCAAAAACATTTCTTTTTACAGAGATTATATAAACATTTTGTTAATGTTTATATCACAGCACATAATGCCACATTGCACCTCTACAGAAGAGGAATGTAGTTTGGATATATTTCAAAAACCTGGATTCAATACCCCACCGTCAAAGTAAGTTAACCAGATAACACCATGACCTCTGACAAGCTTTAGATCACACTTCGTTTGAATCCTATTACTTTGGCCTCAGCATGTTCTATCACTGTTTCAAGAAACAAAGGAGAAAAAAATAACATTTCCCAAGAAGAGGAGCATCTTTAGAGAATTATGCAAGGTTATGAATTCTAATGTTCTGTGGTTCACAAGAAGAAGTGACCACAGCATGTTGATGTACATAAACTGCTTTAACAAATCTCAAAATAAACTCCATCCGCAAGACAAAAAAATGTGAAAACTGATTGTTTTAAAGGTCTCATTATAGTCATGAGACTTTGAAACTGTATGTTATCCCTATTAAGAAAAAAAAAAGCCTGTCAGGGATTGTATGTGAAACATTCGGTCTTTGTCCAGTCACACAAGAGCATGGCAGAGTTGAAAAATTGTGTAGCAACTATTTTTATACTCTAGACTTAGTTAGAAAGAAATATATATTATTTATCATTTGCTGTATTTGGAAATGTTATTTATTGCTACTTATTTATTTTTAATTTATACCGGTTGTTGAATGTGAACTTTATTTTTTAATCACTAAATGCTTTTTTTTCTTCATATGAATTTCTTTTACTTTTCTTTTACTTGAATAGTAGTCCTTCTACTGTTTTATGTATGCATGTGAGCAGTTGCCCTTTCTGACGTGAATCTGTTCAGATGATAACTGATCCTGGTTCTTTGGAGAACCACCTCAACTGAAACAGTGTGTCATAACCTACAACCTAAAGGCTCAGCTGGACACATGACACACAGGTTACTGTAGGTTATCAAGAATTGATAAAATCAGGAAAAAAAAAAAAACAACAACTTGCATACCTTCAGAGATATAGCATCTCATCAGCTCGTGAGGTGTTTGACCTTTGAAAATACAGATAAGTTCTAAATCGTTTATGAAGTGGGTGGAGTCGCAGTTATCTGAGCAGATGAGTTTATGGACTGTTTCACCGTTTCCTTACATGTTAGTGGTGGGTCTCTCCGTGCCACCTGTCACACTCTCTCTGTGGACCTCCTGATCAGACAGTCAGGATGAGGGAGTCCAGGGTGACAGTGGGGATCTGTGCCGACAGAGTATGTTCCTCTGGGAATGAGGAGCGTCTCTGTCCAATAGACTAATAACCATATAGTCTACAAGTGACAGAGGAAGTCATGTTTGTATAAGCTGAACCAAGTACGCACATTAACAACAAACACTTTTATGTTCAGGAGAGAACTGAAATGAAGTTTTTTAATCATACAAAGTGATTCTGCTCTGAGTTTATTTATACTCCTTTTCTTCTGTTTTGAAAACTCCAGTAAATTTCCTTTGGAGATTAAGAAATTTGATTTGTATTACTTGTAAGCCCAAAATAATAAAACTCACAAAGCTCATCTAGGTTCTCGGCCTTCGGTATTGTTGTCTTTCATCCTTTGGGGGGTTTAAAGAGCCACAGCCTTTCACATTTGGCTCTGGGAGAAAGACGAGTAAGATTTGCACAGGGCTCGAGTCATTTGCAAAGCAAAAACCTTTCACCAATAAACCTGACATGTTTTTCTTTGGACTGTGGAAGTACGCCAAAGCAAACTCACACAGATGAGGAGATCATGCCAAAGTTGCTCAGCATTCAAGTTATGGAACAGTTCTGGCAATAGGTTAATATTTTAGCACAGTAAAATGTTAAGATAAAAAATACTCTCATTAATATCGTTCATTGCTTTTTTTTTCCTTTTTCCCCTCTTTAACACAAAAGTGTTAGTTGTTACATGCAACTGAGGTCAATGAAGAATTCACACAAGAGTTTATTGTGATATTGTTTATAAGTCAATCTTTGCGATCTGTATGTAACGCTCCAGTGGTTCAGTTTGAATTTTTCTGAAACATATGGATGGGCATTGAACTTGAAATTGAGTGTTTGTATTATCTACAGAAACCTTGCGTTGAATGTGTTTTCCTGACATGTACTTTGGTTGCATATTGAGCTGTAAATGTTTGAATGAATGTATTTTTTTTCTTTCCTCTCACTCTCTCTTCTTTTTTTTTTTTGTTTTTGTGTTTTTTTTTTTTTTTGTCTTAATGTTCTGGCTGACTAATTGTAACTGATCTCACAATGTTCTGGCAAGATAGTGTGTGATACCGTGGCCTGAATATGCAGAATTAAAATGACGTGAATGCTAGAGTGGATTAAAAAACAATTGAGATAAAAGGTTTGTGTTTGTGTGTGTAATTGTGTGTTGGTTGGGTTGTTTATAGCGTGTGATTTTAGTGCATGGAGTACTTTCTTCTGTAGGTGGTGAGAATCAGCTTTGTTATACCATGCAAACTCATTTCAATAAATATGATACTGTCTCCATAAATTTACACTGTGTGATCATTACTTTCCTACCTTCAACGTTTTTTTAAGGCATAAGAGATTACTCTGAGCAAAGTAGGGAATTAGTATTCCTCAGCACAAATGCTAAGATCTATTTTTCATAACTATTTCATATTTTTCCTTGACCAAGGCTGGTTTGGGTTTAATAATGTATAAGTTCAGAATTATTGATGATCAGTCGTGGTTGATCAGTGTTATTAGGAGCAATAGATCTTCCTCTGTAAGAGCGATTTAACTGGTGCTGCTGTTACCAGCAGGTGGTTTCTTACATTTCCATCAGTCTGACACCACACTGCTACACTTTCCAAAACTAAGATGGCATTAAATTAAATTAGATTAGATTCTTTTTTGTGTGTGTGTGTGTGTGTCAGGGTCTATTTTCCCCACAAATAGCAATACATTGTCAAAATTGCAGATATTATGCTGCGGGGTAAACTGGGATGCTAATCCTGGGAAGCAGCTGTTTTGAATGTTTTCCACTATTAAATTATCTTCCTTATTATAGAATGACAGACTCCACATTGATTGAAAATCCCCTTTTAATCCTTCCATGATTGATGATCGACTGATTGCACTCTAAGATCATTGCTGATGTCTTTTTTCTTGCCATTGTGAATGCTGAGTTCCAGACCAGCAAACTGCCAAACTTCTACCTTTAATCAAATAATCAAATGTATTTTCTAGGGCTGGGTAACGATTAAAATTTTTAATCGCGATTAATCGCATTAATTCCCTGATTAATCACGATTAATTGCATTGTATACGCAAAATGAAATAATGAGTTCAAAAGTAGAGTAAAGGTCACTTTTATTTAAATGTTCTGCTGCCATATGAACTAAAGTGCCATAACATTTGTTGTTCAAACACTTTTAACATCAGCACTTGTCAGTTACACATATGTAGTGTAAATCCCATCTTAAAAAATGTAAAATAAAACAAAGCTTATTGCCACTGCCAGGGCATTAATGTCATCCTGCTTTTATAAAAAAAAAAAATAAAAAAGCCTACAAACAAAATCCAACAAAATGATTGTGGCTCAGCTCAATCAGAACATTAAAACGGGCAATTTTTGAGGTAACAGCAGAAACTTTTAACGGGGAGTTCAACTTGGCAGTTGTTACAAATAACCTTGTGGCTGTTACTTACCTTCTGAATTCATATAAAGGCAGAAAGGTGTACTTAGTTTTTTAACAAATGCTTCTAAGACATTGCCTTCATCTGAAGTTTTTCTTTTCCTTCTGAATCTAAGACTTGGCAAGGACCATAGGGGTTTTGTTATTACTATGTTGTTATACGTAAAACCTTATAATAGAAAGACAATGTGCTTTCTTTTTCTTTTTTCTTTTTTTTAAGCTTATCTGTTGCAACCACTAAAATATATTTAATGAAGTGGAACTGCAAAGCATTCATTTAGAAACTAAATGTCGTCCATGCAATTTGCTATAAGAAGTTAAGATAAGATAAGAGAGATGAAGATAAATTCTAATATTCTGCTGCACAGTTTCAAGCATCCAACACAGGTGCTAAAGTGGGATGGGCTGCAGATGATCTGGCCCGCCCAGAGCCAGGAGTCAAAAAGGCCAAAGTGCAAAGTATCTGCAGCAGCAAGAAGAGGACGTGTTGACACACACTCACCTAAACATACAGCAGCGAGTCTCTCTCGGTGGAGACTGAACGGCGACTCTCATCCTGACGCCTGAGAACTGTGAACATAAACCCACCTGCCACTTCAGTGTGACATCTGTCACTTAAATCAGGTAAATTCTGCAGTTTTTGCAATCTACAATTTTGTCAGTTATAAAGTAGGCTGTATAATAGTAAACAAAATGGTGCCAAAGAGCACTCGTTATGACTCAGAATCTCAGTCTTCTGTAAACGCGGTCAAATTGAGTTGAATAAAATTAGACTGCAATATAATAATAATGATTTCATGAATGTGATCAAGGTTTTTGGAACATTTTGTAAATAATTATTTGTTCTGAGAGTAAATTGTATCAGTTCATGAACATTATACACTTTAAATCTGACTGAACAGTTTCTCCTCTGATAGGCTATAAACCACTGAGCCATGCTATTTGGCCTTTGATCTGTGGTTTGGCAGCCAATAAGAAATTCAGCTAATTTTGATAAACATATAGCAATTCATGTAACGATCCAGAGGGTGGGATTTAATAATTACAATCTTATAGTGTGCATTATAACCTCCCTTTCTTGATTTTCTTTGCCTAAAATGTTTAACAATGAAAATATGACCATGCAAACTGTGAGACTTCCTTTATTGACAGCTTATACATTCAGTGGTTCTTTGCTGCCTGAAGCTACAATTTCAAACCCATAATGTTACCTGGACACATGGTGTCTTTTTTTTTCTCCCAAATTGGGATTTTCAAGGTCTTTCGAGTACAGAGAAAAAGGCCTCGGACCGTAATCTAAATTTCAAAACAACCCAGAGCTGATATCATCACCATGAGCAAGTGAGAGAAACACGCAAGATGTACTAAATGCAACCGAGCCTACAATAAAAGCAGATAAAACAGGAAAAGCTTTCTGACGTGGTGAAACATAAATAATCCCCCAGCTCATGTGAAACAAAACTCAGAACTGTTATATAAGTATACTCTCTTTCAGCTACCCCATCATTGTCACATTGTGCATAATCTGTATATCTGTTCAAAGCTTATCTGCTGTATTGGCATTTCTCATGAGGAGTGATCAAACAGCATGGATTAGTAAATGAGGTCAGTGGGTGCCGTTCACCCCACCCTGGAAGTGTGTCTTATCTATAGCGTCTAAACGTTCTCTGGTGAAAGAAGGATTTGTCATTTGTTTACATTGTTTAGTTTGAACTACAGTGACTGGTAATATTGTGTTACTGAAAAAAGAAAAACTCTTGCTGGTCTCTCTCCTCCATAAGCTTTTCAACCTGGCAGCAATGCTCTAGTGACCTGATGTAGTCTGTCAGTTTAGAGCTGCAGATATTATATCAAATCCAGTTACATCCACACGCTGAGTAGGGACTCTTGCTACACTCCACCCTGGGGGCATAAACTTGTAGGGATGTTACACCACTGCTGAGGGATGTTACAGCAGTCTGAAGAAGGGGACACATCTGACAAGATGCCATTTATTGGGACTGTTTCAGTCCAAAGAGAGCAGAGCATCACCATGTGTCTGTTCTGGGTGATCCACAGTACTTCTGGTACTCAGTCTCAGGCTTCAGCGTGAGGCCTCTCGATTGGTTTGTAATTCCTTCATTTTCATTGTCTGCTCAGGGAAGTAAAGACTGGCCTGCAGCTTTCATAAGCAGGATCATCCACCTGAGCTCCAGCTGCTGGTCCTTATAGTTGTGCTCCACTCCAGTGGTAACTATGGAAACTGCAGAGCCACCCAACGGACTATGGCGTCGAAACGTCAAGACCCGTCAGTCAGACAACATCTCCAATCCTGGTACAGTCAGAAGGATTTATTTGTGTGTGTTTTTCTTTTTGTTGTTTGTTGTTGTTGGGGGGGGGCGTGTTACATATTTTGTTGTGTTTGTGGCAAAGGAAAAGCTAAATATTTTTCTAAAAAGAGAACAAAAAAAACTACAGGACAGCTAGAGGGCTTTGCATTTCCTTTAATCTTTTAAAAACCCACAAGTCCTAAAGTTCTACTTTAGCTGAGTATATTGCAGCTTCAGGTCTAATATAAATACAGCATGAACTGGTTGATAGTTGGAGAAACATTTGTTCCTCTCTGCAGCTGGGAGACACGGAAATGTTGAGGATGAAGAACAAAGGCAGTGGCAAAAATGTACTCAGGTAACTTCATTGCTTCTGTCACTCATTTGTAAACAGAAAAAGCTCGTCTGTGTTTTTGCACTGTGAACATTGTAGAATTATCATAAAGACGTTTAAAGAGGACAAATGGTGCAAATAGTGTTGTCAATAAAAAAGTAAAATAAAAGTCTTTTCCTCCATGTGTAGAGTATAAAGGTGAAAGTTATGGAGCAGGTGCAGAATCAGCTGGGTGAAATTCTTGACAGAGTGTTGGCCGAGTCTATTCCCTCCCCCACCCACAGCAAGTCAGCAGTCAGTGGAAAGACAACAAATAAACAGTCACTCAGGTGAGAGGTGTTCTGGTCTGGAGGATTTATTAACAGCTCTCTGCGGTAGCACGTGTCTGACTGTTTCTCTGTGTGGCTTGCATTAGATCTCAGAGGATGGACGGTGGAAAAGTGTTCATGGCACAGGCGTCACTTCTGGAGTGAGTATTACAGAGCAAAAACAAAACCAAGTCTAGGCCAGTTCCAGCCTCAGCATTTACTTACCAAAGGTGTTTATTCTCATTAGTAATACGATTACATCTGTGACAAAGGTTCACTTTCAGTGTGACATCTGTCACTTAAATAAGTCCATAACACAAAATTTGGTTTGAAATTACAGAATATTAAGATTGGTAGTAAAAAAGTGTCGTTTATGCTTAAATGATTAACTGGCCGGTTATTTCAAGCCTTGTTCAAGCTTTGTATCTTTCTTTGTGTTGCAGCACAACGCACCTCATTTCTATTTATTTTTTGTTGCTTTAATATACACGTTGTACTTGATTATTGATCTTCTTGCTCCTTCTTATGTGTGTTTTCCTCTTTTCATCAGTGAACTGTTTGAGATCAGCCACATCAGAACCATCTACCACATGTTCATAGCTGTGCTCCTCATCTTCTGTTTGAGCACACTGGCTGTTGACTATATCGACCAGGGCAGGTGAGTTCCACATCTGCATGTATAGGGACAGGTGATGAATGAAAGAAGAAAAAAAAGACATAAACTTTCTCAGTGTGCGGCATTAAGCCACTATGATCCACAAAAACTGCTTTTGGGGACCGATTCTAAAAATATGTGAAACTCCACTGATGAGATGAAACAGTTTCTACCTAAACATTTTCCCTCACTATAGGATATCTGTTTGTGAAACTCTGGTAAAACTCATTGAATGGGATTTAAATTGTTTTCATGCTCTTGGTTTTTTGTCGCCCCTTGGAGGGTGATGTCTCTGACTTTATAACCCTGCACCAAATCTCATGGAAGTCTTTAAAAACCTCTTTCTCACCTCTGGTCTCTCCCTCCTTCTTTCCCCGACTCCCTGCTTATCCAGCAACAGAAAGATAGCAAAATCAATCCCTCTGAGTATTCCTGCTGCTGCTTTGGGCAGCTCAGTAATGATTTGGTTTGATGTTTGCAGTTTCAATTTTCCTTTTTTTCATTTGAACAAGCACCACCAGACAACTTCACTGTGTGCAAATTATCTGATACATTCACCCGCAGTTAACACTGATTTTTAAACATGAGTAAACTGATGAAATTAAAAGTAATAATAATGTTCTTTAAAGTAGTGTTGAATTTATAAAAAATCCTTTCATGTGTCTACAATAAATGGGTATTTCAAATCATCGGTTATTATCACCAGAGGGGACTATTCATGTGAAAGAAACATATTCAAAACTTTCAATTTTTGTGCTATTTGTTAAAGTCAGCCATGCTTTAATATTATTGAAACGGTCATTTAAATTTCTTTTTAATGAAGGAAAGATTACAGTCCCTAACAGAGCATGAGTCCTAAATTTGAATTTCATACTTTTGAAATGATCCAAAGACTGAAGGCTTCTACTTTATAATAACTTCTATTTGTGTTCATGTGATTATTAAAATTGCTTTTTTTTTTTTTAACCTAAATTTCAGGCTGGTCTTAGAGTTCGACATGCTGTTCTTCGCCTTTGGGAAGCTGGGAACCGTGACCTGGGCCTGGCTTTTCATGTTTGCTTACACCCTGTTTGTTCCCTACTACACCCTGATGTTTTGGGGGTCTTCGTACCACAACGTTCCCTCAAAATTGGGGCTGTCTTTGGTTACAGGGTTGATCCTCTCTGTCGTTCAGACCTGTGTGCTGGGAGTGTTCCCTATCCACACAGTCGTGCATCACCAGCTACCACCAGCTTCACGCTTCATTGTGATTCTTGAGCAGGTAAGTCTAAGTCTATGTGTGCGTGTACGTGCACATTTAGTGTTTTTTTTTGTTTTTTTTTTGGGGTGGATAGTCAGCATTTTTTTGTGGCGACGCATGAACAATATCACCAGTCACTCCAACTGTCTTAGAGAAAACTGATGCTTATAATGTAGAGATATAATAATTGTACAGTAATTCTATCCGCATCTCATCTCCTTAGATTCGGTTCCTGATGAAGACCTACTCGTTCATTAGAGAAACGGTTCCAGTTATACTGAAGAGTACACCAAAGAAAGGTAATGTACCGTATTGATTTGATGTCAGGTGCATTTACTCTGCAGGCGTTATCATTACTCAGTGACACATTCATATTCACGTAGAAGGAAAAAGTGCTAAAACAGAACTCAGCGGGTTATCTATATAATGATTCACTGTGATATGAAACCTAACAGTGAAAGAACGTCCGTGCTTACACAAATAAATTAAAAAGAATAAGCCTAAGTATGTGCTGCCCCTTTTTAGTGGTCTGTTTCTGTTGAAGAGGTGAGAAAAGTTATTTTTCTTTTAACATGAGTGCAGTGATTACATTGAAAGGTTGTGTACCCATTTCTGCTTAAACATGACCCAAAACATCATGAGATTTAATACAGACCTACAATGAGATTAAAAACCTGTTTTATTCAAAGGAGAGGGACCTATTAAAGACTAATTTTCTACAAGTATGTCTGTGTGTGTCAAAAATGAATGGGATCACTGGGATCTCTCAGAAGAACAGCGGTTCATCATGCTGGAAAAGGTTACAAAACCATGTCTAAAGAGCTTGAACTTCAAAAATAGATTGGTTAGTATAGATTATCAGAACACACTTGAATAGATTAGTTATTTTAAACAGATTCTGCTCAAATGGAGAATTCAAACCTAATGAAACCCTCACTGAGAGTGGCTGACCCACAAAAATTACAACAGAATTCTCTGCATTCCAGCAAAACACACATATATGCCATCTATGAACACATATGGGACTATTGTGGTTTGGAGACAAATTTGTTTTTCTCTGAAATTTTCTCCTAACAGGTGTGCTTTATTGAATACCTTCAAGAGAAAGTAAAGGTCCTGAACAAATTGAAAAAATGGACTTAGGTTTTATGAAAGTATCCTCGATCTAAATGGCTTGAATCTTTGGTTTGAACGAGAAAACAAGATCTTTTGAAACAGATCACTTGAACGCATTTTCAATAGGACAAGCTTGTCTTCTGACAGATCAAAGTACAGGAAGTAATTCAGGAAGCTAAAATACTGATGACTCAAACTGGCGTGTAGGTGTGATTGTGATAATAACTGAACTGTATTTGTTTTTCAGGAGAAAGTGCACGATTTCCAACATTTTCCAGTTATCTATACTTTCTTTTCTGTCCAACCCTCATCTACAGGGAATCATATCCTCGGTAAGACATGTTAATCAGATGTGCTAATACAGGCCTCTTAGGACTAATCTGAGTTTCTCAAGTCTAACACGCCCAAATAATATGCCTGGGAGACCTTTGCATGTTTAACTGGACCCAACTGAAGAAGTTAGTACACAAAGATGCCACTAACAAAGAATAATTACAATCAATAGTGTGTTTGTCATTTGAAAATGGATAAGTCGTATAGCACATACAAAAATTTATAGACCTGTAAAGCTGTCCGGTTTGGCACTCAACATGGTTACCACCAAGGCATCACAATCCAAATTTCTTTATTTGAAAGATGCAACATTTCTCTGCAATAAAGAAGTCCAATTTTTGTAAGCTTTTTTTTTTTTTTTCTTTTTGATTCCTCATCACCTGAGTATAAGACACAGTATGCATGAGTGCACGGAAGTCATATGCACAAAATTTATGTTTGTCAGTTTTGTCTTTTCTTCACAGAAATAGCCACATACGTTGGAAGTATGTTGGTGTTACATTTGGCAAGGTAAGATTACATTCCACCTTTAGTTGAAGTCTTTTATTTTCAGATTTAAGACATTTGTAGCTGGAATCTAGAAACGATAAAGTTACACGTGTATAAAGTCATCATTAACAACAGCTTCATAATCTTAGATCACGCCACTGTTTTCACATCTGGTAAACTCATCCATAATCTATTTCATTTTGTCTTTTCTTGAATTACTGTTACTGTTCACTGATGGCAAATATATTTTCAATGCTTCATTCACAGATTTTGGCATGCCTGTTTTATGGGTACTTCATCCTGGTGCGTCTCTGCATACCTGTCTTCAGACTTGAGACAAACCAACCTTTCAGTAAACGAACAATGGTTCTGGCTGTGTTTCACTCCATATTACCAGGTACTATCATTTCTTCTCCAGGAATAACACACACATGCATGTGAGTCTTTTTCTGAAGAGCTAAGAAGCAGAAAAGTAACATTTTTCCTTTTGATGTTCCTTTTTTTACCCCTCTGTGTTTCAGGAATAATGCTCCTCTTGCTGTGTTTCTTTGCCTTCCTGCACTGCTGGCTTAACCTCTTCGGGGAGCTGCTACGTTTTGCTGACAGGATGTTCTACAAGGTGTGAGATATTGTTGATTTCGTGTCACATCACCCCTCTTCTGTGAACACAGCACTGACCAATGCATTTTCTTTTCCAAGTGGGAGAAATCAAATTGACAATATATGAAACTGCGACAGCAGGGTAGAATGACCCCAAACCAGATTATCGTCTCATTTTGTTGAATTCCACTTCTGAACTAAGAGTGCAGCATGCCTGGGGTTTGTTTTATTTCAAAGTGTCAGATTGATGTAGGTGCAAAAATGATGAAGAAGGACTGGGGGACGGGGGGGGGGGGGGGGGGGGGGGGGGGGGGGGGGGGGTGTTAAAGTTTCACCTTTTGTTAGTTATTCGAGGCCCAAAGGGAAATGATAAATAAATACTAAGGAAATCTGTGTGAAGTCATGGAGTTGGAGGATGCAGTTTCCACTATAATGCATGTGTTGCCAGTGTTGTATTTGCATTGTCGTAACTGTTCCAGTGTTAGCCACAACACTCATATTCAATTGTTGTCTATTATTTAGATAGGCATTAATATTTGGATGTAAGCAAGCTGCTGTTTGTGTTAATTATAATTTGATGTTCTGAGGAAGTTCCAATACCAAAAAAAAAAAAAAAAAACCTCTCATGCTTGTTTGTCTGATATGAACTTGTGAAATAAGGCTTTTATCTTAGATTAGTTAAGAAATAGATCACATATCTCCATTGTTTGAGGCCTTGGCTGCCTTGGCCTTCTTCTTAATCTGTACACAAACATTCTGTCTGGATTGTGTAATCTTGAACAAAGTTTTGTACAGTAACTATGCAAAGTTGGTGTCATGACTTGTTAAATTTTGAGTATGTGGGTTTGTTTTCACATTATAAAATCAGGCTCTCAGGCTGTCTTTTGCATGCAGGGACCTGTTTTACTCACTTGCAGGATTATAATCTTAATCCACACTGTTTTGCCCACCTTTAAAACCATCAACAATATGCTTTGTACTTGATTATTGTCAAATCTTGCAACAAGTCACAGCAAGAGTGTTCGTGATCTGTACATAAACTTTTAAGCTCATGCAAAGCACAAGTGCTAAATCCAAAATATGGGAGAATCAGGAAAGAATCAGAGTTGCATCCAAAAGGTGATAGAAAAAGTATTTTTCTAACTCCCCATTAAACCTGAAAGTGAGTTTGCAAACTGAACAAGGATAACTGAGATTAGAGAGCAAAACTATTTTATCCTTGGTTTCAGTCTCGATGCTATAGGCTAAACCATTTCCTGGCTGACAAACATAAGAGCTTTATCTGAAAAGAAGGCAATCCAGGCAGCTAAAATGGCTTGGCCCAAATCCCACAAGTGAAAAGAAATATGTCAACCCGAGATATGCTAACCCCTGTGCTGACACTGAACCAGGTCTTTTCAGCTGAACATTCATCGTCCATAACTGGTCATTAGGCATTTAAATTTCATAGTTCTGAGCCCAAAACAACATCCAAATCTAAAACTGACAACTATTACCAAGACGGCGCTGACTCACTTTTGGTGAGCTGTTGCCAGAGAACTTTAGTGTGCTGACACTGAGCCTCAGTCCACTTACTTCAGCTTTCCACAGGGGAAATTATTATATTTCCAAAGATGCTGAACAGCTCCGTTACACAAGCGGCCAGCAGAACCTGACTGCAGATTAACAAGGTTCACACCTGATGGCAAAGGAGGTCTTTTGTGCCACTCCTCTGATACATATTTATGTATTTACTGTAATAACATGGCAATACATTTTTCATTGTTCACATCTCTGCTGTGATAGCATTTTATCAGACTGATACTACACACCCTGATAACACCCGCCTGTTGAACGTGAGTTGAACTGTGACACATGTAGAGGCTGCACTGAGGAACACTTATGCTTAAACATTTTCTGTTCTTCTTTTTTTTTTTTTTTTTGGAGGGCAAAGAAATCAATGCTGCAAAGGACAACTTCCAGCTCCAATTTTAAACCACTTTAAATTTCTCTCTCCGATAACTACATCGTTTGCACATAACTACATAACTATCACGACTTCAGCTCCAAGTATAACCTCCCCAGCACTGACTTGGTTTATTTTTAAAGGTCATAGTGGATTTACTTTTTTCTTTGTGCTTTCAGAAAGATTATAGAAACAGCTGAAAATAAAATCATTCACAGCTCTGTGGATGATCAATGGCCGCCACCCAATCATTACTTTATTTTGGATTTTGTTTTGTTTTGGTTTTTTTTAAGTCCACCAAATCCCTTATTTTGATCCATTTAGACAAATTGACTATATGTAACTGAATTAATTGTCTTTTGTTTTTGTTTTCCAGGACTGGTGGAACTCTACATCTTTTGCCAACTATTATCGCACCTGGAATGTCGTGGTTCACGACTGGCTGTATTACTACGGATACAGAGATTTCCTCTGGGTGAGCAAAGTGCCCATATGTGAGATTTAAATATCCTGTTCTCAAAGTAGCGTGTCCCATGATGAAGTGCTTTTGATAGTGTAACACCCTCTGATCTGATTCCCCCCCCGTCCAACTCTGACTCTGCTGTCTCTCTGATCCCTGCAGCTGTCAAACAGGAGATTCAGAGCAGCTGCCATGCTCTCTGTCTTCATCGTCTCAGCTGTTGTCCACGAGTACGCTCTGGCCATGGGTTTTGGCTTCTTCTATCCCGTTATGTTCTCTCTCTATGCAGTCTTTGGAGGTGAGGAATGTCCTCGTTATTCCAGGATAATCTTGACCAAAGCATAAACATAAATCAGTGTGATTATGTGAATGAATATAATACCCTAAAAGCCTTTTTCAAAGATGAGATGGGAAAATGTGTTCATATTTTATGACTACATCATTAAGCTTCAAAAATTAAAACACCTTCTGAATTGCTTGTCAATATCTTCTTAAAATATGTATGAATTGCTTTGTGGACCGTACCTTCAGATTTTTAGACTCCAAGCTCATTAGTCATTCAAAGACAAGCTCAGAGATTGTTCTCACTGGTGCTTGTGCTTTGTCATCTCTTTCCTTTGGCACTGAAGCGTGCATTTCACCTTTTACCTGTTTTCCTCCCCCTCCTCTTGGCCATCTTCCCGGCGTCTCAGGTGTAATACCAATAAAACTTTACTGATTAACTTCAGGAATTAACAGCACCCATTTGTGTCATCCTCTTTTAGTGGCGTTCAACTTTACCATGAATGACAAGCGACAGAGCCCTGTGTTCAACATCATCATGTGGGCGTGTCTCTTCCTCGGTCAGGGCGTCCAGGTGTGTCTGTACTGCCAGGAGTGGTACGCCCAAATACACTGCCCACGGACTGGGGTATGTACTGCACCTGAATGGTTTCCTCTGCAGTTCTCTGCTGACTGAGGTTATTTATTTGCAGGTGGATGATACTTTTTATGCTCTGAGATATAAACCTGTTGCTAATGTTCGAATCCTGATCGTTTAATGTAGAATCACATAAAATATAAGGACTTTTTTTCCTTAAGAGAAACATTTGTCTCCTGAAGTTTCATATTGTGTTAATTAAGAAGATTAATAAATGTCACGCCACTGTATTTCATAGCTATCTTAAAGGTGACAGATTATGCCCTTTTTTTCCAAAGTTAACACAAGGTACTACTGAAATGTCTTTAACATGCTGCGTTCAAAATACCACTACAGTACAAAGATCCTCTTTTTAGTATGTTTTTACAACTCTGTTCAACGCAGACAATTTAGAAAACGGTGTCTGCGTTACCCACTTCTGAGGTGCCACAGGTGAAAAAGTCAAGTGCAGATAAACGTGGGTTTCTTTTATGTGCGAGAACCTTGGAATTCACTGAATGACATTTTTAGGCCCCGGCAGCCAAGAAAAAAGAGACAAGGATGTGTTATGTCAGAGTTTTTCAGTCAGCAGTTGCTTTAGACTCCCAAATAAACGCTCTCAACCACCCCGAAAAATCTATGCTGTTCTTAACCTGTCCCCTTTTTAGTGAATTTGAAGCTGCACTTTAATCAACTTTCAATAAAATATGGTTCTTTGGGCTACATCCAAGACAGAGTTAAGCATATGGGTGAATAGAGAGAATGATTTATGATGACAAAAAGAGAGACAGAGAGGATGATTAGTGGCCTTTTTTCCCAGTAGAACATGTGAACGTGCTGATTGTGCCTCTGACAGATTTATGGTCGTCTTTGAAAGCACAAACGCCACCACAGTCAATCTCCCCACAATCAGAGAGAAACTGCACAAGAGAAAAACACACATTTGATACAGTTAGAGTGACAGATGCATAAAAAGGTACATGTGACTACATGATTTTTAATAGAATTTACATAACAGCCTATTCAATTTGTTAGCTCCACAAAGACATGATTAGCAAGTACCTTGACCCCAGTTTCAGATAAATAAATTATAGGCCACCAGGAGAATAAATTCAAAATGCAGCTAACATTAGGATTTGATAAAAAAGAAACAAAAAAAAAACAAAAATTGATAAATGCCCTGCATGAGTCTATTACGTTACTAATACTTGAGAACGTTGATGCTGGACGTCACTCAGACGTCACTTATGACTGTTTGAGCTGAGACAAGCTGAGACACATAACTGCTTTCCCCATTTCATTATCCTCGCTTTGTCATCTGTGCACATCCCCACTCGTTACTACCACAAGCTACCTCTGGTTGCATACACACGTCTAAAGTCCATAAACATGTTCCATGGAGATGCACACACAATTTATACACCAGCTCATGTGTCAGTGGTGGATGTACGAAAAACTTACATCTATTTAACCCTTAGAAAGCTCCCTTCTTACACCAGGCATTTGATAAAGTCATGGATGTGAAGGATTTGGATGACAGATGGGCACAGATGTTCTCGGCATTCTTAACTCCACTGTGAACCGCTGCATCGCCGTGTTTGCCCCGGCAAAACATCCTCTAAAGCCAGCAGCATCATCCACACTGACAATGGCTTAACACACATAATTACTGTTTAAAGACAGAAGTAACGTCTGCAACATGAGATTGGTGCCTGATAATAAGTGGACATTAAATCCTGGTGGAAAAAATGTATAAAGGGATTGCAGATGATGTTACTAGAAGGAGGAGGAGGAGCACTGCATGTACAGTTCCAGTGATTCTTCAATCTTCTACAGGACAGTTTCTGGGATCTGGTGTTGCCTCGTTCCGTGGTTCTGCAGCTCCCGGACATGAAGCTGCCTTTCTCCTGAGCAGGAGGAGCTAAATGATGAAGGTTATGAAAGTCATGATGGACTGAACCCAAGGGACTCAGGGAGGGATGCGAACTGAGAGACATGTAAATGGGGACCATGAGATGTTTTCTTTTTTAGTGTGCAAAACATTTCAAACACGACTATCACTTTCATCATTGCATTGCAGTGATTTTAGGTTTTTACTCGCACTAAGAGCCCAGAATACTTTCCATTACTGATCATTTGTTAAATTTTCTTCAAAGTTATTGTACTAGATTTTTTTTCCATTAAGTACAGAGCGAACATCATACTCTGAAAATAAGTGGATGCTAATCATTAAGTATCTTTTTTATTTACATTTATCTTAATGGGTGTTTTGACCTTGAACAGTGCCTCTGGTTTTCATACTGGCTAAAACAACAAGGTTTCATGTGCCCTTCTGTGAGCTTAAGAGGTGCTACATTTACATAAAACCGGCCCGTTTCCTTCTTTATGTCATGCTTGACTAGTCATCTACACAATAATGTACAAGGAGGAAAGAAGTACTGTATTTCTCTCCAGCTAGGTCTAAATGTGTAAATGCTATCCTCCATGAATGTAATTCTTTTATTTTACATATTTTGATGCTGTTATGAAACCTGAAGGATTCAACATATTTACTGTGGTTAGCTTTTGTTCTACTCTATTTATATTAAATATCGTTATGAAACCTGAACGGAAAGGATTTTTCAAGCATTTCTTTGTCTTTGAGTGCCTTTCATTTTTCCTTTTACCTTTTCAGAAGTGAAAACCTTTCAGCTGAGAGGTATCTTTGAACAGGCTTTGAAGCCGTTAGGACCCCTGTCCTGCAGTGTGTGTCGCATGCTTATGGATTTTCTGTCCTGACTTGGTTGACATTCAGGTGGCTCTTGTATGATAGAGCAGCCACGTTAACCAACCAGCTACAGGCTGCAGTACCTAATCAGCATGCCACAAAGCCTCTCATTTTCTGGCTCCAACGTCATTCTGGAGGAAGGGGATTAACACTGGTACAGTGTTTGCATTAGTGATGTAATGCTCTGTAAACAGATATGACACAATACAAGAGCTCAGAGTTGCAGAGGCACGACAAATAGCGTTTTAGGAGGTGGACAGTTCAGTAGATTAGTGTATACTATTGAAAATAAAGGGTATCTCTCATGTCTTCATTAATGTCTAGATTGAAATACATCCTACTCCCCAACAATCTCTCATCCTACACATCAGTGGGCCGCGGCATGTTTTTTGTTTCCAGTCTGAAATTATTTCCAGATGAATGCAGATGGAGTTTGCATTTAAACAAATTCTTCACAACTCAGTGACTCCTTGTCTATGTATAATTTGGCCACATGGGGGCAGAACAGCAGAGCCAACCATGACATCCAACATAAATGTTATGGTGCTGTTGCTTTTCTTTGAATCCTGAAGACATGTAACACCGTGGAAATTTTAACTGGAAGTTTTGTGTTTCTGGCTATCAAATTTACAAATGTAAATCATTCTCAGAGCAGTGCTGCTCTGATACCCACATACATCAAACTCTTCAGCTGGTAATTGCTCACCGGGGACCGCCAGGTATTTTCAGGCTTAAACTCCTGTGGGAATTAGCTTCTTTAGGCAGAATGCCTTTTTTTTCAGCTAGAAAGAAGATGGATGAAAGCTCTGACAAAGAAGCAAAATGTGTACATTTAAGATCCATAAAATCAAAACAGCACACTGTACAAATATTACCCGATCATCCTGTTATGTTTGATGTGTCAGTAGGGAATTGATAATAAAGATTTTATACTGATCCCATAACTAGTTCTTTGATTCCCTATCAATTCCTCAATCTCAGTATGGAAACCAGTATGCCTATGCAGGTTTTTAGCTTCAACACAGCTGCTTTACTGTCTCACACTATAAAAAGAACATTGCCAGCAGGTCAGTAATGTCACACTTCTGCAGGTTACAGCTGTTTCTCCACAAAGTACATCTGGAATGCAACTACGCACAACTGTAGGTCTGTCACACCATCATTACATGCTTTGTCTTGTGACTTACATTATATTGCCAAAAGTATTCTCTCACCTCCCTTTACTCACAAATGAGATTTAGTGACATCTCATCCCTAATGAATATGATGTGGCTCCACCCTTTGCAGCTAGAACAGCTTCAACTCTTCTGGGAAGGCTGTTCACAAGGTTTAGGAGTGTTTTTATATGGATTTTTGACCATTCTTCC
Source organism: Hirundichthys speculiger (assembly GCA_018398805.1). NCBI lineage: Eukaryota > Metazoa > Chordata > Actinopteri > Beloniformes > Exocoetidae > Hirundichthys > Hirundichthys speculiger. The sequence goes on along the minus strand of JAGFBZ010000074.1, from coordinate 3,838,843 downwards.
AGAAGAACATTTGTGAGGTCAAACACTGATGTTGGCTGAGAAGGTCTGGTTCTCAGTCTCTGCTCTAATTCATCCCAAAGGTCTTCTATCAGGTTGAGGTCAGGACTCTGTGCAGGCCAGTCAAGTTAATCCACACCAGACTCTTCCATTCATTCCATCCATGTCTTTATGGACCTTGCTTTGTGCACTGGTGCACAAGTCATGTTGGAAGAGGAAGGGTCCAGCTCCAAACTGTTCCCACAAAGTTGGGAGGATGGAATTGTCATTCTCATCTCTGGAGGTCACTGATCCATCGACGGGCCACAAAGAGACAAATGGACATTCATGAATGTTCACCCTCACTCCTGTGGACAAATTAAAATAAGCCTAACATGCATGTCTTTGGACTGCTGGGGGAAGCCACTGCATCCAGAGAAAACACAGGCACAGGGTGTGCACGCCAACTCCACACAGAAAAGTCCCAGCCAAGATTTGAAAAGGAATCTTCTTGCTGTGAGGAAAAAGTTAATATAGTTCCAATGCAAAACAGAAGAAAACCACAAGACAATATTTGGTTTTTCACACTAACTGACAGAGAACGTGGCAAACGCACAAGCATGTTGTTGGACATAGTGGGTTATTTTATTCTCCGCAGAATGTTCTGCAATTCTACAGCAGTCTCCAGCAGGCGTTGACATGGACTCTTCGAGGTTCAATGAAGACATTGTTTTTTGTAATAAAAAAAAGCACAGAAAAGGTAAAGTGACATTTAATGTCCGGAATGGTTTATTGGTTTTATCAGCTGGCAGGTTTATCAAAAGCACCATAAGAAACAAAAGTGAGCAATAACCTGCCTTCACGTTATTTCAATGGCAGTAAGATGCATTCAGGAACACCGGTATCAAAGCATGAGCAAACGATCCGAACAAAACACCTTTGCAAGAGGGTTTCACACAAAAACACAATTTTTGACAGCAGTTTTCATACTCTGTATGTGCAACACAGTTTGCAGCTTGCTGTAATTCTCAGGAAGCAGAGATTGAAACAAATCGTATGTGAGCCACACACAGAGTGGGGGAAGGGTACACTGCAGCCATAAACGGGGATTAGAGATGAGCATGCAGATACTCACTTACTTCCAACTGAAACACCAGCCATGTTGCTGCTGATGTAGAAGTAGATCAGCTTTGAGTAGTTGCTCTAGAACCAAGTGGCTCCAGAAACAAGCAGAGATGTCATTTTATTTGTTAATGTCAGTGCAGATTTACGATCAGGGTTTAGGGAGCACAGGGTCTTCAATAGAGATGGAGGGAGGGGGGGGGGTCCATGCATGTAACCTCACATGGTCAAACTTTTCTTAAGTGTTACTTTCACCAGGAAGTGGGGGATGGAATTAATTCAGTTTATGAGAGCAGACACAGTAAATCTGTCCACCAGATGTCTGTGGGCCAGCCGTAGGCTCCATAGTCACAACAAACCTTTGTGGCAGAAAGAAGAGCCCTGAACCACATGACGACTACGACGACACGGATAATGACTCTTCACTGAACTACCTAGTCATATGGCTGCACTCCTCAGGAAATCCTCCCCCAGGGACATGTACCCATTTAACAGCATGAAATAGAGCATTTTTTTTCCCCCTTAACTCAGTGTAACAAACAAGAGACTTCTTTTTCACAGTACAGCATTTATATCTCATTTCATTGACAGGAGCTTAGGAAGCATTAGTCCCACAAATAGAAAAAAAAAAGCAAAGAAATAACTTTTTCAGCTGGAGGATAATCAAGTAAAAGGATACCAAGAGGCTTTGGTCCCAGGCCCATTTTTTTCCAAGTGCTTTGAAAGAGCAGAGTAGACCACTGTAGAATGTTAAACACAGTTGCCTGACAAACAAATGTGGTGCAACAGCACAGTCTCACATTAAGAAAAAAAAAAAACATCTAAACCTATTGAGTATTTACATATTTTAGCTCAGTGCAGTTAGTATCTCATCCATTCATCTTGGTCAAATCGACAAGTCTACAAGGAAACCTCACCACACCATCAAGTGTCCTGGGTGAGGAATGCTTACAATTACATTTGGTACTAAAATGGCCTTCATCAGAAAATCTCTGGCCCCAGGCTCCTTATTAACCCACAGACAGAGACTGCTGTTTGCATGCAGAGCAGCGCTGGACTGCAGGCGGAGAACTGTCTCTGCTCATATTAAGTTTCTGGAAGCTAAACTGCTCCCATCAGCATTCATGTGACCGTCTGTGGCAGTGGCTTAACCATGTAGTTGCATTTATACATTTTTGGGGTTTTGTATTAAGATGAAAACATGCAGTTTGAAGAAGGAGCAATTGGAACTCTGTCAGGAATTTGTAAAAACACAGAACAATCTGTGTTTGTCTGGAAACTTGCACCATTAGTCAAATTAAGATGACCTACATATCCAGCATCAAGCAAAGCATCTGAGGAGTTGGGTAGCATCACACTGTAATAATTAAACCTCTGAGAGGGCGGTTGGCAAAAAGAAATCTCAGGGAAGAAAAACAAACCTGTAGAAGTCTCTTCAGTTTCAACCCTATTCTTTAGTGCATCTCTGAACTTTTTCTACAGTGAGATGAACAAAAGGATCAATAAAAGCGTGGTTTCGGACAACATGGACTCCAGTACCAAAAAAATGTTTTTGCTTCAGGGTGTGGTGGTGGAGGTGTCAAAAATCTATGCTGGTGCACAGCACAAAGCTAAACTATGTTGTGTCCAGAGAGTGTCTGGATATAAAAATACAACAGAATACAAAACTGATTTTTTTTTTTGGCATTGATTGTAAAACAGGTCGATCAAAACAGAAAAAAAAAAAAAAAAATCTGTTAACATTCAGTCAAAATCAGTTCCTCAGATCATTTTTGTCTGCAGGTCATCATTTCTTCAAATCACATTGTGACAAAACATGTCCTGGAGAGCTGGAGAGCTGGGGGCCGTGTGGACGCTTATTTTTGAGCACGCTGCCTCGCCAAGCGCTTCATGAAGCAACAGGTTACCGTTGCAATGATGATAATCCCAACAAACAAGGCGGATGAGACTCCGACCACCAGAGGGATGAGGAGGAGGTCAGCAGCTGCAAGAAAAGGTGGGAAAAAACAATGCCATGACATAAACTGATTTGGATTTTATTATTTCACATCATTTCAAAACTTTTATCGTGGCAAGGCCTCTAATCTGTCTATTAGAGGTAATGATTGAGAAGAGCTGGTCGCTTCTTCGTGCCAACGTAACAGGAGTTTTATAGCAGCCATTGCACAAAGCAATGGGCAGAATTCTAGGTCAGTAGCAAATAAGAATTCTAGTACTTTACAAAATACAGACTGTATATATAAAAAAGAATATAGCCGCTGTAAAGTTACACATTGATGAGTAACCTGCTGGTCTGATGTTTGGAGTTTGGCATAGTCTTTGCCTGAGGCCTAATATTTACTTCGTGAATAAGTTATTTTCAAACTTAAAACAAGCATACTGGTCAGAAGGAGTGACTTTTGCTAATGACAGCACAGTGACTTATGAGAAACACTTCTGAGGCAATACTGTTTATATTTTATGAGTTTTAAATGGGTGCCAGAGACATTCTGGAGTCAGTGTCAACTGTCCTATGACACTGCACTCTTAAGGACTTAATTCTAGGACATCGACGGACTAAATGGCTCAATCCATAACTTTTATACAGACTAAGACCTTGAGAGGATACTGTCATCCTGGACCGAAAGAAAATTGGTTCTGATGAACAGGAGCAAACAAGGAACAAGGCAGAGAAGCTGGAAGCTGGAGGAACACTTGTGTCGGTGCCTCTAACCGTCCTACAAAGCCTCCAATGCAAAAACATGACAGTCAAGCTTGACTTGCAGTTTATCACGTGAACACAGAAGAGAGAGACAAAGAATAGTTTTATGGCTGCAGTGACTCAAAGTATGTCAGGAGGAGTGACGGTGTGGCCAATCAACTCCATGAACACTGTTCATAACTGCCAGTTATGGTGGAGGTAGCACGATGATCTCAAACTGTGTTGGTGCTGGTAGAAATGGTAGATTATGTAAAGCAGTTAAAATACTGAAGAAGAAGGATAGTTTTTCTGCTGCCAGACAGCTGAAAGGTGGACGCTACTAGATGACGGGACACATGCATAAAGAAACTGAACTGGATCAAGCAGCAAAATATTACATTTGGAGTATCCCTCCAAAGTTCTAACTTAAATATCTCACTGACTACCAAAGCACAATGCAAGAAATTCAACTCTTTCTGCTCCCTAAAATATCACTGAGCAAACTGAGCCCTGCTTTCAGATATAAAACTGCAACACAGTGGGAGAGAAAGTGTGACCACTCGGACAAACCTTTAAATACCATCAGAACACCAGCCAGTATTCAGATCCATCTGTCCTAAAGACTCTTCTTCTCTCTGCCATCTGGCTGCTCCTGTCATCCACCTCTTGCATTCCTGGCTGAAAACTTCAAATACTTGTAATCCAGTAGCTGCTGTCCAAACTGCCCACAACTTGCCAACCAGCTGTGGCCCCACGTGGAACTTCCCGTGTTAAAATACAGTATGTGAAGCTCTCTCTGCTATTCCTTCTCTGAATCGACAGGATCCATCCGGTGTCTTCTTCGAGTGCATCCCTCTGGTGACTAGTGGACCTGCCTGTAAAAGGCAGCGGCGGTGCCCAAGAGACCCACTCCCACGGTGCCTGACCCAGCTGCTCTTCACGACCTGCTGGACTTGCAGCTGCTCTACAGGGAGCTCTCTCCTCCAGTGATTTCTAAGGGATTTCAGTTTATTAATCGTTTGCAGGTTGATTCTGAAAAATGCTTTTTTTCTTTTCCTTTTTTGAAGATTTTTTTTTGGCTTTACATATTTATATGTACTTATCACAGTTGCTGAAATGTGGTCAAAATCTTAGAAGAATTATTTACAGTTTGGTAGACGTAAAACTGAAAAAGAAATCAAAAGATTCATGGCAATATCATCAAACACATAAAGAGGAGAATATTTAAATGTAGAGGGGAAAATTGCTTCTTCGAAGTAGGCCGGAAAATGCCTTTTTCAAGGAGCATTTCAGCAATTTTAGCGTTGTTGAAATCCCAGAGCATGCTGTACAATGCTACTAATCTGCAGAGAAATGTCATCCTTGGCACGACCAGACAACAGTTTCTTTATTTTATTCTATTTTTTTTTTTTTTTTTTTTTTTTTTTTTGGGGGGGGGGGTTTGCTCCCATCCTTTTCTCCAAACCAGCCAAATTTCTGACGGATTTACTGAGTTCATTTGTGTCAGATACCCTGCAGTAGTGCTGGGCGGTATGACCAAAAATTTATATCACGGTATTTTTCAAAATTATATCGGTTTCACCGTATATCACGGTATTTTTTTTTAAAGGCATAACTGGGTGTTAACCACATTTTCTAATCATTTAGAGAGGAATTGCTGCAGTAAATTGTCTTAGAATGACCTATTTTACTGTCACTGCGGAATATTGTAGCCTCCTGCCATTACAACTTTAGCTCGGCAACATTTGCAGATTATTGTAGTTTGTTGGACGTCGTCTTTTTTAAATCCGAAGAACTTCCACACGACAGACATGGCTCCTCGTTTAGGAAGAAGTTCCTCAGTCTCATGTTGTCGTTCTGGAGCTTCCACTTCAGGACTTTCTCTGTTTGCAGCCATCACCGTTTAACCATAAACTAGTAGCGTGTTGTGCCTCCAGTGCAACTGCAAAACAGTCCCTGTCAAACAAGCACAATGCGTTCTTACTCTTACAGTACATACTCATCAGTATTACGGTATGAACAATTAATATCATAAGAAAAAAAAACACCGGTATTCGGTATGAACCTGGTATACCGCCCAGCACTACCATGCAGTATCTTACTAGTTTATTTTACAACGGGCTACACAACACCTTCTGTTTCTTGCTCTGCTGGGGGGAGTTGTGGCAAGCAGGTTGTGAGCCCATGCCGGCTTTAGTATTTTGTAGGCATTCAGAGACTACATTAGTGCTAAATTTGTGGCTTCCTCCTCTCTGAAAGCGGTACAAGTTGCACACACCATCACCGGTGTAATGTTTTTGAATGAGGCTTTCAGCATTTAAAAGTTGGTTGCCTGGGTCCATGCTGGGAAACACATTTTACGCAGTTCTTCTAATTCTGCCTGAAAGACTATCAGCTATGAAACCAGAAATGGTGGCATTGTTGTAAGAAGAAAAATGTATTATGTGGTGTGTATTACATCATTGTAGATGAATATCAGAGGACTCTTGAGCCAGATGGAACCAAATATTGGTTCCATTGGTTCTGGATTGTTGCATTGTTACTGGGTGGTTAATAACTCAAATGCACCCAAGATGCAACGACGGTCACTTTATCCAAACTACTATCAATTAAATAGCAGCAGGAGCAGAAAGAAGGACTCTCCAGCTGGACTGTCTCAAACCGTGACAGCACCAGCTCCTTTCCAAATATGCTTTAATTTCACACTTATTTTAAAATAAAATTATTAAAAAAAAAATTCACCATAAAAATCTAAAAGGAAAAACTTTTAAGAAAAATTGGTTGGACCTCAAGTAATTGTCCAAAAACTGAATTCCTTAGATCCAGAAATCTGAACTTTAAATACTGCTGACACTAACAGGTAAGACTAAGATTATAAAGGTAAAAACAGAAGACTGATGCACTGCAGTTTTCTATGAAAGGTGACTAAAGGCTTAAGGGTGGGATCAATTGACACAAAAGGTGTAGGCATGATCTGAGGTCAAGGAGTAAGTGTTAAGAAATATTTCCTGGCTGTCTTCCCTCTTGGAGCCAACGGTTGCCTCTCTGACCCTCTCTTCGATCTACCAGTTTAATCCTCAAAAATTGGAATACATCTTGTACATCAACACTTGCCCCCAAAAACCCTGAAAAGCTCCAGGGTGGCTGCTCAGAAGCCGCTGTGCTGCATTTCTCCAATCTATCCATTATTACAAAACAGCAAATTCAAAAGGAAGCACTTACCTCTGGCATATAAGTAAACAGTCACTGCATTCGACTCTGCTTTGGCCCCAGTGTTGTACCAGCCTCCATGTGGGTCCTGCCCCCATGCCTCCGCATGGCATGCATACATGCCCTGGTCCTCCACTGTGGCCATGTGGACCCTCAGTCTGTAGCTGACAGGTGACAGCCGGTCGATGCTAATCTCACTACCGTTGATGTAGATATTTGCGACACCGTTGTGCATCAGAGCAGCTATGAGTTTGGGCTTTTCTACTGCAGGAGGATCAACTGGAGCAACATCTGATCCCTTCTTGATAACAGATTCGGGGATCGGCCATCGCAGCCACTGCACCTGAGCCTGGGCGGGGCCTGTGGTCGTCACAGTGGCGTTGCAGATCAAGGTGATGGTGCTGCCCCGTTTGAGTAGAGGGCCACGGGGGAGTTGGGCCACAGCTGCAACCAAAACATCTGCGGAGAGAAGTAGGGAAAAAAAAAAGAGTTTATAAAAAAGACTAACTAAACACATGTGGCAGCCCGAGGGAAAACTTTTATGTGTGAATTTGATCTGTGGTAAAACAGTTACTTTAATTATGGTCATAGCCCTCTGAATAAAGGTTTGACTAATGTGTCTTTGCAATCAATATTTAGAAAATCAAACCATAGATTTAGGTTTTTGGCTGTCAATCCCTGAGCCAAATAACTTGAGGAAACCAATGAATGTTTCCATTTCATAACTACTCCATTATTATCTAAGGAATTTCACAGATTTGTTAGAAACTTATGTAAAAACAAATTTGGATAACCAGCTACATGTTTCATCATAAAACACAACAACCAAATGGCTCACATCCTAGACAACAAAACACTCAATAAATCCAAAATCCTGACAAAGACTATAACATTACAGAAGCCATTTAATAGTCAGTGTAATCAAAAGTGGAAAGAACAAAACTAAGAACCAACAGCTGTGCCGAAATTTCTGTGAGACTGCACGTAGGCACAGAGGTGCTGATGCACACCATTTTTTTTAATAGCAAGTACATAGAGTTTGGACTTGTGTGTTTGGTAGCTCATACTTGGCAAGTCTGAGTCACGATCAGCAAACTCAATGAACATCAGAGGATGCAAGAATACAGTTTTGGACTTAGTGGGCCCCGATGTCTTTGAAATGGTTGAATACATTTTCATATTGGCTACATTTGATGAATCGAGCACGGTTTTTGAGCTAGAACTACAGCCTCACATTAAAGCATCTTAAAGCTACTTTCCATCATTTCACAACATCATTATTTCAAACTTGTAACTTCAAATTGTGAGCTCTCATTAATTCGAAATGTCTTCTGAGATAGTTAGCTATCTCATGTCTGCACAAGTCCACAATGTCTGCAACCTTGATTTGAAGACGACATCTGGGAGCTTTGACTGTACTTGACTAGATGTTGACTTAGAATCGTACTTTAATTGCAACTGATGATGTTTTGCAAATCCCCAGGAACAAAAGTACATACCAGAACGCATCCTAAGAAACAGTCCAATTACAAGTTACAGTCTAAAGTTTAGCATTAGTAGCATAAAAGCACAAATTTGTAAAATGCTTCAATGTCACCCCATCCTAGCCTTTAACGGGTAAAGTAACTGAGGCCTGTGTGTCACCAAACACGTGGGACTCACCTTTGGTTTTTAGGTTGACAGTGACTCCCTCCGACCTCTGGGTGAGCGTTGCAGGTGTAGAAAGGCCAGGGTTTCTTCTACCAGCATATACGCTCACCACACACCGGTAGACGCCTGAGTCAGAGGGTCGAGCTGAGAAGAGCTTCAGCGAGTACTTCCCCTCTGCCACCTTCTCCATAGAGCCGCCACTAGCCCTGCTGAGGTCATCCCCCCAGCTCACGATGCCGTCAGGGCTCATCCGGGCCACCTCAACCTTAACAGAAAGCATCACTGAGTGTTAAACCATAACCTGAAATATAATTTATTTTAGGCAATTTATCTGTCAACAAAGCTGACCCAAGCAACAATACTGTGACACTAAGAGGGAATACATGAAACTCTCCGACCCTCATCTGTAACTGACAATTCCCATCAATATTATCTATTCTTTTTGAGCCAATTACTCAGTGAACTAATCCTTTAACCTCTGCCTTGGCCTACCAGATAGTTTCTTCTATCTGGTAGGCCAAGGCTCACTGAGCTGGAGATAAGAAACTGTTTTAGTTTTAAATATGTGAGCAGAATGAGAATGGCAATACCTCAACTCCTCCGGTTCCAACTGCGTTGCTGCTTGCAGATCCTCTTTTCATCCACTGAACCAGCAGGCCTGAGTCCACTTCAGACGGCAGCCCCAACACCTCACAGTTCAGGATGAGAGGGGAACCAACCCGGAGGGTCACTTCCCCTCTGGGTGAGGATGTTACACTCAGAGACTCCGCTACATAGAAGAGGAGAGGTGGAAGAAAAGAACAAATTTTAAGCTCCAGGAAGTCCCATCACAATATCAGAGTGAAAAATCCAATAACAGAAACACATCGAGGCCACAAATAGGCCACGAGTCTGCCACAGTAAACATTTTCACAGGAAGTAATATACTGTCAGTAGTGGTTCTGGGAAAGCACGAGTGGCTTCTCTAGTACATCATACATTTACTGGGCAGGATAAAATGGATCACCACTTCAAACAGAAAGCCAAAACAAAAATACCAAAAAATGTCTCCAGCATCACAAGTTCTAACATAGAAAGCAAAAAGGGAAACTATAAAAAAACTGTCAATATAATAAATACAGATATAGAAATAGTGTGGTGATGAAGAGGACTTCAAAGCATAGAGCTATAACATATTTATATGCAGTTATTTATACAGTTATTTACTTGCAGTTGTTTGCTCTAACATGCCTGTTCTGTCCCATTATCATTATAACGGTTTTATTTGTACTGATGTTTGTCTATCTCATCCTATCCATATCTAAATGTCTTAGTGTACTGAAGTTTGCAGCTTCTTGTTCCCTGCTTCATTTCTCGGTGTGCCTTAAATTTCCCGCTAGGGACAAATGAAGTGTTTTTGAATGGAAGTGAATTAACTGACATTATGTCACGTTGTTCTTCAAGGAGACTCCCAGTCAGAAAACTTAGAAGCAACAGTTTAAGATGGGATTTACTTTCCATCCCTGTTCAGTACACATGAACAGAAAATCAACCACCTGGTGTCAAATGCTACTATCACATCGATGCTGTCGCTAATCTGTGTCTCTTAACAACAGGCAAATAATCAAGAATCATTAACTTGAAAATCCATCTTCATTCTCCGAGCTTGGGTGTAAACAAAATTACTTACAAATAGCCTAGTAAAATAATACAATGTCAACAATTATGAATTGTGTCTGAAAAGCCCCATTTAAGCACATACAGATGCCTCTTGATAATAGCTTATTTATGCAAACAAAAGGAGACTGTTGTATTAGCATAGTGCTTGTCAGCGAGTAAAAAAAGACAATGCATGCACTAATGAGCTCTTAAGCTTCAAGTTCAGCCTCAATTGTTGTTGCAGAAGAGAAACATTACAACCCAAAAACATCTAGCTGAAATGCATAGTAGTTCTTGCACATGTTCCTCCTCTCTAAAGCAGCATCATCTCCTAAAGGATGGAAAAGCATGTGTAGAGAATACAAAAGTAGCTTCAATCCAACCTTAAAAGTGCAGACGTAGAAACTCTGCAGTGAGTTGAGAAGTGTTTGAGGAGTGATTGCTGAGAAAGGCACAGTAGTACTGTTTTAAAAAGGAATGAACACAGTCTGGCAGAAGGATAGTCCTCGTCTATGGAGTCTACAAGAGGCCAAGGTGGGAGAGAAGATAACACAATCCTTCAGATGTAGAGCGAGGCCAGAGGCAGTTATCCAGTCGCACAGCCACTCTGCTCCTGACTTATTAAATCCAGCTGGAAAAACAACATGAGGCTGCACATTCAGCTTGTCAGTCAAGTGGCCTCACTGTGGCGGCCCAGAGGAGAAAGATCTGCACTGAGCTAATTAGTAACTATTCTGAGTAATTTCTGTCTTTTTGTAGGAAAAAAAGTGTTTTTTTTTCTTTGTTTGCAAAATGGTAAATAAAAATTATTGTTTCTTTTTCAATTATTATTAATTTGAAAAGAAAAAAAGAAATTTAATGAAGTTACTTCAGGTTCTAATGTTCTGTGATGAGAATATTACCAATCCCTGCAGCCTGTAAGGAGCATAAATCTACCTCCTAAATCCAAGCTGTTGACTGAGACTGACTACATTAGATACAAATATTTATTCTCTTATTTAAACAGCCACCAAGACACTCATTGAGCCAATGAGCTCTCCATTCAGTTCAACACCAAGCAACACAAACATCTAAAGCCCAGTGTGTCACCAGCTCTGTAAACTAACAACACTTCAATGGCAATAACAAGAAAAGAGATGAAACCAAATCTGCTCTGCTTTTTTAAATTTATTGTAAATGTAAAACTTTTTTTTGACCCTAGCTAATGATTCCCAGGTCCCAGTTTGTCACAAGGAGAGATCAGGACTGTGGTTTATGAAACTCTGAGCAATAAGCTCACATACTTTGTCTCTCGCTACTTTCAAATCCCACCTTCAAACTTTTCTCTTTGCGAAAGCTTCTTAAAACTTCACTTGAATTTGATTCTGTTAAATCTTTTGGTAAAAGCACTTTATATCACTGTTAAAAGCAGTTAAACTATGTACAGCGTACATTCTTCTGCAGTTAACTATATAGACATCAAACCGTCTGTTCCAGGTTTTAAAACTAACTTCAGCTCTTTGTTTTGACCTTTAGCATCTTCCGTATGTGATCATAGTTGTGCCAAACCTCAGGACAAATACCACACGGTTTCTTTGTTATACCAACCTAGCTGCTGGACGGTCAAGTTGCCGATGTCCAGCGTCCTCTGAGCAATCCTCTGCCATGATCGATCAGGGTCCCGGATCCACTGTGAGGCCTCACAAAAATACGAGCCGGAGTCGTCCGGCTGCACTGCTCTCATCCTCATCACGTACACGCCCTGACCTCCCTCTCCGTTTCTTTTCTCCAGCGTGATCTCTCCATCATCGTAGCGCTTCTTGTAGAATCGCCCAGGCACGACCCCCAGAAGCTTATCGATGGAGATAATCTCTCTAACGGTGCTGACATCTCCCCCAGCTCCGCTGCCCGGCTGCTCCTCACCACCACGCTTCCCAAATGTGATGGACAGATGAGTTAGCTGCTCCGACTGGATGCTGGCCGAGCACGTGAGGGTTAACTCAGCGCCCTCCGGCACGGGCAGACCGGTCAGCGAGCGAGTATAGCTGATCTGGAGTGTGTCTGGAATCACTGCGGTCATAGGAAGAGAGACAGGAAGACAATTATGTCACACTGTGCAGCGGCAAGAGCCAGGCAGGACGGACAAAAAATAAATAAAAAAGACTAATTTAATCTCTCTAGCCTGCGCGCTGGTTATGTATTTCTATGTTTGGAGCACTAAAGCAAAACATGTAATGGGTCTGCTGTGAGAGACTCCAAGCCTATTACAAGGATTTCAGCACTGGCTTTGCCAAAGAAAGAGAGGATTTAAAGGTTACTGATGATGCTCAAAAAATTATTTATCACTAAAAGAACAGTCTAAAATTGGAATGGTGCAAAAAAAAAAAAAAAAAAAGAAAAGATGCCCAAACAATTTAAATGCAGATAGATATTTATGAGCATAACAGTTTCACTGAGAAACAAAACTCAAAGAACAAGCAGAGCACATGCACAAATAGCAAGTACAATGCCTTAAAATAAGTACCGTTGCCAAGCACCAAGTCAAACACAGTCCAATTTTTCACTGAAATGTCTATTTGCTTGACGTAATGCAGAGCTGCTGATAAGAGCCTCTTACTGTGAATTCCCATGATTGAACTTGAAAGTGTCAGTTTCCTTGTTGCCACTGCAGCACACGTCACAGTTTTACTACGATCACCATCGAGCCGCAGCGACAGCTGATGTTGGGTACATTTATGACAGCATTTGAGGTTACTACTCGTTACTTATTATTACCAATATAATAACTAACTTTACTCTTGTCTGTCCAAACATCATTGTTCCAGGCGTCTTTTAGTTTGTTTAAAAGCAACTTTGTAAACCTGGGGTGTCTCCTGGCAACCAAACATGTCATGATTGTGCAAACCTTTTATATTTGCACTGGCCGATCCTTAATGTGAACTGAGGCCTGTAGAGTCTGATATTTATGCAACTTCTCTGATCTTTCCAAAGTCTGATCTTGAAGTGGTCTTGCTGGACCCTCCTGGGGTTTTAAGAGCTTTCTACTTGTAAAAACAGACAAAACATTTGCCAGTATAAATGTGGTCACACTTGCTGATGATCAAGAGCACCTGACTGCCAGCGCTGCTTCTACTTGTAATCTTAATTCCCATGAAAGCAGCGAGGGTGTACTTTTAATGCAGAAGTAGTTTTTCACCCACTGCTTCTGCATTTTAGACTTAAATAGGTAATAACACGGTGAAATGTCACGTGTTGTTCATTTGAGGGTGTATTTACCTCATTTTAAGATCTGTCCAGACCAGATTACCTGTTTTATGTACTGATGCATTTCATCTTAGACTCAAAAAGACTTTTTTTGCACATGTTTTGTGGTCTGAATCAATTTCGGATCAACACTCTTTCTGTGAAAGAGATTTCTAATCTATGTGAGGAGCCTTCTCTGAGTTCCACATTTAAATCAGATAATACTACATCTTTTTTAAATAAATTCCAGTGAAAAGTCAAATGAACAATAAAAGCATGAATTAATAGAGTGATGTGTCTAATTTCTCACATAGCTCCAATGAGTCACAAAGTGTTTGCTACTGTGAGGAGCTGCAAATGCACCAAAAACAAAACTGTCCAAACAAGAGTAGTATTTACTCATGTTGAGCAATGTTTACAAAAATGCCCATCATTCTTAGGAAAAAGTTTCCTTTTATTCTTTTTTTTTTAAATGAAACTTTATATTAGTGACCTGTTCATAAATCAGTTCCAGCGTGAGCCACAATTAGACAGTGATCTGCTGTAAATAACAAGTGCGTTGAGAATAAAACCAGCAGCATTTTATGTGCACAAAACTTTGAATTAACGTCTCACCTCTCACATTAACTAACGAACTGTAGTTGCCCTGGAAGGTGGCGTCCGTACTGGGTGTGTAGCACTCATATTTCCCCTGGTCTTCAGCCCGGAGTCTCTGGATCACCAGTCGGACCTTGTCCCCCGAATCTCTCTCCACCCTCACTTCCCCATTCCTCACCCGAGCCTGAAACGGGGCGTACGGGAAGCCTTTGTCCCTGGTGGACACCACGCCCATCGGCTGTCCACCAGAATCGTCCCTGTACAAGAACCACTCAAAGTCCTGGGTGCGCGGGCCGTCGTATCCCGACACAGAACATGGCAGGGAAAGAGGGAATCCAGCGACACGGAAGAGGGGCCCGGTGGGAAGAGTCACATCACGGCACACAGCATACTGGAGCGCTGTAACAAGAAGGAACAGAGACGGAACGTGAACGACTAGACAAAGTAACAACGTCAGTTCCTGTGGGTCACAATTATGGTTCACAGCGTGTTTGGTACATAGACTGACAGATCAATATCCTGACCTAATGACTGGCTAACAGGGAATCAATATAATTAGCTGCAGAGAAGAAACACTGAGGCTGGGGGACTGAACCATCTACCTGACAATACAATTATGCTTTTAAACATTTTTGGTAATTTACTTGTGCACTTATTAGTTCCCTGTAAATTATTGTGCTGATATTGTACGTGCATGTTGCCGCTGAGCTGCACGAACACAATTTTTCTATGCAAAAGATGCAAAGACAGAGGCCATCATATGCATGATGGCATAAGCAAAATCTTCATCTCCAAACCATAAATGTCACTGAAACTGAGTAAGAGGCCTCTACTTGTGCCAAGAAGAGAAAGTGAAATGAGCTCCATATACGGTATCTCACTGATGAAAGACTGGCACTGTGGCAGATTTTCAGCTCTCTGGTTAAAAGCATAAATATTCAGTGTGAGCTAACTGATCTACACAAGGCTTCAGTTTCTGGTTCCATAAACCACACTTTGCTTCAAATCTTCTTTCGAACAGTTCTGAACTCAGGTCAAGCAGGTCCAATGAAAAAGGCACCCTTCTTTGGCCACAGACAGTGAAACCTTTTGGTACTCCCCCAAAATATTTAGGGCCCTGACAATGACTGTTAAAGGTCTGCTTTTAGAAAAGATAATTTCCCATTTTAAAGAAGGAAGTGAAAGTGTTATTTTAAATGTGACAATGTTAAATTTACACACATGAGTTGTGAGTTTAATGGGACATTTTGACTAACTTTTGCCAATTCATAAGCCAACCATAAGACAAGATGATATGAGACAAAGAAAGAAAAATAGCTTCAGTGAATAGCTGGGTGATGAGTGAGTGAAAATGACTAGTTTCAAACTGAATATGAGACCTATGCTTTTATTTGACACGCTGGATAGAAAATCAAAAATCTGTGGAGTTTTTACCGTTGTTCAGACAAAGCAACTTAAACAGCTCATCTCGGAGAGCAGTGTTGAAGTCATCTTAAGTTAAGGGAGAATTTATCACGATTTAAAATAAATATACTCAAGATATTTCTAATCTTAGCCCTAAAAATGACAATTAATCAAAAGCTAAAATCTTATTTCAAACATAAAGACTTTTGATTGTTTTTCTCAGAACAGTAAACAAGTGCAAAGCCAAAGCGCCCAATAACGTCCACACATGGCTTCCTATTGATTATGATACTATTGTTTTAACAGAGAGAAGTAAAATGGCTTCATACATTTCATTTTTATTGAATAAGTTCCTCCTATCCCTTATTATAAAGGTGCAGGCAAAATTCTGTTGTAAGACATTGCTCATGAAAGACTGACTCGCATTACTCATAAAAAGTACCTGAACTAGAAATACGAGATAAGTGTGTTTGACTCTCACTTAGTGTTTGAGTGTGTGTGAATGTGTATGTGTGGTGTGTGTGTGTGTGAGAGAGAGAGAGAGTAGGAAAACAACTGGGGCTTTCTCACAGGCAGAGCCACAGCCCAATGACAACACGCCCATAGATAATGACATGGGAGACTAGTGGGAGGCTTAAGCGGATCAAGTCCTAATTAACATTGGGCTCAGTCTGATAGGGCTGGGGGACACCACAGCTCGTCCCAGTGCTCAATACTGTCTGGATTAGACACAGTGGGGGCCATCATGTTCTGATCCAGAACACACACACAGATGCGTGTCGGACCTCTGATCCATTTCT
Source organism: Hirundichthys speculiger (assembly GCA_018398805.1). Taxonomy (NCBI): domain Eukaryota; kingdom Metazoa; phylum Chordata; class Actinopteri; order Beloniformes; family Exocoetidae; genus Hirundichthys; species Hirundichthys speculiger. The sequence goes on along the minus strand of JAGFBZ010000074.1, from coordinate 3,822,544 downwards.
GTCCCAAAGGAAGCCTGTGTGTACTGGTATTATTGATATGATTGATGGAATTATTAACACTGTGATCAGGGAGATTAAACATGCATCATCCAAGAAAACCATCATATGTTAATTATTGGTATAGCTTACATGATACAAATACAAAAAACTTTAGGTAATAGTAGGGGAAACAGTTGAGCCAAATGACAGAAACTTGAATTAACTCCATATTACCTCATGCCACATTTGTGGATTTTTACCTACTACCCTAGAACCAACATATACATCATATCATCATTTTCAAGACACAATAACTATTAAATATGTCATCAAGAAAAGAAGATTTCTGATGAATGCAGATTTTGTTTTCAGTGTAATGTTTCAAGTTCCTTCATTGAAAGATGTCTTTATTATTATCGTATTAATTATATTCTTAACATTTTATATAACATTATATTATATTTATATAACATATTATTTATATATTAGATATTTTTTTTAGTGGAAGTTTAATTTTTCCGGAAAACTTTTGTTGTAGATCATTTAAAAGGGCAAAAGTCAAGTATAAACATAAAAGCTGAACTTATTAATCAGCAAAACAGAAAAACTTTCTGCGGGTCACAATAAAGAATTAAAAACACCTCTAGACTATTCTTATTTTTATTGTCACTTCTGCAGGCATTAAAAGTGAGTTATTCTTCGGGGACGTGATAAATATTCCGATGCATGGTCTCATGGATGAGTCAAGTAATTTAGAGGAACTTTAACATGGCAGAGAGGAGCGTTGGAATAAACCTGCCTACCATCAATAACCCAGACATGGAGGGAATGAGCGGACCACCAGAGCATTTCCAGATGACAGATGGTGAGACGGCTGAGCGCTGAGACGCGCTTAAACTCACCCCAGTGCACCAACAGAAACAACGCTGTTTTCATCGGAGCCATCACGGTCTTCATCTCCCCGCCTGGAGTCCAGATGGATTACGTTGAGCTGAATGTCTCTCTCCGCGTTCCTCTGGCACGTCGTCCGCCGGTCATAGCTCACACCGCCGCGCGCACCGACTGGGAACAGATCATTGGCGAATAAAGAGGAAGAGGAACAGGCAGCAATGTATAAAGAATAAAGCGACGCGCAGAACGCACGCGCGCGGGAGCGCCAGCATCGAGCCAAATGAATGGTTGTGCAAGTGCAAATATGCAAAGCTGCAAATGTAATCACCTTTTTCATGCACCGCCGCATCTCCATCAGCGCATCGACTGCTCCATTACGCGCTGGATAGTTTTCAGATCATACCGCCTCGAGAGACATGCCGTCCAGACAAAGTGTGGAGTGAGTGGATGGCATCACAGGGGGTGGGATGGGGTGGTGTGTGTGTGTGTGGAGGTGGAGGAGGAGGAGGAGGAGGAGAAGGAGGAGGAACGGGAGATAACGAAAAGGGAGGAGCATGGACTGCAGACTGTGGGAAAATAAAGCCAGCCTGGTGCTATTGGTCACGAAAGGAACAATGATATTTGAACCAATCATAATAGAGTGAGGGAAAGGAGTTGAAAATAAAATGTAAAAACACAAACGACCACAAGAGGGCAGCAAAGAATAAAGAGATTATTCTTGTACCTTTTGGACTCTGACAGATTAAAGTCATAGGAACCATAAATCAGTGACAGCAACATTTTATTTGAGAAAGTCACTTGAAAAAACAATGTCTCATAATATATATATATATATATATATATATATATATATATATATATATATATATATATATATATATATATATATATATATATAGTCATGGAAAAAATTGTTAGACCACCATTTTTTCTTCACTTTCTTGTTCATTTTAATACCTGGTACCACTAAACGTCATCATGTGACTAAAACAGACAGAAAAGAAAACACTGAATGCATAAAAGCAGTGTTTTTGGCAGTACAACGCCATAGCTATTGATGTAAAAACTTAAGTGATTTAGGTCATAATCAAGAAAACCATGGAAAATGGTAAGATATCAGCTCTTAAATAAAACTCTTATGAGCAATCTTTGTGGTTATCGTTATGTTTGTCCAAACAAATATACCTTTAGTTGTACCAGGCATTAAAATGAACAAGAAACTGAAGAAAACAAGGGTGGTCTAATAATTTTTTCCATGACTGTATATATATGTGTGTGTTTTGGGAGAATGTAATCCACAAGGACTCATGGGAAAAGGTACACTGAAGCAAAAATGGACCTTTTATAGAGTAGCAGCTTTGTAATATTGCTTTTATATACCCCTTTATGGGTTGTGAGGTATATCTTCCTGTATTTACTGTTGAAGTTGTGTCGTGGTAGAACATTTGAGTTTAGTTGTAGGACAGAAACATATTTGAGAAACTGCATATTATTTTTCATAGTACCTACGGGCTGCAGCACGAAGAGGTACATAAAACCATAAAGCTTTTATTGTTTACCAGTGTGATAAGCTGTTTTGTTTTGTTTTTTTTTTAATGCCAAATTATCTTTATTTTGTGTTATTTTTCAAATGTTATTAAATGTTTAACCATTGAATAATCTTATTTTTCCCATTGACATTTTTTTCAAGTTTCTTTAAATAAATAAGTAACATTTAAAAGAAGAAATGCTGGTGTAATCATAGGGAACTGTTTTGGTGGGTTAAATACAACAGTAAGCATTAAGATAGAGGCATAGTTGAAGTTTCAAACTTGTATTTTAAGAGATATAACATCATCACTGGCCTGAATAAGGAGCCAACAGCTGGCACTGATCATCTCTTTTTTCATGACACGTTTGATGCTAACTGTTGTTAAAGCTTGAAACTGCAACAAAGCCTTCATTCCTTTCCAGGTCAGCAGATATTCTGAAAGTAAAAACGTCTATTTGATTTTCCTTTCACATCACAAAACATGATGTGCTCATTCAAATATAATTTCATCCTGCACAATTCCTGTTAATTAAAAAAAAAAAATTAAAATGGGGTACCATCAAAATTGTTCTCTTCCATACTCGTGCATGACTGTGCAGTGGCTCACCCAGCGTGGTATATAATCTGAACCTATAAAGCAGATGACATAATATGTTGAACTTCTACTTTTCATAATTGCTCTTGTCATAACAACCTTGGAACTGCTGAAATGTTACTTATTCTACAATAATATGATAAAATAGTGATGGACTCACTGAGTCACTTTGAATGGAAAATGTATTCAATGTGCAAAGGATTAAAGAACAACTAGAGGCATTAAAAGTAGAAGACGTCTGAGACTATGAGCAAGAAAATAATTTTCTAATGTGTTCAGGATAGAGACGGCAAGATCATGTCCAAGGTGTGAGTTCTGGTCTTGATCAAAACATAAAATAAGAGCTGAAAGGTGCGAGGGGGCCCCCATCAAATTCCTAAAAGTACAGCCAGTTGAATAGTGTAGATATCTCAATGAGAGACAAGGCAAATGCCTCAGAACTCTGTTCTGCAGACTAATCAGTTATGCTGTAATATTTAAAACATGCTCCATCAAGAATTAATGGCAAAATTTTTGTTTCAATCTTATTTTGTTTGTATGTGTTCTGAGAGGGTGTTGTTTTCAAATGTGAGCCATGAAGGCAGAATGGACTGAAACCGTTTTATGTATCCACAAGCTGGCGACACTGAGTCCTCTTTGGAGTTGCCATTTTGCGAGTTTCAAGTATTTTCTTTCATTTAAATGGATTGCACAGCAACTTGAAAATGATGAAAACTAAATACATATCAGTATTAGTGGAGAGATAAACTGATTTATCACTGTTATTACTGAGAAAATAACCTAATAACTGTGTGACATCCGGGGCTTCTGAAAGCTGCTACTTTTCCTTAAATGAATTAGAGGATCCTGAAGTAAAATAAAACTGAGAAACTTATAGCTGAGGGGGCCAGGGTGGTCCAACAGCCTGTGCAGGTATGAAGATAGTGTGGGGTGTTCATTGGCGGGTAAATATGTCTTTCTATTAAAACAAGATTTATGAGATTAGAGAACACATCATTATTGTCAGGAGCAGGCCCCTCCATCCTGTCGGGTTTCCTTTCCTCCTCACTCTTGTGCTCTCCTCACTGGAAACCTGGATGATTTAGCAGCGTGGCTCAGCAGCTCCAGAGGGGAAGTCATTAGGGTATTCTGGGTTAACAAGGCGGCAAGCAGCATATGCAGACTTCAGCAGGAGCCCACATCAGCACTGAGGGATGGCACTCGTGCAGAGTAAACTTCCTCAGTCTTATGGCTTCCAACGTATTTCAGTTTTAACCAAGTTGGACGGTTAGAGCATGACGTAGTGTGATCCACATCCAGGGGAATAAACCTAAAAACGCTGCATTGATGTGCACCGTAAATCATGTATTCCTTAATATAGGTAACAAAGAAAAAAATTAAGTATTTTCAACTGAGAGTTGTATTCTCAAGTTTAAGTTTTTATGATTCAGCTGTTTTGTCTGTTTTACAGCTCCAAATGTTTGGTTGTGATGCACCACATTATACAGGCCATTAGTTATTTAGATTTGGTTTTTAATGTATTGGTATGCTATTAGGACTAATTCTGAGTGCTGCTCTGCTTATTGCTGTGGAGTGACTACAGATGGATATTTGCCTTTTGGTATATTTGCTTCATTACATGTACTCTGCATTGTATTTATTTAGTAAACAAGAAGGGGAGATAAAACAAAACTTAAATTAAAATCATAGTGGATTTGTCTTGTAGCTGTAAAATTGGATTTGTCTTGATCAACCAATAAAACTAAAAGTTCATGGTTGAAAATATTGATATTAAGATTTATTTTCTGGCCACGAGGGGGCAGCAGAGTCGGCAGAAACTTTAACTAGTCATATAAAGTGTCATCTTAGAAACACATGAATAACTAAATTCAAGTTATTGTTATTAAAAAAAAAAAGATCAACTTCATCCTAAAGATACGAGTAATAATTTCAGCTTCCATCGGCTCCTTAAGGTAAGCATAAGGAAATAAAACTCAGGTTTCTTCTTTAAGAACAGCTGCTTGCTTAGAAATAGTTTAAATATTCTGAAAGAGATGTAGAGTTTCGTGACAAATCTCTGTAGGCATATTTGTATGATCCCTTTCACATCACGATTCAATTCATTCTCAATCTAGAATATATCGATAAGTGTGACTTTACTAAAAGATCTAAACTCTACCAAGAACATGATTCGGAACCGCTTCTGCTCCAGGGATGATGATCTTTATTGCATCCTCCTCCTTCTCACCTTGTTCTTTGTGCACTCACTCCCACTCTGTCTCTTTTAAGGCCGCTATAGACTAAACTGTGACTTAGTGGAGACTGCCTCTAATTACCTTGTAGTACAGTCACTACAGCCCTGTCATCGCAGAGACCTCACCGTGACTGTGGAGAGAATCCTTTCACTGTGTGTGGCACTGCCCTGTTACGTAGGTATATACATAGAATCTCACCTTTTGTTCATTTATTTTGTTCATGTTGCGCTAAAGTTATTTTCGTTGGCCAGGTCCTCCGTGGTTTCTGTCTCTTGGTGTTTGTTTCTTTCTCCACATTTCCTTTTGCCAGTCAGCCACAGTTTCCGAGCATGACCAGTCTTTCCTTGGTTTATTTCTCTCACCTATAGATACATGACATGCATGAATACATCCCCCTACTGTATATAGATCCACCAAAGGAAAGCACAAGTCAAGAACATATACTAAGAATATTCTCTGAATTTTCCCCATTTCTGTCAGCAGTTTTATGACTATGATGTTTAAGTCTTACCGCTTCAGGGAACGCACACTTCATAAGCAGTGGTGGTGGACAAACCATTGCTAGACAAAACAAAAGAAAAGAGCAAGGACATGTACAGTTAATTTATTGCTGACAGGATATTAATAACTTTCCCTCAGAGGCCTTTGGTTTTCTCAGTTTCCTCTCTTTATTACTGAATGCAACAACAATGTTTAGCTAAGCATTTGACCACATCGTTTGACTTCTGCTGGTTGGTAGTCGTTTTGGATGGGAAATGTGTGGAAAAGAAGACTTTGGTTAAATGACATCTATTGAAACATGACATCTATTGGAAAATAGAAAGAACTAACATTGACATTATAGCATTGACAAAATCTTATCTTGACCATACCAGGCAACTATGTTCTTCCTCATCACCTCGAACAACTCTCCTCTTTCCTTTCTCTTGCTTGTAATTGTTATAGTGCACCCTTGTTAACTTTTTATTTCTGAAACTTACCACTCAATGAGGCGCCTATTCACCAGGCAGGCGTGTTTTTCTTTTCTTTTATTCGATGGTTCAAGAATGCAGCGAAGCATATGTACATGCATGTTATGCCAATAAATTGTGCATGAACGTGCACTTTGAGAAGGATATAGTTGGCAATCATGTAGTACTAAATTTTAGTCTCCCCTGGTGTATTTGGCATACACTGGAGGACAGTTTTAGCTGGCTGCCACGCCACAGACAGGCAAGCCCTGCAGATAGACAAACAGACTCTAATGGGCAATTTGGTGGACATGAAGAGAAAAAAAAAGACAGAGGAGAGGGCAAGAGGCCAAAAGAGGAAAGGGCAGGTCTGCAAGGGGGAATTGGAAACATATGCAGTGGTCTGACTGCTGCGCCCCCCCGCCCCCTCCCCCCATACACCTCTGCCTCATCTAGACAACCACACACAACAAAGATGGGAGGTGGGCCAGAAATGGTGTGAGGCTGAGTGCGAAGGTGATGATACATGAGCATTGACTGTTTTATGAAATAAAGATGGCAACTAACAGAAGCTAAACAAATGCAGATGATGGAAGGGGCTCGAATATGTTATGTATACAGATGTTGATGACAGAATAAAACTGAATAAGACTTGCATGTGCTTTTTTTTTGCAGCAGGAAGACACGGTAACACTGCTTAACAACCTAAAAGGTTTACCCAAGTATGGTTAGTAACATACTTTATATAAAATTTTCTAATGATAGCTTCTAAACCTCTATGCAGATCTCAGAAATTTTCTTTCTCATTTTTAGCCAGATGAGCTCCAAAACACACCACTCGATTCTTGAGCTACACATAATTAATTTCATGAGCTGACCAAAATCACAAAACGAAACTTGTTTTGTCTTGCTCTCTGTTGTCAGTATCTCATCTTTCTACTTAGCAGAAGAAAGCTGCCAAAAGAGAGTCAAACCAGACCGGACTGTGTGAATTTGTTGCCCAGAACCAGCCGACAGACTGGTGAGTCAAACATATTTTAAAACAACAATAAACAAACCGCAGCCAAGCTTGAAGAGACACATCAGATTCTGATTAAGTGTGATCACAACATAGGCGCAAAATATGGTAAACATGCTTGGAGCAATAATCATAGTTAGAAAATTGCTCAATGCTTCAACGCTGTTTACAACAGATGGGATGCTGTGTGAAATACAAACAGAATGGAGCAATTTTTTTAATCATATTAATTTAATTGATACAAAGACAGTTTGGCATGTTAACCACTCTGTGGCATCATTTCTTTTTTCCATCAAGGCTGTTTCTGAGGACTGAGAGAACTGCTCAACACTTCTAGGCCTCCTTTGTTGTATAATTTTCTTCGGTCAGTCTCCAAGTAGTAAGTAGGTTCAAACTACAGGCAGGTCAGTTGAACATCCTCTTCCACATTATTGTAGTATGTGCAGAATGTGGTTTGGCATTGGCATTCCCCTGGATACACGCTTCTCTGGATTCCTTTAAAGGCGTAACACTGTTGTGTACTGTGGAATAATCTGGTTGTCGCCAAGTCTTAAAAGCAGATAAATACAAACTTGACATGAGAAAACAAAACAGAACAAAACAAAACAAACAAAAAAAAAACAAGCCAAAATACAGAAGCAGTGTGTGAAAAAACGGAGCACACCTGATGATTCAACAACTTGTAGAACCACTGGCAACAATCTGAGGGGGTTGTTTTCTTTGTTGACGCACGGCTCTCCTTGGTCCTGCTGTTTCAGTCGGGCTGAGATCTGGACTTTGACTGGGCCATTTCAGCACTCTTTTATTTTTCAGCCACTCTTCTAGACTTGCTGGTGTGCCTGGGATCGTTGTCTGATAGACAGGTGTCTGTCTTCCACATGGCATGCTTTCGTAAGTGCGCTCAAACACAGTGCACTACATGCACAGATTTCTACTGTGAGTACAGCATTGTGCTTTTACTGGAAATGACAATGGAAAACTTTCTTCTTCGGCTGCTTCACCTGAGTTTTCATTGATAGTAAATCCCAAACAAAATGAACGCAATTTTTATTTTCAAATGCCTCATCTCTCCCCTTTTTATGAGAGATTAAAGCTACGCTGTCACTGGTGCTAAAGACGAACCACCATCCTCTTTTTAATAGTCGACAAGATGGGGATCATTAAGTGTGACGTGTCCAGTGCTCCACGCTGAATTTTTCTGACCCTTTTGAATGCACCATCCTGGTACCTGACAGAATGACAGAACTGTCAGTGTGAATTCACTTATGCACTAAAAAAAATGGTAAGTGTAAGTGTAAGTGTGTGAGATTTGGCACACAGCCATGGCCCCACACTTGAATTATTGGTATACAGAAGAGTTCATGATCATTCAATGACTGCAAAGTTGTGGCTGCAAAACAAGTTCAGTTCATCACCGTTACAACAGCGCATTTCACTGCTTTTTTTCTGCTAATACACTGTGTTTGATTTTTGGCAATCATGGCAGTGCATGTTATAGCCAGAAATCTTAATTTTTTGATCTTGTCTGTCCAAAGGACATTGTTCCAGAAGTCGTTTACAAGTTTGCAAACCTAAGCTGTACTGCCATGTTCTCTACAGAGAAGAAACTTTCTCCTGATAACCCTCCATACACACCATGCTTGTTCAGGCATTTTTTAATTGTATTGTCATGAATCTTTAACAGTTAACGTTTAGCTTAGTGGGTTTTTTGGGATATTCACATATGATAAGACTGAAAACTGTCTTCCCTGGCTTGTCCACAAGCTTTCTCTCAAGTAAAATGATGGAACAGAGTTTTTAAGTCTTTTTTTCCCTTGGCGTTGTCCTCCTGAAGATCTTCCAAAACTTTCCAAAAACATTTGCTTTTATATAGGTGTTCACACCTGCTGGTGATCATTTAATCAAGTGTGTTTTATTAAAAGCACCTGGCAGCTGCTTACCTTCTTAATTCTTATGAAAGTTGTAGGGGTGTATTTAGTTTTTCCACAATGCTTCTCCATTCTAACTTAGTTTTTTGTTAAAGTGAATAATAACATGGTGTCACATGTCAATAAAGGTTGTAAATAACAAATTTCAAGACAAGGTGAGGACCGGGGATTTTTTTTTAAATTATGAATAAAACTTTAGAATTGAAAAAGGATTTTCTTTCTTTTTCACCTGACTTCATTATTCTTCATGTCATTTAAAATATTTAGGAAATACACTTATATAGTATGTTTAATCTAAACATTTGTTTATTGAACTTTCCACTTTTGATTATATTTCATCAGAAGTTAGTTCGTTGTGTGTTTTTACTGGTTTTCTGTGAATTAAATAAGACATTAAATAAAATGACAGTGCCTTAGTTTCAATTTCAAGAAGGATCGACGTTGGTTCTTTTGTAGCCCTGGCTTACTGCATTAATGTAAATTATTGCGGTAAATTATTCATGTATGCTCAGGAAAACCTAGGCCAACATGTGCACAGGCACATATGCACAACTGTGGCAATTTGGAAGCAGTCCACCTGTGTACAGCGTTTGAGTTTGTGTGCAGACGTACTTGCACAAGTGTTGTCCAAGTGTGCTTCAGTGCTTGCATTGATTAATGTCGGGATCATCCACAGCAGAGAGTGAGAGAGTGTAGCTATGTATCATCAGTGTGGTGATGGTAGTGGTGGTTAGAAAAGCAGGAGGGGGTTACGGCGAGGAGGAGGGGGTCAGACAGAGAGACAGACGCCAGCCTCGGTTTGGAGCTGAGCCTGAGAGGGACTGTGGCTGATGGAGAGCGAAGGAGGAACTGGGGAATGAGGGAAAGAGGGGGTAGAAGAAGAATTTCTAGTTTAAAATCCTAAAAGATGGACACATGATAGAGGAGAGGAGGAGGCTTTGTTAGCAATGAATGAGTTGAAAGAGCAAAAAGGATCAGGAACAAAAAAAGAAAAAAAAGTTATATGAGAATCACCCACTGATGTGTGGAGAGGCTGGGGGAAGGAGGAAGGAAGGAATGAGAAAAGAGTAAAAGAAAAGGAAGGGGGGAGGCTGGGTTGTATGAGCTTTCTGCTGGAGGGATGCCGGGGCTGCAGAATGAGGAAGGAGAGGAGGAGGAAGAAAGAGGGAGAGCGGAGGCTCATTAACCAGTGCGAGATTGGAGCCTCAGTGGCTTGCTCGCATTCAACCACACTCCGCCTTTGATGAGGGTTGGATCCTCAAGCTCAATCAGTCCCACATGAGTCCCACTGCGAGCTGAGGGAGACAGCGAGGCCAGAAAGACTGCAAGAGGGAGACAAAAGGGGTGGCTAGGGATGAAGAGAGAGAACCGAGGGAGGAAAGGAGGACAAGAGGAGAAAAAAGGAAAGCATTAGATGGAGTAGAACCGGAGGAATGGAGGAGGCACGACAGCTCAGGGGACTGAAAAAAGCAGTGGAGAAAATAAACTTCAGTATACACTGCATGGTCCTCAAAGAGCTGCAGAGTTTCAAAAAACAAACTCCCGCCCAAAATAAAATTGTTTTTATAATATGAAAATATTTGAGTGGATACACATGTCATTCAGTAGAGGGAGGAATCATAAAAAGGAAAACATGCAGATGTTTGTGACCATGCATATATTTGCAACACCCTGAACAGTACTTCTGTGAACTGGATGTTTGCACATCTCTACATTGCTTCCTGCATTTTGCATATTTTGTGTGTGTGTGAGAGAGAGAGAGAAGAGAGAGAAAGAGTTTAAAAGTGAAACTGAAGAATTCATTCACAAATTTGTAAAAACAACATAACATAATTCAAGACATACCATTGCAGTTGTTGTGTAAAACAACTGTAAAGGCATACAGTTGTTTCTATGCTGCAGAAGAAGAGAACACTGCAAAAAATGAAAAAAAGGACCCGTGTGTTCACTTGCTTTTTAATGAAAATTCAGTTTTATTAAACATAAAGGCCAATTGTGTGTCATTGGTGACATGTGAAGACTGGATACCTTCTGGTTAGATACCGAAGCACCGACGTTGAGGTAATTGTGGGAGGAAGTTGGGTTTTACAATAGACACACTGTAATAAAAGTTTGCTTTTTTATTTATTATTATTTATTACATTTCTTTTTATTTTCCAGCTTGAAATTATCCCAAACTTTGGCCACTTTTGGTTATTTTCTTTGGCCTGTTCTTTTCTCTTTTCTCTTCTTTTCTCCAATCTACAATACACACCATAAAAGGTCTTTGTGCAACAATAATAACTGTCCAGGTCAAACACAGTGACCACTGAGGATACAGTCAAATAAACTGAACTGAAGATTTGGTGAAAAGAATTTATAATAACGATTTATTTTTTTCTTGTAATTGAGTAAATCAAGTTTCTTGAAGAATCATTTCAGCCCTGGTCACCAGGGCATTTTTTTTCTTCAGCAGATCTACAAACCCACATGGGGAAAAAAAATAATACAGAATAATATGGAAAAAGCCTGGAAAAAAAATTAAAAAGCAGTTTTCTTATGCTGACTTGACCTTTGGAGGCAGACATGTTTTTTTAATAAATTAACTTCATTTTTCATCAGCCTAATTTCATTTGTGCATCATGTTGATGTTGATGGCAATTTACTTTTAGTAAGGTTTTTTTTTTTTTTTTTAAACCATCTACATATTTGTTGGATCCCATCCCAACTTCACTTTTCAAAGATGTCATGTCCTTTATTGGTACATCAATTTTGGATCAGATTAACCTATGTCTAAAATCAGCATATGTATCACAGGTTTTTAAAGTTTCAGTTATAAAACCTTTGCTTAAGAAACCATCTCTTGATCCAGACATTTTGGCAAACTACAGACCAATTTCCAACCTTCAAATTTAATTCAAATTCAAATTTACTTCATATATCCCCCAAGGGGGAAATTAATCTCTAAAATTCTGGAAAAAGTAGTTACAAGCCAGCGAGAGACCAGAGACCACCTGTATAGAAATGATCTATTTGAAGTGTTTCAGTCAGGGTTCAAAATACATCATAGCACAGAAATGGTGCTGGTTAGAGTCACCAACGACCTCATGGCCTCAGACAATGGATTAGTATCTGGACTTGTTCTATTGGATCTCAGTGCTGCTTTTGATACCGTTGATCACAGCCTTTTGCTGCCTAGATAAGAACACACTATTGGAGTTAAAGGAACAGTGTTAGGCTGGTTTAAGTCATACTTATCCGACAGGTTCCAGTTCAAAAAATAATTGAAGTGTTTAATAACAATGTCTCTCGTAGAAAGATTGGAATAGATTAACCATATCACGATAATGACGCAGTACGTTACATTCACTACATTCACTCAGCTACATTCACGTTGCCGCTTAAAACCTTACTGTGCAAAAAAAGAGACCTCATGTTAACCTTGCCCAGAGGCAGCACTGATGTCTCTGGAGTCAGAGGCAGCTGGAATTTACCATCACACTGTGGAAATGCAGTTGGGCAAATCAGAAAATTGGGTGCCAGGTGCTCCAGACCATCCGGGCTGTTATATGGGGTTGTAGCTTCGTTGTTTTCAAAGGTCTTTTGAAACTTCTGTCATAGCAGCAGTTTAAATGACCTTGGAGAAAGCTATATTGAGATTTTACAGCAACATAGGCTGCCTTTAAGACTGCGTCTTCTCCAGGGGCATCCGTGCATTTTTCAACAAGACTGCGCACACTTCAAAAGTATGGCTGAGGAAGAAGAGTGTTTCAACACGCGACTGTCATGGCCCGTCTCCAACTGACAATGTGTGGAGAACTTTGAAGTGAAAAATACAACATATGATTCCATTCACTGCTAACAGCACTTTGTATGTTTCTCCTTGACCCGTTCACACATACACAAACATGCACACTCATACAGGGCCTCTTATATATAATCATTTTGTATACTTTTCACACTTTGTTTCTGCATTCGTGCCTTGATACCTGCAAGGCTCCTCAACACAGGCAGCCCCACATAGTTTAAGATTCATCCACTGACTATGATGATATTCAATATAACCTTAAACATTTACTTTTATATAGCTAACCCATTCTGACTGTGAAGTAGAATTATGAAAAGGCATTTGATAGTACCGGGTCAGATGGGGTCAAAACATGGTCCGTTGGCGTAACAGTCCAAGGTATGAGGTTGTCATACAATCCTTTCTACCTCTTTACAAACATTTTTCAACATCTTACAGATGTAAATGATCACATTTGTAAGAGTTTCATGTAATGAAAAATGTAACAAGTTGTAATTATGTAGGCATGTAATTTTATTTCGGAACATTGATAATATATTTTGCAAATTATGAGCATACATGACAAATGCACTTTGCATTATGTAAAATGTACATTTTTTTCAAACAGGCATCTAAGAGGAAGGCATCTAACAATTATGGAACCCAGTGTCATTCTGTTGCAATGTCTTTAGTCTTTAATAGATGAAGCTGTTATGTGTGCAGGTTTGAGATGGTCTTGTTTCCAATAACTGATAATGATAGGCCTACAAATCTTCACTTTCCAGTTTTATTTCTTCTCTGAAAATTGTCTCAGATATGTTGAAAATGCAAAATGTTGCAATGGAATTAAGAAACAGGCGGGGCGGGCTACCAAACTACTAGCATGACAGTCAAACTGATCACAATGTACTGAACATGTTCAAATGAAAACCCAACATTTGAAATAAGCCAGCCAGTACTGAAATGATGGGGAGCTGAGTAACATACAGACGCCATGCATAGTGGTTCAGACATCTTTTAACAACATCTGTCAGAAATAATATTACTAAGTAGACCAACCTTTTTGAACTTATTTCTCCACTTGTATTGTTTGCATCACTCTGTTGTGGTAACTGCATGTGCATATTCCCTAAAAATGGACAGAACATTAGTGAATAGAAATGCTTTTCCTAACACTGAGTGTCCATATAAATTTTTGATACGAGACTGAAGGAAACTGGAGCACTAAAACAAGGTTGGTCTCCTCGGTGTGTTGTCAGATTTGAGGAAAACATTTTGACATAAGTAGCTTCATGCAAGCTTTCTGTTTGTTTCACAGTTTCCCACAGCTTCAGTGTCAATAATTAGCTAAATAGGACTAAAGAGTCTTCAACTGAAAATTGGTTCAGAAAGTAATGATTAGTCTTCTAACTTATTTATCCACAAGTTTGTCAAACCTGTTTCCTAGTTAGTTTATCCAACTTTTAGCACGTGGTGCAGTTTCTCCAAAATCCACCACAAAAGTTTTGATTTTTTTTAAAGACATCTACTCTAGGCAAATTCAGGAAGAGGAAAAACAACGGAGATTCACACATGTCAGAGATTACCAAGATTGCTTTATTAATGATTGGACTACTGGTAGACTTGGATATAAACACAGAAAATTTTGAAAACAACGCATAATGGCTGCTAACATTAAGAACATTATTATAATCTAAAGCACACTGTTTGAATGCAGTGGATAATCTAGTATAATTGAGGGACTCCCAAAATGTCTTGCATTGTAACCAAATGTCGTTGAGTATAAAAGAGGGTTGGTGTGCTTTGAAAACTAAAAACCAAAAAAGCTTTGTTTTGTATCTGTAATATCACATGTGCTTTCAGTGCATATAAACACGGGGGTTTCTGTCTATGGTTTCTCAACTTGTTACCATTTTATTTGTTTTCAGTGTGCCAAAATTGAGCTTTTGAACACCATTGAGCTTTCTCGGCCACCGTCTGTGTGTGTATTTTTGTAGGCAACTATATGTGTGTCCTCTTGTTGAAAGGAGGAAAGAGAGATGGAATCTGTGTGTGTGTGTGTGTGTGAATACTGTACAGTATGTGCCTGTGTGTGTCTGATCGTGTGACTGGCGTGTGGCATGGCGTCACTGCTGCGGACGAATGTGGCAGCACTTAGTGGTTCTCCCAATGCTCAGGTCTCCTTCTCTCTTTCCTTTCTCCTTTGCTGTCTTTCAACACCACATCAGCACCAGAGGGGAACGGGATCATTACACTATAACCGTGTCTCTAACGGAGGCAGAATTAAACCTATTGCCCCATCTGCTCCCATCCTCCTTCTGTCTTTGGTGCAGCATTCTGCAGGAACCAATTAATTGCAGAAGCTATGAAGGCTGCAGTTAGTGTTTAACTAAATGAAAACATGTCTTTCATTCTTTTGTACTGTTATTTGTGTTGCCAGTGGATGTAAATGTTGACTTATTTAATGAAAGGCTATGAAGCCACCCAAATCAGACTGTCTTGAGGAGAATGAGTGCAATACACAAGACAACAAGACATTAAATCAGCCATCAAGTTAACATCAAGTCAGACTGTATGGTATGATGTGCTGCTTCTGTAGTGGCAGAAAGGAGGGCAGCAAACTCTATGATGCTATCTGGATGATAACCTAAAGGCTGGATGGCTGTAACTTTATATTCTCCAGTTGAATCCCCACTACCACTTGGCAGATATATAGAACTGAGGTTACTTTATTGGTTTCCCTAATTGGTGCCAGTTTCCATTTTCATTTCCAAAAATTACAGCGGCGTCCTGTTCGCTATGCATGTACCCATACCATGTGCGTGTTAGGGAGACACACTGACAGAGAAGTAAAGACAGAAAAAAAAGGGGGGGAGGGTGAAAAAGAAAAG
Source organism: Hirundichthys speculiger (assembly GCA_018398805.1). Taxonomy (NCBI): domain Eukaryota; kingdom Metazoa; phylum Chordata; class Actinopteri; order Beloniformes; family Exocoetidae; genus Hirundichthys; species Hirundichthys speculiger. The sequence goes on along the minus strand of JAGFBZ010000074.1, from coordinate 3,806,761 downwards.
TAAAGATGGAGGTTTCAGAGAGACACTCTACTCTGCTGATGTGTAAATGCACGCTGGAACTCTGTAAGGACTGTTTGTGCTTTGTTCTGTTTATGTGTGTATAATGAGTCATCAGTGATTGCCCAAGTTGATGTGGTCAGCAATAGAGGCAGAGGGAGCACTTTACAGTAAGTGCATCAATGGAAAAGAACCTCACAAGGAGGGAAGAGGAGGGGGGGAAGTGGTGCAAGGGGAGCACAGAGGAGAAGCACATCATTCCTCCAATTGTAGGAGTAAATTACAAAAATATACACAAAACTCACCGCAGTTGAGCACAAAAGCCACTGTGACGGGGACCAGAAAAAAAGAATACGTAAGATTTGGATAAACACACGTGCAGGGGGCTGTAGAAAAAGTAAACAAGCCAAAGAAATTTCGGGCTTGGACTAACCTCTGGAGACGGTGAAGTTAAATGGCAGGAGGTAAAATGGCTTTGAGGTAAGATGAATCACAATCAGAATATGATCTGTTGCTCAGCATTCAGACATTGGTCCATCTCATCGTGAAGTACACAGTCCCACAAAATGTCCCACAAACAAACGCATAACAGGAGAGGCTGACTAAAGGAGGATCCACTGCCCCTTCACTAAACCCACTATGACCCATTATTCAGCAGCTCTTCCCCGTAAATGTGATAATTATATGGTTCCCCATTCTTAGAACAGCACAAATATACAAAGCATGCTGCTTCTGTTTATACTCCCTGTAATTCCCCCTTTATTTCCTCAAACACTTATAGTTAATGCGTTATAAACCAACACCATTACACCATTAAGCAGCTCTGCCATGGTGGCTTGTCAGAGGTAGCATCCACCACGTTCAAAATCCAAAAAGCAGGACAATCAGTAAATGTGAAGCTCTCAAAAAGATAAAATGAAATACATTTACAGAACAGAAAATATGTAGGCTATTTGTATGGACACACATGTGCCTGTGGGCTTCTAAGAGTGCATTAAAATAGGTGTATGTGTGCATGCGCACGCATCAGTGTGTGTCTCAGTGTGTGTACACGTGTGAGTGTGTGTGTGTGCCGGCAGGCCATAGCACCATTGTGCAGCAGCAACCACAGGGGCTCCTTCTCCCCCCCACCCACCACAACAAAGCGCAATTAAACGCCGCTGCCTTGCCAGCTGAGGAGCCAACCGCCAGCCACACTTCCACAAACAGGCAGATCTGTTTAAAACCAAAGGGGAGAAGCAATAAAAGACAACCTACCGAGAGCAAGCCCCTACCATCCCATTCCACTGATTCAAACCAGAGGTTGGCTGGCTGGCTTCACCCTATCACTCACTATCACTGTTCAGGCCAGATTACCGTCAGAAGTGCAGTTTTTACACGAGTAACGCAGCCGATTCAATGCTGTGTTAAGCATTCTTGGTGGATGTCAACCACTGTAGGAAGTAGGTTGAAAATAGGCTTGATCCACAACAGAGAAACATCTCAAAAACTGCATACCAAACCTTAATCCAGCACCTCCTTTTTTTTCGCCATTACACAGCTTTAAATCTGAAAAATGGGTTCTGATGGATAGTGTTCCTCAGCGTTTGTTTTTGACAATGACAGACTGTTGCTGAAGAGGATGCACTCATGGCACTGCACTGTTTGTTTGACTTACCAAAGATCTTTTTAAGGATTAAAGCCTTTTCCTAACCACATTAAAAGAGTGTAAAATGGTAGCACATAGCATACCAGCTCATTTTGTTCTCTCATTTTTTGGAGTCACGCACTTTGTATCGACTTCATATTCTGTCTGCATTTTACTTGAACATAGGGTCCCCTTTTTATTCTTACTTACTATTTGTTGATATATTCCAGAGGTGGAAGCAGATCTTGGTTAATGCATGGGTTCCATCATTAGAAAGAATTCTGAATTCATAAATTTATTCAACAAAAAAAAAAAGGAAGCATGAATAAAACACTGGATTACTACTCGTACATAGATGTTTAAAAAAACTCTTTCCTACTGAAGTCAGTCTTATATTAGTTCATTTATATATTGCTGCTTGATTTTACTTTTAATATGGCTCATGATTATCAATGGCGGAGAAATGTAGTTTGACAAATTATCAATTTTTTAAATGCTCTTGAATTTAACATTACACTATGTTGCAATTTTATATATTCATAGTCAGATTACATACTGTTAGTGGTACTTTGAAAAAAATGAGTGAAAGTGTTGCTCTACTATATATATATATATATAGTAGTGTGTGAAAATGCTTTTAAAAAATAGTTTTTCATTTCTGGGGACGTTTAATCAGTTTTTCACAAATTTTTCAGTTTGACGCACATGCCTTTACTGAGTTGTTGTCTTTCCGCCCACATTTCTTTGGCCATCTTGTTCGTCTCTGACCCCAGCAGAGGGCAGGAGTGCAGGGATGAGGCCGCCCCGGAGCCTGTCCTGGCCCTGGCTTAGCCCAGCCCACTCTAGCCCGGCTCGGCCTGGGTTCAGCGTGGGCCGCATCGCGGTGTCTCTGGTCAGGCAGCCTGGAGCCCTTGGGCGCTGGCAAGGGGTGCGGGCGTCCGGGAGGGGCCCCCTCAAAAGCCATCTACGAGGGGCCACACCCACACGGCCATTACGGTGAAGGCTGTTCTGGGCTTCTCCCGAGGCCGCCCGCTTGCCATTTTTAGAGCAGCGACAGAGTAGACCACATGCTGTGGCTTCGGGCAAGTGGGGGGAAGGAAGGTTTCTTCTTTATTTTCAGTCAAAGCGTCATGAGCTTTGGGAGAATTTCTGCATGTGCACTGCAATAGAAGAAGCAACTGTGGATTCACATTGTTCATGTGTTAGATTAACTATATGGAAAAAAGGCTTCCTAAGTAAAATTTTGCCCCAACCTTTGCAGGGTACTTAAATCAAGAAGAAATAAGATTCCCAGTGTTTGTAATTTGTCTGTTTTTCTTGTGTGGTTTGGTGCGTTTTCCAATCATAAAAAATACATGAAGTGAAAATATTAAACCTTTCCTCCAAGATATTGTGAAATAAGTTAAGATTGGTTTATATAGTCCTGCACAGTCTCAGTGTTTTTCAGGGGAGTGTGTGGGTGAAGCGTTGGGTGGTCTAAAGGAGAGAAGTCTTCAGCTTCCTCTTGCACACATATGGTGTGGCTTGGCCTTTTTGTTTTGATTTTAGGGGTTTAAGATTATAAGAAAGTAAGTTCCCTTTAGGTACAACCTGCTTATTTTACCTATGTATAATATTCTATTTCTGTGTATGCTCTGCCCGCGTCTCTCACCATTTATTGGAGTGCTTTTAGACTTTATGCATGTTTCAGTTTACTCCACATTAAGCTCAGGCCATTTTGTCTCATATCAAACTATAGTTTTGACAGTCTCAAAAACCACAGACCCTCTCACACTAACCCTGTTTTTGCTTATCTTGATCTACCCTCTTTCTTATTGATAAGTATTGCTGGAAAGTCACCAAATCAGTCTGTTCTCTAAAACAGGAAACACAAGTCAAGACTACTCCACTTCTGTTCCACACAATCACTCAGTAGAAGGGGACATTTGATACTCTTGGTCACCCGACTCAAACAGAGACAAAAGCACTTTTCTCACCCACGTGTAGACATTTGCCTTCTCCTGCAGTGCATTATGCATCTCATAAATACACAATTGTTCCAGTCCTGCAAACCGCATTGATTTACCATTAAGAAAGATATTTAATGTAAAGGTTTGAGCAATCTTCTGTTGGGAGTAAAGGAGCTGGAGAGACGGAGGCTTTGTCTCTCGAGTGACCGACACCTAGAACCAGAGGAGATTTCACAGGAGAAAAAAAAGAGAAAAAGAACAATGAAATAAAAACAATTATAGGTCAGGTTGGGTTTTATGATTTCACAAAGTTCAGGTTATGCTACAGGCTCTCACAGTGTTCAGGTTTGGATTGTTCATTTCCAAGCTTCTTATGTAAAACCTTTACAAGTACGTACAGTTATTATTATGTTTTATCAAAGTTGATTTATAAACCTACCTACCTTGCAATTAACAGTATGGAATTAATTGTTTCTTGGGACTTTGTCATGACACAAAGGGTTAAACAAGCTGAAAAAAAAAAAAAAAAACCCAAACCAAGGATGCTTTACCTAACAGAGCTAGGTTGAGAGCAATGAGGAGGGCGAGTTTTCAAATCAAGGAGAACGGAAGTTATTTTCAAGGTGACAGGGGACCAAAAGTGACTGCTGGTGGCACGCACGCGACACATGGAACAGATCACACGATGCATGGAGTTGGATTTGCCCATACAAAATAAAGAAACCCAAAAGAGAAAACCTCAATTTACTCCCTTTAAAAATCCCTTCCTTCTTTCTGGCAGGGATCCGCCAAGGAGTAATGAGCTCCCACCCAAACCTCAACACCAGCTGCTGTCAGGGTCTGGGGGGGACTGACTAAATATGTGTAAAGCAGTGGGGGTAGAGGGCAAGGTGGTCCGCTGGCCCAGTGGGTACAAGTTATCAGCTTTTGACAAGACTGCGTTCAAAGAAATTAAACATTTAATAGAAAAACTGCTAATTTACATAACAGGTCACTACAAGTGAAATGGGTTTGCAGACAACCCATTATAGAGTTATTTTTGCCTCCTAATTCCAACCACACTTTACCCAATCAACTAAAATGAGCATTGATGTGGTGATGTCTTTTCATCCTGACTGGTTCATTCATCATCTGTAATAATCTTTACAGGAAGGCTTTTTTTTTTTTTTTTTTTTGGTTTGTTTTTTTGTTTGAACAGCTTTGCGCTCGTTGTAAAAATCATTTCCATTTTTATGATTCATTCTTGTCATTTGTGAAAAGCCCAAAGCATTGTTTAACCATTGTTTGTTTGAAGAGCAATATAAGGATGAGAGGCCGCTCCATACAAATGAGAACAAGAGTGAGACGGTGTCGGCCAGTGTCTTAGTGTGTTGCTGTTGATTTTCTCTATAAAATATCTGAGACCTATTGTGTCAAAGCTAAAAAAAAAAAGAGGGCTTGAAAGAGAAATATTTATAAAGTACTAAAACCATCAGACATAAAATACCTATGATCATCAAACTTATCGTAGGTGTAGTGACAGTCAGTAATGGGGGTCTTGGAAAGAAGTGACCTACTATAGATGCTGCTTTGGCATTTTTTTCATACAAAGAACTGCCACAAATAGCAGAAACTGGTTATCTAAGAGAAAACATTTTTTTCCATCTCCTCGGTCTCTTTGGCAAAATTTGAACTTATTAACAGACAGAACTGAAAAGTACAACCTGATTTCTTTCCCTGTTCCCTGTTGCAGGAGGAAGTTTGAAAATGACCCCAATTCTCATTTGATCTGACACCTTGTTAAACACTTCTCTGATCAGTTTATGGATTTCAGGCCCCATCATTAAGTCTTTGTTATCAAAACATTATATTCTTATCAAAGGTTTTGGTCTCATATGGAGTAACATAGATGATAAAGCAGATATTGGTAAGGACAGGGCGATGCTCTGATTGACAAAGAACAAAATGGCAGTGACTAAAATGCCAAACTTAAGGTCAAGAAAAAAATTCCTATCATCTGGATAACACACACACATTCACACAATCAAACTTTAAAGTGCGTTATCTCTGACTGAACACTTAGTTGGCTCTAAGACATCTCTGCCCCAGTTGCCCCAGTTTCCCCAGTTTCCCCAGTTGCCCCAGTGCGAGAGAGAATGACTCCTTTAATTTACTGTTCTGATTTTTGGAGTTTTCAAGCATCACATAAGTTTAATAAAACTAAAAGTAATAATTGAGTTTACAGAATTCAGGGTAGCAGAGATCTTCATGACGTCTGATTGTTGTTGTTGTTTTGTGCTGAGCAGAAACCCTGAAGTGTCCAGTAAAAGAGTAGCATCTTAAAAGTCCCTCTCATTTTACAAAACATGTATAAAGACATATTGAAAGACACTGTTATTGCTGCCATTGCACCATCCTGAGGAATTGCATGTATGACGCCTGTTGGGGTCATTAGGTGGCCACAGGTCTCCTCGACAGACGGCGAGATTACAGGCCAGACGTCAGCTTGTATACAACATGAAGGCGGTGGACTGGGATTTGTTTGGGAGTAAATGGACTTTTGTATTTCTAAGCTGATACTTGCACATAATACTCTGAATGACAAACAGCATATTCAAAATCTTACGCAACATAATAACTCATTTGTCATTCTGCAAACAGTAAAAGTTTAAAGTAGAAGAAAACGACTAATGTCTTTCTGTTCCATGTGGGATTATATCTGAGCTGCGGGGTCACATCACAGAGATACTGGAGCACACTTGAAATTACTGTGGGTGGGGATGTTGTTCATTTGAAAAAAGCAGAAGCCTCTTTTCTATTTGTATTTACAAACACAGGATTACTGGTCTGTGACTCCATAGCTGTGTGTGATTGCCACCGTGTCTGGTGCCTGAACATGTTGTGTCCACTGATTGAGATAAAGTCAACTGGTGGTTGAATTATTCAAAACCACCAACGTCCCTCAAAGTAAAGACAGACTACTCAAGCCATGTAAGGTTACTTTTATTGAAAGCTTTTCATGTGTTGACTTTGAAAGGCACGAGTGACGGACAAAAGAATGCCATTATCGGCAGCATCAACAGCAGTGGAAATGAACATGATATCCACTAGTTTGCTGTCGAACTCACGAGCCCGTCTCTCCTCCCTCCTAGTCTATACGTCTCCCTCTTTCTCTCTTCTCCCCCACTTCTCTCACTTTCCCATTTTCCGTTGACAAGCTCTTCGAATCTTTGACCACACAGCCTGGAAAAATAGCACGGAGTCATGCTGCAAGGCAAGTCTATCCCTGACCCTGATTCCCTCTCACCACATTTCCATCAGCAGCAAAGTAAAACACATCTAATCATTTCAGTTTTCCCCCTCTTTCGCAGTATTATTAACATTGTTAATTTTCTGAGGGTTGCAGCCTGGAGGGGAATGTCAAGGGAAATGCATTATGGCGAGATATTCCATTGATCCACCATTATACACACTTTCTTGGATTCTGTAATGGCTTAATGATACCAAGAGGGCTTTTTAAAACCAATGTAGAAAACAGAAGACTATTTGCCACAAAAAGAAAAATGCATTAAAAACTTGAATGTGATGTCAATATGTAGATGTCATCTGGAGAGTCCGACTGCTTTGATTCGGGCATGTTTGTACATATTTAATTTCCCTTCAGGGATCAATAAAGTATGTTTGAATTGAACTGAACTGAATTATTGCATTTCATGCTTGTTTAACAACTTGCATAATCTCAGGGCTAATTCAAGTACAGAAGCAGGTACAAGGAATAAAACATGCCTATGATATTGAAGTATTGCATTCAAATGTCCCACTGCTTCCATTACACTATCACTTTGTTTCTTTTTTTTTCTTTTCCTGTTTTTTTCTGGCTTTTATTTGCTATTTCATGTACCTGGCTGGTATTTATGTTTTACTTGATGGCAAATAATCTTGCTGCCATGTGCCACAGGTAGTGTGTTGATAATTTACGGTTTTGAAATAAGTCCTTTATCTAATATCTATCCATTTGTCCATTATATATATTCCTCCCATTCAGGGTCATGGAGGTCTGCTGGAGCCCATTCCAGCTTTCTTCTGGTTAAAGGCAGGAGTACAACCTGGACTGGTTGCCAGTCTATTGCAGGGCCACATAAAGATAACCACTTATCTAATAAAAATATTTAATTCTTTCTACTATGTGTAATCAGTGAAAGAAAACGTGTTTCAACAGAGTGTAGCCCAGGTTTAACCTGTTCCAGAGTGTGGGGCATCAAAATAAGTCCAAAGAATAATTAAATGTGTCTCTGGATTGAGCTGAATTGGAGTAAATGAAATGATCCGATCATGATAAGCTTCTACTCTGCAAGCCAGTGAGAGCAGCATCAGGATCTGGAGTTGCTTCAGTTGGTGACACATCCATAAAAACAAGGTTAGCTGACTCACTAAAAATATAGATACATGTTCATTAAACTGTATGGGCTTGTTTGTAATGACGGTTGAAAATATTGTGCTAATGTTAAAACTGATTGACTATTATAAGGTGCTATAATTATAATTATAATATAATTTTGCTAATTTCTTGGGAGTTAAAGGCAATTGAGACTTTATATCATGAAGAATAATGATTTGTTAAACTGTTGCAAAGTTAAAGTGCTAATAACAAATAAAGGACAGGCTCTTAAAGGCTCTATAATCACTATTTTCTGATGTACACATTAAAATTTCAAGAAACAAAATTAAAATGATCCTTGTCACATTCTCGTGCTGTCTATTGAATTTGGGTAAATTTTATGGCTGGAGCTGGTTAAGCCTTTCAACTGAGAAAACTGAAACTGTTCAACAGAGTGACAAAATCACCAAGGTCTTAAACATTTACTTTATAGATGCGAAAAAAAATCTGTAAATCACAACAACAAAAATCCTCAAATCTGGACCTCTTTATAAACCTTAAAAAAAAAAAGTGTTCCTCATTGAGCCAAGGACAAAGACCTGTTAAAGTACCCACTTAATAAATTTGCAAAGTTTGGTGCACAAATATGCTCATGCTTGTTCCTGAAACCTGGGAATAAACATCATACTCAAAATGAAGAAAATTGATATCTTTTGTGACAAATTCAGCTAAATAATGAGTTAATTAGAAGGATGAGTGTAATTAACATCTTGCAAATGAAAATGTAAAGGTTGCAAACCAGCTTGGGAGTATACAGACTTGAAACATCGAGGATAAAAGGACATCATCAGACAAATCAGTGGCAATTACATCCTTTCGAGACATTTAGAAGGCTGTGATTGGATGAACACTTTGATAACCACATCATTATCGAAGATGTCTTCTGATTCTCATAATCTTTTTTCCCTGATGACGGTCTGGTACTAAATGGCTTTTTCAGCCATTTTGGAGCTCTATGCTCATTTTTTTTTTTTTTTTTTTTTTTGTTGTTTTTGCGTAGTCTTGTAATTTATTTGTCATTGAAACAAATTTCATTAGTTAACATACAGTAAAAGAAACAAGGTAAATTAAAGAAGTTGTTAACATGTGCAGTGAGTTTCTGTGTTTAATAGCTTTATTGTGAATGGTCTGTTGTTTACAAAATATTTGATCATTTGCTTTTAATCTCTTCTTTCTCCATCATCTTATTGTTCTTCTGTGTTGACTTTTTAATTGCTTAATTTCTTTATCAAGGATGATTTTTGATTGAATAGAAAAGCCCCTTCAGAGGTAAAGTAGTTCTATCATTACAATTTTGCTTTGGCACAGGCTGTGAAAAAAGTCACTGACATAAAAGAACATACAAAAATGATCTGACAGACCAAGATTAAAAACTGATTGAAATAAGTTACAGACCATAGGTTATTACTAAAAGCTCTTCAGTTATGAGCTTTTTTGTTGCTGTTGTTGTTGTTGTTGTTGTTGTTGTTTTAAAACAGTTAAACCTAAAACTTCTGAGGACAAAGCAATCTGATTGGCTGTCAACATGTAGGCAAAGCCACCTGAAATTATCATTTTTATTGTAATTCATCTGAGTGATATAAACCAATTCGGAGAATTCTTCTTCCAAATAATCTTATGATTTATGATTGGTTTTACTGTTCTTTGTTATTATCAAGCATTCAACTTTCAGGAAATATATATTCTCCTTCCTGAAACTCTGATCTATTCCTCTGACGATAGTACACTGGTTAGGTAGTGTGATCAGATGTAGGCCCACGGCAGCTATGATGGCACAGTTTTCCTACCTATAATAGCTACAGTTTCCATTACATCATCTTGACAAATCATACCCAATATCTTATTGAAAGGATGTATTAATAAATTTACACCCATAAATAAAATGATTTTAATAAGATTTTATTCAGTGAATAGTTCATGCTGTTCTTTTCAGTGGATCCATTCACCCACAACTATTAATGTCATAGTAATTGTGTGGTCTAATACACACTGAATGTCATTTAGATTACTGCAAAATACAGTTCAGCTGTGGCTGAATGCCAAAATAGATTTGTCTTTAGCAGAGCAGAGTCAAATGTTGCTTTTGGGACAGTTGGATGCATGTGTATTTGTATCTGTGTGTTTATGTGTCTTGGGAAGGGAAATCAGGAGTTTAGCACCAGGCTCAGTGCCCCCTGGGAAATGTTTCTCCTCAAGCAGTTGGTCTGTGCCTTTATGGCCTGAAGCCTGCCTGGAGGAAGGCTATCAAAGAAGCAATGAAGCAAAGAGGTTGTGAGGAGTTTCTCCAGATATTTTGTCATCCCTAAGAGATGATCTTATTACCTGTTGTAGGTTATTTTTCTTGACAGCCAATCAGTTCAAATGCCACACAGTGCTGCCATAGGACACTCAAATGTTCATCTGTAAAAATTACTAAGAAGATCTTAAGAAGGCCTGATACATCTGAGAGTTTGGAGGAAAGCGGCCTCTAATGGTCCTTTTTCACCAGCTATGCAGTATTGACACTTCAAGTCAGATCCTTGACGCATTGAGACGTCTCACTGGGAACGTGCTCCAGCTTTTGTCAACCAATGATCAGAAGGTCTTGTCATTGTGTTTCCTGAAATCAGTGATCATTTCCTCTTTTTTTTTTTTAGGTGTTTTTGTGTTTGTGTGTGTGTGTGTTTAGGTTCAGATTATTGTCAATGCACCATACAGACAATGACTTGTTGGTCATTTTCCCATTTTAAGAACTCTGTACTGCGAGCAGAGTTGGGGACCCGGAGTCATGTGAGGTACTGGTGGATCAAAGGATCCAGACCAGATCCCAGAACAAGATTAGCCAGATTTTTTTGGATTTGAACCTTCTTTCAGCACATTTCTGGCTATATGGTGGCACTATAATTGTTAGTTTAGTTCAGGCTACCAATTAAACTTCATACTGGGAAAAAAAATTGAATTGCAGCAAAGCTTGTCATGAAAGAAATATAGATGGCTTGCTTCATTTTCAGGTAAACTACTCAGTGAGGGGGAAAAAAAACTATATACATGATTAAACTGACAGCTGACAATTAATGCCAGTTGTCAGTTATTTTTAAAATGACAAAATAATTGTTGGGGAAAAAAAAGGTACCTGAACAGTTTATCTTAGATATTGCTAGGTATTATTTTTTTGAAGGTTTAAGTATAATTTGATTTTTAAAAAGGTGGGAAAATAAGTTGGAAGTATAATTGAAAAAATAAAACTGAGTGTGTAGAGTACCGGGTTTGGTTTGGTACACAGTCTCCAGTTTGTCAGTCAATCAAACATATGTGTGCCAGAATGTCCAGGCTTGCACAGTTTGTTTCAAAAATAGCATGCACCAACATTGCTAAATATTTATAGGATTTAAATTTAAAACGTTTCTTTTCTGCTCCAAAATAGTTTGTTGTTTCAGCTTTTACCACAAAAAATGTCAAAACTAGATTGACACAAGAACCAGGAAACTACTTCAAAGTGTTGTTGAAGGGAATCACCGCAGCAGATCACCAGTTTCCATCTTGCCCTGTCTTCTGTATCTTGCCCTGTCACAAAAACCTACTGCATATACACTTTCTCCACATCCAGAAATCTCTTCTTTTGGTCTTCCCCTTTTTCTCCTGCCTGGCAGCTCCAAGTCCTGCATCATTTTACTAATGAATTCACTATCCTTCCTCTTTATGTATCCAAACTATCTCAGTCTAGCCTCTCTGACCGTAACTCCAAGTTGTCTAATCCTAGCTGTTCCTCTGCTCTGCTTTTTCTTATTCCTGTCCATCCTGGTCACTTCCAAAGAAAATATTAAGCTCCCATAAAGAAGGGCTGGTCTCACTATCATCTTGTAAACCTTTCTCTGCTGTACTCTTCTGTCACAGGTAACTCCAAACACTTGTCTTAACCCAGTCCACCCTGCCCAGACTCTCTTCTTCACCTCTTTCCTACATTTCCCATTGCTCCACACAATTCAGCCCAAATATCTAAATTCCTACACTGTCTTCATCTCTACTCCTTGCATCCTCACTGTTCCACATGCTTCCCTTCATTTACACGCACATATATTTTTACTGCAACTTCCTGTTTTCTATCCCCACCTCTTCAGGTTCTCTTCTACCTGCTTCCTCACACATCACAATGCCATCTGCAAACATCGGTTCATGACCGAGACTCCTGTCTGACCTCATCTAATAATCTATCCTACAATAACCTGTCCTTTTACCCCCATGCATGTCCTCTACCAGTCTAGCCTACTTTTCTGAAACTTCAGACCTCCTCATGCGCTACTAAAATTCTTCTGCACTTTATTGTGCATATTCTCTAAGTCTACAAAGACACAATGCAGCTCCTTCTGACCCTCCTTGTACTTCTCTATAAGCATTCCCAAAGCAAGCACTGCATTTCTAGTGAGGTTTATTGGCATAATACCACACTAGCAAATCCATCCATATATCCATTATGTATATCCGCTTAATCCTGTGCAGGGTCACCGGGATCTGCTGGAGCCTATCCCAGCTCTCTGCCCTATCCAAAGGGTAAACCCTGGACAGGTCACCAGTCCATCGCAGGGCCACATGTAGACAAACAACCACGTACACTCACACATGTGAGACACGCATGTCTTAGGACTGTAGGGGGAAATTGTAGAACTCAAGAGAAAACTCACACGATCATGGAGAGAACATGCAACTCCACACAGAAAGGCTCCCACCGGGGTTCAAAACCAGGAACCCTCTTGCTGATAACCACTAAGTCCCACAATTAAAAATTGTGGCACATCTGTATACAGTCTTATTCAGTCTTGTTCTAATGTCAAGTTGATAGTTCATAAGAGTTTTATTAAAAATTGTTGGACAATAGCTATGGCGTTGTACTGCTTTTAATTCAGTTTTGTCACTGGATAGTATATACTCAAATGAGCAAGTAAGTTCATGTGCAGGCCTGATAACCGGGAATGAATATGCTTTTCTTACCTTTGCATGATTGGGCACCTCTGACTTTCGACTGGTGGAAACTCCTAGTCAGAAAAACACTGAGGATAAACAAACACCGGTTTGAGGAGAAGCTTCTTTTTCTGTGAAGGAAGGAAACCAACAAGAAACAATGGAAAATAAGACCTCATGGTCTCCATCACATTGCTTTGTTTCTTTGTTTCTTTCCTTCTTTCTTTCTTTCTTTACAGAAACAAAGCAATTCTGGCAGCAACACTCAAAATGCAGAGGAGTAATGGTACCAAGACTTTGGAAAATACTCAGAACTTTGCTGATGATCATATACATAAGTATATAGACTGGAGAAATATGAAAAAGACAATTGTATGTATGCATTGCAATAAAGTTTTCATAGTCAAGTTTTTTTTTTTGTAAAACATTTGCTCATTATCAATGTACACAGTGAATAACTAGTTTTAGTCTTATATGTAGGATTTTAAAATAGTGCCAGAAGACCAAGTTTAAACCTTACCTGTATTACAGACAAGGCATGACTGTGCACCAGAACAACACAAAGGTAAACTTTTCTAAGGCAATAATATGATCAGTCTAAAGTCATAGGATCATGATCAACACACTTATGGGGTTATACTTTCATGGCTTTAAAATCTCACTGTGTCTCCCTTTGCTCAAGTAATACAGTAATAATGCTTGATCTGAGCAGTGTATAATCTGTGATGGTTTTTTTACATGAAAATATTAATAAAACAAATCAAGTTATAATTTATACATTAGATCTTCCACTTAACTATTAAACATGCTGATAAATCTTGACTCATACTTTAGAAAGCTGATGGTTCCAAATGCCCTCACCCAGAACTCTCATAAAAGAAAAATGCTACTTCTTTAATATCAACCAGAATAATCTGAAAATCAATTGAACTGAATGACTAATAATTATTTTTAGTTTTTCTTTGCAACAACATGATGTTGATTATATTCCAAGCACATGGTGCTAATGAGGTAGTCGTGGTACAAAACCACCTGACACATCTGATAGCTGTCACATGGACAATAACCTTCCACATAAAGATGCCCACCCAACGCTCCAAGGTTCATCGAGCCTGTACCAAAAAATCTCAACCACACAAGGCAGAAAATAGCAAATAGAGCAGAGAAAGCTTTTTGAAGAGGCTGTTAAGAGCATAACACATTCTCTAATTATAGATCTCACTTGCTCTCTTTTGAAGACAACTGTAAATGGGAGCACGCCAGAGTTTTAGATTACAACAAGTCTTATAAAAATGAGGAAAAGCAGCTCATTGAAGACCGCTTTGCAGCAACTCAGATACTTTTTTTTCCCCACCTCCCCTGTCATTTCACTTAAATGTAAAGCATTAATGAATGCAAAGAAGAAAAGGAACATTTCACTTAAAGGCTTGCACCAGTGACAGACCATGTGTCAAATGAGAGGGGAGGGAAATGCCTCAAAAAGTGTGAAAAGATCGCCACGTAACACATGTATGCTGGATGGATGGATGGATGGATGGATGGATGGATGGATGGATGGATGGATGGATGGATGGATGGATGGATGGATGGATGGATGGATGGATGGATGGATGGATAGATAGATAGATAGATAGATAGATAGATAGATAGATAGATAGATAGATAGATAGATAGATAGATAGATAGATAGATAGATAGATAGATAGATAGATAGCAGTGTTAAAGATTTAGGCGCCCTTGTGCTTTTACTCACAGCGTTGAAATAAGAAAATAAAGCGATGAAGGTCAGTTGGAGAGCAGACTGCCAAATATAGCCGCTGTGTTCATGTGAGGGCCAGACTCTCCAGAACGACAAGCCCTACTCTGACCATGAGCCTGTAATTGAGGAGAAAATAAAGACAGAAATTATATGTTTATTTTCGACAACAATTTTAATCTTCTGTGCTCTCCTCTCAGAGAACGAGACGCCCACAAAAAGGAGCTGAGAATCTGTCTCATGGTGGAGGCTGAAATTTGAGTTTTTGACCTCCTCACCACCACATAAGATAAAATTCAGAAATTGAAAATCATCTACTGTGTAAGAAACCTGAATGGATCTTAAACAGGGGGCAAACTACACCTCAAATTTTTGTTTACTTCATAAATATGACATGTTTTAGCAAGGGCATTACTTTAAGATTATAAACTAGAACCTGCTTAATTTTGTAACAAGCCCATCGTGACCTGATGCACATCAGTGCTTTTACCTTTCAAAGTCGGGACACACATGTCACATCAACATTTTGCAAGACTCATGATCGATCATAATTTGGTCAAATATTGAGCAACATGAAGACTAAGTCATTTTACAGCAAAAGCAAATGGTTTCACACTCTAAAGAAGTCTTTCTGTTATGTTTATGGTTTCTTCAGAGACTAAAATATAGAAGGACTGAGTTGACAGCTTTAAGTTTTCCAGAAAACAAGCTTTTAGAAGATATTTTTAAATGAGGTCGTTAGTCTGAATGGGATAAATACAGACTCAGCGCTGCAAATCTTCCAATTAAAAGAAAAATAAGTTCATAAGATGTAATTTTCTGCCTTTTTTAAAAACTCTTTTCGGGAGGCAAAAAAATATCAGTGCATTGAGAAATTATGTTTTAGATTGCCAAAAAATGAAACAAACAAAAAACAAAAATAAATCAGTTACTTTTTCATCTGTAACATAACTAGTATCTGCTTTTTCAAAAAGCTATAAATGTTTGATAAAAGTAGGAAATGTATGATTGTGTAAATGGATGAATACAAAGGGCCAATCCGTAATGTTAAACATAATGTTTTTAGATCAAATAAATGAAATGTTAAATCATTTTCTGAAGTGTGTAATAAGCCTCTGGGCTGTAAGGTTTTAGGAACAGATGTGGAATTATAGTCCTTGTCATAGTTTACAGAAAGTTTTATAGACAAGGAAGTCTCTGGTATTAGCTTACTTTAGTGACTTTTGTTTAAAATATTCTCAGCAGGTTTCTTCTCTGTAGCCTATAACATACTGCATATTTGCACCCTTGCCTGAGTACTATTTCATATTATCTGCCTTTCCATACTTTTTTCCATCTTCTGTTTCTACCTAATTTTAACAAACATCTCACTTGAAACTTTTTTTTTGCCAGTCATTTCCTCTCCTCAGCCTTTGAATTCATTTAATTTGATGTGATAATCTCTTATTTATTTTATTTAACGACTTCATCCTTTTCTTCTTCGCTTGCCTCTGTAGTTCAGCCCCTTTAACCATCACACTAATGTCTAAAAAGGCAGTTAACTGCATTTAAAATTATTGGAAACAGAGAAAGGCTGGAAACCAGAATAATAAAATCTCGGATATAGAAACCACAGTCTCGCTCAGCTTCACTTCTTTTATTTATGTGGTGTAGGTCGGGCTGTCTGTTCTTTTGTTATTTTGTCTTCTCTTCATATATATATATATATGAAGAGAAGACAATATATATATATATATATATATATATATATATATATATATATATATATATATATATATATATATATATATATATATATATATATACTGAAAAAGGCATTAGACCTTTTTCAGTTACAGTCGGGGTTTTCTAACTATAATTTGTCAAGCAGACTAATATTTGTGCAATCTAGAAGAAACTTCAACCAGTCGGGGGAAAATCCGTGCTGATAGTTCAATGTAATCTTTTCCTTAAGACTCCGCAGGATTAATCCTAGTGGAAAAAAAATAAAATAAAATGAAATGAAACCAGTGAAGCTGAAGTAACGTCCACGTGGTGATTGATGAGTAACCCATTCATGCGTTTGTGTTGAAAAATGATTCGACTCTCTCGTTTGGGGAGGTGGGACCTCCTCTTTTTTAGGCACCAATCTCCGTCCGTTTTCCTCCATCATGGCGTTTTTTATTGCTTCTTAGCGAGCCTTCAAAGAGCCCAAAGCCTGTAATTAGGGGGCGGGCCCCGAGCGCCTCAAAACACTTCCCCGCGTTGGAGCTCAACTTCTTCCAAACTGTCCCGGGACGCAGAGCGCGCCTCTCCCACTCCCCTCAGCTTCCTAAGGATTTTGTTTCTCAGGGATGGCCGCATCTATTCTGGAGGTAGGGAATGTAATTGTAAGTAAATTCGATTTTTCTTCTTCTCTTTCAAACAAACCAAACTTTTAAGCTGCAAAATAGTGATGTATTATTATTATTATTAGTCTTGCTGTGAGAAAACTTGTCATATTGCCAGACTTAGTGTTTGGCATATGACAGATAAAATATGAAGAGAAATCTTTGATACTATTGTGTGTATTAATGAAAAGAGAGATTTAAAGCAACCTGAAATAGTTTTGCCGAGTGGCATTGGGGTTTACGCTTCACATTTTAAGATGTGATCCTGTTTAAACCCAGGCTTAACATTTAACCCACATCTGAGAGCAAATTAAACATTAGTAAGACAGTTTGATGATGATGATGATGACGATGATCGTGATCATTATGTGTGGTATCAGTGGCTATGAGAACAAGAAATAAAGAAGACAGCACAAACTATGTTTAAGAATCTTAAGATATGAGAAGAAACATTAACTAGAGAGCAATGCCAGTCAGTGGGTTTCAAAGTTCTGACTCCTGGCTTGTTTTAAGAGAAGGAGATAACCACTAATCATCTCTAAATGGAGAGAAAGAAAGCACTGGAAGATCAGAACCTCATATTTAAAGGTATGGGGAGTATTGGTGATGATTTCTGTACATAAATATATAGACTTATCTGCTTAAAGGAAAATAATAATAAGTGTGTTAGAGTTTAGAATAGATAAATAAATAACTGTCCACCATAATTTTTTTAGACTTCGGGAGTTAAAGGCTACCAGTGACAAGAGAGCAAAGAATCATTTAGATTACAATAAAATACACTGTAAAAAAAAAAAAATCAGCTAAAACTGACAATTAATTCATTTCATAGATGTGTTTAGTGTGTGGTTAAATCAAAAGCACCATGTCTGATTTGTTTTGTGACGATATTATCTGCCTGTCAGGAATGAATCTAGAATCACAAGTAATGTATGAAAAGAGTTTCACAAACAGAAATGGGAAATGTTTTATTTTGTTATTGTGTCCATAAAGATTCTGGAAAATTATTTGAAATAAAATATCACAAAAATGATCATAAGCACGCTATTAATGACATGCTTTCTTTTGGAAATCTTCAGTTGGTTCATGAGAGAAAATCAAACAAACTTTATGATCTTTGTGCCTTTTATATCTGGGTAAACAGTAGTTCTTAAATCTGAGTACACAATATTCAGTATGTATGTATGCTGGAAAATGTATAAACATAGAATGAAAGCTGAAAACAACATTTCCCGATGACTCTAAATAGGATGTAGTGGGTATAGATAATGGACGGACAGATGGATGGATGGATGGATGGATTTTCTTCTTTTCTGAGCAGAGAAAATCCTCTCAAGTGTAAACATCCACAACTTGAAATTGCCCTTCACCACTTTCAACAGGAAGAGCCAGCGGTGGCAGTCAGACATAAGTTTTTTATTAGAGTTGACACTGACAGAAGCAGCAGAAAGCAGCCATTTCCTGCACTCAGACTCAGTCTCATTTTCTCTCATTTTCCCCCTTGTCTCCTCCTCCCTAGGAAGACGCACGCTATGGCTCCAGTCCTCTGGCAATGTTAACTGCTACCTGCAACAAGTTTGGCAACACCAGCCCTGTCAGGGATTCAGCTACACCTGGCAAGACCGGCAGCACCACTCCAATAAAGAAGCCCTACAACATGACTTCTGACCTTCAGACAGCTAAGAACGGGCGGACAACAGATGGCAGTGGCCTGACGGACTCCTACACTGGTTCTTTCACCACAGCTGGAGGAGGAGGCGGTGGGCTGCTTACTCCCACTGGAAGCCCCCCTCCTTCAGCCGGAGGCTACACAACAGATTATAGCCCTTTCTCCCACTCCTTCCAGACCTCGGTCTCCCAGGACCCATCTCTTTTAGTGTCCAAGGCCCATGCTACAGCCGACTGTCTTACCAGTGTCTACACCTCACTGGATATGACACATCCTTATGGCTCCTGGTATAAGGCTGGGATCCACCCTGGCATAACTGCTGCTCCAGCTAATGCCACCTCCTCTTGGTGGGATGTCCACCCCAATTCCAACTGGCTGTCAGCAACACAGCCCCAAGCTGACGGAGGTCTCCAGGCTTCCCTGCAGCCCGTGGCACCACAGGCATCCCTTAGCCCACAGCTGCCAAGTTACAGCACCGACTTTACACCACTCAACCCAGCCCCTTATCCTTCTGTGGGACTGGGTTCCTCCTCACATCTGCTCCAACCTTCGCAGCACATGCTTCCCCAGGACATGTACAAACCCAAACCCGTGTCAAGTGCAGGGCTAATTGAGAGTCCAATGGGCCTAAAGCCTGCTAGGGGATCAGGAGGCTACAGTGGGGGGGGTACACCTAGCAGGTCTTCATGCGACTGCCCCAACTGCCAAGAGCTAGAGAGGCTTGGAGCCTCAGCTGCATCTCTGAGAAAGAAGCCAGTCCACAGCTGCCATATCCCAGGCTGCGGGAAGGTCTATGGCAAGGCCTCCCACCTGAAAGCCCACCTGCGCTGGCACACGGGCGAGAGGCCCTTCGTTTGCAACTGGCTGTTCTGCGGAAAGCGCTTCACTCGCTCTGATGAATTGGAGAGGCACGTGCGCACCCACACGCGGGAGAAGAAGTTCACCTGTCTACTGTGCAACAAGCGCTTCACACGCAGTGACCACCTCTCAAAGCATCAGAAGACCCACGCAGACACCGCAATGCAGGGTAAAGCTGTCGCTGTGGAGGGAGACGCAGATCCTCGGAGTGAAGAAACCGCAGAGCTCAACAGCAGTGCTGTACCCACCAATCCTGTCGCTGACCAGATCACCAGTGGAGAAGAGAAGACTGCCACACCTAATGGTGTGGAGAACAGCAGTGGATTGCTGGAGATATGACTTTATTAAGTCTTCTTTCCAATATAGTTTTGTGACATTAAAGGTTTGTTCTCATGGAGGGAAAAAAAATCATATATATATATATATATATATATATATATATATATATATATATATATATGAAAAAAAATTTCCCTTCAAAATTTTTAAAGGATGTGAGACAATGTTTGGAAAGACTTCATGCGATAAATCACTGATAATGTTGCAGGTAGCAATCACTTCATCTTCTCTGGACCGCACACACATTCACCAAAATATGAGTGAGGCTGCAAACATAAAAGCATACAGTTTTGCAGACATAAAACCAAATACACAGATGAAAATGCACAGCCAAACCCTGACATATATGATACAAGATGCACATGTGCAGATTTGTGTGAACAGAAATAACTATGTGCAAATGTGCAAGCATATATAATGCATTCATGCATGCAAGGCTACCCACAAAAGTATGCCTGTTCGGACACACTCGCACACACACACGCACAAGTAAACATGCTCATGCACACATTTTGTAGTCAGCACACATTTTCTGCCTTTCAAATGAGACAAACCACTGGGGACATTTAATCTGCAAAAGCAGAAGGAAAGTGATCTGAGGCCACAGAAGAAAAGTGGTTTTAGAGTAAGACTTAATGTTGGGATGATGGGGTCGATGGAGCATTGCATGCCTGTAGAAAAATCAGACATACAGCATTATTTTAATTACTTATTTACTATTCTCAAAACAATAACGATAAGCAATCTTAATTAAAGGCTTGCTATTGTCAAATGCACCCTGATCTGTAAAATATTGCATTTCACTTTTGTTTTTTCTGTTTGCTTCTTATGTCTAATTTAATTTCATATTTACATAAATAATCTAATTTATGTCTTAAATTATACACATGGAAGTTTATCCTGCACCCTGCAGGAAATATTATGGTTTAAAAAAATAATGGTTAAAGATGGCTAAAAATAAAATAAAATGCATTAAATTAAGACTTTTTTTTTCTTATTTATTAGTTATAATGTAGAGTTTTGGGAGTATGTTTTTAAAGTTTTATTTATAGATCTTGAAGCTTACTGTGCCTGTAATCTAATTCTGTATCATCTTTTAATTGTGGAGTCTTCCACACCTGGAAAAGAAACAATTCAAATGGGCTTCCTACTTTGTTTGTATATACTATATATTGATAACAATATATAGATTTTTGTCAAGTGTGCTATTTTTCTACTTTTTTTTATGTATTTTCTGTTCTGTGCAACTTTTCACCGTGAAAAGATGTTTATTTTATTTAGTTATCAGACACATAATCATAAGGGCTTAATTTGTTGAACGTCAATTTCCTCATCGTGGTAAACTTGAGCTACAAGTGTTTGCTGACTTGAGTGTAAAAGATACTGTAAATAGTGATGAAGCATGAAACTTCAATAAGGTACACATGTTGTAAGATTTAAGGTGTGAAATCATGACAATGTTGGTGCTTTCGAGAGTAAAGAAACTGAAAAAAAAAAATCTCTACTGGTGTTATTTCTTATCCAGAGACCTTCTGAGATGACAGCTGAATTTAAAGCTGCTCGAGAGTGAACTTCAGCCTGATGTGCTTCATCCCAATCCCTGACTCACTGTCCTTCTTTTCATATCTTTCTACATCACCACGGCCAAGCAAATACTTTCATTATCTTTTGAAGCACAAACAAAGCCGTTCACTGAATTGAAGTCTTAACTCCACACAATGACCCCCTTTCAGAGGGCCACTGTAGTTACATTCAAGACAATTACTCCACTCTCCAGCTTGAGGCAGGTAATTACTGAGAGCGATGCTCCAGCAGAGTCAGGAGAGAGGACCAGAGCAGATTAGGGCCGAGGACCTGTGGCTGTATTGTTTGTTGAGGGAGTTGGTCAAACAAAGGACCCCAATTAAGGTAGGATGCATGACGAAAGAGGGGATGTGGAGATACAAATGCTGAGGAGAAGCTAAGCTGATGCATGTTTAAAGGCATTGCGCTGCCTTTGCTCATGGTATTTCCCTAAGTTTCTGCAAGAGTTAACAGCCTTAACAAGTGGCACTTGCGTGTCGCTCTGTCCACGTTCTTGTCAGGCTTTCCCAGACTAATAAAAATACCTTAGGTGGGAGGACTTCCCATGCTGCATTACAAAAAAGATAGCCTCAGGACAAGCTAAATGAACCCTCAAACAGATGTGTTATGGATTGGAGCAGCACTAGATTCACTTAAGTATGTTATCTTTCTATTTGTTAATAACCATACGGGATGATACAGGATGACAAGAAAGAGCAACACCTAAGACAATGAAATATGTTTAAGCTTCTATCTTGATGAAAAATATAATTATTTAACCAGTCAAAGAGAGGAAAACTACAAAACAAGTTGTAAAAAAAAAAAAAAAGAAAAGAAAAAAAAACAAAAGAAATACTTGCTCATTGCAGAAATGAAGAGGGTACTGGTACAGCTGGAGCACCCCCCCCCCCCCCCCCCCCCGAAACAGTTGTAACATTTACACTTCCCAAGCAGCATGGTTCCAATTTAGGGCTTCTAATGAGCTGTAGTTGAGGTCAATTTATATAAAACGTCCCCGGGCCGACTCTGTCATCAGGATCCCGTATGTTTACGGTGGTCTGAAGTGGGCGCATGGTCGAGTCCACAACATAAAAGGCAAACATGGGGAATGGGGTATGGGTAGGGTGTGTCAGGCCAGCGAGCTAGGGTGGGGTGAGGGGTGGGGGATGTGGGGTGGGGGGTGTTAAGCAGACGGTCAGTGGCTTTCGAAACCTCCACTGCTACTGGTATTTTCTGCCTTTCTAAAATACACTCCTTCTGCAGCGGTGGTGGCATTCTGCAGTCTTAACTGTATTTTTACTTCTTTTATTTAGAAAGCCAGGAAACATTAAGTGTTGCTTCAAGTAAGGTCATAAAAAGAAAATATACATGCAGTGACACATAGAGGCAAAGACAGAAACTGGACAATCTGTTCCATATGGTTTTACCCACAAATGGTGCCCATTTACTCCGTTTACAAAATCAGATCACTCAAGGCTTAATAGGACCAAAAAGGTTATTCCACAGGATAGCAGACACACCTGTTTAAGCCATCACACATCTCATTTCCAGTCTAACTAACAAAGAAGAAACTTTAAAACATTCACTCATGATGTGTTTAGTTAAGCCCTCAAACTTGATGAGTTCCACAAATTTACCCTTAATGAGTTACTCCTGGGAGAGACTCAGATTGCAGCTCTTT
Source organism: Hirundichthys speculiger (assembly GCA_018398805.1). Classification (NCBI taxonomy): domain Eukaryota; kingdom Metazoa; phylum Chordata; class Actinopteri; order Beloniformes; family Exocoetidae; genus Hirundichthys; species Hirundichthys speculiger. The sequence goes on along the minus strand of JAGFBZ010000074.1, from coordinate 3,783,601 downwards.
AGAATAAAAGACATTATCATGATGTGTTGAACAAAAAGCTAATTAACCTCTTTTCCTGCTATTATCTGATCCTAACTGGCTTGCCAAGAAAGACAATTGACAGTGCTTTGACATAGCCACAGGCCAGGATCCTCATTTCTCCCTTCCAGTGTGTGCAGGGCGGGGATCACGGGAGGCACGGGGTAGGACAAAAGCACAGGTGTCTGCAGGTGTGACTGGGTCTCTGTGGCAGAAAGCCAGGGTGAGAAAAGATAAAGAATGCCAGCAAGCCCAGAGGCTCGGCATTCAGTTCTTTAGTTAAAACAAATTAAAGCTTTTCTGGCAGAGAGGAAAGGTAAACTAACTAGAACAAACCATAACATGACCCGGAGAACAGTAGAGGTCAGGCTAAATAAAACAATAAGGTGAAGAGGAAAACATAACAGATAAGAGAGGGCAAGAGGTAAAAAAGTAAAGGCATCTTGCAGGTGTAGTTTATGTCTCCATTTCTTATCATTTTTAACCATCATTTACATGTCAGTAGAGGAAGCAACAGCATGTCACAAAAAGATCTCCCACTGTGATTAAGTATCCATATCCTGCTATATAAAGACCTCCCCTTCCTGATGGTCTAATACAGTTCATTATTGCGCTGAATCAATCACGTTTCAAACAAACATCAGCCCTCAAACCTGGAATGATTTTCACACTTTTGACTCAATCAGTTTATGATGCATTGCTTTCTGGCTTGAAAATGTGCTTTAAAGTCTGAAGGTAGTCCTTCCTTGCTGCCCAGTGTGCAACATGCACCATTAAAGGAGACTATTTTTTTATGGTAACTGTGGGAGGGTTGTGAGTGACTCTGCGCCCCTTTAAAAAGGAAATATATTTGCCATTTAATCAGCTCCAGTTGACAAATTGCTTCCAGCATATAATAAGAAAATTGCATGCGTGACATGTAAGGACACATTGACGAGGCTTAAGATGTTTGGAATTCGTCTTTCAATTATACACAGCAGTAAGTGCAATTTGGTATTTTTTTTTTTTTTTTTTTTTTTTTAGCATTCTTTTTATTTCAGCATGGCACGGACATAACATCATAAATTTTACTAAGAAATTTAACAGTAACTATAGTAACTCACATACAAAGTATGGAAGACAGGAGAAAACAAAATGGAAAAAAAGATAACCCACAAGGGGAGGGGGTGGCCCCTAGCTATCAAACTGTTATGTCTTTTGTTAAGAAATGTTTGCCTCTGCTTATTTACAGGGAATGTAATATGAGCCTTAAGGTCCCCAAATTTTTTTATAGTGTTTTGCTGGTCTTTTCAAAGAATATCTAACCTTCTCAAGTTCAAGAAAGTAAAGCGTATCCCTGACCCAGTGTGTAAATGTTGGGGTTTTGTAATTCTTCCACTGGACCAGAATCAGCCGCCTTGCAAGGAGTGTGAGGAATGCAGTACTATTAGACTCTGTCCTGATTAGACCTAACTGGTCAGACATAACACCAAGCAGCCCAGTCAAAGGGTAGGTTGATATTGGCCATCCTACATAGCCTGACATATCAATCAATCAGTCAAACTTTATTTATATAGCACTTTTCATACAAATAGAATTGCAACACAAAGTGCTTCACAGATTAAAAGCAAACTGGTCCACCCACTCCACCCACCAATCCGTCTTCCCCAAGACCAAAGACACAGCACAAGAACACAAGCCATTGCAATAGTCAATGCGGCTGGTGATAAAAGCATGCATTAGCATCTCCGCGTTGGCCTGAGAGAGAATAGGCCGGACTCTGGCTATGTTTTTTAAGTAATAAAAACCAACTTTGGTGATGTTCTTGATGTGTTGGATAAAATTCAGCTCAGAGTCAAAGATCACACCCAGGTTTTTCACTTGTGGTGATGGATTAAAAGAAAATTCTTGTAGTTTGGGTAAAATATTCTCTCTCAGGGCCTCAGGACCAATGACTAAAACCTCAGTTTTGTCATGGTTAAGTTTTCTGCCATCCAGGATGCGATATCTAAAATGCAGTTGAAAAGTGCATCTATTGGCTTTGTATCATCAGGAGACACGGACATAGTGTAAAAGATGGATGTCCAATAATGGTCTAATTTTGGCCAGGACCAGAAAATGTGGATATGTGAATCTGAGTAACGCCTTGAATTACCTTGAACCTTGAATTCTACTCATTGAAGAACTATGTGTTCTGCACAAAACAGCCTCTCGGGATTCCTCAGAAATGTTTGCCAAGTTCATCTTCCCATTGTGATTTTGTGACTGAAATGGAAGAAGGTGAGAGCGCCATAAATGCACTAAAGCTGGCTGATATGATACCCTTAAATGATAACGGCTGGTCTAATATACGCTTGGAGGGGGAAAATGGAGGTTGGTTTGGGAATACAGAGGAAATATTCCTAACAAAGTTACAGATTTGGAGATAGCGAAAGAAGTGAGTTTTGGGAATATTAAAGTTGTCCTGCAAATATTTGAAGGTGACAAATGTCACGTTATGTAAAGATTGTGAAATTGTTTTAATGCCTGCATTGTGCCAGATAAGAAACAGCTTTAACCATCTGGGATGCTTTGAAATAGTGATTAGGATAAACAGGGGATTTAAATGAAAAGGATTACCAACCTAAATGTTGTCTTATCTGAATCCATAAATTTAATGAATTCTGAACTAATAGATCTGTTGTGTGGGCTGAGTGTGATGAGGGGAGAGGCGTATAGATCAGGGCTGCTGATGAAGACTTGCATGAATTTGTCTCAGTACAGTTGAAAATTAGCTGATCAGCTATAAACTGGCTCATTTACAGAAATGTTCATTAATGTGCATTGTCCCTGAACAAATAAAATTTGAATTGAAATTTGAATTGAATTAAACAGCTAAGAAAGGGTCTCTGCACCGAAGTCTTCGCATACCCAGTGTACTATGGGTTGAATGCTACAAGCCCAGTAATAAGCTTGGAAATCTGGAAGGGCTATACCACCAGAATATTTGGGTTGTGTTTGGAGACTTTTTCTTGCCCTAACAGGTTTATAATTCCAAATGGATGAAATAATTCCATCCAACTTACAGAAAAACATTGTGGGATATAGACAGGGATACTTTGACAGAGGTATGTGAATTTCAGGAGTATAGACATTTTAACTGAATTAATATATCCGACTACAGACACTGAACGATAACTTCAGCTTCTTAGAAGCTGTTCAACTTTTGTTGTCAAAGCATCAAAGTTTTCTTTGAAAAGATTTGAAAAACTGCCACAACCTGGATTCTTAAGAAGTGCACACATTTGCTCGAAAGTCCTGAATGAAGTTAGTATTAATGTATTTTCCTACATTCCTACTACTCTGAATTTTTGATGTGCTGGTGTAAAAGAATTTTTTTTACATGCAGATTTCAAACTTAAAAGATAGTTTAACATAATCTATAGTGAGTCCATGCAGTAAATGTGGCATGTTTTATTCAATTTCACCACAATGGAAAGTTTCTGTCGCTCTCAAGACAAGCAGTCCGATATCTCTTGGAAACAGAATTGGAAAACCACTTGGAAAACTGATGTCCCATTATAACCTAATAGCCTTTCAAATATATAGAGCACCATTAAAGTGTTCTTTCCTCTTGAAAACACTTACTATCTTTATTGTATTCTGACTGAGATAGAACCCAAACCATTCCTGTTTGGTGTTCTTCTTTTATTTCAGCTAAAACCACTAAATACATCCTTGGAACAGTTACAGTGAAGGAATATAAATGACATGGAAAAGGGAGGAGAGTGGTGGAAGTGCAAAAACATCAAATCCTCAGGATAAAAGGTAGAGAAAACACAGTTAGAGTCCTTCCACTAACAGCTTGATAGTAAAAGAGAAAAAGACATGTCAAATAGCAAACAAATCTGTTTCAGGATTCGCTGAATGAGGAAATTGGAAAGAGGGAAAAGTCAGTCAGGAAGGAAGAAGGGAGAATACAGGCAAAGACGCAACGCAGAAAGAGAACTGAGTGATTTGGGTTGGAAGCAGGAGTAGGGAGCCAGGGTTGGCAGGCTTTTGGTGGAGGAGTGTGGTGGTTCAGAAGTCCTCCGGCTTGAGGCGCCAGTGTGTCCGGTGGGGGCCCTGACCATGAGCTGCCTCACCCCCCCAGAGCCACGGCCACAAACCCCCTCTCCCCCTTCACCACCAGCACCGCCACCCATCCAACCCAAAACCCACTGGCAGGCAGTGCTTCACTGAAGCTGCTGCTGCATGTTTATTTAATATTCTGAAGAAATTGAAATATCTTTGTGGGTACACATGCATACATGCGCAATTACACAGGCATATCACTCACTCACACACATGCATTCATATGTGCACACATACATTCACGCACATCACCACCACAATATATAAATAAATAAAGTACAGTAGTAATGTTCTCTTGATCTGTGGCCAAGAAAAGAGTTGGAGAAAATCTTTTTCAAATGGTGTTTTCAGAAGCATTGAAGGAGGAGCATGAATGTCTGACACTGCATGTTGCCCGAGCCGGCCGCATGTCTCAGTCTGACTCCCACAGAGGAGAGAGAGCATTAACAAAGTGGTTGACAATCAAGAAATAGTTTCCATGTGACAACAGCAGAGAAAATTAACGATATTTAAATGCCAGTTCATGATGTAGATATGAAAAAGTAGGAAGTTCACATATAAGCAATTTAGAAACTGTGACCATGTGGTCTGTGAATGAGAACATGTACATGAGGTGTTTGTGAAGCTTTAAAGGAACAAATGTGCATGCCAGCCCTTTTCCATGTGTGTGCATATGAATGCACGATGACACACACACACACACACATCCATAATGAGTCTATGATCATTACAAAGCAATTCCTTCAGACAGAAATCCCTTAAACAGCCTCGGTTTTGGTCTCCATGCTATTCCCTTCTGTCTCCTCTCTCCTCATGAGCCACCAACCATTTCTCCTGCCAAAAATAACACAGGAGCGCCACTCGAACCCGCGCCTCACCACGGCAAAACTTGGCCACAAGAGAGGGATCAAAACACACACAAAAAAGGAAACACATCATATTGTGGAAGAAGGGGAAAAGAGCGTTCATATAGCTCTGTGCTTGAAGATATCTACTGATGATTTTGGCAACCAAAAAAAACCACACATACTAACGCACCAGGCCAAGACAGGGAAAAGTAAAGTCTGTTTGTGGATGTGTGTGTCCCTGCCGGTTGGATGTTGTTGGATGAAACATTTTGTAACTGCTAAGATGGCATTCACCTCCAATCTCATTCAGTTAATGATTTAACCACCAGCTCAAAAAATAAAAAATAAAAAAATAAAAAAAATAAAACTTATAGTCAATATATTAGGACCTTCAGCAAGTAATAAAAGCAAATCTATGCTGAAACTTTCGTAGCCTAATGAGTAGGAGGTGTATTCTCTGGTCACAAATTAATCATGCTGCTCCAATAATTTTAGGAGTTCAAATGGGAGACAGCTTTACTCAATGTCATGGCCCGTTCACTTTCGTGTTGCATTTGGCAAAATGTGCTTATCCACTCTTGACACACTGATGCCATTTGTGGAATGAAGAAACTTAAACTTTAAGCTCTGTTTTTTCAATTTGGTGTTTGCCTGCTGGGGTTTACAAGCAAAGCACCACGGGATTAATTGTCAAGCTCACAGCCAAAATAAAAAGAAATAAATCAGCACTTTGAGAAAGGTGGATAAAAACTTAGGGAAATATTTTATAGAAGTGCTGCAACATTGAGATGAAATGTTTTGTGGGTCCAAAGTCATGATATTAACTGATGAGTCTGCATGATTCCTCATTCATTTACTAAGAGGTGCACGGATCCAATAGATAATTAATTAAACAGACATTGGACCTAAATTAATAAAGACATTGAGGCATTAAGACACTGATCTTCAGTGAAATGATCCAGTGCAGGTTCTGTCTCAATAATGTTATGGAGAAGTTTAAAGCCGGATGTGGATTGCAAAAAGATTTCCCAAGCTTTAAACATCTCAAGGAGCACTGTGAAAGGAATCATATTGAAATGGAAGGAGTATCAGATCACTGCAAATCTACCAAGACCCGGTCGTCCCTCTAAACTTTCATACGGAACAAGGAGAAGACTGATCAGAGATGCAGCCAAGAGGCCCATGATCACTCTGGATGAACTGCAGAGATCTACAGCTGAGGTGGGAGAGTCTGTCCATCGGACAACAATCAGTCCTACACTGCACAAATCTGGCCTTTATGGAAGAGTGGCAAGAAGAAAGCCATTTCTCAAAGATATCCATAAAAAGTCTGGTTTAAAGTTGCCACGAGCCACCTGGGAGACTCACCAAACATGTGGAAGAAGGTTCTCTGGTCAAATGAAACCAAAATAAAACTTTTTGGCCACAATGCACAATGATATGTTTGGTGTAAAAGCAACTCAGCTCATCACCCTGAACACACCATCCCCACTGTCAAACATGGTGGTGGCAGCATCATGGTTTGGGCCTGCTTTTCTTCAGCAGGGACAGGGAAGATGGTTAAAACTGATGGGAAGATGGATGGAGCCAAATACAGGACCATTCTGGAAGAAAACCTGTTGGAGTCTGTTAAAGACCTGAGACTGGGACGGAGATTTATCTTCCAACAGGACAATGATCCAAAACATAAAACCAAATCTACAATGGAATGGTTCCCAAATAAACGTATCCAGGTGTTAGAACGGCCAAGTCAAAGTCCAGACCTGAATCCAATCGAGAATCTGGGGAAAGAGCTGAAGACTGCTGTTCACAAACGCTCTCCATCCAACCTCACTGAGCTCCAGCTGTTTTGAAAGGAAAAATGGGCAAGAACTTCAGTCTCTCGATGTGCAGAACTGATGGACAAAACCCAGAGACTTGCAGCTGTAATTGCAGCAAAAGGTGGCGCTACAAAGTATTAACGCAACGGGGGCCAAATAATATTGCACGCCCCACTTTTTAGTTTTTTATTTGTTAAAGTTTAAAATATCCAATAAATTTTGTTCCACTTCACGATTGTGTCCCACTTGTTGATTCTTGACAAAAAAATAACATTTTATATTTTTATCTTTGAAGGCTGAAATATGGCAAAGGGTTGAAAAGTTAAAGGGGGCCGAATACTTTTGCAAGACACTGTATATACACTGTTGAATTTCCCTTCTGGGATTAATAAAGTATTTTCATTTCATATATATATATATATATATATATATATATATATATATATATATATATATATATATATATATATATATATAATTTGCCTGAAGAGAGCTGGGATAGGCCCCAGTAGATCCCAATGACCCTGCATAGGATTAAGCAGGCATAGATAATGGATATAAAATATATATTAATTTTTTAATCAATATATATCTTAATTTGGTTTGCATGTATACGGGTAGATAAACTCAGTATTTAGGTTTTCCTAGGCTTTCAGTATAAATGTTATATTCATGCATACTTGTTGTTTGAATTAATTCTCCTTTGAGTCTAAAAAAAAGTGAAAAAGAACAAAATAAAACAATCAAAAAAGAAAAAACAAAAAAACAAAAAACTAGAGGACCAAAAAAAACGAGACTATCGAGGGCGGCTTTGGACCAATCAGAGCTTGAGTTTTACAGGGCTCGCTCTACGTCATATCTGTGGGCCGAAGTTTTAGAGAGGAGCGGAGGGGGTTCTCACAGAGCTCTGTGGGGCTTCTACGCTACAATCTCATCATCTGTTTGGGACGACAAAATAAATACCGTCTAATGAAAACAAGAGTCTGTTTTGCTGGGGGGATTTTCACCATCCGAAACCGGTCGGTTCTATCTGCGTGAAATAGGGAATGAACGACGAGACAGCATCGGACAGCTGGAAGAGAAACTCCGGGTGCTCCAGGTGAGGCTGCCCTGCCGCTGAGCTAGCGTAGCACCGTGGCTGGGAGACCTGGTTGTTTTCTCTGGGCCGTTATATTTTGCTTTTTGAAGACTTTTGAGTTGCTGCCATTATTTAGCTTCTGGCTTTAATTCTGGCCGACGACAAAAAACTCAAGACAGACAGCTCTAGTATCCGGATGCCCACTAATTTGCCCTACTGTCTACCACAAGCAACAGAACACCAAAACTGTATGACACATTTTCATTACAAGTTGGCTTGATTTACTATACTTTACTGTTATGATTCCTGGTGTAGCTTCATTGTCGTCAATGAGTGTAGAGCTATGTTAACAGCAGCCGTTGTTGGGGAGCGGAGACAACTACTCCACTGTGATCCACTTCCCATTTCTGAGGAGTGCGCCCATTTTGAAATCTGTCATACACCTTTTTGCAGCCCACTTCTGGGTCCAATAAATGATGCATTTTATGAAGGTGCGAAGAAATAAAGATGGGTAAAGCTGAGTAATTCTCCTCTGATCTGGGTCTGTGATGTCATAGTACCCTGCAATCTGAAAAGCTCATGAACTGACACTTTTTCAGACCAAGACAGATCCAAAACATAGTGATAGGGTGTGTTATATCAGACTTGTTGATTTGTTAGTCACTTTAGATGGCCAAATATATGCTCTTTTCCACATAGAATTGTTTTTTTCTTTTTCTTTTTTTTTAATGTATGTCCCCTTTAAGCATGACTTTATAACTTCTTATAATCTAAACTCTGTAATGATTAAAAAAAAAAAGTTACACATTCTGATATTTTAGATGGACACCCTTTAACTTTCATTATCACACAGAATTGGCCTTGGCATAAAATCCTGTGTTGATAATGGGAGACTTGAAGTCTTCTCCAGCACATCCCAAAGATTCTCCTTGGAGGTCTGAGTTGCACTGTTCTTGATGAGTTTTGGTTGTATCTTAGGACTGAGCAGTTAGAGAAATATCTGTTTTAATCGTTGAGTATATTTTTAGCAAAATCCTTGTCAGTCACCTATAAGGCCAATATATATATATTTGCTTGTTATTTATAGTTGAGGTAACATGTTCATTTCATTGTAACGCTGATTTGAGGTCACATCACCAGCCCTATAGTTTTGACAATCTTCTTGGTTATTTTGTTTGCTTGATGCAAATATGAATAACATCTTTTCCATGAACACGCATGATGTATGTTCCAACATGTTTTTGATTAATTACAGATTAAGTAACTTAATGCCAGCTGAATTATATGAATCACTGCAGTACTTTTCCATTTGGAGGCTCTTATCTATTTGTATTTATAACTAGATGGGTTTTTCAACATTTCTCATTTTTAAATTGTTATAAAAAAAAAAAGCCAGGTTATTTAAAATAGCAAAAAAGCATGGTCCTCCAAAAGTTTTATTTTGATTTGCTGATATTTTGATATATTCACTGCTGAGGTTTTTGCTGCCAGAGAACAAACGTCATAGAAGCATTTTGGTCAATAACGATAAAATGGCGCTGTTATTGATTCCTGTCAAATTCAGCATTTACAAACATTGTGTCTGATGAAGTTTTGTCCATTGTCCAGCTGCCCAGTTACAATAAAACATAATTCTTATGGTCAGTATTGAAAACTTTGTTTTTGTAAGCACCACGCAGTAATTGAGATTTTTTATAATATTCTTATGATTATATGTTGTTTCTTGTCAAACTCCTTGAAACCAGCAGATTGACCAAAGACTCTCTTCTCTTGATTTAAGATGAGCTCAATGTACCACAGCTTTATGTTTTCATAACTGCAGAGAACTCAAATTGAAAATCAGAGCCCTAAGTCATTATTTTGAAGAGATGACAAAGACCATAAATTGACATCTTACCTGTTGCTGACCAGCAGTTGCTTTACAATACATCTCACATAGAGTTGTTTTTTTGTTTTTTTGTTTTTTTTTGTCATATAGTATTGAGCAAATGCTGGCTGTGAATCCCGGAAAGACGCCCATCAGTCTGCTGCAGGAATATGGAACGCGGATAGGCAAAACCCCAGTGTATGACCTGCTGAAGGCCGAGGGACAGGCCCACCAGCCCAACTTCACGTTCCGCGTCTCCGTTGGAGAGATCAACTGCACTGGCCAAGGCCCCAGCAAGAAAGCAGCCAAGCACAAAGCAGCTGAGGCTGCTCTGAAAATGCTCAAAGGAGGCCTAGGAGGTCCAGCTGGAGTCAGTGTTGCAGTGGACGGGTTTATTGGAGTTGATGTATCTATTGATGGAGACGGGTCAGTACCTACTTTATTTTCTGTCTCTTTTTTATCTCTCCCATCTTATAAAAACCTTTTTTTAATCGAGCTAATCAGTTGGCTGTGAGGTTGTCGGGCCTGACATGTAGACTGTTCTGATGTTAAGCAGAATCAAGATAGTTGTTGAGTATTTCCCCTCTGATTTCTTTTTTCTCAACTTCTGTGCAGCTCCCCATCAGAGATGAAGACCTCAAGCAGTTCTCAGCAGTCTGAATGTAACCCTGTCGGGGCTCTGCAGGTAAATAAACAAAAGAAAAATACTTAAATTAAAGTTTAATTTTAGCTATTTTGCTATTTCTCATGTTATTACAACATTTCTATAGTGTATAGCCATATGCTGTTTTGTGTCTTGTCAATTTCTCTCTCAGGAGTTGGTCGTGCAGAAAGGATGGCGTTTACCAGAGTACACAGTCACTCAGGAGTCTGGTCCAGCACATCGCAAAGAGTTCACTATGACCTGCAGAGTTGAGAGATTCGTAGAAATTGGTACAATGTGTAATGTGTAATATCTGTGTGTGTTGCATTTACCTTTGGTCTACCTCAGTTTATTGGTGCAGTACTATAGTGCTATATTTTATCATATATATACATATGTATGTATGTGTGTGGTGTGTGTTTTTGATTGACAATAGTAATGAAGAAGTCAAGCCATACATTTGAATATGTCATATATGCAAGTCTTTATACGTTTAATGAGAAAGATCATCAGTGATGAAATGTTAATAGGAAAATAAATTATGCTAAAGGAAAGCAGTTAATTGAAACTGAATTGAATATTCAGTGGTCTTTTACAGGGGATAAAGGGATTTCTGGCCTTTCAGTAACCTATGCTCTTAATAGCTGAAGTGTTAACGTTTCACATTAACAAAATTAGGCATGATATGATTATAGATAACCATTTTGCTTTTACATTTTATTAAATCGCATCTTGTTTACATCTTATCCAGTTGTCACTTGTCAGTAATCTCTTATTCCTTTTCAGGAAGTGGGACGTCTAAGAAGCTAGCGAAGAGAAACGCTGCAGCTAAGATGCTATCACGAATACATGATGTGCCAGTAGACCTGAGGAGCAGCAATGACGCTGACGCAGAAGATGATACGTTTAACATGGTGAGAGCCAAACTCAAGTAAACAGAGTTTATGAAAATTCTTAGAAATTATAAACTATCTTTACAGGATTTAGTGACCACCTAATTAAACCACAGGTATAGCATCAGTTTTATAACATTGCAGTTTATTTTCTCATGCTCATGATTGTACATTGGAAAAAAAAAGAAAACAAAAACAAACATTGGCTATGTACATCACCCTTTCGTGCCTTAGCAATATTGCTGGCTGAAAACGGTCTTGTCTGTCAACGACTATAAAATGAATCCCACTATCCCCCCACCCCCACTATACACACAGCACATGGGAAGCAGAGCAGAGTCGGGGAAAAGTAAAGGCTACAGCTGTACATGGGACTCCCTGCGAAACTCTGCCGGAGAGAAGATCCTCCAGCTCCGCAGTCACCCTCTGGGTATGCCATCCGACTCCAACTTTTGCGCTTTGCTGAGTGACCTGTCTCTGGAGCAGCGCTTCGACGTCAGTTATCTGGATTTAGGTGAGCTCACGAGACAGCATGTTCTCCAAACAGTTCAAGTTACAGTCATTTCTGAGGAGCAACACATTCTGCCCACACAGAAGCTCTCTGTTACCACATCTGGTTTACACAAGCGGTTGACTGTTTCATCGGTTTGGCTGATGAATCATTATCAATAGCAGATGGTTTTACAGGCTCTGCCATCTCCGCCGGCCCCTCAACAAAGACACTAAACTGTGATTAATGTCTGTAGAACATAACTTGAAATGACTGTAAATGTATTAAATTGTCTGAAAATAAGCTAGTGATATTTGGGAAAGAAAAACAGTTGTTGCAGCAAAATATGGAATAAAATCCTATTAAAATTAATTATTTTAGTACTTACTGAATTATTGATAGACTTTAAAAGAAATATCATCTTCAGTGGAGCTGGTATCTGGTTCCGAAGGGAAAAATAAAAAAAGGTTACAGATGTCAAATCTCTGATTAGATATTACATAAGAGATATAATCTAATATAATAGAAGAGATCAAATGTGTCATTAAATTTCCACTAAAATGTATTTTAATGCTTTTTTAAACCATTATGACCTGATGCAGCATATGTGTGCTTTTGCATTTCAAGCCTTAAACAACACACACATCACATTAACACTTTCAAGGCACTGCAATTATTATAAAATTATAAAATCATATTAGGAAAAAAAAGTCTGTAATTACAATAATGTATAGTAGAAGCAAATGTTTTAACCTCTCAAAGTTTTTTTTTAATGTTTTTTCTTCAGAGGCAGTTAATTTAAAAGGTTTTCGTGAATAGTTTGCAATTTTCCATCAAACCCTCAAGTTTAATAGTTATTTTTAAACATGCCTGAGGTCAAAATGACTTCAGACGAGTGTAAGTTGAGGGTGAGACACAACAAAATCTATTGTCATTACAACCATATTACCAAAGAAGCTGAGAAACTGTGTAAATACGAAATCAAAACAGAATGATCCCTCTAAGGCTACTTCCAAATTAGTCCATTTTAGTTTTAAAAAAATGATTTAAAATTAAACCAAAATAAATAGCAGCTGCTCAAAATTGTTCTTAAAATAGCCTTTCTCCTGCGTATGTATTCAAATATTGGCTCAATCAGTGTGTTCCTACCAGATATTTGCTCCAGTGCAGAGAAAACCTGTAATAAATAAACTATGATGATAAAATTGTATCATTATTATCATTGAAATTTTGCCTGCATAAGAGCTGATACCAAGGACAAACAAGCTTGCTGTTCCATCTCAACATTGTTGTTTGTGCGCTGTTATTAAGGCAAGTCTGTGTTATCTTCCAGTGATGGTCATATGATATGGGCTTGGTGAATCAGGAAAGAGTGTGTGGTGACCCACAAGAGAAAAACATGATATCAATCGGTACAAGTATGTCATTGTTTCCAAAAGGTTTCGGTTTACAGTGTAGATGCCAAGCATAACCATAACAAAAATGTTTTAAAATGGAAATGCATTGAACGTATTTATGTGGGCATCGCCTAAGTTGTTGTTATATGGTATCCCAGTACAGAGTTTTCAACACACCCTGACTTTTGTAAAACATATTAATGAGCCATCAAATGTGCTCATTTTTGACACTTGGTACGTTTTCTTTGTACCATGGTAAACATGGGGATTTAAATGTTTTGAATACTGGATTTTCCATGTACATTTCCATGCACAGCAATACTCTGACTGTTGACTGTAGTCTAAATAAGACAATATACATATGTCAGTTGCATATAGCATATTCCTCTCATATTCCTGTTTACATCTCAAAGAACATGGTTCAATGTCTTTTGTCTGCATTACATTCCATTATGCCAAAGTGATGTTTGTACATATCATTTAAGAACATAGAGCTTTCCTCTGGTTCCTCCTTGACTCCAAAAGTGTGTCATTTTCTTTTCCTTTTTCATTCTGTTTTGAACTGGATCATGAGGCATGTGTTGAAAAGCAGCTGGCGGCTTCTTTCTGTGTCTCAAAATACTGCAAAAACTCTGACAGGGCATAGTAGTTTGATTAACATGTGGGAATGTCTACATTATGTGACTAAAATCAGAAAACTCCAATTCAAACATACATTGATTTGTTTATTGATTTCTCTTGGTGGTCAGCACTGTTGCCTCACAGCAAGAAGGTTCCTGGTTTGAACCTCAGCAGGGGTTTTTCTGTGTGGAGTTTGCATGTTCTCCCTGTGCTTGTGTGGGTTTCCTCAGGGTTTTTTTTGTTTGTTTTTGTTTTTTTGTTTATGGTTTGTTCTGTGTCATTTCAGAGGAGCGCAGTCTCAGCGGCCGGTGTCAGTGTCTGGTAGAACTGTCCACTCAGCCAATCACAGTGTGCCACGGCTTTGCTGCAAACATAGATGCTGCTAGAGCCAATGCTGCTCACAATGCACTTCAGTACCTCAAAATCATGGCAGGAGGGAAGTAACAGGTCCTGTCAATTTCCTTACAGACTCGAACACGCCACTACACAGTGCCATCATGCATTCCCTCTTTGGACAACAGAGGTATTTTTGTGATGAATCCAACAAACATGGAAAAACCTTAGATTGAAAAATTAAGTTTATTTTTTCTGTCATAGAATGAACCACTGGAGTTTTGTTTTGTTTTGTTTTAAAGTCCTATTGATATCTGATAGTTGCCAGTGAACATTTAGTTGCCTAAAAATTCATCAATTTATCACCTTGAAAATTTGTCACTGTTTTAAAATGCATTTTCACAGTGTTTACATTTAGTCTTTATGTGATCCACTGTATTTTATTAAATATAGCATTTGGAGAGTATATCTCTGAAATGATAAACGGTGCTCTTTTGATGAGTTCAATGTGAAACCAGTTCTGTAAATCCTCAAAACAAGTTGTATGAATTGGGTATTAGAATCACCATTTATTTGTTATTAGTTGTCAAGAATCCCACTTTGCATAAATGGATGTAATTTAAAAAAAAAATGCTGTTATGGAGAGAAAGATAATTCATTTTTTTCAAAGACTGCCCCTTTAATAATTAAGCTTGCATGAGTTTTGACAAATGTGACTACAGTTGTATATTAATGTGACTGTTTGGTACCATCATGTTCTTTATGTTTAGCCAAGCTATCTTTCAGATTATGAAGTCATATTAGGTGTATATTTTCTGAAACTTTAAATTTGAATTGTCCTTGTCAAGTTTCATTACAGTGTCACAGTTATCTTTATTTTAGATAGAGCTCTTTGCAATAGGAGCTTTGTAAAACTATTTCTGTTTGAACAGTCATGCAGCTATGACTGGGCTCAAACAGGAGGAAGTACAGTAGGTTTTATGATGAAGCTTTGTCTTGTAATTAAAACCTTATATTTAGCTGCCATGTAACAGACCAGAAAAATAAAGCTACCACATGTTATAATGTGGAGTTTTAATTATTACCTCAAGAATATTTTGTGTGTCTACATCCTGAGCATAGATTCTTGTGTTTTCCATTTTGTTCTTTTTACCTTTCTGATTGTGACTTCCATTAAAATTACGGTATTAACAATTGCAGATGGTTTTCCAGATTGTATTCTCTGCATACCTGTTTTATGTCTCTAAGACTTCTCTACAACTCTGCAGCTAACTGGTGGCATTTCTGTGGGATGTAACAAAATGTTTTTTCTCAGAAAAGGATGATCGTCACATCTTTTTATTTATTCTTAAAACAAGGAAGTTATCTGCCTTCTTTCTCAACTTTAGGTGCTGAAACCACATGTGTCAACACAGACAACACATAAATTATCTCTTTGAAGTTACAGTGCAAATTTTTAAAAGGAGAAACATGTAAATGAAATATGAGCTCCACAGGAATTTGTATTTTCTTGGTTTTACTGTTGTTTCACTTTATTAAAGTACTGTTCTATTACAATATCGTCCACACTGTGTTTCATCAAAGCCTTTTACTTATTTACAAAATTCTGAGCTCAGTATGAGTACTTTTTACAATATTTTTAAACCTTTTACAGTTTAAAATCTCTGAAAACTCCTGTCTTCAGACATTTCAGTCACTTGGAGATGTGTGAGTAAAGCTCAGCACTTGGATCCACTTTTCAAATCCCTAGATGAACAAACTCAAATCTTCTGGGCAGATACACACTGCTGCGCGCTTTGGTTTCATTGTTTTCTCCATCATCTACAGAGTCTGTCTGGTGAGGGGATGACTTCTTCATCTGCATAGCCACTGCTGTCAGACTGCATGCTGTCTCCTCGGACCACTTCACCTGCACAAACACATGAAGTGCAATCAGTTGTTCTCAGTGTGCTGCAGACTATGAAATGTAAGCAGTTGCAGCCTGACCTGAATCGGCACAGAGCAGCAGACGTTTCACTGCTGTGAAAACACCTGCACAGTGACCTGTATACCCACGTGCCTGTGAGAGAGCACCCCGCTGGAGATAACTGTCACTTTCACACAAACTGTCTTAACGTCAATTTGTCTGAAGCGCCGGGTTTTCCACGAGTCACGTCTGAACTGAACTATTGAACTGAAGTACTACAGTGAGCCCAAAGTGCAATCTCACTTTTTGTAGCAAGAAAGAAGAAGTATAAAAAGCAACTTTGTGCACACTTGTCTAATACAAGGGCTTCTTTTAGTGTTAGCTGATAATGCCCTTCTCTTGACACATAACTGTTTGAACTGCAAATGGCCCTCCACCCTAAAGCAAAGTTATATTTCAATAAAATTTGTTCATGCAAAGGACATTAAGATAAACAAATAAAATATTAACATTCATTACCCTTGTACTGATGTTTCTTAGACTTTGGTGATGGAACTGTTCCTGCAGTTCCTGATTGTCCAAAATCTTCCTCTCCTGCACTATGCACCTATAGAAACAGAAGGAATAAAGTATGTTACATATTGTATCTCTGCTTTAACAACTAGGAAATGATTTTATGAGGAATTGTAAACCATCAGAGCCACACAAATTTCATGATTAAAATGATATGGTACACTTTAATATAATCAGAGATGTGTTATGACCCATTTCATTTTTAGCCCATCTCACATGCAACATTTTTTTCTTTTGTTTTATCCATATACGTCACAGGTTTTGCAAGATTGTGGATGCAGTATGCCTGAGATGCAAAACATGAAGATTTACCATGTTTTTTTATGGCTTGCACAAACTCTGTTTCAGCGTTAAAAAGTGACTATATTGACTTTGTGCATGCGGCGGTGAGCTAGCCAATCCATCTAATTAATTGACAAGAAAAAAAATGAGACAATTTAGAAATGGAAGGAGATACCTGGTGCATAAACTTTTTGCAACTCTATATTTTGCTATTTGTTGGTGTTTTTTTGACTGGATGCACTACAATTTCAGTGGGATGCCATCATCCACACGAACATTAGTCTTTTTTAATGCTTTGTCCCACCAAAGTCTAACAAAATGGCACTTGAGTGCTAAACTACATATGAAACTGCACACACGAACAGCCATTTAAACTGACTATAAAATCATGTAACTTTTTATGGTAGGACGTCACTGTTTTATCATTGCACTGTACGTAACTGAAGAGAACTTTATCAAGCACCACCTTAGTTTTTATCCATATTGCAGTGAAATTACTGTACCTCCTCTAGCTCAAAGGAGTTAACCTGCTGATGGTTACTGGAGTAGTGGCCCCGGCTCGGATGTGTCATTGGATTCAGGTACTGTCTTTCCCTCTCATTAAATGGCTCATCGCATGTGGGCCTGGATGAGACAGGTGGAGCAGAACTGGAATCAGCTGTTTTTGTGGAACACAAAGACACATCCTCCCCTTCCGAGCCGGTCACAGTGATGCTGTAATGAGCGTAGCTGCCATTGGGCTCCAGGACAGGAAGTGATCCAGATGTATCCACCAATGAGGACTCTCCTGTAAAGGCAGCACTGGCCTTGTGTGGGTCCCCTTTAGGCTCAGAGATGGAGGTTTGTATACAGGGTTTGTCTAGTGCAGGGCTTGTTTGATAAGCCCTTTCTCCCACAGAGGATGTGTGAAATAAACTGTCCGTACTTTGTGTGTTCTGACAGCAGAAACGTGTCTGGTTTACTCTCTCGACTATCTGTGGGCAGATTAAATCATATGTAACCTTGGCAACAGGATTTAGCTCAGCTGTCCTTGTTTCAGTTTGTTTCAAGCATGAGTGCAGATTTGGCTGACATGAAGGCAACAGATGTTCCGTTTCTAGCACGGTTTCTCCTGATAACGATGACGCTAGAGACGTTCTTGGAGTGTCGCTCATGCTGTGAAGATCTGCTTGTCTGACACTGTTTTCCCCACTATCAACACTATCTGTTTGTTCCTTGTCCTGTATCTCCTTCTGGCAGATTTTATTTCCATTTTGAGGAATGATTGTGTCCTCGAGTATCTGCTGTGTTTGTTCCTTTGTCCCACTATCAGCAATGTGCTTAACATCCACAGACAAATTATTCTTATCGTGGTCCCCCAAATCCAGTTTCTTGGCAGTACCAGTCTTGCCTTTCAGGACTATATCCACAACTTCAGGAAGACTGGATCTCTTTTGGGGTGAGGGCTGTGGAGAAGTGGAGTCTGACCCGTGAGGAGAGCCAGTGTAGAGGCACATCTTGTTGACAGTGTCCTTCAGTCTCTCCACCGGAGAGCGTGGCTCGCTACGAATGCTGGTCCTGAACCGTTCGATCCTCTCCACAGGAGAAGAGAAGTTAAACTCCGGTGTGGACAGTTTCTGGAGAGGAGTACGGGACACGTGGGAATAGAGGGAGTAGAAAGCATTGGCCATAGCTGTGAGCACTTGGACTTGTCTGAACCGGCCTGTGAAAGAAAAAAAAAAGAAGAAGAAAGACACATGAAAAATAGATCCACCGAATAATCACTTTATCGCACATCCATCAAAGAGGAGTGACACAATTATTCGATAGTCTTACTGGCAAGAGAGAGGCTGGGGTCTTCCTCTCGTATCCTCCGTATTTGTGAGTCCAGGAAGAGGCGGAAGTTGATGCCCTCTGCCTGAGAAGGAAAGGTGAAGAAGCGAGGAGGGATGCGCACAGTGACCTGTGGCTCCTCACAGCCAAAACCCAGCTGGTATAGGGTCTCCTCCGCATCCTCCGAACACAGCTGCAAAACCTCTGACACACTAGAAGGGGAGATCAAATTTAACAAAATCTTAAAAGTTAGTAGCAGTAGTGACAAATCCAAACAATGAACAAAGAGGAAAACTAATAAATAGAGCAGAAGTGAAAAGCAATGTTGAGTTATCCAGGAAAAGCAAGCCAAGTGGGTTTTTCAAGTAAGTAATTGATAAGAAGAAATCCTTGTCAGCACTCTGCATATACTGGATTTAGAATTATAAATCTTTCTATAATGTTGAAGCCTTACCTTGACATAGTTTTCCACGTAGAAGAGGAGAAGCAGCTGGATGCCATACTGTGGCCCAGGTTCAGTGACGGCACACATAGTCCGTGGCGAGGTGTGCTGCATATGCAGGACATGCAAAATAGTCCTTACAATTCAGCAAAGAAGGATTGGCCTGCTTTGTATTTGGTTAACACTTTTAAACAAAACTGTACTCATTACAATATTCAGATATAACCAAAACTTTTTGACGTCTTCATTTTGAGTTGAGAAGGAAGCTAAAGACTGACCTGGTGGTGAGACTGCTGCGTGGTTTTTTGGAGGGAAGTTGCCGTAGCAGGCTTCAAGTCAGTGAAGAGCAAGAAAAAGTAGAATCAAAGCAACAGATAGTCCATTTAGGTTTCTTTATTTAGTAATGCAGAAAAATATGCAGAAGTTTGCAGAAACTGAACATGCATTTTGGACTGTAAGTGTAGCTCAAAATGTTCTTGATCTGAACATCTGAAATATAAGAAATGTCCCATCTAAGTAAATTATCTTCTTGTGAGGTAAGCATAAAATAATACACCATAAACCACAATGACCATGCATTTTATATGTACTATATATGATTTATTCTAGACACCTTTTCTTTTCTTTTTTTCATGGTATGCTGTTACATACATCATTACTGTGATAATACGTTAGAGTTGCTACTCACCCAGTTTCAGATGTAATTTCTCCATTGTTTAAGGCAGAAGCTGAAATGAAAAAAAAAAATGACACTGTTTCAGGAATAAAGAATTATTTTGTCATTTTATATCCAGGAGTGGAGATTAAGTAAGTTTTTTGTCTGCATGAGTTACCCTGCTAGTGCTGACAGGAGCTGAAATACCTGTACCAGGAAGTCACTCCAAGTTCAATTCACATGACACGTTTAAAAAGATAAACTGATAGAGAAGCTTTAATGTTAGATATTTTCATACCACATAACACGAGGAAAATTCTCTTCTATTTTTATCTTCCTGTGCTTGGCATTGCGCTCTCAGTGGGTAGAGCCTGAAAATCTATACAGGAAGTTAAGCTACCTTGACCAAAACAAAAGGCTTCTTTGAGAGTAACTACGCCTGGCAGCAGGCAAAGACAAAGCAAAAAAAAAAAAAAAAAAAAAATTGGGAAACATCCAGCAGCTTTCAGTCCAAGAAGGAAGTTTTATAATCTAATTTGTTGATAGTATTCCATTAAAATGCCATACGACAAATCTTTGATCTCTGTTAACAGTTTAACATATCTTACATGAATTGTCATGAGAATCAGCATCACTTTACTGCTTTATAAAAGTCATGTCATTGAAACTGTCCTTCCTCAACGACAGGATGTGGAGATTGTAACCTAGACTTCAAGACAACCAGTCCAACACCCCAATTCTTTTTTTTTTTCAACCTTTCTGTTGTAGATATTCCCCTGACCGTGTATAGGACTAAATGAGTATGGATTATGGATGGATGGATGGATGGATGGATGGATGTCGTAGATATTTTGGTGTGCTTGGAATCATTATCCTGTATCCTGAGCAAAATTCTCACCGAGCTTTAGCTGTAAATGTGTGACGCACATTTACGCACATCTGGCTCTCAAATGCAGTACTTTGATAAACAAAGTAGTTCACGGTTGACTAAAAGACAGCAAAAAGTCCAGGTCCTGTGGCTTCTGAAAATGCCCAAATCATCAATGAAAAGAATCATGATAAGCATGCCATTTTCCCATGATGTCTATTGTCTGTCTGATTTTTTTTCTTTCCTATGTGTGCATGTTTGCAAAGGTATGTGTGGTATCCTTTGTGTTGTTATGTTATGATGTGGTGAAAAAGCTGACAAGACACCAACTGATGGGCACCTCTTGTCAGCAGGGTCAAACCGCAGTCGCCATGGATCCAAAAGAGATGTTTAAGGCATATGACTTGGTTTTGGTGACCGGGTTAGAATTAGGTCATGGTTAGGTTGTGGGGTGAGGGGCTGAGGCTGTGATGATTCAGGGGAAGGGGAAGAATGCAGGGATGCACGGCACTAACTGTGTACTGTGTGAGCTTACCATCAGCTCCAAGAGTCAAATCATCAGCAGAGTTGTCTGTTTGCAGAGCAGATTCTGAAAAATGATGTAAATGAGTGATTTAATTCAATGAATTAGTGTGATTAAAATACATTTTGTTTATTTTTACTTAGATAGCCAATGTAAGTATAAACTGGAAGTACTTGTTCTTTACCGAAGTAACTAGATTGAATTTTTGCTCCACTGTTATTCAGAAAGAAGCAGTGTACAGCTTCGCTAAGATAAAATTACAACTGCAACAGGTACTGCTGGAGAAAAGGATTTACTTTATTTGCAATTCTCAAATACCCCTAACATCTGTAAACCAGGATTTTAAACTCTACAAATTTGAGTTAAATTTACCATTTCTCTTGTACAACAGCATGTTAACTCTGTGAAATGTTTCAGCTAAGAGTTAAGTTAATACATGGTAAAGGATAATTTTAGTTCATACTCACCAAAACTGAGACGGACCCCTCTCTGAGCAAGCATCCGAGCTGAAAGACAGGTCGTCATGTTTAATACATGGATATAAGCACACATAACAAGACGGTGTCATTTGCATGCTTTTATCACATTTGTGTTTGTGTTTGCATGGGTGCCTTCATATGGAGAATGATAGTAGGCCAATTACAGTAAAAGCTTGTTAGATATAACCTGTAATCAGCTTTCAACAGGCTGCTGTGTTACCGAGCATCTAGATGTGGACGTGCTCTATGCAGAGCTTCATTTGTTCACCAGCGCAAGAGTCATTTCCCTCTTCATGTCTGACATTGAAACATGTAATATTCTTCCTCCTTCCTCCAGACATGTTCTATAATGAAAGGAGGAACTATTATTTCCTATTAGCTATATAATTGTCTAACAATAAACCACGAAGAAATGTCAAAGGTCTTAAGTTGGTTTCTCTTTTTTCCCTTTTTTTAATTAAAACGTTTGCTGCTCTGTTCTGACAATGTTAACCTGTAACTCAGAAGACAGCATGAGAAAGTCTGAAAATAAACTCTGTCAGATCAGTAAAAGGTTGCTTTTTGATGCTTATTTTGCAGTTTTGAGAAGAAAAAAAAACTTTTTTCCAATGGAATTATAAGAATGCATCTTCTCAGGCTACTATAATGAGAAACAATGCTGTGGCTAACTTGCAGCATCGTCTTCCTGTAACAGATGACTTCAGAGAGTTTCCACTCTCTGCAACCTGTTGTTATGTTAAAGACTTTCCAGTGTGTTACAGCTTTGCCTTTAGTATTTGGTAGTGAGCAATCAGTAAGTATCGTAAATCAAAAACAGCTTAACTCACCCACAACCAAGGAGCCAGCTCTCAATCTTTCCTGTGAAGCACCCTGTGGAAATCACACACATCTGAGTAGTCCTCATGAAATAAAGAGTTGCTTTTTTACTTGATGGCATCATTGATGACGGTAAAGTAGTTTGTATTTTGGTAAAAGAACTCATGAGATTTTTACTTATATAATCTATATAACTTATATTTCTCAGAAAGATGTGAACTGGCGCTCACCATCAGAAAAGACATCGTCATCTGCTATGGAGGCGGGCGAAATGTTGCGGAGCAGTCCTTCAGGTTCCTCCACAGTGGACCATTGCCGACTGCTGTTGATCCAGGCTCGTCGCCTGACTGTGGAGGATGAGCTCTCCATCGCCTCAATTCACAGACAACTGGGGGGCATGGTGGAGTCGAAGCTGCCGAGGCACAACGGCAGAGCCAGAGGAGAAAGGGAGCTTTAGGGTTAATCGATGTTTGCTTTACAAAACATTTTGTGCTGTTATTCTTTATTATGGAAGATTTATGACAAAACTCACTGACAGGATGTGCCCACATTAGCTGTAATAACTGAATTTGATGGCAAGTTAGATAAACCGTTTAAATGACAGACTCCAGTGTAAGACTGAAACTCTTACAGACACATATTGCATGTATTAGCAGCCTACACACCCCTTCATTACCAAGGTTTTACATATCAGGACATGATCAAAATAATAATAATAATCATTTGGCAAAAACTAAGCCAAAATGCAGAAGTACTATGTGGAAAAAATAAGAACACGCTATGATTCAGTGGCTTGTAGAGCCTCCTTTATAGGCGATAACATTAAGTAATTGTTTTTCTATATTATATTATCAATCTCTCAGATCATTTTGGGAGAGTTGTGGTCCTCTTTTCTGTGTTGTGCTTCTTCTGTTAATTGAGGTTTGCAAAAATTTGTTTACACTGCGTTTCAAAGACAAGATCTTGAAGCTTGAGGTCTGGATTTTGACAGGGCCACTTTTATTTTCCAGCCATTGTGCTGCAGATTTGCTGGTGTGTTTGGTATCATTGTTCTGTTGCAGGACCCTATTCCAGCTTTAGTTTTTGGATGTCTCATCTGTCCATAAGATGTTGTTCTAAAAGTCTTTTTTTTTTATCTAAACCATGCCTTATTTTCTTTTTAGAGAAACAGCTTTCTTTTAGGAATATTTTCCAAACAAGTCTTTCTCTATTTGTAACGTCACTATCGATAACACTTAACATGTTAACTGAAGCCAGCAGAGCTTGAGATTTAGCTCTTGGCAGTTTTTTTTTTTGCAATTGCTTTGTGTAATATATGGCCTCACCTTGGTGTGAACGTGGTGACCTGGAGACCTGGGACACCCACCCACAACTTGGCAACTGTTTTGAATGTATTCTATTTGTGGATATTCTTTCTTGCTGCAGAATAATGAACTCCACATTTTTTTTTGAAAATGGCCTTAAAATCCCTCTCAGATTGATAGGTACAAAGCAGTTCCTTGCTGACGTCTTTCCTTCTTGGCATTTTGTTAACACACATCTGAATACTCCAAACAAACAGGTTTGGTTAGACAAATGATGGCACAGTTTTATTTGCTTCAAGTTTAAGACTTTGTAGAGACTAATTTATTTTGTATTATTTTCTAATACATAAAAACCTAGGTGTACTTTTTTGAACAATGAATAACTACAGGAGATAAGAAATAAACAGCTACACCAATCTAAAAGTACACTATTAGTATCTATGAAACAATGTGCTAAAAGAAAAGAGCAAAACTACAATGATGACAAAATGGTTAAATACAAAGAATAACATATCCAAGTTCTAAGTCAAATTAAATATTTAAAGCAGAGCAGACAGATAAATAAACCCTTAAAGCATCAAGGATATAGCTTTGACAATAGAAATAATCTTAATTTTAAGTGCAGATGAATGTTTTAGTTTTTGTCATAATAAAAACTTGTAGGCAAAAATATATATACAAACCGCCGAATAAAAGTAAGAGTCTACAGATTGGGTGTAATTATGTTGTGAGCTTGTCTACATAAAACAGAATAGTAAAAAATAAATAAATGTAAATCTTGTTCCAGAAAAGGGAGCTTTACCTTCATGTAGGCTTCGGGTTTCAGTTCTGCGTCAGCGGCGCGCGCTGCCTCGTTTCCTGTTCCCGCGGACTCTCTGACATATCTGAAACTCCATCTGCAGCCTTCAGCACATTGTCAAAAATGCAGCCAGCATGCTTCGGCTTTATCGATGATGCAGCGCGCGATTACAGGTCTCTGCTGGTTTCCAGTGAAACTCGTCAGTGTTTCTCATGGCAGGTAGACGCATGAACGCTGGCGGAGACGCCTGGAGGAAGTGACTTTGCATCTCATCTGAAATACAAACGTTGTCGGCGTGGGACGACGGCGGTGACACATCCTGCAAAAACAAAGGCACAATGAAGCAAGTTGCTGGAAATGTCAGAGGAAAAGGCCAGCAATTAAAACAAATAAAACTAAAGTTGCAGCTTCATTTTTCAACAGAATATAATTCCAAAAGAGACGTTTATCAGCTACTTAAAGTGCAGTTTGACATGGAAAGAAAACTTTATTAATGGTGTATCATCAGGTGACTGTTTGCCAGTGGTTCTTTCAAAAGATAGCTGCTGTTCACTCATTTAAAAGTAAAACTCTGTAAACCTTGGCCTTTTATAGGAACGTGTGTGTGTTGTGGGAGGATTGTTGCCAGCATCATTAGGGACCCTTGTCCCCTTTGAGGGAAATGTCACTGCAAAGACCACAAATCATTTTCAGTCACCGTTCATTGGACACAGATGGGTGTGGATGTCTTCTCAGTTTCCTGATCTCCACCCATATGTAAGTCTTTTTTCTTTTTTTCTTTTTCTTTTTTTTTAACTTACACCTAATATGCAGACTGGTCATCAAAGAACCAAATGAGGAAAGAAGTTTCAAAGAAGGCCCACCCCTCCAAAACACTAAAGCCTCTCTGGTAGATTTGTATTTTTATAATATTGCACAAAGTTTGAACTTCTGAACTTAATAATGGCTTATTTTCCAACCAAAAAGCTCTTCCTATTTGCTGCTTATAACATAGGTTGTATGTAAAGCACTGGACTAATAGCCTAAAACTGATTGTCCATTTTTAATGGTTTTTCTTTCTACTTTTATATTATTAGGTTTTGGATTTTACATTTTTAGCACTCCTAAGCAAATTGGTGGAGTACCTAGCCTACAACTCAAGTGCTGGCAGAAAATAGTTTGATGTTTTGATTAATCCATGTATAGTTTTTCCATCGACCATGCAAGTTTAGTCCTCCAAAGTCAAAAAAAGATCTGATAGCATTAGACTGTGTTTAGGACAGGTTTAAAAAAAAAAAAAATTATCTTCAAATAATTATGGGCACCTGGGTAAAACAATGACCTTTTTAGGCAACTCAAGACCAACAAATTGATTTATAATTTGCATCTTTTATTCAGTATTATTGGTCAGTCTTAGTCAAATATACAAAATTAGGCCTCACAATAAACAAATTTGCTCACACAGGTGCAGCTTTGAAAACTATCTGTTGTGCTTGTTCAGAGACATGTCTGTGGGCCTGTGGGTTTGCATGTGTGAGATTATTATCCCAGAAATTACAATATTGTGACCATTGTGCTTTTTTTTTTTTGTATGCTGGATCTATTTCTGTCTTGAAAAACCACAGGTTCCATAAATATTCATAAAACATGTATACATTAATGAAGAAAGATGAAATTGATTTAATCCATAAAGGATGCAGAAGGGCACAATTCCTGAAAAATGTATAGCAATTCTTTGAAAGCTAACCTTTAATAACGGTATGATGGAAATTAATTTGGAACCCGTAGACCACATGAGGGTTGGTACAAAACCAGAGATGAGCTAAGGATTATAGATTAGATTACCAAAGTGATACAAAATAATATGGACTGCACTTGACATAGTTCAGAGTAAAATGCTCATTAGATATCAGGTCATTTTGAAAAATTCAGCAACATCATACCAAAAGTGGTTAAGATTGACTACTTTTTAACCATTTTTTCAAAGCATTGAATTACTTCTGCCACTGCCAGGATAAAGCACATTATAATGGGAGGCTGGTAGTTGAAACCAAAGCTGGTGATGTTATGAATAGTAACTGCCATGTGGATGAATCACTGAGGTAACATCAGTGCGTGGCCTCAGACACAGCTGGGTGGGTGCAGGCCTGGTCTAAAGATGGACTCCACCCTCTGTCCTGTTTACATGAGCACATGTGCTGCTTCATTGACAGCCTCTTCACAAATCCTAATAATGAGGACCCTCCCCCAAGTGAACAATCTTCCACTCCCAGCACAGGATGCAGCCAGTGTGTGTGAGTGTAATGTGGGGGTGCTTCTTGTCCACTCGAGCTGACTCCTCCCGCCTCTTTACTGTTTACCAACCCATCGGCCGCCACCAGGGAGTGGCCAGCGGCCACGGAGGCAAGACTCAAACACCCAGTCCGTCCTCCTACCTACCCACCTCCACGCTCTAAACAAGATATGAGCCTTGGCACAGTTTCTCTGTTGATTGATAAGCCCGTCTTCATGACGGAGCTAAAGAAAGGATCAGTATTTGCATGCACTATTTACACATGTTTATGCGGAAAACTGATAACCCAACGTCAATCATGCTCAAGAGCGCAACCTACCATGCTTGATCCCGCCCACGTATCGGCATTTTGTCAATTACATTGGCTGGTTGACGCATATTGACAGATTCAAGCTTTTCTATTGGAGAAAAGGAGCAATCTTTCACAAGTAGGTCGTATATGGGTGCGCTTCTTTTCTTTACTGGGATAATGTAATATTACTACCGGTACTAAACAACATAGACTTTTTATCCTTCCGTGTTTTAGTGCAGTTATTTAATATAGTGTTTGGACCCATACTAGTTTTTTTTTGTGTGCTTTTGTTTTGTAACACTCGTGCTTTATTACAGTCGCTTGTACGTGCACCTTTAGTTCTTTCAAAATTGATTAAATAGGCTCGGTTTTAACAGAATGATTTTATCACAGACAAAATATAAGATTATGATCAAAATTCAACTACACTCGGCACCCTTTATCCATACGCGATCGCATCGCCACAAAGTCGGCAGGCTGCAGAGGTTCATAAATCGAACGCACACGTCTGGTTTCTTCAAAGGGAGGGGACGTCAAGTTTGTGTGAAGTTGTGAAAAGTTGCTAAGCTGAAAAAAGAGCAGAGAAACTCCTCCCGTCTTCAAATCATGAGCAGTAAGTCAACTTTTAAAACTTGGTTGGACCTTATGAACGTACCTTTAACGCCACAGCGAGGCTTAATGTATAAGTAGTAAGTTTTAATTGCTTTAACCGTGTAAATGTGGTACTGTGTAGTCATGGAGTGCCGTTTGAAGCAGTTTAAAAGTGACCAACGTTACTTAAACGCTACTTAGATTAGTTCATTTTACTGACACTAAACGCGGTTTAGGAATTTGTGTTTGTTCAGTTCTTTTAACACATATAACACCTTGTGTATATTTTTAGAAGAGTTTAAACCATGTTAGTCACTTTTGTAACTGCTTCAGTTTCTGAACATTACTTGTTGAGTACATGTTAGCTTAGCTAACAGGCCAGTTGGCCCTGTGATTACTTGGACGTGAAGTTCTTTCACACTTCTTGTGTAAATCGCCGTACAGCCGATACAGAAACCCGAAGTCGGATTATTAGAGCGATTTTAGGCATGTTTAATTTTTAATTTTCATTCACTGATTAAACGTGAGACTCGGTTTGTTGCCCTGCTGTTGTAGAAGTTAGTGATCTTACAACTCTTCTTCCGCAGATCAGCAGCAGGGTGAAATGGCCGCTGTGGAGAGCGGTGGAGGATTCAACCAAAAGCGAAACACAAATTCACAAGTAGGTTTACCAGCCACACGGCCCTGTGTTGTTGCATTATCATGGGGTTGTCAAACCTGATGTGCATTTACTACTTGTTGGGTTGCTTCTGCGGGCCGTCTGTATCGGGACTCGAGCGGGTTGTTGATTTTCTCCCCAGAGCACATGTCACTGGGGTGGGGAATGGGCAGGTAAATTTCGCCCACACGGGGTGTTCCCATCAAACCCCGGCACTTCATGCGCATTTCGCTCGGCCCATTTGGCTGGCCTACGAGGGGGTGGCTAAAGGAGTGTGCTAGTTTATAGGGCAAAATAAAGTGTGGGAGGGAGATGGGTGGGTTTGGGGGGAGGGGAAGCCGAGCCCGCCGCTGCTCCTGAAAAATGTGATCCCTCCCATACCCCCCACCCCCCAGCTCTGGTCTTGTCTCTAAAGTCCACTTCCTTAAGAAAAAAGTTACATTCAAGGTTGGATAACAAGAAGTGGCTTTAATACAATATTGATATTTACAAAGCATGTCATAACTTTATTTTTAATTAGCTTTTGAACTCAGTTACATGTTTATGAAACTTTTCTTATAATAAAACTGTCATATTTAAAATGTCCTTTTTGTTCTTTTTATTTCACATTCCTCTGATGTCAGAATTAGGCTTTTAAATGACACGTGAAACCTCTTTCATCACTCCTCTTGTTTTTATCATATCTATTTGAAATGATGTCTGTTTGAATGCAGTTGCTTTTAATTATTACTGCACATTTAGCAATTATAGGTTAAAATGTTGTCTTTCAGAGTGATGAGGATGGATAGGATCAGGAGTGAGTACATCAGCGCATGTTGGATGTTTTGGAGAGAAAGTCAGAGAGGCCAGATGGAGATGGTTTGGACATATACAGAGAAGTGATAGTAAATATATTGATGTATGGATGATGAGGTTGAAACTGCCAAACAGGAGGCCTAGAGGAAGACCAAAGAGAAGATTTATGGTTTGAGCAAAAGAGGACATGAAGTTGGTTGGTGTGAGAGAAAATGCAGTGAATAAGTATAGATGGAGGCAGATGGTTCGTTGTGGTGATTCTTGAAGGGAATAGCCAAAAGGATAAAGAAGAAGAAGCAGCATGTCATAGGTCTGCTAATAGACTTGTTTTGCCCCAGTAACTGTTAAATAAGTGTGAAAATTTTGGCAACTGTTTATTGTTTTCATTTTTATTTTTTTGCTTTCCCATACATGTTTGTGTTGTCTCTTTTGATCTTCATTTATTCATTTTCCAGGACTCACAGCAACCATCTCCTCTTGCCTTGTTGGCAGCCACATGCAGTCGAATTGACACTCCTGGAGAGAATGATTCCCCTGCAGAGCAACAACAAAATCAGCAAAACCTGGAAATAAACCAGGGTATTCTCACCTCCACTGCCAACGGCTGGCAGGTTGTCCCTCTCACAGTTCAAGCGTCCGCTGGCTCCAACACCATCACCACTGATTCCTCGGGGGTGATGACAGGAGGAGATAGCAGTAAGAGCAGACATGTGCTGTCACCATCAGGAGCTGCTGTAAGCACTCAGAGTCAGCAGCAGCAGCAGCAGCAGCAGCAATACGTTTTAGCCCAGGCTCCAACAGTGCCAGGTCAACAGATGCTTACCACCATATCGGGTGTGATGCCCAACATTCAGTACCAGGTTATACCCCAGTTTCAAACAGTAGATGGGCAGGCACTGCACTTTGCACACGCTCAGCAGGACTCTGCTGTACCTGCTGGAGCTGGACCAGGGCAACAGTTTCAGATAGTATCCTCTCCCAATGGCCAGCAAATCATAGCTGCAACCAACAGAGCTGGTGCAGCAGGAAACATCTTAACCATGCCCAGTGTCCTTCCAGGAGCCATACCCATACAAAATCTAAGTTTAGGCAATGGCGTGTTACAAAACCAACCCCAATTCTTGGCAAATATGCCAGTGTCTCTAAATGGAAACATCACTTTGCTGCCCGTCAGCACAGGTGCCACAGGAGGAGATGCAAATGGAGGTGGAGATATAGGGGGAAACCAACTAGTACAGCAACAGCCAGTGTCTTCTAACAGTGGGTCAGGTTACATGACGAGTGCATCCACACTCACAACACAGACCACCACTTCTTATGGAGTTACACAAACACAGAAGAGTAATGGATCCGGGACTGTGCATCAGAACCCAGCGACATCTCTTGGTGTCCCAATTCAACCAGACAACAGAGATGGGCAGCAGCCTCAGCCAATTCTTATTCAGCCTCAACAGGTCATCCAGGGTGGAACTCCTCTCCAGACCCTACCGGCCGGCACTGTTGCAACTGCTGGTGGTCAAGTATTTGCAGCTCCAACACTCAGCCAGGAAGGCCTTCAAAATCTTCAAATTATGCCAAACACAGGGCCCATTCTCCTGCGCACTGTAGGCCCCAATGGCCAGATTAGTTGGCAAGACCATTCAGATCCAGAGTCCAGCAGGTGCGCAAATCACATTAGCCCCAGTGCAGTCTCTAACCCAACTTGGACAGACTCAGGGAAGTGCTGGTGCTGGACCGGTACCCGTCAACACAGTGCAGATCCCAGGCATTCAGACCATAAATCTTAACACACTTGGGAGCACTGGGCTGCAGATGCATCAGCTGCAGGGAGTACCCATTGCCATCACCAGTACAGCAGGTCAGTCAGCAGTTTTTATGTATAATAAAAGTAGTAATAATAAAAAAAAAAGTTCCTAATCACACTTTATAACATTGAACTGTTAATAGAAACCTAGTGTTTTAACTATTATGTATAGTCTTTGCAGTTTTTTTTTCCCACAAATGTTCTTGACATCTATTTGTATAGGGATTGAAGTAATCAAATGAACTTAAAGGTGAAGCTAAATAAGTTGTTCAATTACTCAGGACTAGCTACTGCAATACACTTAATACTTTGGCAGCTGGGTTAAGTAAATATGAAAATGTCCTAAAATTCTACTTGTGTTCCTTGTCTCATTTGCTCTACGGTTTTGTGTTGTGCTCAATTCTGGCTCAACCAATCAGCTACCCTCGTATTTGCTTGAACCCTTCACTGCACTAAAGTTGTTGATGTTCAGTTTTGTTCTTTTTTGCACTGTAACACTAGTCTTTTGACATGATGCTCACGATACACTGTAGTTGTGGTGTTAGGCCTACCTTCACTTCTGTTTTAAATTACATTTACTTCTGCCATTGGCTGTCATTTACTTGCTAGTCTGCATTTTATCAAATACTAACATTTGTAGGGAATCACTGAGGCTGCGCTTAATATGAAATCATGTGCTTCTCATCATCTACACATGTAGCAATATTTGAATTACAGCTATACTGAATAACCAAGCTGTCTACTCCTCAGAATCAGTGCTGACATTGACATTTACATAGTACTTAAAGTTCAGAGAGCTCAGGCTAACTTACTTACAATGATATGTTCAAAGTGTGTCTTTATGCTCCATGTAAAGCAAAACCTTTCTGGCCATCCTTGGTCTAAATTAATGTTTTATTCTTGCATGCCATTTACTGACGTAATGCAATGAAAAACAAAGTGCCTGCAGTGTTTTCTGGAGTTGATGAATGAAATATGTTGAAACTGAAAAGTTTAACGACCAGTGTTTAGCATCATCTTGAATTTGAATATTTTGTCATTTAATCACTGCAGGAGAGCAGGCACTACAGACTGGTGGAGAAAGTTTGGATGATGGTGCAGTTATGGATGATGAGGACATGAGCCCACCACCTCAGGGGCGACGTAACCGCAGAGAAGCCTGCACCTGCCCATTTTGCAAGGAAGGAGATGGACGGTATGTGACTAAAACCTTTTTATGGTTGTTTCCTTAGCCAAATGTAATAATCTCATTGAAACTGAGAACATAGAACTTTTTATTTTATTTTTTTTAAGTATGTGACATCTTTTGTTGTGTAATTTTCTAATCTTATGGTGCACAATTGTAAGTCATTGTAAATGAACAGTATGGAAAAACTCTCGATCCATTTTATAGAAAAATGGTTAATCTTAACTGGAGTTCAAAATGTATCCAACTTGAAATAAACCATAGAATCAGTATGTAGGATTTGGTGGCATCTGGTGGTGATTTTGCAGATTGCAGCAAATGTAAGACTCAACACTAAGTGAATTGTATTTTGTAAGAAAATGCATCTAAATTTTATTAACAAGAACTTCTTTATTTTTGCTCTTGATGAAGCTCAATATGTGTGATTTAAAAAATAAAGTGTGCTGACTCAACTGCAAACTTTAAACATGAGTAGTTATGTACAATAGCAACATAAAGCATGAACTTTGAAGTAACTTTTGACTCTATCTAGTGTCGGTATGTCTGGACAGCCGTTGATTTGAGCATGTCCAACCTGACAGGGCCTGTTCCCCTTTCACCTAGGAGACATACCTCTGATTAATTCAGGGTAAAAATAAATAAATAACTTAAAACTATTGCATGTTTTTCTCTTTTTTTTTTTTTTTTTTTCCAAATTTCTAGTAGTGACACGACAAAAAAGAAGCAGCACATTTGCCACATAAGTGGCTGTGGGAAGATCTATGGCAAGACGTCCCACCTAAGGGCCCATCTTCGCTGGCACACAGGAGAACGTCCTTTTGTCTGCAGTTGGGCTTACTGTGGCAAACGATTCACCCGTTCAGATGAACTTCAGCGACACAAGAGGACGCATACAGGTACAGAACATTTTGTTTAAGTAGTAAAAGACAATGATAAAAAGTGTGTGCTCCATTCTATTTGACTTGAGTTTTCTGGTATTGTGCATGCAAGCACACTGGGACAACTGAATGAAACAGTCCTCGCTACTAACATCTGTGTTTTATTTTAATTAATGGAAGTCAGAAATTTTTCTTTGGAGAAGTCCAGTTGTGTTGGTTGATATAAAGGACAAATCTGTTTGCATACTACATGTGTGTGATGTTTTTTTTTTAAACCTCCACTCATTTCTCTTTGCACTTTTTCAGGTGAGAAAAGGTTTGCTTGCTCAGAGTGTCCCAAACGCTTCATGCGCAGCGATCATCTCTCAAAGCACATCAAGACCCATTTGAACAAGAAAGCAGTGGCTGTTACCAACAGCGGCACCTCAGTCTCAACTGATGCTGCTTCCCCAGCGGCAGGAACAGAAGCCAGTACAGGAGCGGTGTCAGCCAGTGACCAGCACACCATTGTCACCATGGAGACCTTATCTACAGAAAGCTTGGCTCGTTTAGCCAGCAGTGGTATCAACATGATGCAGGTGGACCTTCACCAGATCAATGGCAACAGCTATTAAAACAGTGGAGGAAGATGGCCTTGGTGGACATTGTATTTGAACATTTGGGGTTAAAAAGGGCATGTTACTGCAGAAGTGAAACCCTTCAGAGAAGTCGAGAAGTGGGGGTCTCAAGATGCAACACAACAAACGTTAATGAATTGTAGAAATGAGACAAATTTGATACTCGTCTTTTATTTAGTAATGTTGGCATTTAAAGTTCAGAGGTAAAAATGTTAGACTAGAGAAATCACTGTGAAATCCAAATTTCCTTAAATGGAAATGGTATTACACTAACATTTATCCAACAAAAAGTTTTCACACCACCCTTAAGTTACTCATTTGTGGGATTTCAGTAAGAAACAGGTCAACATACTTGATTTGTGAATTTGTAACAAATACTCTCTATACATTTCTTGAGTAAAGAGGTGACACTAAGTCAGGCTCTTAATTTTTGCTGGGACTGTAAGCTTTGCCACTTGTCCCTCTTCACTTCAGGAGTTTCCTTTCCTGTTAGACTGGGTTGTTGTGACACCCAGTAAGGCTAATGACCCACTTTGTATCAAACTTTTTTTTTTTTTTTCTCCAAAAAATGAACATCTTTAGCAATAAACTTTCAATGATCAGATTACTGTTTGCAGTGGTGGTAAAACTGGACATGGTCACAAAGTAGCATTTCTAGTCTTATAGGAAGAATGTTGCTATTGCAGGAATAATGTGTGTTGCTTGAATAAGGTCATAGCCTGACAGGGTCAGAAGCATTAATCTGTGTGAGGATTTGGGTGTCAGGGCACTGAAATCCTGAGGATAACTCTAACCTCTTATGTAAGTACACACATTCAAGCCATTGTGCTTTAATATCTGTATGATAGCAAAGCATTTTTTTTAATCTGTATATATATTTTTGGTAAAAGTTGCATAACTTTTTAGCACAGGCAGGATCATCTTACAAGATTGGAGGTTGCCTTTCAGTTGTCTTGTACCCCTAATGCACAATCAATCTTAATCTTGTAACTTTTTATATATAGATAGATTAAATGTGTAAACTTCAAAGCCTGTTATAGAATGTTATACCGTTCAGGTCTTCCAGTTATTTTGTGTGGTACAGTTACTTCTTAGACTCTGCCTTGGAGTCGCGATCAGTTTTTCTTCCTGTGGAGAATTATCTTTTGTTCATTTATGGCCAGCGTGAAATCTTCTCCAAAAATGTTCAGACAGCATGAATATACAAGCTCAAAACCAAAGTTTCATACTTATTTTATAAGCAAAGCTTGTTAAGTCCTTGGTCCGTAAACTTTCTAGTATTTACCTTCTATAATTTATATGCTAAAGTTATAACTGGAAATGACACAGCTTGAAGCATACCTTTGATAAACTTTCTTTTGTCCAAATAAGTTGCAAATTGTATGGTCAAAATGTGCTTTGCATAACTGTCATTTTATATATATTTTAGCTTCATAACTATGCTTTGAGAAACAAATGTGACCTGTGCAATGTATGTTTAAAAATTATTTGACAATTAAGTTCATTGGACAACAAGTGCTCTTACCCCATTTTACAGAAGGGATTCTATATTGTTTATACAACTATTGCAAATGCCAACAGCTGGATTAAAATCGTCTCTCATTTCTTTGAAAACCTGTGTTTCAGTGTACATTCACAATACACACAGTTGAGACAAATTTATTTACTTAGGCAAACAGTGAACATTAATAAACATTCAACACAAAAAAAAAAATAGTTTGATCAGTTGACCATTCTGTGTTAAAATCACATCTCCACATTCTCCTCAACCTTCAGTTTGTGACGGAGGCTGGAAGGAGAAAAGGACAAAAAAAATTATATACACTTTAGGTGTAACAGCTTCCAGTAAAAAAAAAAAAAAAAAAAAAAAAGCTTACTGTAATATGTCCCCCAATTTAGCTGTTTTTTTAGAACATTAGTTGGGATTTTGATTAGGTTTATTGGGTCCAGTCCAGGGGTTTCAATGTCATTCTCCACTACCCAGATGGGAATGTTACTTTACCTGCTGAGGTAGGAGTGGACATCAGAAAAACCATGGTATTGGGCCAGAGGGAACAGGATCCCAGTGGGGCAGCGGCCCTCACGCTGACGGCAGAAACTACAGTTGCAAATACCTCGACAGGGAGGGCATTTCCATTCCTGGGGAGGAAATAAAATAGAGAAATTTGTATCACAGAATATCAAAATACATTTTTAAAATATATTCCTGAAGAGACAACAGATGACCATCACCAGGACCATTGTCCCTCCAGGGTAGCAGTTATGCTTTACATCTACATTGAGCATACACTGAATAAAACTGTTAAATAAATAAAACAAGTTAAATAAATCTGAACTGAAGCCACATGAAATCAATGCATTGTTCCACAGCTTTAAAGCGGCATAAGAGTGAGTAAACCCAAGTGTCTAAAAAAAAAAAAGAAGGTGCCATTCACTTTGATCACAAACTGAGAACCAAATCTGCTGAGACACACCAAACCAAACCAACTCTTGAGGAGAAAAAAAAAAGGCTAGCATCCATCATGGTTTGGGGTTACTTTTGACCATCAGGCTGTGGATGTCATGCAATTACTGAGGGAGGGATGAATTCCAAATTTTATTGGAAAAAAAAAAAAAAACATTCTAGGCAGCAGACCATGATCTACAGTTGGAGAAAGGTTGAATGGTGCAGCAATGACTGAAAGCACACAAGTAAGCAAGCTTGTGAGCAGCCTCGGAAACATCTGATGAAGGTTGTCGTTTCTGAAGGAGGTTCAGAAACTCACCAACTACTGTGCTCTAGCATTTTAAAACCTAAACTGCAAGTCTTTACTTAAAGCCTTGAATAAAAACATGAGAAGTACAACAATTTGTGTTTGTCAGCCCAATATCAAAATATCAGTGGTCCTTGAATTAATAATTTAAAAACTCCCAGGACAAGTTTACCTTGCAACTGCAAATGGCTCTTCCTCAATTCAAAAGTTTAATTTGTTTATTATTAATTATCAAACATTTCTCAATGTTTACATTTGATGACTTTGTTGTAAGACATACCTAATAAGATTTCAGTTCAAAGGGCCAAACCTAAAGTCAATTCTAAAACAACAAGAAAAAAATAGCTATGTTCCAGTTTTCAACTTTTTTTTTCCCTTTAAGAAATCATTTATTTCCTCAGTAGTGAAATATGTGGCTAACAGCTCCCATCATCTCAGTGTGTGATACTGTTCACTGTGTGTACAAAATGTCTGCATAGGTGTATCAGACATCTGACCGGATCAAGCAGGGCTTTCCTGACGTCCTCTCCATATCTGTTCCTCAGGCATGGCCCACAGAACTGACCCTGAATCCCACGACAGTCCCCACTGCGACAGCACGTCTTTGTGTCAACGGTTTTCTGCCGACACTGATGGCACGTTGAGCCCTGCAAATCCAGAGAAACATTAGCTCCATCTCCTACCACCATCTCAATATTAAATAATCAATAAGGTTTAAATGCAGCTGTGATCAAACTGGCCACATTGCATTAGGAAGGTGGTCTTGATCACTTTGTAGACCGATCTTATCCAGGTGTTTGTATCGTGCACACTGACCACATTCTGAAGATTAAAGTCACACAAAGGAACTTTTGTCACTTTTGCTCAGGAGGATGCCCCGACAGACACGGAGGTTAAATCACTTTTACTTCACTGTCTGAAATCTACTCTTGTTCAGTCTCTTGCTTTTCAACTTGTTTTCTTCTTTCTTAATACTTTCTGGAGTCTCTTAGTCACCCCTGCTACGATGTCCACTGTAGCACTGTGAGCCAGCTTCATCAATGATTATGTGTGACAGAGTGCCGCAAAGCAAAAACAGTCAGGAAGGTCCAAAGTTTACTTTGGGTGGTTTGTGCCAATAGTTGGTACAGGAGACTGTGAGAACTTAATATTCATATGAATTGAATAGAAACTCATATGTCAACACTCCTGGCATTTATTAACGATAATAATAATACTCCCTGTAAAGTCAAAGGAAATGAAACTCTTCTTGCCAACTGTCCAGAAAACAACACAAGGACAATATGATGGTAGTAAATCCACCACCCAACGCCCCCTGCCCAAAAAATATAATAATAATAATAATAATAATAATAATAATAATAATAATAATAATAATAATAATAATAATAATTTAGAATTGAACTTGTACACTTTTGGAAGACAAGCTTAATGCAAGCAGTAAATTAAGAATCCACATTGTAACCAGCTGTAAATTCAAAGACTTCTTGCGATTATTTAGATGTTATTTAACAGTGTTCCCAAGAGCAAGAACAGGTTGCAAAAGTAGTTTTAGGTGGACTTTATCATCTTTTTTCCAGACTTCCCAGCCTCAATTAGAATTATAAGCATCTGTAGAATGAATGTGGAAAATCTGGGGGAAAACAAAACACTGAAGGAAAAAATAACAGTTGAGAAACATTGAAATAATTTATCAGGGGCAGGGCAGAGAACCATGAGATCTGATCTGAAAAGCATATTTGAGTTGTCTCTAATCTAAACATATCCCAAATTAATTTAAATTAAGTTGTGAGCTCACTGTGACACTGTTGTACACTTTGTCAGTCATATTGTTTGCGATCAGCTGAAGTTCATCTTCTGAGATGTCCTCGACCGGACGGATTATATGAGGTTTGATCTGATTAGAT
Source organism: Hirundichthys speculiger (assembly GCA_018398805.1). NCBI lineage: Eukaryota > Metazoa > Chordata > Actinopteri > Beloniformes > Exocoetidae > Hirundichthys > Hirundichthys speculiger. The sequence goes on along the minus strand of JAGFBZ010000074.1, from coordinate 3,745,289 downwards.
CGTGGAGTTCCATGACGCCGTGGAACTCGGCGCACCTAAAACAGACAATGAAGGCATTTTTCTATTTAGAGAAAACAATACTACTTATCATAAGCCGAAGAAACAAGAACAAAGTTATTTTCACTTGCTTTAGCATTCAATTTCTGTAAATGTTGCTCAAGATTATAAAGTAGCTAAACAGCTGTTAAAAAAAGGAATAATTATTCAATCATGTATTTATGCATGCTTTTAAAAGTGCTGGAGTTTTAAAACATTTGCCACAATACGAAATAACTGCACAATGAATGCATTAGACGTTAACCGAGCTTGGGTCATTATCAAAATAAAAAAAATAATCATTATCAAGTTTTTTTTTTTTTAAAGTTCAGTCCTTCATTGCAAAGTTTACTTATTTTAAAACATTTCCAGCTGGTCAATAAATAATTTAACTGACCTCCAGAAGCTCTTCCTCCAAGCTGAGCTCCACATCTCCTTGCTGAGAGGCTGAAAGATCTTCTGTTACTACCATAGACCGGGTCTGTCTGCGAGATGCCCGCTCTGGATTCCTCCTGGTCTCTCCTCTATTTTCACCAGAGCGTGGTGGACGCTGCAGAGTTGATAATCATCTCAGTGTATTGGTCCATAAAGAAACACAAATGTTGATAACACTGTTTGAAAAAGATTACAGAGGTGGTTGGATAGTTGAGTGGCTTCCCATTTTCCAACATACTCACAGAACTTTTATCTTTCATTTTCTGTTTGCCTGCTGGTTTTTTCAAAAACCCAGGTCCACCAGACATTTTCTCCAGATCTGCCATCAGCTGCGCTAACTATCACAAAAGTGACGATAAAAAAGAAATGAAAATTAGCAACAAAAATTAACAACTCACTGTCGACAGGCAAATGTGCCAGTATTTTTGGAATTTTAGTGGTACTACATTTCTTAAAAGATTGTCAATGGATTATGAAACACCATGTATAATTTTCTTTCCACGTTACTGCTTGTTCAGAATAAATAGAGGAAAGAAGAAAAATGTCCCAATCCAAATTTCATATGATTAATTCCCTGAGTCACTTGTCATACATCCACACCCTTGACTTTTTTAATTTTCTGTAGAAAGCTGAAGTAAATTAGCAGAACAATAGTGCCTTGTTTAGAAAAACATTCCTCAAATTTGCAGTCAGTGAACTGTTAGGTGTTCAGGATGTTTTCTTACAGTACTTTCAGCATTTTCAGGTAAAATACAGCTTTAATTTAATACCACTTTTATAATATCACTGTCAGTTTGCAAATGCTGTACATCTTTCAGTTACCATTGCTTTGTTGTCCTTGATGTTCTGCTCTCTCTTTGCCAAGAAAGTGTCCTTCCTTAGATGGAGATGGCCAAGTCACTGCTGTCTCATCATCCTCAATTTTTTTGGGTCTCCTCTTCTTGGTATTACTGGTCTTTCTTGGCCTCTTCAGCTCTCTATCATCTGTTGTCCCTGTAGCTTCTTCCTCTGGATCCTCATCATCTGAGGACCATTGGGTGGAGGAAGCAGAGCGCAAAGCAACTCTCAGCTTGAAGGGTTGAGGGACAGCAGATAATTGAGATGTAGCTTCCTGCTCCGTGGGGGAAATGGCAGGCTGGGCTTCATGTTCAAAGTCTGAATTCTGACAGATGTGGATAAGGATGATTTGTCATTTCATTAGAAACACAGACTTCGTAGCAAATGAAGTATAATCCGTGGCTAAGAAAAAAGGTGAAACTCTTAACCCAAGTCCATACATAGATAGACTACATAAAATAATAAAATTTAAATAAAAAAATAATAAACGTACCGTGGTCCCGAGTTCAGAGTCAGAAAAGCCGTAAAATATCAGATCGTTTTCAGAATCCTCCTCAAAAATATCAGCTAGCTCCTTCGTGAGAGAGTGCACTCCAACCACAAACCTCGCCTGAAAACAAATATTTTCAAAAACACTCAAAATACCTGAATATCAAAAACGTGTTCTACAAATTACTGATGTTAAATGCATATGCGATGCGAGCTGCGTGATTAATACGTGAATAATTGCAAGTTATCTTACCATTTTATGTGTGATTTGAGCCACCGAGGTTTAGCTAGGTCCTGCACGCGCAGCTTCACGTTCAATTATCGAAAATTCGATGCGCGTGCAGCGCAATTGTTTTTAGCGTTACTTTTTAAACTCCGCCCTAAAAAACTTTGTAATTTTGTAATACAAACACAACATGTGGAGTCGTTATAAAGGATAAATAGCATGTCTTCAAAAACTCACAACATTTTTGCCGTACGTCCAGTTCAGGCTTGTTTTTCAATGAGCACGTGACATGATAGCCCCACCCAAATTAAAGTAAATTACAGTAAATTAAAACAATGAAAACTCTTCTAAAAGTTTTATTCAAGAGATTTGATTTAATGTAATTTTTAGTTTACTATAAGTTTTGATTCCTGGAGTTGTTTTTACATATTCTATGTACGGCTGAAATGTTCTCATCATAATCTAAAGGCGCTGTTTTAAGAACTCATGAATCACTTTCACTTAATCTGAGTTTAGCCAGATAACATTTAGGTTTTCACAACACTGAGCAATAGTATTATGTGAGAGGAACAACTTTTATTGCAAACGTTTATATTGATTTATCTTATTACCGCAGTGAAGTTAGTTATAAGTTGGATATTCGACAGACATGGGTGAACCTCTCATTTGCTCAGGGGCCTAACTTCACCGCGCCGGAGAACCGAAGTGAAATTGGTTTCACATTCGACATTCGCTCGTTTTTTTTCTCTTTAAACTTTAATAGCGTCATGAAAACGGCACCGATTTCATCCAGGTTGGTATCATTTAGTAGATATAGTGTAGATATAAGTATACCAGACATTTCACAGGTGTCACCAACCCTCCAAGTTCACTGAGTGTGGCGAAAACTCTAAAGAACAGCGCTGAATGTCTTTCTGAGTACCTCGCCATTGAGCATTACAGGACTTCCGGTTTTCAAAATAAAGGCTTAAAAATAAAAATAGCATGTGTTCAATTCAAATAATATAATTTCTCATCTGTTTATAAGGTCATTTTGTTATGTTTCACAATACCCCCTGGTAAATCATGTAAATATATTTGACTTTGAATTTGAATTATTAAAAACACAGGTATAAGTTATTTAACCCCAACTGGTGCAATGAGTTGCTTCTCATTTCCTAAACAACCAGGTCAAAAGACACATCTCATGGTCGTGGAAAAGATGTTAGTTTGTTTGAGAAGGGTCAAATCATTGCCATACATCAAGCAGAGAAAACTTCTAAGGAGATTGCAGAAACTACCAAAATTGGGTTAAGAACTGTCCAAACGCATTATTAAAAACTGGAAAGAACAGTGGGGACCCATTGTCTTCTGGAGCAATGGAAGAAGGTCATGTGGTCTGATGAGTCCAGATTTACCCTGTTCCAGAGTAATGGGGGCATCAGGGTAAGAAGAGAGGCAGATGAAGTGATGCTCCCATCATGCCGAGTGCCTACTGTACCAGCCTGTGGGGGCAGTGTTCTGATCTGGTGGTTGCTGCAGTTGGTCAGGTCCAGGTTCAGCAACAGTATGAGCTCAAAGAATGAGGTCAGCTGACTACCTGAATATACTGAATGACCAGGTTATTCCATCCATCCGTCCATCCATCCGTCCATCCATCCATCCATCCATCCATCCATCCATCCATCCATCCATCCATCCATCCATCCCTAATCTATGCCCGCTTAATCCTATGCAGGGTCACAGGGATCTGCTGGAGCCCATTCCCAGCGGCACTTCGAGCAAGAGGCAGGAGTACACCCTGGACAGGTCGCCAGTCCAGGTTATTCCATCAATGGATTTTTTTCTTCTCTGATGGCATGGGCATATTCCAAGATGACAATGCCAGGGTTCATCGGGCTCAAATTGTGAAAGACTGGTTCAGGGAGCATGAGACATCATTTTCACACATGGATTGTCCACCAGAGTCCAGACCTGAACCCCATTGAAAATATTTGGGATGTGCTGGAGAAGGGTTTGCACAGCGGTCAGACTCTACTATCATCAATCCAAGATCTTGGTGAAAAAATTAATGCAACACTGGATGGAAATAAATCTTGTAACATTGCAGAAGCTTATCAAAACAATACCACTGTGAATGCGTGCCATAATCAAAGCTAAAGGCAGTCCAACAAAATATTACAGTGAATGACCTTTTTTTTTTGGAGGTGACTTTTTTTTTTTGCCAATGGGAAAGAAGAATAAAATAGAGCTTGTGTAAATGTTATGAAAACACACGTTCTGTTATGTTTATTTGTTATTAGGTAATTAGGTGCTATACTGTCAAGCACCGCAGTTAAAATAGGCATCATTTTTGCTTTTTAAATAAAGCCGCGCTAGACCTGTTTGATATCAGTTTTGCTAAAATGGCTCTTATGAAAAAAATATTATTTTGAAATATGTCTTTCTTTTTTAATTGTATAAATGAGGAAAATAATATTTTATTTTACAAAGTTATTGAATCTATTGCATAGTATGTTTTTGTGGTTACACTGTTGACGTAATGGATGGTTATGATTATAGAGAGGGTTCCCTCCACTCCACCCCACTCCTCCCTCTAAAAAAACATCACAGACAATCGCTGGAGCACAAAACATAGCGGCTGTTTTGTGCAGTAGAAACTGGTTGATCAACATTTCATCCGCCAACAGCTGCTGGACTCTTGCCATTACGTAACAATGTACGTATTCTTTAGGAGAGGGCGTGGCTTCCTGCTGCTGTTTGTCCAGCTCCCAGTGCAGCTCAATGCGGAAGAGAAGCACGAAGCTGTGAAGTCCTGACAAACTTCACACAAACAGGCAAGTTTCTCAGGTAAACAGGTGACATCTCGCAGTTATTATTTGGCGTGGGAGGAAACGATCCGAAACTGAGACAGTCAGATTATTCAAATTTATAGACTATATATAAATATATATAAAAATGTATATGTATATATTATTTGATTTCTGATTTGTCTGAGATGCAGAGTTAAAAGCAGGATTTGGTACGAATATCACTACTGGCAGTTTTCGAGGAATTAGACAATCGATGTTCCAGGACATTGAACTGTGGTTTCTGTATTTATGCGACTAAATATTTTTACTTTTAAGTATGCTATAATTGGCTTATAGAAAGTGTTAAACATTGTAAGTAGGGCCAAAGCTAAAGAGGTAGGAACTAGTTTACGGAAACTAGAACAATATGGAGAATGATTAATTGCAAGAGTAATAATCAAAATGCAAATATATATATATATATGTGTATATATATATAAGGTGATCTGTAAGTAGTTCAAAACAAGTAAGTAGCATCTTGCTTTTGGAGTTCATTTTGTAGTCTGTGGACATCAAAACTATTTTTAACTCAAAAACCACAAAATTGTATTTGTTTCCTTTATTAGGTGAAATATGGAATAAATTTTGAATAAGTGAACCACAGTGAACCACAGTGTTTAATAGTATAAGACAGAAATTCAGAATTTAATGAAAGCTTGCAGTTGTTTATAAAAGCAGTTTAACATTTCATGCAATCATCATCAAATGTTTAAACTGCACTGACTTTGTGCATGTTTCCCAGGATTTCGTATGAGACTCGAAGTCCTAATCTGATCAAGATAATAAACAATGTGGCCAAATCAAGGTAGGATTCTAAACATGAACATCATTTTATTATGATATTTTATTATAATTTTTATATCTACTTTCATATCAAGGGTTTTTGGCTTATAAGGTATATGCATGCTTTTACCTGTATCAGGTCCTCCTCCTCCTCCAATGGGTCCAGCGAACCCTGCCTATCCTCCTGGCCACAACCCTGCATATCCTGTTGTCCCTCCAGCAGGAGTCTTCCCCCAGCCTCCAAACCCAGCATACCCAGCATACCCAGCTGGTCAATATCCAGTTGGTGTGAATCCAGCGATGGGACCAGGTGCACCTCCAGGGATGATGCCTTATGGAGCTCCTGGAGCTCAGCCATATCCTATGGCTCCAGGTGGATATCCAGTGGCCCCTCCACCTGCAGGTGCTTACCCAGGTCCATACCCACACTCTCCAAAAGGGGGTCACCATAAAGGTCATCACAAAGGTTATCCTCATGGAGGCCTAGGTCCCATGACTGGGCCATTGGCTGGAGGACTGGCAGGAATGGGAATGGGTTTGGTTGGACACAAAGCCCATAAGAAGATGAAGAAGAAGATGAAGAAAGCACATAAGGTGCATAAACACGGGCACCACAAACATGGCAAGGTAAGATTGGGTTTAAAGTAACACTAGCTGTTTGCTTGTCTTGCCAGGGAATATTAAAATAAACAATTGGGACAATTCTGAACAAAATGATACTATCCATTATCCATAGCCATTTAGTCCTATGTAGGATCAAGGGGATTTGTTGGAGTCTATCCCAGCTCTCTTTGGGAGAAAGGCAGGGGTACGACCCTGGAGAGGTCGCCAGTCCATCGCAGACAAAATGATACTAATGGAGAGTTATTTCCGTTTGTCCTTTGTGGTAATTGTTGAGGTGATAAACAACAATTTGGCATGTGAGATTTGAGTAAATAGCAAAAAAATGGCCATCACAAATACCAAAGACCTGTAATGATCTTACAAATGAGATTTTTGTCCTCAAAACCATACAAATATCCAAAAATATTTCCACTTTTCTATCCTATTATATCATTAAAGAGGTTAAACTCACCAAAGTTATATGATTCATCTTTGGAAAAAAAAACATTACCACGGGGCACGCACTTGGCACACAAGAATGTTTATGTGGGTTTCAAGATAACATCCTCATTAATGCTAGGGCCCTAGGTATCCTAACAAAGCATTATCAATTTCACTTGTCAGTGACTTTTGAAGAGAGATTTCCAGTCTAATCAGTGAAAACATTAGGTTGGCAGCTACAGTAGAGCCTAGCATAAATTCTAATGTCCAAAAGTTGAACAGTACCACATTTTGTCATGCTAAATTCATATTAGGAATTTGAGATCAGTAAAATTCTTTAAAACCATTTAAATGGTGACTTTCAAAGGTAGATGGGAGAGTGCATCCATTAGATTATCTTGTCATTAACTCAAAACTCTGCTATAGCCCACTAAACTGCGTATTTAAGCACCATTAGGAAGTGAAGATGCTGGATGTGCTTTTTGGGGTTCGAGCGCTTTGAAGTGCTGTAGTTGCAGCTACCTGAGGCTGCATCCACTTCAGTGCAGTCTTGTTTTAAAACTAAATGAATCTATGTGCATGTTACATTTTAAGTCCTGTGTCCATTCATACTCTGCCAGCGATTATCTTTGTGGCAGATTGCTTTTATTATATCTTTCCTGCAGCGCATGTAGGAAGTAGCAGTATTATTAAATACACACTTTAGCGACATAACAGCTGATAACAATGACAAAGTCAGTGGTACTCGCAGCTCCATTTCTATATCATTGTTTACCGAATCTTAAAATTTAGTCTGTTTTTCATCTTTCAGTAATGGTCATGTGATATAAACATGACAAATCGGGGAGTAGAGAGAGTAGAGTAAATCATTATGCAGAAATGCGCAACTATATCATCATCTCTAGATGCTCTCGGTTTTGTCTGTCCATATTGGACTGGAAGAGTTGCGTTTCTAAAGTGAAACAGTCTGTAGCAGATCCAAATTTTTCTGTTTTCAAGGATTAGACTTGCTGACCCCAAGTGTAACCATTACAGGTTTATTATTGTAAAATGTAATTGCACGAGTGTGAACATAGCCTGCGTGGGACTGGATGACAAAACATTTTTGTTGTTGTAATTTTTGTATCATTTTTTCAATGATACCTAATCCAAATCACTCCCTAAATCTCTGTTATTTTCTGAAAAATTCAAAGGATGTGTTGTAAACTCAGAAGAGGATTTAGTTGTTGGAAAGAGACAAGTGACAAGTTCCTTTTGTTCCTGACAAATGTGCACATTTATTTCACATTGGTTTGGACACAGATGACAATGATATAATGGAACAATGGATGGACAGATCGTTTGTACTCTTTTTAAATAACAAAAACTCTGTCTATCATGACACCAGAAAAATGTCAGCTATTGTGTTTTTAAATAGATTTATAGCTATTGAAAGTAGTTGTATGATACAACTCATGCATTAAAGGTTCTAAGTAATGTGCCCATTTGTTAGCAAACAAACTCATCTTTACTATCAGACAGTTCTGAATAGGTAATATCCAACATACCTGTCCATTATTCTGAGGTTTTTCAACAAAATACAACAAAGCAAAATGCTTTTTAACTCATGAACATCCTATTACTAATATAATGAAATACAATGTCGAACAGAAAGCTGCTAACAGAAAGTTACTCTCATCTGATTTATAAATGACACAATAGATATGGTGGAAAGTTAGTCACAATGGTCTAAGGCACTTTATTAAAACCACATGACATTGTAGTTTTAAATTATTTATCATCCACCTCCCTGGAAACCCTAGATTATTCACCTGAAAAACACCAAAATGGTGCCTGTATTAAACCTTTGGCAGGTTAGTTTTGACTCTACTTATGAATCATATGACTCCACCTGTCAGCTGGGTAACAGATTACTGTCATCCTTTTACACTGTCGGATTCATATTTTGAATTTCCAGTGCAGGTGGAATCTAATTAATAATATGCTAATTTTGTTTTAAACTAAGAAACTGTATGTGGCAACTACAGATATGTGATCTGTGTCTTTTTTCTTCACAGTCTTCCAGCAGCAGTAGCAGCAGCAGCAGCGATTCAGACTGAGGCCTCCAATTTATGACCCACAGAAATGCTGCTTTCCATGACTGTCGCTCATCTAATAAATATAAACACATACGTTTATAGATAAGCAAGTTACTTATATAATGTTTAACAGGATAATTGCAGAATTTATGTATTTCACAAGATCTTGCATATTCTATTTGTGACACTAAAATGCTTGCACACTGGCCATTGCTGTGAATATCACAAGTTTGAGAAAGTATTGTTCTTATTTGAATTTCATTTCTTTTTCTTTTTCTTTTTGGGGGTTTGTAATGCTTATGTTTGTTGTTCTACAGATAAGAGTTATAGAAAAACTGTTATTTTTCCCTTTTAATAAAAATGCACAGATGAACAAATATATGTAATTGTTTTTGTTGAAATAATTCATTTTTTTCGGTAAAATTCAAAGAAGATATGATTTTGTTTTCCTGTGTACAATTATCAAGAAAGCAAAATCAAAATTAAGCAATCAATATCTGCCACTCAAAATTAACCACTACCACTAAGCACATGTCTGAACAGTAAGCAGCACAACTTGAGAAGACATTGTACTGTTGAAACATTTATCTGTTTGTACAGTTAAACATTTGTTGAATTTTGTCATCCTTGTAATGAGAGCCAGCTGATTCAGATGCATAATCTGGAAAGAAGTGTAGAGAATTAACAAAACTTATTCTGGATGGTTTGGGATTTAAATTCAGTTTGTAATCACGTTTGAAACGTTGTCATAAAATAACGTTTTCAATCGATCACGCTCAATAAATTGAGCTTAAATAGAAACACCCTATTTCTTGCAGCCTATGTAAGGATATTAAATACATTTTTACAATGACTTGTAATAGTCACGCCCACTTGTGGCCCTTAAACTAATGCTAATATATATATTTTTTTTAAATATTCTAATTATGAACAAAATAACGCTAGAAAACAATAAACCAGTTCGGCAAAAAAAAAAAGTTGCGAAACAAAATCATACTCTCTGTATTTACTTCCAACAACAAATCATTTCGCGTTCGGAACTAATATAACAAGTGTTTGTTTTTCTCGTAAAATATATTATTTTCGAAGGTGTCCTTTAATGTGACCTTCCATACTGCAGCATTATATGACATATATGAGGCGGGCTTGTTTTAAGGGCCAGTCTATGGGTGGGGGCTCTGTGATGGGTGAAGGGGGAAAGTTCAGAGGTTATAATTGTGTTGTCTTTGTGTAAAGGAGTGGAGCTCGATCTCACATCACTCTTCCCTCTTCCCCGAGTCCTTTCTAAACTCTCCCCCGGGTTTCTACCCTCCCGAACCTCTCCCCTTCTACCCTTACAACCCCAACCCTCCCCCCGATCACCTACCAGGACAGGAATTGGGTGAGTTTTTGCTCGATCTTTATGGTGTTTCGTTTGAACATTTGTTGTTGTGATCAGAAGAAGCGGAAAGAAATCGCGCCCAGCAGCTAACTGCTGCTCGAGAAGCAGCGTGCAAACAGGCCGCACGATGACGACGAGCTAGCAGCGTCTGTCCAGAGTGATACGGCTATCTTAGCTTCGAAAGCCTAGCTGTATATTGTTTCATTTAAAAACGAATGCCCCCCTATAAGTCCATGTGTTTGCTTAAGATCAGGCCTAAATGTATTTTATACGTTTCTATTAACGCTACAATGGTTTTTCATCAGCTGTTAGTAATCAGGCTAACTAGTTAGCTCCGATAACACGCACACGCATGCTCCATTCATTTTAGTAGCTCGGCTAGCAGCCGTCGTGCTAACTGGCTAACAGACTTCCAACTAGCTTTAATAATTAAATGGTCTCGCTTTACTCCAAACAAGACCGCCAAATCAAGATGTTAAACTTTTTTCTTTAAAAAAAAAAAACAAAACAAAACTCTGCACCGGGCATATTTGTTTATGTGTTACACGAGTCATAAAGTCAGTGTGCTTAATGACGAAGATATAACTGAAATTACATTTGTTGATGAAACTTGTTTTAAAGCTAACGATAAAGGCGTCGTTAGCTTATGGCCATATGTTATGTTAAGTTATGTTTTTGTGTTTGTTTTAGCTGTGGTTGATATCATTCAGTGTTAAATCACTTGCTTAGAGCAGCATTCAGATCTGTAATTTAGAAGCGCCCGAGAAGAACAATAGCTGGGGACTATTTTTTTAAAGTCTTTATGCGTAGCTGTATGCTTTAGCTGGAGAAAAAACAAGTTAGATCAGTTTCTACTTGGTAAGCAACTTGTTTGCCGCTGCGGAGGGTGTTCGTTTGGAAAGTGAAGTACATCTGTTTGATTAAAATAATCATGGTAAAATGGCAAACTACAAGAACGAAGGGCTCCTCCATATTTGATGAGGATATTTTAGTTGTGGTATTCCAATCAAACCATGCAGGTAAGATGAGGTAGGAGCATGTGTGCTCACCTCGATCTGATTTATATACGGATGGTGATATGATTTTCAGAAAATTGCAATAATCTTAAAATAGGATGCATGGTGATAAATAGGGATGCACGATAACTGTTTTTTAAAACCGATAACCGATAACTTTCAGCTCTTAAAGGCCGATACCGATAACACATACCTAAGATCATTACATCAATACTAAGAACAAAATCAAAAATAGTTTTGATATTTATTTGTTTTCCAAAGAAAAACTACTGGCAAGCCTCTCAAACATTTTTGTAAAGCTATCAAACAAACCACATTAACTTAAATAAGGTGCATTACTGACTGATATAAAAAAAAAATAGAGGCTTCTTGAACTGATGGAAATACATGCATCAAAATTACAAACTGAAAAAGATTTACATTTAAATTATGACCGAGTTAACACATTGTTTTCTGGCATGAGGGGGTATTCTTGATTTTTCCTTGTTGAGTAATTGTTTTTCTGATTATGCCGACATTACTTGAACATATCATTCACTGCCGGTCATTCAAGGCTGAGAGGGAGCGAGGCACTGCCGTGTTGACAAAAATATTTATGTTATCGGGGCTATTCGTCGTGATATCGGACCTTTCGGGATGACGTCATAATTTCCTATTATCGGCCCGATAGTTATCGTGCCTCCCTAGTTATATCTACATGCAGCAAGACAGCAATAATTGGATATATGTGTTAACCAGTCTGAAACAGCAAATACTTACCTGGGTTAAAGAAAAACATGGTATCAACCTTATTTATTACAAGGTTTGTATGTTTGGAAAAATCTTGGAAAAGTCATGGAATTTGAAAATATGAATTTTATAATCACCTGTAAGATTTTGGAAAGGCAAAAAAAAAAATGGTGACTGTGGTCAGAGAGTAGTACCAAAACATCTTGGAAAAGTAATGGAAATATTTTGTTAAAAATGTATACGAACCCTGTAGTAAGTCAGTGTCAAAAGATCGCGTCTCATCAGCTGAATCGCATTATATAAAGTTATGTGTTTGTCTTTCCACACAGATCCATCTCAGTGACGAAAGATCAGTTGTGCACTGACGGCTACAGCTGCAGCTATGGACTCCGGTGTGATTGAAGGCGGGCTCAACGTCACCCTTACCATTAGGCTGCTCATGCATGGCAAGGTGAGGCATCCATCAGCTGCTTCTGTCAGCATCCTAGCAGTGAATTATGTTTTATTTGCGGAAATGAAGTGTAAACCCTTCCCACCCGCAATTTATGAAGGGTGGGGACTTTGATGGGATGAGCATGTATTGGCGATATAATGAGAATCTGTTTCTTATGACAACATGAAATGTCAAGATATAGTTCCACCTTGCATGTGTTGTGCCTGTATATTCATATTTACAAAGAAGAATGTATGAACTTTAGTAAATTGAGAGTAATATCCTTTATACCTTTATACATTATGGGAAATTCTATCTCTGTTATTGTGGTATGCCAGATGGTTTGTCACACAGAACCCTCTGGGAAGTCCACTATAAATGCTGTTTGGAAAAGGGCAGGCACCTTCAAAATATATTTAGTAGGTGATTGGATTACCAAAGTATCACTGAGTATTATGGACAAGCTTCAACCAGTCAGGTCAATGGACTGGAGCTAGTTAACTAAACTCTTGCCAAAGCCAGTGATGTTCTTTGCTTTTTTTTCAATGAATGAATACTCTCCTCTCCAGCACCTCTTTAAAAATCTCTTTATCAGCCACCCTTTGTGGACCCAAAACCTATAGATTGCAGTATAGGGGATTGATAGGTTCTAACAATTTAGGTTAAGTAAAATTATGGAGCCTAACAGGTTCTAGAGTTGACTAATCTGTCAATTTTATTTTATTTTTTTCATCTAGTTGGTTATTTGGCCATTATATCAATGTAATCGATTATGGGTAGCTTGGTGGTTTAAGCACGTATCCCATGAACAGTGACCCTTTGCTGCATGTCTTCCCCATCCTCTCTCTGCTCCACTTTCCTGTCTCTCTCACTATGAATAAAAGCCACTAGAGGTACAAAATCTTGGGGAAAAAAACACTGACATGCCACTGTATCATATACAGTCATGGAAAAAATTATTAGACCACCCTTGTTTTCTTCAGTTTCTTGTTCATTTTAATCCCTGGTACAACTAAAGGTACATTTGTTTGGACAAACATAACGATAACCACAAAGATTGCTCATAAGAGTTTTATTTAAGAGCTGATGTCTTACCATTTTCCATGGTTTTCTTGATTATAACCTAAATCACTTAAGTTTTTACATCAATAGCTATGGCGTTGTACTGCCAAAAACACTGCTTTTATGCATTCAATGTTTTCTTTTCTGTCTGTTTTAGTCAAATGATGACGTTTAGTGGTACCAGGTATTAAAATAAACAAGAAAGTGAAGAAAAAATGGTGGTCTAATAATTTTTTCCATGACTGTAGATGTGCCACGCTTATACATGAAAGAAATATGGGACTTGTGTTTTACTCAGGTCATCAGTAGTAGATAAATGATTGTTATTAAATTAATGGTTGTTATTAAATTCATGTAGCGACCATAAAAAGGCACCATTTCTGAAAAATATACACTTAAAGACAACTTTCATTCATGTCCCAATGTAGTGAAATGTTTCAGTTATTTAACTGTTGTAATTGTTTAATAAACTGGACAATTCATATAAAGAATTTAATGGAACATTAATTTTTTTTCCGTCATTTAGGAAGTTGGAAGCATAATTGGAAAGGTAAGACGCTACATCAACATTTTTACAAAACTGAAAGTTTTTTTTTTTTTTTTTTTTTTTTTGTGAAATTATTAAGTTGACTTTGGTGTGATTCTCTGCTCATAGAAAGGTGAATCTGTGAAGAAGATGAGAGAAGAGGTGAGATCTTTAATAGTTACTGTGCTGCTATAGTTATGGGACTGTACAATAGCATGTTAATGTTAGAGTAACCTTTAAGCTACAGTTGGAAGAAGCTTTGCATGATTCATTCTTTAATTTCCTGCTTTACTTTGCGCACAGAGTGGAGCCCGCATCAACATCTCTGAGGGCAACTGTCCTGAGAGGATCATTACTCTGGCAGGTCCAACCACTGCCATCTTTAAAGCATTTTCAATGATCATTGAAAAGTTGGAAGAGGTTGGTATTGAGTTTGCTGGTCAGCAGCCACCAGTCCAGTCACAAGCTGAATAAACCTAACTCTTTTTTCTTTTTTTTTTTTTTAAATTTGCCAGGACATAAGCAGCTCCATGACAAACAGCACAGCTACCAGCAAGCCCCCAGTGACCCTACGCATCGTGGTGCCTGCCAGCCAGTGTGGTTCCCTCATTGGGAAAGGTGGCTGCAAGATCAAGGAGATACGCGAGGTATACTCATTAAACACCACATGATGTAAAACATGGAAAGCAAAATGATTTTCTTCACCTTCAGCTGTCATCTTTCAACTCTAGTTTATTTGTATTTGAGTATAAATGCTAAGTCTTGATTTCATACCTGTTTGTGTGTTCCAGTCTACTGGTGCTCAGGTACAGGTGGCAGGAGACATGCTTCCCAACTCTACGGAGCGTGCCATCACTATTGCTGGCACTCCCCAGTCAATAATTGAGTGTGTAAAGCAGATTTGTGTAGTTATGCTTGAGGTAAGTGAAGTCTTGAAAAGTAGTGAAGCTAATGAAGTTGGGTCTTTTAGCCTGTAAATGAAGGATGGAATATGAGATGATCTTCAAACTGGTGTATATATTTGTGGACAAGAGACATTTGAAACTGACACAATTAGGACGGGCATTTATTTCACTATTGTCAATTAATTGTATGGCTATAAAAGCATTCTTTTGCTATTTATAACTTTTACCTAAAATACAAGGTACGGCATACATTTGATGCCAGAGTATGTAGCACACATGATACCATGAATATTAATTGAATACATAATTTGTCTCTTGTGCAGTCTCCCCCTAAGGGGGTCACTATCCCCTACCGACCCAAGCCTTCAGGATCGCCAGTCATCTTTGCAGGCGGACAGGTATACATATGACATTTTAAGATGGACATAATATTTATTTGGGAAGCATTCATTGCTGTGATTATTTTTCTTTTGGTTGTTTATCATTGTGAAAAATATATTTGAAGGTGCACTTTTTGTTGTGTGATTTAAAATTGGGGAAAATCCGGGAATAATACTGGTACATGTGGACAAAAGCTCATATAGTAATAATCATTTTAAAAGTTGCTCCAGAAGGTGTTAAGGTTCAGAAAATAGCAACATAGGATTTTTTTTTATTTTATTTGTTTATTTATTTATTTTTGGTAGTTTGAATATCTTCAGAATTTGGATCATAAACGATGGGGCTTCATCTTTTGTTGCAGGAACTTTTCTGTGTGTTTCCTCATAGTTTCATTGTTTCAAGCATTATGTTTCAGAAATGAGGTGACCTATTTTCCTCTATTGTTGGTCTGAACTAAAATGCTCTCTGGTGTTTTTTGGCTTAACATTACTTTTTTTTTTTTAAAATCTTACTAAAACTCTTTTGTATCTTAGTCATTGGGGGAAAAAAAAAAAAAATTCCCCTTTTGTTTTCCTAAATTCTACTTTTGTCTCTAAGGATTTCTCTTTTCCCAGAAATGTGGAGACTTTGGACAAGACATCCATTTTGATATTGTTTCATAAAATTAATTCAGTTAAGGCTTTTATTTGTGCAAGTCTTCAAGAGATGTTTGAATATCAGGAAAGTTGGAGAACTAAGTTGCCACAGAATCCGATGTGAGGCCTATGAAAGCTTTGTTTTCATATGTTTCAGGCATATGCTGTACAAGGACAGCACGCGATCCCACAGCCAGATGTAAGTGCAGTAGACATTTTTACATGACCCTCCCCAACCCCACAACTTCCACCCATAATTGCAACTTTCCTCTCCCAAAATGTGCTGCTACCCTCCTGCCCATGACATCTTTGAGAGCCTGTAAATTATTTCTGAACTTGCCCCTAATTTTATTTTACTCCTTGGCTATAATTACATTTTTTTTTTTTTTTTGTATCAACAAGAGCGCAACAATGTCATATTACTTCATATTTGTGTTTTTTGTTTTGTTTCTGTTGACTGGCAGTCAGTTGTTAATTTAATTGACATTTGTTGTTTGTGTTTGTCCAGACTCTCCACTGTTCCAAGAATAATAATCTGTCCCTGCTGCTCCTTCCTTCTGTGATTCCCTGCGAACTGACTGTTTTTACATTTTCCCTTTTGTTACTTTGTGTGTTTTTTTTTTTTCTTTCTTAATGAGTTTGGTCAGCAGCATTGGATGTAATAGACTTTGTATGATTAGTCTTAACTGCCAGTGGTTGTTGGCTTCTGAGCAGGGACGTACCAGTCACATGCAAAACTCAGATTTATACACTTTCACTTTTTCTGAGGCTCTGAAACTGTATGACTAGGATTACAGTTATGCAATTAGTTATGCAGAAGTTTTTTTTTTTTTTTTTAAAAAAATTAAAACTATATTGATATTAAAGTCACATTAGATGCGTTTCAACTCTCGTCATGACACTAAGTTAAAAATGCCTCGGTTCATTAGTTCATACTCAAGTCTTTTATTGGTGTATATTTGCAAATCCCCTGCATTTTGAGGGCTCCCCTCCTTTGTGTATATTGTAACTTTATCCTGCTCATCAAGAACTAGACATACAGCCAGCAATTTAGAGAAATACCTGTTGCCCTCATAGACAGTTACAAAACACTGATTGCATTCACCAGTGATCCATGTCCAGTTCTGTGAAAAGATAAGAGACACCATAGAACTGAGTGACTTATGTGAAGTATTTATTTTTTCTATTTATTTATTTATTTATTTTTAGTTGAGCCTCTTTGTAGCTGTCTGTACTGACTGCCAATGTTATTTGTTCTGTTTTCCCCTCCTGTGTTTTCCATTTCCTCCATTTCTCTCCCTGCCTCCTCCTCTTACTCTCACAGTCTTCCTCTGCTGCTATTTCTCCACAGCTCACCAAGCTTCATCAGCTGGCTATGCAGCAGAGCCCGTTCCCCATTGCACCAAGCAACCAGGGATTCACTGGTATGCAGCACAACAAGGCCCACGGGCTTACAGTGCAACATTTTCACTGGTCGGGCTGAGATTTTTCACATTCTCAAATTACTCACTTAAAATCCTGCTCACATAACATTCTCACAACTTACAGAATTGGAGGTCGATACAGTGCAAAGATAATTACTTACTACAAGCACAAACTCACCCCACAAATAAGTTTATATTGGTAAAATTGAACTTCTTCACTTCAGTCTTTAAGCATATTTGGCAAGGTAAAGATTGAACTTAAACATTACATCTTTAGGAAGTGGCTGAGCTTGTGCAGTCACATTTTTTGGTCTCTTGGATATGGTGGGAGGGGGAGGGAGGGGGGGGGGGTGTCTGGTGTAGTAGAATATATTAGCACTCTAAAAAACTAAATCAGAAATGCTTTCTGTAGTGTTATCTGGTATTTTTTCTAAGGAGTTCAGAAAAATGTTCATACTACCTTTTTGAAGTGAAATGAAGGCTTGGTGGTTTAGACTTGGTAAACTGCAGTCAGCACGTTGTGTCAAAAAGATCAAAAATTGCTGTTGCCTTAATTGATCAGGTAATTGTAAATGCACATAAAAGACATAAAAAATTGCAAGTTTCACAAATTTCCCATTGACACAAGAAGCTTTTTCACAATATTACATTATCTTTAGAAGTTATTTTTACTCATTTAAAGTATCTTTTTCATTTTGGCTGTTAGGAATAGATGCAGCTGCTCAAACCAGTTCCCATGAGATGACCATTCCAAATGATGTAAGTATGATGATATTAAAACTTAGGCTTGGTATCTAACACAGTCAGTAAATAGTTGGTCACAGGCTCATTGTGTGTTCATGCACGGGCTATAGAACTAATCAACAATGTCATGTCTGGGTCTGTTTCTAGTTGAATTACTTCATAGTTTGAAGTTCCCATAAACATTTTTTTCTAAGGCCTCAATACAGTGGGCACGCAGGTTCTCAGTCAATCTGTTTGCCTCAAAGGCAAACTAAATGGAGAAATTGTGGCACAACTTTCGTGTACGAGCAACACTACCACCTACCCAACTGGAGTGGAGAACTGCCATCACATGTCACTGGTTTTACTAGCGCAAATATATCTTTTGGTCTCCAATAGAACCAGAGGCCGAGCAAGACCCAAACCGGTTTTCTGTTGGTTGAAATAATAAAAGCGTTACTGAACTGTTTTTAGAAAGATGAGAGCTATGCTATGTAATGCATATAGTGCATGCGTAGTGTAGTAAAACCTTCTGTGTTTTTGTGGGCAACATTTATGATGTGGGATTTGTGGGAAACAAGTGTTTTCAATCCCATTCCCGCTCTTTTCTATCATAGCTTATTGGATGCATCATTGGCCGCCAGGGAGCCAAGATCAATGAAATCAGGCAAATGTCTGGAGCCCAGATCAAGATTGCAAATCCAGTGGATGGATCAACTGACCGTCAGGTTACCATCACAGGCTCACCTGCCAGCATCAGTCTGGCAGAGTACCTCATCAATGCAAGGTGAGATAATAAATAAATAAAAAAGTCATATTGGTTGAAAGAGAATCAGAGGACACATGTATTCTCTATTTAATTGTAATTACTTGTTTGACAGTGTAGATGAAATTGTATTCTCTAAATGCAAAAACAGCCACAAATTCTAAATTTATTCCTGTTGTCTCATGTTGCTGTCTAGATCACATTTTTATCTCATGCCACAACATTGCATTAGTCCAGTGGTCCCCAACCCCTGGTTCCCGGCTCGGTGCTGGGCCGCAGAGAAAAAATAGATAAATGACTTACTCTTGATGCATGACAAGACTTTAAGACCTGTCCAGATCTTTGGGTCTCAGTCATGTGACGAGGCATGGCAAAACGAGTAAAAAACACTTGTCTTCAGAAAGCGTCATTGTGCGGTGAGGATGTTACCGATGTTCTGTTGTTGGTGCGATGTTACAAGGACGCTTCTAATAAAGTTGTACATGAATACACAGCGGATTTACGTTTATTATAATATATAAAAAATACCACAGTTTTTATGCCGGTCATAACATTTTATTTTGTTGTATTTATCTGTTGCACATTTTACAGACCGGTCCGTGAAAATGTTGCCTGACTTGAAACTGGTCCGTGGCACAAAAAAAGTTGGGGACCACTGCATTAGTCCATAAATATTTAACATTTTATAGCTTATACCATGTAAATGCGGAGCCATTTTCAATTTATTTATTTCTTTTTGCATTTTTAAATCAGTTAGTTTTTTGTTTTTTTTTATGTTCTGCTAATCATAGGTGAAGTGTTTGCTCGATGTGTTTTCCTGTTGTTTCCTGTTTCTGCCCTTTACTCCCACATTGATCCATCACGACAGAAATTATTGATGTATTCCTTCTTAATGTTAATTTACACTTGAGTTTCTAATGAAACTTTTTGCCTTTTGGTCACATCCCTGAGTGATTTTTGTCCCCCACACCCAACCCCATCCCTCCTCTACCCCAACTTCCCCCCACCCATTGCTTACCAGCCTGCCCTGTGACCCACCCCGACTGTGTTGTCCCTCTCTCCTTGTCTCTCTTTCTACAGTGTAGAGTCCTCTAAACCTCCTCCCTCCTCCTCCTCCTCCTTGAACCCTGAACAGACCAGCTTGTGCCCTCCCTCCACTTCTACTACTACTACTACTACTACTACTACCACCACCACTACTACTACTACTACTAGTACTACTACCACCACCACTTCCTCTGCTGCTACATCCTCCTTCTCCTCCTCCACTCCCTACTCCTCTTCTTCCTCCTGTGTGGTGCCCCCCACAGCCTCCATCCCTCTGTCCTTGTTGGCTCCAGGGCCGCCTCCTTCCTCCTCTTCCGCTTCCTCCTCCTCTTCTTCTTCCGCCTCCTCCTCCTCTTCTTCTACCTCCTCCACTGATTCCCTGCTCCCCAGCTCTCCTGCCTGTGTGTCAAGTCTCCTCAGTCTCAAGCCCCTGCCTCTCCTGGCCCTCCATGTTGTCAGCGGGGCCAGTAATGCCCCACACCCAATCCCCACTGAGCCCAAAGTCGCCCCAGAGCTGGGCTCCAAGTCTAAAAGGCGAAGGCTTTCCCCATACTAACGAAGGAGATATAAGTCATCTACTTCTGAAGTGCTGACAGTGCTCTTTGTTGTCTGTACTTGCACTTGCTTTTGTATCTGGCTGCACCTTGCCTCGCTTACTACAGGAAGCAGCCCTCATTACAAAGCCAGAGAGATGGTTAATGCCATATTTATGAAGTATCTGTAGCTTAAATTTTCTCTTAAAGAAGTGATATGTGGAGTGCATTATATTTTTAAATGACTTTGAATTTAGCATGGACAGGTAATAATTTAACCAGTTTACAGAAGCATTTCTCAGCTTGTGTAAAAAAAAAAAAAAGCTGCTCAGGTAGCAGCTCTCCTTAAGATGTCATGTATTTGTGGGATAAGTTTTCTTGTTGTTGATTTTAAGTGACTATTATTTGAGTGTGTCATGATGACTTTTTTTTCTTATGTAAGAAGTTTCTGTAATTTGAACTCAAAGTAAATCTCCCCTCAGGTATAAAATAATTTGGTCTATACTGATATAAATATGAAAATGTCTGTTTGCTTCACTTAACATAGTTGTATTGAGAAGCAAAAAAAAAAAAAGGACACTCTGGGTCTAAAATAATCTGTATCCGCCCTTTTAAAAAGGATGACAAGATTATATCCCCCCATGTGTTTTGTAAATATGAAATTACAGCCAGCAGGTCATTAAACTTAGTTTACTATAATAAAAAAAAAGAGAGAGAGACGACCAGGAAACATCACAATAAGTTACTTTTTTTTTTTTTTTTTTTTTTTTTTTGTCTAAGGAGTCACTTGCACATCATTTCTTTAATACATTATGTTGGATTTATTTTTAAAATAAACACTATATAACATGCAGTAATTTAGAAATAGTTTTTTTTTTTCAGTGCAGCTTTTCTAATATTTGGATAAAAGTTTTTTTTTTTTTTTTCTCACCTACAGTGAGGTGACTTTGAGGAGAAACTAACTTGCTTTTTGTTCCTTTTGTGTTTATGACAAGCTGAGCTCCATATTTATCTATAAACATGGGTGGTATTGTTCCTCTGATCAAATTTATGGCTATTCCCATCTAATTTCTAAAACATTTTTTGAATTTCTAAACCAATAAATAAAACAGATTTTGATAAGCTTTAGGTTTTAACACATTTCTCATTTTCATTAGAAGTCCTCAGACTGGATGCTTAATTGGTTATGTCAATACAAAATTTCCCTGGTTAATAACTCCAGAGAATCTCCTGATATAGGATTTTATTATAACAGTGTGATGTATAGTAAGTTATATTGACCTTAATCTTTTTTTGTCTGATTGCATGCCTTCCTTTCTCTCCTCCCCTGGTCTCTGGGTGTCTGTCTGTTTCTCCAGGCTTTCCTCAGAGGCCACAGGACTGGCAGCCAACTGATAAGACACTGCAGCTGCACTAAATCACACTTTTATATCATCGGCTACCATAAAGCAGTCAATGCAACTATCCAACTTCAAAGATTATATATTATATCGCCTCTTTCTCATTTGAAATCATGTCAACCAGCAGTGATTTGTTCCCCATAGTTCTTATTTATTTTCTTTTGATTTGATTTTAGTCAAAAGAAGCAATTAATTAGATTTTTAATTCCCTTTTCAAGGAAGTTGGAGTTTTAATTGATCTACTATTAGGCTTATTTTTGTTCTTTTTAAAAAAAATGAATACATTTTTTTTTTTTTTTTTATTTCTTGCTCTGTTCCCTTTTCTTTCTTTACCCTCTGGAGTTGGAAAATTCTTATTAGGCATATAGATTTAGTTCTGTACAGTAATTTTTTCTTTAAAAAAATAAAGAAAAAAGGAAAAATAAAAAAAGTATAAAAATAAGAATAGAGTGACTGTTTTATTTTATGTTTGTTTTTTATTTTCCTCTCCCAGTTCCACTGATCTGCCCATTTCATGTCCATTCTTCCTTTCGATGGAAACAGCATTATGTCTTTGTATTTCCTTTTTCAACTAAAGTGCTTGTTACATGGATTACACCTGTGTCACTTATAATACGTAGCTGTACATGCACTGTCACCCAATATATTTGGTTATGATGACATATGTTCTGACACTCAGAAGAATTTATTCAAAATGATTTGAAAGTTGTCTTTACAACACGTCACCTTTTCACTCCTACATGTCATTCCGATCTTTTTTTTTTTTTTAAACCCCTCCTTGTTCTAAGATCATGTGTTGATATTTTGCAGGGATGGGATGTGTTTGGGATTTGGGTTTGGCACGAGGGATCAGAAGCAGAGGGTTGTCCTTGCTTTTTTTGTATAGACTGATGATATATATATATATATAAATATAAATATATATGTATGCTAAAACAAACAAAAAAAAGGGTTGGACTATTTGTTTTAAATGGAAGAATTTTTCTTTTCTTTTTTTTTTTTTTAAACTACCAAAGGGGACTTGACTCCTGGACACTGATTTGTCTATTAAATGTGATGAGGCTGAGAAGTGAAACCACAGATGCTCTGGAGTTAGACAAAGAAAGAGTTGTAACACTAGATTCCTGCTCTTTGCTTTGCTCAACTCAGAATCTATTTTATTTTTTATTTGCAGGAAAGAAAAACTTTTGTGCACGTTTTTTGAGACTGTAGATCTGGGTGCCACATTGTTTAAAAAAAATGCAGAAATAAAGATGTGAAATGCTCAAACCACACATTTGAGTTTTGTCAATATGTTAAGAATAAAGAAAACACAAGTTGAGATTTTGTTTAATTCAGTTTTATTTTAAATAACTTCTTAAATATATTTATTGTCCAGTTACAGTATTGCAATATAAAAAGCCAACATTTTAATTTAGAACAGTTGTTACAGTCAACTTCATAAGAAATGTACTCTTTGAAACACAAGAGGGGAGTGGTTTTGCTTTTTGGCAACATTTTACTCTGGGGCACAAGTTGCTAAAAAATGCTATACAAATGTAAACCTGAAAGCATACCACCTGACTTAAAAGGAAAAACGAAAGCTGCATTTTGTAGCTTATTGATAGACCTAATCAGTCAAGATTAGTGGAGCAGAATGTAATGTTCTGTTGTACAGTAAGGTCGAGTGCACATTAAAATAGCTGTCAAGGGGCAGAAAGAAGTCAGCACCAGAGTTTTACTTGATCATTCGCTTTGTCATGGCAGAGCACTCAAATCCAAATGACTGTGAATAATGACGAGTGGGCTGGGATCTCGGCTGGCAAGGACAGTGTCAGTGAAGAAGAACCCTCAGCTCGGCTGATGCTGAGCGTAGCAAAGCATGGAGTCATCTCAAAGTCTTCAGAGTTGGCAGCAAAACTGCCAACTCTGGTACTTCTGTATTTTCTCTTGCCTTATTAAGTAAAAGGTAAAATGTTTATCTCAGTTATCACTCACAATCACTGTGATCTCACTCGTAGAAAGAAAAAGCACTTGAATCCCCTGTAAAGATGCAAAAACACCCTAACAGGTTTGACATAGAGCTTTTTCAAATGATCTTTCTTCTGTGTTGGCAAATTGAAAAGGTGTGGCCACTTCTGGGGGACAAATGAACAGAATGTGATATTCAAGTTACTTTGAGATCCATGTTAGTGTTTTGTGCCTTCAGTTGTTTAACTGCAGTTCGCCCTCTTGTTGCATTTGTATGGATGGATGGAAATGACTGGTTCAGAAATATCCAGTAAGATTAAATTAGCATCCTTTCTCAGTTGCATGCTTTTTTTTTTGATACAATAATGCCCTCCAAAGGAAAAAACAATCTTATTAAACAGACTCTTCTTTTGTTTTAAGACATTAAATGCTGCAATACTAAGAATGGAGAAAAAGCCAGTCTGCATCAGATGAACCCAGCTGTGGTAGCAGGGCAGACATATTGGTTTTTCTTTCTTCACATGTTCATTTTCTCTGTTTCGATGCTCAGACGTGAACAGCAGCTACAGTTACATTCTACTACCATAAACCTTTTGAGGCTCAAATAGAATAGTGCCACCTACTGAAAAACATCAGCACCTGAAATGATACAATCTCACATTTAAAAAATTTGTTCCGTTTACATTTCATATTTACAATAATATGAAAACACAGAAGTAGAAAATTGGAAACATAAATTATGACAAATATAAATAACTGTAAACAATGCAAATAAGATGTAAACATTTTATCACTGAATTCACTGTAAAAGAATAAATTAGTGCATAATTCTTTGAGAGGAAATGGATTATGACACAGCAAATATTTATATATCAGTTGTGAGGAAAGACATCAGTGGCTGTGCCTGGAAACTATGACAATTCAAACTGTAAAATGTCAGAAAAGCCCTGAATGAATCTCAGTCTTTTTTTTTCTGAAATGACACAATGTAAAATAAGATGACACAGATTTCATGACGGAGATTAAAAATGGAAAATCAACATGGAAGCTAACAGGAGATATTAATAGACAGTTATTGACCTCTTTGATGGCAGGCGTCTGTTGCTGAGGTGTACAGAGCTGATCTTGGGCCTGTTGCTATGGAGAGAACACAGGGGGGGGCTGTTGCTCTATTGAGTTTGCAAGTGGCCCAGTTAAGCGTCACATCCCCGTGATAAGTTAAATCTCAAAAGGAGATAGGATTTTCCTCTTTTTTTGTGTCACGTTTTTGAGAAGACGGATGTTCATTTCCTTTCACCATTCAGTGTAACTGATTACGACTCGTGGTTTTCTCAAGTCTCCAAGAGTGTAAGAGGTATTTGTATGAGTGGGTAGAGCCGTCATGTTTTCACCAGTTGGATGGGGCTTGGCTGGGCTCTGCACTGCACGAATGGTCCAGTTCAGCACTGTCACAGTCCGAGTCATCATACAGGCCCTGGTTTAGAGGGACAGCACACATTCTCTTGAGTTGTAACATCAAGCCTCTCAGATTAATTTCTGAAACTATTATTTTGTTATTATCTCCATTCATCCACTCTTTTTATTCCTACCTCATAATTGCGCTCATTTGAAGCGAGCTGTGTCTTGACTTGTTGTAGAATAGCTTCCTTTTCAGACAGCCCATCAGAGGCCAGCTGAGTGGGGTCAGAAGGGTCGGCAGGGATCTCAGAGCCCTGAGAACAGCAAGTCGTCGCTTTTGTCATCCAGGCGCTCATCCGTGTTGGTGCTGACCACGTCGGGTGTGCCGCTGTGGGAGTGGTCAGTGGTGTTTCCCTCCTCTCCGTCAGAGACTGACAGGTTCTCTGAGCTGAAGGTTGACAGGGACTGGCATTTGGTGATGCTCACATGCCGCCTGTTTGGGTAAACACCAGAGGAGTACATATTTTCATGAATATGTTCAATATCTGTGGCAAAAGTTCCAGTTCACTCCAAGCTTTTCATCACGTCTGACACATTTTGGATATTTGAACTTGCAAAGTCTTATTCATTTTTCATATATATTTCAGTACATCTGCATACCATTTTCCACTAAATATTAGCTATTACAATTATTAACTATCGAGTAAAGTTTCATTTTGGGCATTGAAGTGTTCATACCAAAAATAAAAAATAAAATATAAAAATATAAAACAAATGACAGATTACTCGGCATGATGTATTATATTGGAGAAACGATTATATTAATTTTCTGTTGATGTTTGCTAAGGTGTCAAAAATACATAAAGAAAAAATAGGATCTGTAACAGCCAAAGAAATGAAGAACTACATTATAAGGATGTGGTGGAGTTTTGGATATATTAAGGAAAAAAAAAAAAAAAAAACCCACTATTACTTAACCCTCAGTCCCTACATTCAAAGCTACAGCTGCATCTAGGATCAGGTAATATTTTCTTTACTTTATGACTTTGAAATGTGTCAATTATAGAACACAAATGTCATAATAGATTCAGTAAAAAGAAAAAAAAGCTATATGGTTTATTATCTGATTATTTTAAAATGAAATGCTGAAGATTTTGCACCTTAATATCCTTCACCTTATTTTATTTGAGTTCAAAAGACCCCGCTGTGGATTTACTGTTACAAAAGACAAGCTGTTACTCAAAAGAATATTCATACTTAATTTAAATTGTACATGAAAATTATATAAACTGTGTTTCCATTTGTTGTGTGGCATTTGTCCATTTGTTTGTAGATAATGAAGAAAAACATTTAGTTGACATGAAGTAAAGTGAACTGAAGAGAAATTAATTACTTTTTTACAAAATAATCTGTATTTAGATCTGATCAAATGAAATCTTGGCATTACAATTAAACTCTGTTCTGTGTTGTGTGGTGCAGTATTTCCATTGTCTTTATTGCACTGATTGTGCTTATTCTTCTAAAAAGAAGCTCTTTTTTAAAACCTTTTCTAAACTCTTGGCTGCTTTTTATAAATATTTTTATTGATTTTATTGTGCCAGCAAACTGATGCCTGTCTGCAAGAGAAAGAAGTTGCATAAATAGATCTTTTATTAATCAATTGTAAAAAGGTTATCTGGTCTGATTCACTTTTCCTTATTTTTCTTATTCTGTAAATTGTATTTAATCCAAATCTCATGTAATTTGTGACAACCAGACCAGGATGGTCATTTTTTATTATGACTATTTTATTTCTTGTTAGGTCAAAAAAAAAAAAACATTGATTTTTTTTGTATTGTGCTCACTTATACTGAACTTCTTTAACTCTTCTTACCGTCTCCGTGGCAGCTCTACTTCACTGTCCACCTCCCCTTCCTCTTCCTCTGATGACACTCCGCGTCTCTGTGAAAAAAATGACCAAGAACGTTTGCAGTGTGCAATACTCAGACTTTCATACTCAAATTCCAGTTGAGGTTTCTGATGAGACAATCTTCTGCTAATGACAAACCCTTCAATCACCAATGGCAATATTTAAAATCAAATTCAGAGTTAAAACATTTGAATGTGATCTTCTACTGCAGTTAATCCCTCTAGCATTGCATCTATGAGGACAAATGCCTCCTGATAAATTAAAGGCCAGAAATGTTTATGTTTAATGTTTATAACTTAAAAACTCAGTCCTAATTATAAGGGTAAAAAAATTTAAATAATTTGACCCTGAACTGATGCCCTTTTGTGAGTTTGTGCAACAGCGAGCAACAAATTCAATCAAAATGGCTTGATTTCCCCAAAGCATCTCCCTGCTAATTTATATTTGCTTCCTTCTAATCCAGGAGTCAAAATGGCTTTGTGAAAGTGGGTCACATTAGAGCAGTTACTGCAGTTGAAGTCTCACCTGACTGCGTGTCACTGCTGCTCTGTAGAGCAGTGCTGCAGGTGTGAGGCGTTGACTTCTGGGTGAGCGTGTGATCACTGTCCCATCCTCCTTCTCATCTCCATCATAAGGGACGCGAACATTCCCGAGAGCAGACGTCCTCCCTGCGGCTGCCCCTCTGCCACACGGTGAGTCGGGGCTACTGGAGAATGGGATGGACCCTGCATCTTCGCTGGGTGTGTCACTGCGTGGAGGTGTTTCTACTTGGTCATCAGTCCCTACACCCACGTCAGGACCATCTGCTGGCCCGTCAGGTCCTTCGCTCTCTTCCAGGCCAGCTGAGGCGCTTTGACTGCCCGTTCTGTCCAGCCCCATCCTTATCTGCCCATTTCTCCGGCACTCTGCCTCCAGGGTAGTAGAAATGAGATCAGGACTGGAGGAAGACATCTTTTTGAGCAGCAGGTCATGCTGTATGCCTCGAAGGGCTGCACTGGGGTCTAGACGGTGCTTGCTGCTGGGAACAGATGAGGTTGCGTTGATCATTGCTAAAGACGAAGACAGAGTGGCTTTAAGCTGAGCCAGGTCACCACTGCTGCCTTTGCCGGCCTTCCTGTAACGGGGTTTTCCTCTGCGGGAGCGGCCAGGGGAGGTAGAGCCCTTGCTGGGAATTGTGACCTGGGTCATAGATGAGTCCAGTTTGGGGAGGATGACCTCTGACTTTAGTAAATCTGGCCTAAAAATGAAAGAAACATAATTAGGTTCCACAAAACTGAGTAACTTTTTGATGTTCCGAATTTTCATTTATGTGATATTTCAGAGATCATTTATGACCCTGTCACAAATGATCACTAAAAATGTGATCACAGGGATCATTAGGGAAGTGATCACATTTCCCTACCCCTTCTCTACCCTGTCTGTGGCTCCCAAATTCATAGTCACCGATGTAGATCTTTAATCAATAGGTCACAACTTAATCTGGGCTGAATACCTTCATTGAGCAGCAGGTAACTGCAGTCTTTACTCACACTGAAGAGCCTAGAAGCTCACCCTTGTTTTTTAAAAAGGACCATGTCACCTAGTTAAACAGCATGGCTTTCTCAGGGTGTTTTTGATTTTGTTTCTGCACAACAATGAAAATGATCCTTTAGTTCAAGGGTGCTCGTAATCATCATTTGCAGCTTGATGAAACATCCACATACATATGCTGTAACTCACCTCTTGCTGTGTGAGGGCAGTTTCTGGGGTACGTTGCGTTTCTTCATGAGCTTCTCCATTGAATTGGAGGAGGCCGACTGTCTGGAACTGTGGTGCTTAAAGCAGCCCGGGTATTTCTTGTCCAGCGACTGCTCCCTCCTGATATTTAAATACAAAGCCATAACCCGTTAGACACATATTAAAAAGTGTGTTACAAGAGAGCGTATTGTTACAACCAATGTCCTTTTTGTCATTAACTATAATCAGGTCCCTTCCCTTCACATTTCAGATAAATATCCTAATAATTTTTCATTATAAATATCCAACTTAATCAGTGGTGATTAAGTATCTGAGAAACCAAAGTGATGCAATTCCTAATTTTTCAGTGGGTTAATTTCTTCAATGTAATATAATGCACTACATAGGGGTTTGCCTTGATACAAACCTCGACCATTTATTATATTAAATGAAAGGTAAAAGAAAAGTAGTGTTCATACTTGAGCAGCTCTTTCTCTTTGATCTCCAGCTGCAGCATGATGGCATTGAGCTCCATGTACAGATTATTGGCTCTCTCCAATTTCCGTTCGTAATGCTCCCGAATGTCCAGCGCATGTCTGCATGCAGAGAAAAGTGGGGAGAAAGTCATTAATATCCAGACATCAGTATTTTTCCATAACAATTACAATCATGATAGTAAGTATAATATGGATTTAAATATATTGAAACTATGATTTATCTAAGGTATTTTTGAATGCACTGCTCCAGTTTATCTTTGCTGAACGTTTGGAAAGGAAGAAGATGCGTAGGTGTTAAAAGACCTGTGTTAATCAAATGTAAATGTGAAAATCTATATTTAGATGTCCTGTAAGACAAGCAACAGCTCATTAGCAATGGCTACACAACAAAACATACAAAACATACAAAAAAAAAAACCCAAAAAACAAATTTAAACATGTGCATCATTGCAGGTTAAAACAAGAGCAGAATATTCAGTCATCTAACATTTACAGGCGGATTTCTTTTTTCCTATTTAGCAAGACCTGCTTCCTTCAGATTATGATGAGTTTCAAGGTTATTTCAAGCAGAAGGAGCAGCGCATTTAAACATCATTTTGTTTTCCTGCACCTGGCTGAAATACAGTGCGGGATGAACACACACCAGTCTTTTTAAACAAAAGTGAACAGGAATGATGCAAGCGTTACTAGTGTTCGTGTCTGTTTATGTCTAACCTGAGTTCTTCTCGACGTCTTTTGATTAGCTCCTCGTCGAGCCTATGAAGGCACGTGCCCTCTGACTTGATCTTCTCAAAGTGGTGTCTCACCTCGTCTCTCCACTCCACCTGGAGGCACACACAAAAAATAATCATCTGTTAGATCGAGTGTTAATGAATTAGAAAAAAAAATACATTTGATCATTTTACAGGTAAAATGCATCCTTGTGATCACAAAGGTTCAGGGATAGTCTTTAACCATGTAAACCTGACATATGAAATAGAGTGTTTATTAAGTGTTTATTACCCTTTAAAACATACCCTGTGACTCGTTTTAATTCAATTTTCTGACCATTTCCATTTTCTTATTATCATAACAAGCATTTATAGCAATTCAGTGACCACAACAATGTTTATATTTATTTTCTAAATTGTACACAACTATTTGTTTGTCAATCAGTAGTAATTACTGGATCATAATGCAAAGTTAACCCAAAAAAAAAGTATATTATCTGGTGTCAGAATTTTCTAAGCACATCATTTAAAACGGTCAGGTTTGAGCGCTTCCAGAATGCTGCCACTTTTTCATTTGACATTGATATATTTAGATCATTTGCCTTATATTGACATCAAATGATATCAACACTGAGGGGAAGCTTAATTGTACACTGATTAAATACAAAAGGCTTATAATTTGCTGAGCAATCAAGGTTCTTTTGTGTTGCTGGAACAAGCCATTAGGCTGTCAGATGATAATCAATAGACAAGGAGCAAAACTGAACATGAACTGACATGACATGGATGCAACAGGGAAAAAGAAACGCAGGCTGAGCATTTTCTTGTGCACAGTGAAGCATGACAGCTGTTATCTGATACCCGTCATATCAAAGGACAAAGGAAGTCAGATTTATGAGTGTGTGCATGCACATGCACATGTGTGTGACTTGAAGGTGTGTGTGTATCTGTCCGTGCATGAGAGATGCTCTTCTTATTAAGCTAATGGACTCTGCGCACACCCTTCAATGCCTCCCGTACCTTCTTTCCTCCTCTTTTTGCTCTCTGCTCCCTACCATTAAAGTAATCAATACACTCCAGCAGCAAATTCTTCTTTCTAATGTCACAAAAAAAATCCATTATGGGGCTGAGAGGAGAAAACTGGGGAGGGTTGCAACGGGGGAAGGGAATAGGGAGAAATAAAGGATCAAGGATAAGTGGCCAGAGTGAAAGAGGTTGTGCGGGATGTTTTGCATCATGAGATTTAACCAGAAGGAGAAGATACACTGATGAAATATTGTTTTATTTATTTTGCGTGTTTGTGAGCACTTCTGACTTCTGAATACACATGCTTGAGTTAGAAATTGGTCTTTGCTTCCTGCATGACTGGGTAAAGACATATTTTCCATGCTATTACTTTTCTGAATGTCCTGTTTTTCATCTCCTTGGGTTGGGCTAACACATTTGTAATGCATTTCCATCCCCCACCCTGTCACAGGTAGGAACACACCCTCCTCCATCATGCTTTGACACGATGGGGGAGGTTCCTCCTCTGACCCACAGATTTTATATAAAAGAGCACAAATCAGCACTCATATGTGGCAAGGAAGAAAAAAAAAAAGGACCAACAATAACGGTCTGGAACTGAGAGGACAGGTATAATTAGTGGACCCCCGAGAGGCCTGAGAGCAAAGTGCAGCTGCGCACCACACTGCATGTGATTACCGCAGCAGACTGTATACAAATGGCAGCATCCGGACACTAAGCTCAATGCCGGTAATTTTGACAGGTTCCTGACAGGAAAGACATACAGAGCTCATGTGAACTTCACCTAATGTTCATCTGTTTGACATGGACTTGACTGCAATTACATGCATAAAATGTCTGAACAAGATCGTGAATTAAAAGACGTGCGGCTTCATTCTTGCTTTTTATCTGCTTTGTCTGTAGTATCTAAACTATCACTAATAAACAATAAGAAGAGGAAAATAGAATGACATTAAAATAACTAAGGATTAACCCTCGACCCTTGTTCACAACAGCACTGGCATGTCTATAAGACAAGAAGGGTACTATGAAAAAACTTTTTGATGAAATGGTAGGAAACTGGGAGTCCTTATTCTGGAAGGACAGAGATGAAATAATGCTTTAATTTGATTAACAGCATAGAAGAAACTTACCTGAGACTGAAAGTAAGTTTCTTGTGGGGTGGACAGTATATCTGCTGAAGCTATATCCAGATGTAGGAGGATCTGTCGAAATGAAGGTCTGTTCTTGGCTTGCAGTTCCTGTAAACAGTTCAAATTAGACTTGATTAGCTCCGTCCTTTTTTTAAAATATTCTATATTATACAATACACTCCCTTCATTGTATGAAATTCCTCTCTTTGGCTTCTCAAAACATTTAACTTCATCATATTCTTGAATGTGTCATATATTCATAAGATGCCTTTTATTCTGCGCCCATCATCTTTCTCTACTTCATCTGCTTCTCCTCACCAGCATTGCCTCAGGAGCTGTTTGAAGCTGTCTGGACAGGTATCAGGTACAGGTAGTTGGAGGCTGTTGTTCCCAACTCCCCAGATGATTGCAGAGGAATCCACATCCTTGTAGGGCACCTCCCCTGTCAACATCTCCCACAGCACAACACCGAATGACCTGCAGAAAGATGTGGTACATTGTCTTTTAGACCCCGTGACACTGATGAGTAAATGAAAGGGAACATGAAATGGCAGTGAAATCTTGTTTTATTTCATCTTTTTCTCATGAAAGCATTTTCTATCAGTTGAATGATTCATTTGACTGCTTATAGGGTAAAACGTTTTGTAATTCAAAACAAAAACTTAAAGATGAAAAATAAAAATAAAACTTCCAGAAATATGTAAACAAGCACGGCCCGTCTGATAATGATAATAATAATAGATCAGGGCCAAAAGTCTGAACCTCAAAAAATATGATCTGAAAGTGAAAACAAATTTCTGAACCTGAAAAAAAAGATCTGAATCTGAAAACATAAAATTTGTAAGTCAAAAAAAAATAAGAGCCCCAAATTTTCAAAAAGTGTGTTAAAATGAAAATTGAAAGTAAATAGTTTAATCAAAGGAATTTGAGAGTTGAATCAAAATAATTTAACTGAAAAAACTTTGCCTTCAAAATTTTAATTTGAATTATATTGTTGTATTTTACAAAGTTCAATATCAAAACTTCAACTTTCAGTTTCAAATTTTTATTTTTCATCTTTAAGTTTTTGTTTTGAATTACAAAACTTTTGACCCTGATTTAGCTCCATAGTTGTGTAACTGACATGAGGTAAATGAACTGCTTGAATGACTGAAAACATGGCATCACAGTTTACTTTTTCAGTGATGGAGTTTAACTCTGTTTGGTTAAGAACAGCCGGCCTGTTTTAAAGGTGACTATGGAAAGTCTGTTGCTGGTGACTCCCAGGGTTGCCATGGTGATCATAGACCGTATCCACGGTGTCTATAGCATTGCATGTAGGATTGGGGGTGGTGGTGTGATATTGTGCTTTATTTTTAGAATCTCTCTCTCCCTGTGCTATCTCCATGCTTATGATTCATGATATTAATGCACAAGAAGAGAAAATTTGTCATGAAGATGCTGCATGGACTTCATCCCTGACACAGAGCAACATTCAACATCTGCTCTGTCAATTTTAATTTGAAAACAGTAAAGTGAAATGAAGATGCAGTTCTACTTATGTCATGAAAGAAGTATTGTTAAAACAAATTACATAGGGACATGGTATCTGCTAGCTTACAAGAAAGCTAGATTAGTATAATGATTAATTAATATGCTTTATGGCGTAAATTAACATGCATTTACAACATAATGCTGCGTTGCAGTAAAACAAATATTCACAAATCTGAGTGAAAGAAGTAAGTTACTTATATGTGCAATAAACAAATGTGGCACATACAGAAAAATATCTGAAAAAGATCCATGAAGCTATGTTTCCATGGTAGCAATGACTGACATCTGCTGACCAACAGAAAGAAAAGTTGAATTAAAATGCAGAGCTTCAGTAGTCTGCAGTACCATCTTGGAGATATGCAGCTGTGATGACACTGTCAGTCACTTTTTTTTTTGTCCAAAGACAAGTCTTGACCTTGAGTGAGGAGTTAGTCTGTGCTACCCTGTCAAAAGGTCATTTTGTCAGCTCTTCAAAATTAACATAGAAATTGAATAGACATTTTTTTTTTTTAAATTCTTAACTCTACAGACTTTATGGAACTAGTCAAGGTATTCATAATAGTTGAAATACCCTTTTGTGCAAGAGTAATTTTGGCACCTGTACCAAATCAAATTATCAGTATGTCTACATTTATGGAAAAACCTTACAGATATGTAGTGTTTAAAAAAAGTTCTATCAAATCAAACTCCATCTGTCAGATATAATATTTTAATTTTATTATTTCAGGTTTTTTTTCCCATCTAATATATTTATGATTAAGTAATTGTTTTTTTTTGTATAGATTTACAAAACAATTAAATAAAAATTGAACCACCTGTCACCATATTGCAACACAAACCAATGAAAATATGTTGAACATACACCAATACTTAACCAGAGCCTCTCTCCCTTTCTGACTGTCTTTGTGACATGGACTACAGTCAGGTGATTTGCATAGATTTAAACAAAAATGTACACTCCACACCGGCTTTGCTTTCTTTGTGCATCAAGGGCTTTTTAATCCCATTTTCACTTCTCAGCTAATGCACTACTGGCTCAGGGCCAAACCATCCGACGGCAGGGAAGGTTATTCCAGCCTCTCCTGAGCACTGCAGCATCTGGCAGATCAATTATTAAATTAGCCAGCGTTCCTTTCAGGATGGAGAGAAAGATGGGGAAAGAGGGAGACGGAGAATGCAGTGGGGGAGATCAAGGCTTAACATAGGACAACCCATCAGATATGGCAGAGACCATATAGAATTTCATGTAATGAGATATTATACATCATTCTGAATAGATTTACTGGGAATAGGACACCTCACTCTGCACTGTAGTCGACTGCAGCTAATGAGATTCTGTGTTGATTTGGTGGCCAATAAGACAAATCATGAAGGAAATTATTTTTAAAAATTCAACACAGCTAAAGGACAGTTTGAGAGGATTATGACACCTACCAAATATCCACCTTCTCTGAAACGGGTTCGTTGCGAATGACCTCGGGAGCCATCCAGGCCACAGTCCCAGCAAAAGACATCTTGGTGCTCTTGTCACTGAGCTCCTTGGACGTGCCAAAGTCTGAGATCTTCACTGCATCATCATAGGTGATCAGCATGCTGGAATAAAATGTTGGATTTCAGTTGTAATATTTACCAGTTTGAGTTCACTGGTGAGCAAAAAAAAAATTAAAACAACTAAATCAGATTGGATTATTTAGATGTATTACAGGTTTAGTCAGTCACATGACACATTATCACTTTATGTCACTTGACATCAATTCAAAACCTGACCAGTGGTTTGGTATTCAGGGTTTCTGAATATAATGTTTAATGTATATTCATCTTTCTTTCTAAAGAAGAGGCATCCGACCTGAGGGTTAGGACACCCACTGCAGGCCACCAGATGAACTTGAAGCTTGGTAGATTCACTATATCTCTGTAACCTTCCTTCATAAGCCTTGTGCTGTCCTTACAAGGCTCTGAAAACGGTGAGTAAATAAAAATCAAGCCTTGATCTACCTGTGTTGAAGCTAGTTTTGAGTTCAACTCTACCCTGATGCATTTCTTCTGCGTTTTAAATTCAAATCGCAGAGCTGTAGTCAGCTGCAGTGAACAAGGTCTGAAAAACTCACTTGGGCGACTTGAGATCTCTGTGGATGATCTTGTGGAGGTGAAGATAGTTCATGCCCCCAGCGATGCCCATGGCCCAGTCCATGAGCAGGGATGGTGTGATCTTCCTGCCCGCCCTCAGCACCTCGTAGAGCTGTCCCTGAGCACAGTACTCCATGATGATGCAGTAACATGGAGCTTGGGTACAGATTCCTCTGAGAAAGCAAAGAGGTATGTTTAAAATAACATGAGACCTCATACAGTGTCTGGGAAGAAAACTTAAAACTAACTTAATTTTGCTTGAATGTTATAATTTCTTCAGAATACCCAGTATGAATTTGGCAAATGCACTCTGTATTAGAATGAGCTAACAAGCCAACTCATCATTTCTACTAACTTGAAAGTGATTATGTTGGGGTGTTTGAGCTTCCGCAAGTGCTTGATGTCAGTCTCCTTGATGTTCCGCACTTTTTTCACAGCCACTTCCTGTCCATGCAGTTTTCCGAGGAAGACGGCACCCTGGGCTCCACTGCCTACCCATTGTAGGTCTGATATTTCTTCAAATGGGACTTCCCACTCCTCTGAAGACAGAAAAAGATACGAGCAAAGCCCTTGGTGAGCTGTACCGTGTAGTGGCCTGTCAGTCTTTAATATGGACTGATGATTGTGCAAAACTTTATTGACTACAGCTCAGTTTCACTTGACTGATTAAACTGTGTCTGCAAAATCATGTCTGAAAATTGATGCTGCATGGTGACATCAACTACTGAATGAATCGTCATGAAAGCTGGACAGATGCCTTTGCTCCTCACAGGATAAATACTAATAACTATGATTTGCGGGAATTCCCTCTTGTACCATCAAGAAGTTGCCATTTGTTGTTCAGAGTAACAAATCTTGACAAATTATATGACAGGTTACATCTAATTCTCAGACATCTGCAGAAGATATTAGTGGCCCCTTCTGGTGATCACCTGACATACTGTGTTGAACATTCATCCTGTCAAAGTTTGATTTATAACCAGATAGCAAGAGAACGAGAAAACAAGGCAATAAAACATCATAAAGTAAGAATGTGAACTTTAAGGTCCAGCACCATCACAGGCTGGTTGCTTGATTATGGCAAAAAGTCAGATTCACTTGTTCTGGTCAGTATTTAAGATTAATTATTCAACATGATTACTCACTGACTTTGGGAAACATCATTCATGTCGCAACTTGTCTTAAAAAAACAAAAACAAAACAGAAACATTTGCCCCTGGTATCAAAAGACCACTAAAATTAGATTGAAATAATAAATGTATAAGTGAACTGAATTAAATGTACCATTATGGTGGAAAGGAGTTTGGGTTTAGATAAAGAAGATTCATAAGATGGAATAAAGCATCTTTGCCTTATGGACGTCTCATAAACATTGGTGCCAAATATGGAGATGAAAACATAACTTGATTAATTGCACCACCCCTATGTTTTCTGGCAAGAGCCAATTACATATGTCACAATAAAGCAGCTGGAGGCCCCAACAACACAGAACCTAAGCTGATATCTTGTCCTGTAGTTGAACCTCACCTCAGCCTAAGACTCTGGTGTGCAGGCAGACAGGGAGCTCTAATCTCCTGTGGGTAATTCTCCCTCAGTCTCCTAAATCCTGCTTAGTGCCATTGTGGGGGTGACGTGAAACAGGGTTCCAACGCTCGTGAAGGGGTTTGCAGGAAGGAGAGGATTTGAAAGCCTAATGTGAATGTAGGGTGAGTAGAGAGGTGGAGCACTACTAGTGCTAGTGGCATCTGTGTGTGTTTGTGCGTGTGAGGAAAAGAGATGGCGAGGGGGTGGGGGGTTCCCAACAGTTCAGCAGGGGTCCATGTGGCTGAAGACAGGCTGTTAATACAGAGAAAATATACCGCCTACTCTGCTGCTATTACAACCCTGGCAGTAAGATTCAGACACATTTATCATATTAATGAGGATGATCTGAATGATTAATGCTCTCCATTGATTGATTGAGAACATCGCCTCTAATAAGCCCTTCACAATTTCTGCAGTAGAGACATCAGGGTATATCTGACAGAATCTCCTCGTCTTTGCCTTGATTAATTTGATAAACTGAGCAAATTTAGCAGATCAACACACACATCAGTTTCCCAGAACCAATTCTCAACAAATAATTTTCCTGTTTTACTGTAAAACATAGCTCCTTCAAATCTCAGGACAAGAAAAGGGCACAGTTGGTAGAAGGGCAGATATTCATTTGTAAAAGCCCTATTCATTTCACTTTCGTAATATCCGTTTTTCTGTAATAAGTGTGTGATGCTGTACGGGTTGGGAGGTGGTCGGGGGAGAGCGAGGTGAGGATGGGCTGGGAGTGATAACAGCATGAATAGAAGAGGAAAGGAGACAATGAGTGATAGAAGGAGGGGGAGCGTAGAGGGGGAACTGAAAGTCAAATGGGTGATAAAATATCTAAAGCAATAAAGATGAAGAATGTCTGATGTGAGATGCTGCTTTATTTTATCAGGTTTGTGTTTGGCATCTTATCTGACTTTATATGTTCGAGTCAGTTTTAGCTATTGTGGAGATGAAGATAGTTGATTTGAGGATGTGTCTATGCGTGCGTGCGTTCGTCATCTGGCGCATGCTCATGTTTGAGCGCGTGCGTGTTTGTCAGGTTTGTGTTAATAGAGATGAGAGGCACAGGGTCAGAGCATGGCCATGCATAATTCATGCAGCAGATTTGGCAGAGGAGTCTCAGGGGAGCCCTGTGCTTTTGTAGTGGCTGCAGACATAAACAACACAGCGTCACAGGGAGCTAGTTTCATGGGAGGTGGTGGTGTGGGAGGTGGGCACGAGCAGGCAAATGGATGGGAGGGGGGTGTCAGGGGAAAATAAGCCCTCTGCAGCTTTGATAGAGTCTCCTTCTATGGATGCAGCTTGCTGGTGTCAAGGAAGGTGTCTGTTTGCATCTCTGCCTTTTTAGGAGTCATTTTCCTGCACGCTGTTTAATGTAATTAAACTGGGAGATACGATCAATTAATTAGCATATCAAAGCGCAACCAGAATTAAATTGAAGTGCTTTCATTAGAAAATTAAAACCCAGCAGTGACTGTACATGGGTGTTTGTGAGTGCACTTTATACAAAAATAAATCTCACTGCTAGACTTACCATCCAGGTCCTGTTTGTGTTCAGTCGAGTAA
Source organism: Hirundichthys speculiger (assembly GCA_018398805.1). Taxonomy (NCBI): domain Eukaryota; kingdom Metazoa; phylum Chordata; class Actinopteri; order Beloniformes; family Exocoetidae; genus Hirundichthys; species Hirundichthys speculiger. Next base: position 3,706,420 of record JAGFBZ010000074.1, on the reverse strand, counting down.
GCCTTGCCAATCATTGTCCAGACAGGCCGCAAGCACCCAAACAGACCCTCTAGAAACCCTCCTCCCCCTCCTGTGGACTGGCACTGTAACCTGGCGTCATCCGCCTGGCTCCTGACCACAGAGCTGTCCGACTCCTGCCCCTTTCCCTCTGTCCTTCCAGGGCTCCCATCATGCTCATGGAGCTTCAGTACACTATTGGCAAAGTGCTCCTGTTGTTCCTCGCTGGGCGTCTGGTTGTGTCCGGCAGTCTGTCCCTCTCCTCCTCCACCGCCAGGCTCAATAGCACCCCCAGTGTCTATGGAGAGGACGTTTCGGAGGACACACTGGGTTGGGGTCAGGTCCATTTCCGGAGTGCATGGTGTTTCAGCATCGAGGCGGCGAAAGGATGGGGGGTCAGAGATGGGAGTGTTGAAACCAGAGAGGGAGGGTGAAGGGGCACGAGGTTCGTGAATTAGTGCCATGAGGGACAGGGGTCATCAGACTGACTGAGCAAACGGGAGCCTTGAAAAGAAAGAAAAAAGAAAAAACATATTAACAAAATGAAGACAAAATCGGAAGTAGTAGTAGTTTGTAGACCTAATGAAAGTAAAGCTTTGAGCTGTGTTATTAAGCTATCAGAAATGGCAGAGTAACTTGGTGGATTTTCTGTTCTGCAAGGCTCAAGTCTGACTCAAATAGATTTGACCAGTCTGCAAATGCAAGCAGACAAAGACCACCTCCCCTGAGGTGTGATCAAGGTAATTCAAAGTTTCTACGCTTCTCAAGTTCATACGCTCCACACATAACAGACAGGGGAACGGATGCAGTTCATCATCAGTACAGAAGATAAACATGATGGCACAAAATGTCACATATTTCAAAACAATCATCTATGGCCTTTCTCACCGCTACGAAGCAACGGTCCATTTTGTAATCTGATAGATACAGTGGAAGATGATACTTATTTATTTATGTGTACCATGTGGTCAAAACAACAACACTGAGTTCTGGTGTATATCTGAAATTCTCCAACACAAGATGTGAAGAAGGATTCAGGTTGTATGGATAAAGAACAAAAGAGGCTCCTGTCTTGACCATAAATCTGAGACAGCCTAGATTAAGCACTACTGTTTATGAAGTGTGCACGCACACCCACAATAATGTCTCTCTCTCTGACTAAATTGAAAATCTTTGGTGTTCCAGCATTAAAGTAAAAACTAAGAAACTTCCACACATGTTACGCAATATTCCATGTGTATGTGGCATTGCAGCGTTTGATGTAGCAAGCTTATGATTAACAAGAAGGGTCCTATAGGCCAAAGTTTGTTTATATGGAGCAATACCCCTGGTATATTAAAATGGATAAGAATAGATGATGATAACAAGAGAACTCTGCCAGCTTCTTCAAAGCTTTAAATATCTCTGAGGACACAAACAAATGTGCACTTAGTGAGAAAGGATACATTTAATGGCAGAGCTGTTTGATATTATTCTCACCTCCTGTGCTGTCTCTGATGAGCAAGACAAAGAGGGGACAAGCTTTACCGACCCCACTAATTAATGACACAAATCAAAAATCCTTTACATGGATGATTCACAAGATAATCATACTTGTATATTTTTTTCTGTGAATGCCAAATGTAGAACTTTGTTTGCATATCTGAAAGTCACTCTGAGGTTCAACTGCTTTTTCATTTTTTTTCTTTACATATTAATCAGTCTAGTAGTTAATTTGAATGAAATGACAGTCTTAATGTATGTCAGTGCTACCTACCACACTGACACTAACACGATAAGTAATATGCCTATATGTGACATGTGAGCTATGAGCCGTTATTATCTGCATGTAACCAATCTATTATTCTCGACTCTTACAGAATCCAATCACTGGATCCTGTAGATGAAAGCTGACTGATGACAGTATTCATACAGTCTTTAAAATGGAACAGCATAGAGGATTTATTAACTGACACAACCATAAACCCTGCAGTCTGGGCAAAATCATTCTCATTATAATTTTCAACACCCAACAAGAACCCAACTACTGAGACACATCTGGTGCAACACATCATTCACATCCGAGTGATCCTGCCTCCTAATAATCCTGCTTCAATTATCTGACTGGAGGCATCAGCTGCGGGAGCTGGGGCGCAGGCTCCGCTCGGTTACAGGCCAGTGCGCCGTGGATGTGTCGGAGGCGCTCCATCGCCTCTCCGCCCACCTCTGGTCCATCAGCACCGAAGTTACAGTCCAACACAACAAGACTGTTTACATTAGAATAATAAAGGAAACGGTGCGTTATGTTCTACCAATCTTATCTGCCCGATCCTCGTGCCTATCAATCTGAATGGAGCCTGCATGGAGGCAGTTCCTACCTCAGTGCCGACAGCTGGAGTCCATCTCTGCGTTTATTCCACTTTGGTTTAGGATTTTGTTTTGATAAAACCACTACAATTCTTCCGTTCTGGGATTGTCACCAGCATCCACACTTCCGCCCTCCTCCCTCTTCCTCCTCTTCAGCATCCAGTGATGTTTTTTGGGCTGTGCGGATGTCTGCGTTAAATCCAGCGGTAACCACAGATACAGCTCCGCTCCGGTGATTCGTCTGTTTTTCTGCTCCCTGCGCCTCCTCCTCCTTCCCCACTTCCTTCTGAGGACGCGCTCTGCGCACACTCGGGGATTTATAGGAGCGTCTCGTGTAGTAAACACGACTGATGGGGAGGAGGGGAGAGGAGGGTGGGAAGGAGAGGAGGAGAGGTCCTCCTATCAGAGAAGAGTCCGGTGAGACGCGGGGCAAGCGCAGGTATACGGGGTTTGTGTTTGAGCCTGCACTCTTTTAAGTAGGAGGAGGGGGTCAGCCGGTATGTGAGGTGATCAAAATGATGTCATTCTCAAAGCATGCAGCATTTGACTGGACAGCACCATGTAAATCCCTTCAAACCCTATTAACGTCCCGCGTGCGGACGGCGCTGTAATTGATGCGTAATCTGCGAGCTCCGTCTGCCACAGATTGGACACAGACTTTTTTTTATTTTAAATTTTTATTATCATCATCTCCAATCCCACTGACCCATTTGTCTGAGACAGGAAGAGTGGGAAGACACTCGAAGAGAACCTAAATGAGACTTTCCCCGGGTGTGGTTTGTTTCCCATGAGCGACATTAATTAACCTGGATGAAAACATCAAACATCATACTAAATTTAAACAACTGACAGCTTTCGGCAGAAACCTAATATTGTTTTGGGATCAAAGTCCAAGCAACAACACAAAAGCCTTACATACAAAGTCCCCAGGTTAAATAAAGATGTATGACAGCAAATTAATTAATGTTTTTATTGATGTGTCAGGCATGAAATCCCACTGGGGCCTGAAATACACCAGCATCTCCATAAACTAGCCTTCTGTGCTAATGTTTTAGGCCACCCCTAGTTTTACTGTTTTGTCAAGGTTTGACCATATTTAATTTCTATTTTCTATAAGATACAGAAATTACAGTAGCCTGACTCTCCAGCCTACGTAGAATATAATCACCACAAATGTCTGTGAGGGACAGCCTCCTTCAAAATTGTTAAATCTCTGCTTGGTTGTTAGAAGTCACACAAAATTGCCTGTAGAGTTATTTCATTCTAAATATTCTTTTAGTTCGATTTTTTTTTTTTGTTTGAATCCTAACATTTATAGTAAAATCCAAAAAGTATATCGACCTCCACCTGTACCTTTTGGAAGTTGCACCCAGAGGACACTCAGTTTGTGGTAAGACATTTTTCAGGAAATATGGATGTCAATAAAGCTTCTATAAAACATAAAACAACTAACTACGAGAGGTAAAAAGAATCAGGATGCAGCATATAGGCCTTGTTAATGTTATTAAAAAGGAGAAATCTTATAAACTATTGACCAAACAGACATATTTTTCTAGGTTTTAAGAAAAAGCTGGCAAACTTGGAACAAAATGTTAAATATTAACTACCAATACAGTTTATTGGGACATAAGGATTTCTTTAGCCCTTTCACAGGAAACTGATGAGAAATGCCTGTGCCTAAGAAACGGACTCAGAAGTCAGGGAAATCCTGCATGTGTGCCGGATGAACTCTGCAGCTCAACTTTGAGATCATGAAATCAGTGCAAATACTGAAGAAACTATTTAGCTGAGATAAATGTGCAACTGTGAAACAGCTGGGGATGCCGTGTCAGAGCTTTGCATTAACGCAGACTCTAAATGACTGCAGCTACATGACCCTTTTTGAGTGCTAAATCCAAATCCAGCCCTCATCCGCCAGATTAAACCCACATTGGATTAAAACCCTAACGATGACCTCATCCTGCTGCTTGTAGACATCAGGGAAACCCCAAGTAGCGCACAGATAAACTGTAACAGACCTACACAAATACAAGCAGTGAAAGCTTTGCTGTGATTTCTGCTTTTTCTTGATGATTACGAGATCACAATGAAAGCATTGATGGAAGTCTGATACCGTAATAGAAAATATTGGCAGCCATGTATTCTGCAGACATTGACCCTTGTACATGAAAATAAGTGATCTGCTTTTCTGGATAAACTCTCCAATACAGCAGCAGACAATTGTAAACCTTTTTTTTTTTTTTTTTTTTACCATTTTAATTCCACAGTTCCACACACTAAGTTCCCAAATGAATATGCAAACAGCCACAGCCAAAAATGTGGTTTATGAATGTTTCATTAAGGTTTTAATATCACATGAAAAAGAAGATGACAAAATACGTGGCTTTACAGCTATTTCATATTCCATCTACAGTTCTTCTCAGTCTGAGTAGAAAGGTATATGCTCTCTTCTATCTTTTGCCTCAAAATGTTCTTCTTGATTTATTTATTGGGGTCCATTTGACTCCATTTGCAAGACAGCTTCTTTTTGTGGATCTTCAAGCCTCTGAGGACTGCAAGTACTGTTTCTGACGTTCTGTTTCGGTTGTAGTTACTCTACCAAAAACAAGCACAGAATGAACATTGCGGGATATCATTAACATAGAAAAAACATTCTATCCACACACACACATATATATATATATATATATGTGTGTGTGTGTCGGCCAAAGTGTGATATATATATATATATATATATATATATATATATATATATATATATATATATATATATTATATATATATTTTTTTTTTTTTTTCTTTATGGCCTGGGTCGGCCATAGCAGCCCTGTGTGTGTGTGTCTGTCAAGTTGGCGTCTCTCCCTGTCTTTAGTGGTTCCTGTTTTACTTTGAAGGTCTGTCTTGTCTCGCGCCGGCGTTGCCTGCCTTATCTGTTCCTGGTTCCAGTCCGCTGGCATGGTGGCCATCCACCTGAACTGTCTCTGCCGTCTGCCCGGCGCCGAGGTCGCCCCCCTGGACTGTTTAGGGCCTCTGTCAGGCGCCGAGGCCGGTTCCCTGGATTACTGTTGGGCCTCCATCGGGCGATGCAGCCGCCCTCCTGGACTGCTTTGGGCCTCCGTTAGGCGCCGAGGCCGACCCTCTGGATAGCTTCTGGGCCTCCGTCGGGCGCTGCAGGCGCCGTCCTGAGCTGCTTTGGACCTCCGTCGGGCACTGCAGCCGCCCTCCTGAGCTGCTTTGGACCTCCGTCGGGCGCTGCAGCCGCCCTCCTGAACTTTCTGTTTGGCAGATGGTCTAGTGATTGTTTAGGTTTGGTTTTTTTATTTTTTTGGTTCCCTGCCTTCCGGCCCCCTCCTCCTGCCCTGCTCTGCTCCCCTTCCTTGTTTGTTCTATCTTGTTTTTGGTTTGGACCATCTGGGAGCCGGTCCTTTGGGGGGGGGGGGTACTGTTATGGCCTGGGTCGGCCATAGCAGCCCTGTGTGTGTCTGTGTCTGTCAAGTTGGCGTCTCTCCCTGTCTTTAGTGGTTCCTGTTTTACTTTGAAGGTCTGTCTTGTCTCTATTGTTTTCTGCTTTGCTTCCTTCCCCTCGTCACCACTGATTCCCTGCACCTGCCTCTCGTTTGTTCCTCTGTGTATTTAAGTCTTGTCATTTCCTCTGTTCTCTGTGGGTCCATTGTCGTGAGTATGTGTTTGCAGTTCTTTATGTTTCCCCTCTCGTCTTTTTGGATTATTATTAGTTGTGTTTTTGCATTTTGACTTTTGGTGTTTTGATTTTGCTATTTTTGTGTGTTTGGATTATTCTGGACTTTTGTGTTTTTTTTTGTAATAAACCTGGTTTCCTTGAGATCTCCTGCGCTTTGGTCCTCCTTTAGTAGCTGCAGACATGATATATATATATATTTAAAAAATTAGGGGTGCAACAGTACAGGTGGCTCACGGTACAGTCCGTACCATGGTTTTTGTGTAACGGATTTGGTACAGTTTCAGACCACCTGCTACCCTAAACAAGCGATCGCAAGATACCGAGTTTGCAGAAAGCACAACTCGCATGTTGGCGCATAAAAGAGCTCGTCCAAAGGGAATAAATGTGCAGCTGTGGCAGCTCTCATTCAGATGTCTGCTATGGAGGAAACAAGGAGATCCTTGTCAAGTTGTAAAATGTTAGATGTGCGGGAATTTATTTTCCGATATGTCTGAAACTGTTGGTGGTCGAGGAGAAACAGGTACATTAATTGTTGGTGATCTTTAAATGCTCATCTAATGATTTGTTCTGCAGTATTTTAAAAAAACACTTCAGCTGCGCCAAGACGCACAACTGGTAACGAGGTGGAAGATTGCCTTCTGTTCAAATCAAATCAAACTTTATTTATATAGCACTTTCCATACATTAAGAATGCAACCCAAAGTGCTTCACAAAATAAAACAAAACAGGATCATAAGATAATAAAAACCCGTCCGTCTGTCCCCCCCCACACATACACAGCACACACATGCACACTCACAGCACAAAGTAAAAATAGTTCAGTAACATGGCATCTGTTAACTGTTTTCACTCCCTCGACGGTGTATTAAACAGCAAAACCAAAATGCTCCCACACCGGTGATCAAAAAAAAAAGTTTTTTCCTAATTCCTCCGCTACCGCTGGTCCATGCCTGCTTTTTTTTTTTTTTTCTTTTTCTGCGTCTATGACCTTGCAGCCAACCGGCCAAAGTGTGATCAGTTGGTCACTGTGAGTGAGCGAAGGCGAGTCCAATGCAAAGTTATTGAAACATAAATACCGCGGGACATAAAAGCCCGTGTTGTCCCGTGCACGTCGTACTGAGCCGTACTTTACCGAGTACCGTTGCATCCCATATATATATATATATATATATATATATATATATATATATATATATATATATATATATATAAGGGCTGTCAGTCGATAAAATCTTTTAATCATGATTAATCAAAAGATTTTCATAGTTAACTCGCCATTAATCACATTTTTTTTTTAATGTTCTGTTTATCCATCCATCCATCCATCATCTATACCCATTTTGTCCTATACAGGGTCACAGGGATCTGCTTTATTTTTTTTTAAGCCTTTAGTTTGAAAACCGGAAGTCCACAAATGTTGCCGTACTTTTTTGGGGCTGAATTGATCAGCCTTCTTAGTGTATTTTGTCGGAGCTGCTGCTTGACCGCAGTAATTTGCTGACGGTCCCTAAGCTCCTACTGCAGCAGCGAGGTACTCAGAAGGACATTCAGCGCTGTTCCTGAGAGTTTTTGCCACTCTTACTGAGCTTGGAGGGTTGATGACACTTGTGAAATGTCTGACATACTTATATCTACAAAATGATACCAACCTGGATGAAATCGGTGCAGTTTTCATGACGATATTAAGTTTAAAGAGAAAAAAAAACAAAACAAGCGAATGTCGGATGTGAAACTAACTTTACCGCGCCCTGCGGTGGTAACTCAATTAACAGCGACAGTAAATACAAGTAACCGTTTTACTTGTTAACAGACCCATCTGGCAGCACCTTAAAGCTAAACTTACCGTTCATAAGACCCCTTTCTGACGCCATGTCTGTCCCACACGTTGACTGTAAATACACTTATTGGCAGAGGGTCATATTTACAGAAACGTGTCTGCATTAATCTAGCGTTAAACAGAATTTGCGTTAACGCGTTATTAACGCAAATTCTGTTAATAACACCTCAACTATGACAGCCCTAATACATATGTGTGTATATATATGGTATATGTGTGTGTGTGTGTGTGTGTGTGTGTGTGTGTGTGTGTGTGTGTGTGTAGTAGTATGTATGTATGTATTATTATTATATAATTTTTTTTTTTTTTTTAATCCGCCCAGCAAAACGCTATCTCTAATATAATGGCAGCTCAACAAACACTCCGTGGCATCCATCCAAGTAGATGATGTAAAATGCGGCATTGCTTGGCAACATGCACCATTATCTGTAGGAAGGTATTAACAAAATCCTGCAAGGGAGAATGTCGAGAGGAATGCTATGTGTGTGAGCTTATACACCTCTGACTCTGAGCATACAGTATGTAGTGTGAGGCCCAGTGCCAAGTGGACACAGATTGCCCCGGTCTGATTAGGGGGGAAGGTGGCAGAGAAAGAGGTGTGTGTGCACATTTGTGTGGTTGGATGTAGACTAGAGAATGAGGGGGAGGGCAGGTTCTGGCTCTTTGGAGAGCCTATTTATGGATTCTCATTGAGAGCCCCTTGTGTTACTCATTGTCACTTTCACTCATACACTCCTGAATAGGTGGCCAATCATGAAATCTGCTCAACTCAATTCCTAAAGGGAATCTAAACAAAGGAAGCAGAGATAATTGGCACTCTGCTTGACCGTCACGTTGACTGGAAACCAAAAGCGGAATAACAGTCTGTCAGGTTTCTCTTGAAAGAAGACAGCTAAGTGTATATCTGTGTTTGGGTGTGTGTATGTGTTAATGTGCAAAATACTGTCATCAGTCAACTTTCATCCATAGTACCCAGTGACTGAATTCATTAAGACTGGCGTCAACCTGCGTTGGTGGGTGGCTAGAGGAGGGTATTGTGGGTGGGGGATTCTCAATATCAGTAGGATGATCTCACCTCCTGTCTGCAGCTACAGAAGACATGTTTTCATTCATGAAGTTCACCCTATTCACGCAGGCGCGTGTTGAGATGTGCACACCAACACACATATGCTGTCTCCCAATGGGATGCTAAGGAGACAGTTATGCCAGTGAGACAATATTCAGGTGAGATCACTACCGGATGCCAAGCTTCCTCTTTTCAAAAGTGTGTTTGTTACATTTCATAATTTGACCTTGCCCATACTGCATGGTGTTGAAGTCAAATATTCACCCTTCTTTTTGTTCCGGTCTTTGGTCTCTACCAAATGTTATGTTGTTTTCCTAAACATGGTGGTGTCTAGTAATGAATTATGGATTTTCTTGTGGTCTTGGTTCCATTTTTTTAATGATAATCTTTTTCTTAGACTCTCCACAGTTTGTGTTTCAGCTTTTACAGCTTATGGCTTGTAAAATTAAACTCAATGGGGAGATAAAACATCTTTTCCAGCAACAAAAAGCTGAAAAAGTAATTGCCACAAATAAAAAAACACAAATGGAGGAACATTATGACAACTAATTAGTTAGGTCAATGACATGACTGGCTATGAAAAGAGCATTTCAGAGGATGTAAAGCTAGGCAGAGGTTCACCTGTCTGCAAAAAAACTGCATCCAGTAAATGTGGAACAATTTCAGAAAAAAGTTCCTTAATGTAAAATTAAAAAGAATTTGAAGATCACACCATCTACAATACATAATATGATTCAGAGAATCAGGAAGAGTGTCTGTGTGCAAGAGACAGGGTTGAAGGTCAAAAGTGGATGTGCGTGATCTTTAGGCTTTTCACTGCATTAAGAACAGGCATGATTCTCCACTGGACATTGCTGCATTGGCTCAGGAAACACTTCCAGAAATCATTGTCTGAATTCAGTGTGCAATCCACAAACTCAAGTCATAGCTGTATCCTGCAAAGAAGAAATCATATGTGAACACAATCTGCCGTCCTCTCTGGGCCAAGGTTCATATAAAATACCTGTACAGTAGTCTGAGGCAAAATGAAAAACTGCTCTGTGGTCAGATGAATCAACCCATGGACGCCATGTTTTAAAGAGAAGAGAGACCATCCAGCTTGTTATCAACAGAGAATTAGTGCCTACGGTTACATACCTGCGAAGGCACCATCAATGCTGAAGAGTACCTTGAGGTTTTAGAGCAACATATGCTCCCATCCAGATGTTTCTTTCAGGGAAGGCTTTGCATATTTCATGCAAGATGATGCTAAACCACACACTGCATCCATCACAACAGCATGCCTTCAAATGAGAAGACTCTAGGTGCTGAACTGGCTTGTCTGCAGTCCACCAATAGAAAACAATTAGCACATCATAAAATGAAAAGAATCCAGCAACAAAGGCTCAGGACTGTTGAGCAGCTGGAATCAGACAAGAATGGGACAACAACAAGTGGTCTCCTCACTTCTCAGATGTTTACAGACTGCTGTTAAAAGAAGAGGGGATGCTACACAATGGAGTAGTTGTTCCAACTTTTATGAGATGTGTTGCTGCCATCGAAGTCAATATGAGCTAATATTTCCCATGAAAATAGTTTCAACATCTGATATGTTCTTTATGTTCTGTTGGGGATATAATATGGGTTTATGAGATTTGCAAAGCATTGTTTTTATTTACATTTTACACAGTGTCCCAAAGTTTTTGGGAATATGGGAAGTAAAATGGCAAATTTAGTTCCATTTCACTATATTCTACAAAGAAATATCTTCAACATCTAATATAATCAGTTCTACACATCTCCATTTCACTCCTTTAAAGGCTTGCTATCACAGTTGGCTGTCATCATGCCTAAAACCCACCCATTGATTATACATTTCTCCAAAGCTCCAGAATCAGCTGATCCTCTCTGAGTAAAGAGTTTGGACGGAACTTTAGAGAACATACATGCAGTCAAATACAGTATGCACACTTAAGAAATAAGGCCATTTCAAAATGTAAAAATTGTTCAGATGTTGGATAGATTCAAGAGCTCTCCCAGGTGAGTGAGAAAATATATTGACCTAAAATATGTTAATCTAACACTTCGATCAACCATTGCTTTGATTTTCCACGGAGATTAGAGATGTGTTCGATTTTCCTTTGACACTTCTTGAAAGGCAGAGAGGCAGCCGGCAACCTTGCTGCTGAGAGCCTCCAGCAGTGACCCGGTCAGCAGAGAGTTAATAACAATAAAGGGCTGGTTGGAGAAGCCTTCCTGAAAGTCACGTGGTCTTTGCTGGGAAGGGTGGGAGAGAAGATTGGAAGGAGGGAGGGATGGGAGGGAGTGGGTGGCTGCTTAAGATGAGAGGGGGAGGAGTCTGGAGCATGTTGCCATAGAAACAGAATCCTCAGTTGGCCAGTGTGAAGTCAGAGGAGTAATATTAGCCGGTGACTGCACTTGATGCTGGTGGTGCTGTGAGGTGGGTGGGTGGATGGGAGGGATGGGGGAGAAGGGGTGACTCATGCTGGAGAACACACTCTGCATTCTAATAGACGTGGACACACACACACTATCAGCACCTACATCACCTTCAATCCTCAGTCCCTTTACGTCTTAGAACTGTCCATTTCTCTCCACTGGGCTACTATAATGCATGAATCAGCATTATCCTGTACCACTCCACCTCTGAGCATATAATTAATTCATTATGTCAAATGCAAAATCCATTAGTGTACGTTTTGGTGGATTCAATTGCTCGTCTTGATAAGGGGCATCTATTAGGGTGAACCAAGTGCTTAAGCAGGCAAGTAAACTACAGCCATGTAATTGGTGATGGTATAATTGCACACCACACACAGCAATTAAACCGATAATATGTGTAAACCATGTTCAAGATTATCATTGGAGTAACTACACTTCCCAAACAGCCTTGAGTGCAGCAGCTTGCCAGCTGGTCTGGGAGAGGTGTTGATAATTATGCTCAGCATTTCTATGCTGTTCTTTTTTTTTTTTTTTTGGGGGGGGGGTCTCTTCTTTTTAGCTGCAGGGACATTGGGTGGTATCTTATTAGATGTATTGCAGGGAAACAGTCGGCATTAATCAAGTTTTTATCTCAGGGTGGAGGACAAGAACCCCAAAACGGTGATACGAAACAGCTTGCAGATAATAAGTACAGTCTCAAGCTGATAAATACAATTCATTCTCACAACCATTACACTTGCAAGCCCAAAATATACTACTCTGATGTTGCACATTTTATATCATAATTTTAAACGTGGCTCCTGTGATCATCTTAAAAATAAGGAGGAAGTGACAGGGATAATATCACTTCAATCAAGAAGGAATTGTAGTCATGAACTGTTCAATATTGTAAAACTTATTTAGAATCAAATATGTTCACACCACATTGTGTTTTCACGTTTAGTTTAAGATCAACTGAAATTAGGAAAAAAAAAAGCCCTCATATGTGTGTGATAATTTGTGTAATCCAAGCCCAGTATACTGTATATGAAGAGGCTTTCTCACAAGATAAAATCACAAAACAAAAGAAAAACAAACCAAAACTGCTAAAACTGAGTTACAGCTTTGGAGAAGGCAATGTCCTCTTCCTGGATAGCAAATAATTCACTAGATTTAACAGTGTTTTGCTCTTCCTTTTAAGGAAATCCAGTGCAGGTTCACTTCCCGTCACTGCTGCGTGTAATACTGGAAGTAGGGAGGAAAAAAAAAAAAAAAGAAAAAAGAAAGAAACATCACAGCCACTGTGACGTTTTCTCAGTCTCCACCCACAACAACATCTCATGCTTAGCAGCGAGCCAGTGATGAACAGGGAGGCACTTTAACACGGTGCTGACTGGTCAGCAGTGCAGGAGGATGGTGCCTTGACATCATCTACAGTTTTTTTTTTTTCAACAGTTTGTTTGTGACCATGATTAATTTAATTTTTAGGAAGACGTGTGGCTATTGCGGTCACATTGAATCCAGTAACTGCACATCTTCTGACCCTTTTGCTTCATATATTTTTTCTCAGATTCTCCATCAAAGATAGTGAATTTTGAAGGTTTTGCTTGTGACTCCCCTCAAAACAGACACACCACCTTCAATTATCTATAAATTACACCCACTCATAGTTACAATAAATAAACAAAAACAGCAATAGCAGGGGTAAAATAACAAGTGACAACGACAAAGAAAATACTAGCCAAAATATTATTTAAAATGTGGAGCAGTTTTGAAATGAACTTTCTTACAGTCAAGCCACACAATATGTTGTACATGTAAAGTGATGGTTTTATTTAATTTCATATATGTATACATATCTTTAAATAACTTATTTACTTCCATCCCAGGTGCCAGGGCCAGATCTCTTTGTGTGTGTGTCTGTGTAAGTCGCTCATTTGCCTTGAATTATTTCTGAATTTTCTTCTCCTGTGGTTTGTCTGTTTTCTCCATAAATAAAAGATGAGACGATTCTACATTTTCCTGATATATTCTGCATGGTATTATTTCTGAAATTTGTATTCAGAAGGAATACCAGTCCCCAATTATACAGAGTTATGCTAATTACCTACTTCACAGGATCACATATTAGCGGTATTAAGAGTCATTAATTCAGCTGAGGGACAATTATTATTTTCTATGATATTGTGATGAAGCTAATACCCCAGTGAGATCATGGATGTAAATGACAGGGTCAGAAGAAGCCTGCTTTACTATCACTTAGTAATGAAATGTGATATTTGTGAAGCTCTTGATTTATACTTATATATTGATATGTTGTTCATTAGATGCAATTACTGTATTTTCATTATTATTGGTGCAGCAGAAACATTGAACACTGACAAAATTTTAGAAACATTTGCTCAAGCAATCGTGATATTATTGACATTTATGCTTTTAATTTTAAATTTAAGGGGTTTAACAAAAATATTGCATTTATTAATAAAGTCCTTTTTGCTTTGTTCCATCAATTTAACTGACAAAGGAAGCAGACAGGCGACAGATGAGCAGCTTCGTGGCCAGATTGGCCATCACTACTTCGTGACAATTTGAGGAGATAAAAGGTTCCAAGTGTTTAATTTGCATCTGTTAACTCTTCAGGGTAACTCTTCAAATGTCAGATGTAGACACAAATAAAGGAAGCCATCTTTAGGCTGAGAGAGAGAAAAATAAAACAGACTTATGAGCAAGTGGCACTTTGGAGCATTTTTAAAGAAAAAAAAAATCTTTATACTCATCAAAACCAATAGACCACAAAACACGACAAAAGTGTATGCAGATTGAAGCTGACTGAACTGATTGGACCTGAATTAAATTTACTTGAAAGGTTTAAGAAAACAGGATGTGAGAAACACACAGTGGAGGTCGCGTTAAAACATGTCGGTGATGACAGGCAGAGGAACTGGGTCATTGGTGCTTTCGGTGCCAGATTCACTCAAATGCTGTAAAATCCAAGAGGATGGACCTCCACAATGAAAAATAATAGTGAATCATATCAGACCATAAAAGCAAAACAAGAGCTTTAAGACAAGAAAACTGAACGTGTTTAATTGGCCAAATCAACCCAATGAACGATGCTTTTTACTTAATGAAGACACAACTGAGGGCAGAAAGATTCACACAAACTACAAATGGTAGCTCCAGTAACTGGTTTAAGTATCTCATAGGAGGGAACACAGTATTTTGTGCCAGCAGAAATACTGAATGCTTTTTTACTGACGATCTTAATCGTTGCACTTTTGCAAAAGGAATGAGTCCATTCTTTCTGAAAAGAAGATTTCAGCAATTCAACAGTTTGTGGTTGTTGTCATCTCAGCCTCCTCTTCATGATAATGCCATTCCTTTTCAGTAGGAGACAGATGTGGGTTGCAGGCAGGGCACTCAAGCATGTGCACTAGGCACTTATTAAGCCGCACTAATGTAAGTAATCTAGAATTAATAATTAATTGTATTTTTATTCTTATATAGCTCATCCATGGCATAGGCACCCTGTACCATCACAGATGCTGGCTTTTGCCCTGGATACTCTCTCATCTGTTTACCTGGAGAACAGGTCTATTGCAGTGGCATTTCTATTTCTCATGTAACCCCCTCAAGGCTTGACAATCACATACATCAAACAGTGGTTTCTGGCCTTGCCCTACATGCACTGAGATCCTCCTGGACTCCTTTTTACCTTCCAAAATAGTATGCATTGAAAAATGTAAAGTAAGTATTTTGCAATTTCCCATAAATAAATATAATTTTTGAACAGATCAATGATTACCTAATAGGCTGGAGCCTACCCCAGCTTTCATAGGACCAGAGGCAGAGTACACCCTGGACAGGCTGCCAGTCCATCATAGGGGTATGAAAGATAGACGACACAAATAACGATACATAGTCACTCTTACAGCCCATTTTGATTTGACTATCAACCTAACATGCACGTTTTTGCATTTTGGGAGGAAGCTAGAAAAACCAATGTGAGACAGATGGAAACATGACACAGAAAGGGCCAAAACATACACTATTCAAAAGATTCAGAATATGAACACTGACCTCTGGAATACTATGTCTTACTTTCCTTTGTTAAAAGCTCATGTCATTCTCAAATAGAGGAAGAGCTACTTTGTCTCACAAACAAGGAGCCAATAAAAATAATCACTTTAAAAAAAAAAAACAAACAAAAAACAAAACAAAACAAAGCAATACCAAACAAAAACTACAAACCTTTGTCACTTTAAAAATAGAGTTGTGAACTAATCAAACCATATTTTCTGGGTTTATACAAGAGGCCAGTTAGAGTCGATTTGTGAGTCTTTTGTAGGAGAAATTGTACACCCAGTCCTCTTAGGAAAATGGACTCCCCCTTCCCCAGAAATCAATAAATATCGATTTCATTACGCTAAAATAAAGACTTGACAACTTGCCTGGTGAGGTGGTGATTTGCGATAAGCAAATCGTTTAAATGACTGACAGCGCCACCTGGTGGACGTAAACTAAACCAAAGTCACACCAACGCTTATCCGACAAGACGTAAACGATACTTTAACCTGGAATCAACCTGAAATGTTTCCAAAACGAACTCAGAAATTGCATTTCCACAACAACAAACTATATGCTCATGTGGTAGGGCTTTCTGTCGGTTAATACTTGACATACTATTAAAAGCATAAGACGCTGCAAGAAACAAACTACACTATCATAACACTGATATGAGAAACCTACCTTTTGCAGGCTCGCAGGAGGTTGGATAACAGGAGGCAGAGGACTGATTTTCAAAGGTTGTAAATATAGTAAAGCGCAATGCTTGCTATGTTTAATCAACCCATCTGTCTAATTACCTCGTTATTAACCCTTGAATGTAATACCGCGAGAACGAGATTTGGGATAAGAACTGACTCAGGCAGAAGCTTCAGGGTTCTGTACAATTCACAGTTGCATTTATTTAATTTCAAGAACGAGGGGAATCCAACAAGATTTCTTAAACTAATTAATCACCCTTGTGCATTTGTATGGTTATTGATTAACTAAAAGGAAAAAAAAAGTCGCATCAAACAATATAACTGTCAACATTGGACCCATTCAAGTGGTTATACTTTTAATTTTGAACAAAACAAAATATATAATCACGATTAATCGCATTGTGTACGCAAAATCAAATAAAAATTCAAGATTAGTGTAAAGTGCACTTTTATTTAAATGTTCTGCTGCCATGTGAACTAAAGTGCCTAGTATTTGTTGTTCAAACACTTTCAACAGCAGCACTTGTCAGTGCAATATGCAACACATATTTAGTGTAAATCTCATTTAAAAAAAATCTAAAATAAAATAAAGTTTATTGCCACTACCAGGGCATTAATGTCATCTTGATTTATTCATGCAAATAACCTTGTTTCTGTCAAATCCTCCGTCTGGGACAGGGGTCAGCAACCTTTACTATCAAAAGAAACATTTTTTGTCCCTCTCCCCTTAATAAATTTAGCTGGAGCTGCAGAACTTATTTGACCCATAGAATAAAGATAACAGTGTATGAAGCTTTATATATATAATTTATACTGTATTCAGAGGGGTTTGAATCTACCCAAAAGCTTATTCCTAGTATCTTTGGCAGTTTTTAAAGTTTTTAATGCAAAAGGTCATGCAAGACACTAATTAAAGTTTCATTTCCAATTTTTTTTTTGTCATCCACTGTAAAAGAGCTATAGTTTGTTGCATTTATGAAATTATAGAAGAACAAACAGAAAACTGTTAACATTTTATTGCTGTTTTTACCTGTTATAACAAAGGAAACCCTCAAACTGAATATTGAAAAGACTGAAATACTGAAAAGACTGAATATTGGCTGATGCTGTACTGTAAGTTTGGGAGCTGAACCAAGACAATTTCTTATCAACTTGTCGACATGGAAGTAAATATATTTAATCTTAAATCTTTTGAATGAAGAGAAAAAAACACTGGCATGTGTAGACCTACTTTGAAATAAAACAAAGAACCATGCAGGTTCATTTGAGTCATTCCCTTATTTGTAAAACATTGATCAAATAAAAAGTAGCCCACTTTAAAATAAACAAAATGTATAGCTGCAGCTTAATAACTTGAAATAATGTAAATGAAAAAAAAAAAAAGGCCAGTTTGTATTTAATTATGACTTTAGTCCATTTCAGTCTGTTGTCATCCTCTTTTTCTCCTCAGCCACATACAGTAATCCGCCATCGAGCCTGAACATAAAACATTTGTTGTAGTTCAGGCTTTAGAAAACCTGCTCGCATCAGTATGTAGATCCAAAGATTGACAGGACTCCAAATGCAAATCCAAATGTTCATTAAAGTGTCGGAAATGAGATTCATGTTTCACAGACAAATTTGTCGGGTTTTGGAAGGGTTTCCAATATCGCTCCTTTTGTGTGTTACACCACGACAGCACACCGATGTGGTGCGGGACATTTTCCTTTTATTTTTTTACGGCAGCACATGAGGAACTATGTAAAGATGTCACAGAGCTCGCGCTCACCTTTATTTTCTTTCCCAGGATGTAACACGCAGATACGACTTACTCGTTGCAGTAACGTGGCAGTAATTTTTGCGCTAAACATACTCATTCTGCCCCCTGCTGGCAAGCAACCTACAGGGCACTACATGTGCTCCAGAGCGAGAATCGCCTTCTGACAAGTTTTTCCCCCAAAGCTACAGGGAGTCACTGCAGAGAAGCTAAAGTTATGCGAATAAATATTGATTCAGTGATTCACAGGACAGCTTAATCTACAAGTAATTCTCAGTATATACACTAGACGTTTGAGTTTGTACAAACAAATGCAAACACTGCTTCTTTTGTTTTTTTTTTTGGAACAGCTAAATATACCTTTCTTCACTTTCTGTAAAGTAATAAGTCTGCTAATTTTTTCTTCAATGAATTCAGTTCTCAATTCCATGTCATGTAAGGGAAAAAAAAAAGCAATTTTTTTGGATTTTGAGCTTTCCTTATATTTCTGCACACACTATTACTCTGTATGTATACATAGTATTTAGAAATCTTACACTGTTTATTTTTGTGTCTGCAGCGCCCTCGATTGCTGCAGAATTTCATGAACCATAAAAATGCTCGCTTGATAATCCACTTTAAATTAACTCCAGTGACACACTCATCGGCACAGTGACTTTTTGAAGGTTTTGGTAAAACAAGGGTAAAACAGACACGATGATAATAGTCAGAAGTTCCACTCTTTTCCGGTTCATATAACAGACGGACCACATCCGGTCCGACTGCCAAATCTGCCCGCCCGTGGCGCGTCTTTCTTGCATTAATACATTAATGTGGCATGTACACGTGTTGGCACTAAAATTAACAAAAGTAATTTTTCCACCACCTACAACCTCACTCGTAAGTACTTTACGACGGTTACAGTCGCAGGCCAAGTGCTGTTTTTTGCTCTCAGCGGACGTTAGTCGCTCAGCACTACGATACATGTCAAGTGAATCCAAGAGACTCTGCACTGAAAACATGACTGTTAAAAAGATCGGAACACACAACGGCACCTTTCACTGCGACGAGGTCCTGGCCTGCTTCTTCCTCCGACAACTTCCAGAGTACACGGTGAGTATTACGCACATGACATGTTGATGCATATTGTACCCTCACGTGCTGCTGTTCAGGAGCGCTTTGCATCGTTAATCTCTCGGGACGACTATTTTTCAGCACGTGTTTAAGTCACATCTCGAAAACGACGTCATATTTTCGTTGGGAATTTTATTTGACTTTATTTTAATTTTTCAGTGCCATGCCATAATAAACCACAAGGAGGCGCCGCTGTACAGATTAATAAATCTCCCGCAGAGAAAAGATGCATCATTCACTGGACATTTACAGTTAATGCCATAGTCAAATGTCACCCAGGCAACTATATAGGTCAATTAATTGAATCCATGTGCCCTCTTTTTTTTTTTTTTTTACCGTATAATCTCTTCATATTGGCCTATTTTCTTTATAGATTGGCACTGGGTATCCTATTACACCAATAAATCCATTCATTATGACTGTTAGGGAAATAAATCAGTTTGGCATTCATTATTTTCATCAAAACTGGCATTTTCTTACTATTGTTTCTTTATTTTCTGTCAATTTATGGTCACTTATATGTGGAAGATTAAAAGAAATAGTGGAGTGGAGATGGCATCTGGCACAGATCATATGAAAATTTAAATTGGCTGGTTTTAAAGGTGATCTGCATTGACTTGTTTTGGGCAATAAGTTAACCCATCATGACCTGTTGCAACATATGTGTGGTTTTACTTTTCAAACTTGGAGTGATGTAGAAATTACGTAAAACATTTTCAAGACACTTGGTCTGTCAAGATTAAAAAAAAAAAAAAAAAAATAACAGTGATATACATAAGGCTAAAGTTTGTGTGTCACAAACTTTAGCCTTATTATATCACTGTTATCCATATTTATATATGTTTCGCAATCACAAACTTTGTGATATATAAAACATATATAAATTTGGATATTAACAGTCCTGATGAGTTATTTTCTGCACTGTCAACAATGGCTATACATTAAATTTATTTAATTTCTTTGCTGATGAAGTGTATCTGGTTTTCTGTTGGTTCTGCAGAATGCTGAAATTGTTCGTACCAGGGACCCTGGACTCTTGTCAGAATGTGACATTGTTGTCGATGTTGGAGGAGAGTTTGACCCAGCGAGGCACCGCTATGATCATCATCAGAGGTACAGTGGTCAGTTCTGCAAAGAAGATGTTTCTTATCTGTTTTATGCTTTTTAACCCAGTGTAAGGCTCTTAAAATGCCTTTCATGTCATCTCTCAGTCACCACCAGAGCCATAGGCACACTTATAAAGGTGACTTGGTGTGTGTGTGAAAGTGTTATGTCTCAGCTTTCAAATAAACTGCTTCCCTGAGGCTTTTTATTCTAATCAACACTACCAGTACTACAGAGCAGTGATGGAAGATGCGTGGAGTTTGCATGTTCTTTCTGTGTCTTTGAGGGTTTCTCCTGACTGGCCCAGTTTTCTCCTTGTTTCCAACCTTTGGCTGGAGCTATTAGTGTGAGCATGAGGGTTGCTTGTTTCTCTGTTAGTGCTGCAATGTGCTGGTGACCTGTCAGGGTATATTACACTTCTTGCTCACTGTCCAGTTGTTATCGCTCAAAAAGATAGTGATTTGCAGAATTCTTCATTCCTGCCTTTAATTGAAAGCCTTACAGTGACATTTCAGATTTTGAATCTGAGAAGTTTAATGGGCTTGGAGGAAAAATGTCTCAGTGTGAATACATTTGGGAACTGAAATTAACATTTCCTCCCACATTTGCTTGTTGTATGATTTTAGCTGCTGAAGATTTCAGGACCTAATTTGTTTTGTTTTCCTTTTCATCAGGGCCAAATATATGTATGTGGTACAACATTAATGATGCCTTACAAGTTCCCCATGGCATGTGCACTAATGTGCCCTGCATGCAAAAGAAATAAATAAATGAAACTGAGCACGTTCAATGCAGGCCAGGCATAGGAGACTTGTCCATGACCCGCACCTTTGCTTGTTTTGGCTGCAGAACCTTGGAAACGTATCTCCTTCCATGTGCTTAAAGCAGGGGAAGCAGTATGATAAACTCTCATACACAATATAACCCCACCGCTGAATTTATTTACCAGTGGTGAAAAAGTTTCCCTCCCATGCTTGCTAGTGTATTGATCCAGTTTGTGTCCATTAGGAAGGGAGGGACTGATGTAATGTGAGTGTGTATGTGTGTGGCAGAGAGCAGTGACATGTTGAAGTAAAGACCTGCTCATTACTCCATTTGGATGGTGTAAAATAAAACAATTTCAGGGTGGTTGCCAAGTTTATCCAGACAGGCATTGATATACTTGACCAATGTGACAGTGAGTGGGAAATGCTGGTGATAGTAGTGAAAGACAGAGGCAGCTAGTTATGTGCAGTGATAACTTTATTTTTAGCCTCTTAGCCTTTGTTAGTTTCAAAATATTGGGCTTGTTCAGTAGGGTCATGTGTCTTAAGTATTAAATTAATTTTGTTGTCCCAAATGTTTTGGTTGCTGTTTCCCCACAGTTTATTTTTTACCTTACAGGTTGCACATATTCCTGTATTTGATTATTCTGTACTCATAATGAAAAGTTTCAAGACCACAGATATGCTTCCTGCGGCTTGCCATGGTATGTATGCTGAACAAGAAAAACAATCTTGGATTTTTCAGCCCCTGATTATCTGGTTGATGGAGCTTGCCAAACTGAAAATCAGCCTGTTCCGGTCTTCAGGCCTGGTGCATTTCTACGGCATGTAGTTTTTGTTGTTGATGGAGGAAATTTGAAACAATGTGGAGCATCGCAATTTGACACTTTCAGGTCAGACATTTAGATAAATGGCCTCCAGACATATGTCTTATCTTAATATGACTAACAGAGTCATGCCAAGTCTTTGTACCAGACACCATAATAAATCTCGTCTATCACGCCTGGGGCCTTGTTGCTGTAACATAATCCCAATATGAAAGCACCGGTGTCTTCTGTTTTTTAATCTTGAGATGTTATCGTTGAATGTATTCTCATTATCTGTTGCCCATGAATGAGAGAGTAAATTTCCCCCCTGGAATGTTTTCCAATGTCTTAGAAGCACCCTCATTGCATGATTCATCAAAAAACAGGCTCTGCGTTTTCCTTGAAAGTTTCTTCCTAATAGTTGCACAGGAAATCTTGTCACGTTGAATAATCGGCACATTCCAGGTGTGTTGTCAGTTTAATGTCCTGATGAGAATTAGAAATGACTTTCATGACTGCGGTGATAAAGATATGTTGGTGTCCTCCTCCTGGCAGGTGGTTAGTGATAATTAGTGCTCCTTCAATTGAGCAGCCCCCTGCTGTTGGTTCACGAGGCACAGAGGCTGCCATGACACCGCCAGGGGCCTCAGGAGACTGAGGCTGTCACTTGCATGTGCTGATGTTTGTGATGTTAAGAATGAATGCAAGTGGGCTGGATCCTAGAGGAAAACTGGAGAAAGAACAGTTAGAACAAATGAAGTTGAAAGTTGCTCAAACACAGATCATTAAAGTTTGAAATAACAGCATGGAATTAAACTTTTAAGGAGTTGATCACATTTAAAGGAATGCACCCGATCCCTCTGGGCTGGTTTTGTCATCTGTGCACAGCTGATTACTGTTGGTTTCCAGTCATCACATTGAGCAAAATAAGACCCGACTACTGCTTTCTGCTCCCAGCAGACAAGAAAGTGATATCAATCTTCATTATCTTGTAAGAAATCAAGCAATGTTTTCTTTAAAAAAAATGTAACTGTGGGTTTAAACCATTAAGACAAGCGCCAACATCTGCACACATCTCACTTAAGACCTGCAGTAACATCTGTATACATCTCACACTTCATGGCTTTAGTGGGCAATGATGTTGAGTTTTTCAGAAACCCCTTTTAGGAGGTTGAAAACAACCTCAAGTTTGTTAAAGGACGCTCACTTTGGGTTGGGCACAGGAAACTTGTCCTTGACTTGGGCCTTTGCTTGTTTTGGGTCCAAATTTGGGAATAGGGAAAACAATTGTCTTTCTTCTTCAGCAACTGCAAGAAATAGAGGCAGTAGGAAGGTTGTTGAAAAAACTGACTGAAGGTAATAAAACGCACCAAATTAGATCTGGCAGGGATGAAGACTATTACTGCTCACACTAGTAATGCAGTCCCTTCTTCCTGTTAACCAAGAAAACAAAACAACATAACTAACATTAGTGAAAAGGTAGTGTGTGAATTGAAAGAAACAATTCTTTGGGTCCCAACATTCTTGTTACTTGGATGTGCACATTGCACTGAAATATTTTTGCACCCCTTCATGGCCGTGGCAAATAACATTGATTTCCCATTTAGTACAGTGCACCCTGCAGCACCACAAAAGCTGGTCTGACACGGCTCCGTTAACATGGCAAAGAGTCCCGAACATTAACCTGGATTTGGACGTACACAGATTTCAATTCAAATGAGCATCTATGAGATCTGCATGATCTGCTTCAGCAGATGAGTTAACAGGACCCAAACGATCTGCTGCCAGTGCCCTGGTGGCAGATGTGATGGGATCCCCCTGACAGGTCACAGCTGTTTTGGCAAAACAAGAGGGAGGTTATACACAATAATACATTAGTAGTTGTAATGTGACTGATGATAATGATGAGGAAATGCTGACACTGAAAAGAACAGAACAGAAAAATAACACTGATGATCCTATCATTTTATTTGCAAAAATGTTGCCCTTTTAAAATAATCAAAGTTTAGTATTCTCATATATTCTGTCTCTTCAAAAGCCTAGATTTCCATCAGTGACGTGAGAAAAAGTATAATCTTTCTTGTGATGTTTGGATAGATTCACAAAGCACAATTCCACTTCCTCATGTAATAATGTTTCATAATCCCATTCCTTTTTCCCTTCATGGAAAATATTTCTGCCTTATTTGTCCAACTTTTGAATGTATGGTAATTGCTACAAGACGGAAACAGTTTTGATTTCACGCAAACACTTTGATGATGTATCCCAGCAATGCAGATTTATGATCAGTTTCCATTTCAGTTTGTGATTTTTTTTTTTCTTTTCCCCTCCTGCTCTTTCACTCCCATATACTGATAATCAGCACAGCGATGCCACGGCTCAGCCAGTTAGTGCTTTAATGGCTGTGACTTCGCAAACATGTCACTCATTCACTCGATGGCCTGTTTTCGGCTTTGCTGTAATCTCAGCATCCTTATTACAAATGACCGTCACAGGTTCTTCTCTGGAGCCCATCCGGGTCAACACGTGCCTTTGCAGAGATCTTCAGTGGCTACGTTTGCTTATTTTTACAGAGACACCTGAGAAAAAGAATATTAATGGGTGTGTTAGTGTTGATACTTATATTCAATCAGTAGTGTTTAGGATATAACTAGTGTGTAACATCTTAAATTTAATTTTGGTTCATATCAATGATATAATCAGTTAAGAGTTTGAAATAAACTTTGTTTTATTTCTGTCAAAAGTGATTTTATGGTTAATTGATTGCCAAAAGAGAAACATAAAATCTGTATAGACTTTCAGAGTTGTCTTCTTGACCTTTATCGCTGTTTTCTGGCAGTTCATTTTAAAATATTATAATTTCTGACATTTTTACCATTACTATTAATTCATGAATAATAAACACAATGTAACCCAAACATAGTTTATGAATAATTTTGTGTGTTTAGCAAAGAAGTTCATCTGTTTAAATGATCTTTGTCCTCCGCGCTGGGTGTACAGAATACACCACAGCCATAAAAGGCTATTTTGGTTTCAGCTCATGGGTTGTCTTCCTTCTCTTAAGGAGTTTTGCAGAGACCTTCCACAGCCTGTGTCCAGAGAAGCCGTGGGTGACCAAGCTCAGCTCTGCTGGTCTGGTTTATCTCCATTTTGGTCGTCGACTGCTGGCCCAGCTGACGCAACTGAAAGAGGACGACAGGCAGTTGGAGGTGTTATATGACAAGGTGAGAGGATCAAGATATCGGCTTTATGGCAGGCAGTGGATTAACAGTGATTGTGTTTTATTTACAACACAAACACTCTCGGGAACACAGATTTTTCACTGGTCCACTTGCGTTGAGAAAACAAACATTGCCTCAGCCGGTGAACTGAATCTAAACGGTTCCTCTTTCACCATGAAATTGAAAATAGATTAAAAAATAATAATTAGAATAATGAAAAAATAAAAAGTGTTAAACCTTACTAGGTAGTACTGGGATTACAATGAAAACAAACTACACACACAGGCAAATACTTATTAAAAAAATTACAATTGGGAACTGAAGAAATCCAGAAGATTTGTTATTACTGTTTAATTTGCTTGCATGAAACACTGTGACGATTCAAACAGTTTAATCTAATGCTTTTCAAACAGCTCAGCCAGCAGGAGGCCTTGGCTCCCTGTGCATTTTGAAAACCAGTTATTTTAATCCGGAAAAAACCTTGGGTCATCATGAATATTAGAGCTATTAACTCATTTCATCTTTGGCCTTTTGATGTGTCAATTTGTTTAAAGCCGCCAGTAATCTTTTTTCTCACAGCTGGGGTTTTATTTATTTCAGGATGTTGCATGTCTTATCTTTCATTAGTTCAAACAAGCCAAACCTCTATTTTTGCCCCAAAGCTTAGTTTCACTTTCAAGCCACTTGTAAAATGTCAGCTCTTTGGTAATTGACCTTCCGATATATGGAGGACTCTTCGGCAGTAAATGCGCCTCTTCTCCTCTGCTCTGCTTTAACTCCTTGCATTCTGTTGGTTAACTGTGAAAAGCCAATAGTTTTTTCTAATTTTTTTTTTTAGCTAACGTCCTGTAATCCCAGAACATTTATGTTATCTGTAGATCCTGTTGGTCTTTACTGACTTTTTGCTCAAAGTGTGTATAAACTGAGACTCTTGTGTCATCACAGGCTCTTAACCTCCACAGTGACATGTCTCTTTTACTTTCTCCCAGCTGTATGAGAACTTTGTGGAGGAGGTGGATGCTGTAGACAATGGCATCTCACAGTGTGATGGAGAGACTCGTTACAGCATCTCCACCACACTGAGCGCACGTGTCGCTCACCTGAATCCTCGCTGGAACAGCAAGAGTCAGGATACTGAGGCAAGTGCATGTGTGTGACTGCATTTATCACCGTTGCCCTCACGTTTGGAAACACACAGAAAGTCACACATGTGTTTCTGTGATTACTGAATTTATTCATACATTCTTTTTTGAAGTTCATCATTGTTTACTTGTATGAGATCAGCATCTTGATTTCTCAAAATAAAACTGTATACACTGTCCACACTTGATACAGTATGTAAAATATGTATACTGTATTTGTAAAGTACCCGAACATTGAAACACAGACGAGCCGTTATTGGAGGAACATTTTTTTTTCCTTTCTGTTTCCAGGCTTTAAAGACAAGCTTTGTCTTGTCTTAGCTCTGCTCGAACAGATTATACAACATTCAATATGTCTTGCCAATGCGTAAAGCAGCTATTAAAGTGAGAACAGTTCAAGTTTCAGCTGTGTTATGGGTGTGTCAATATCAGAGATGCACGGATCCATTTTTTCCTATTTGATTCTGATTATATAGTTCCTAATAACTGATACTGATACCTGTATCAAAAGGAGTTTCTGCTCTAGTTTTATTTTTTTTAATTGAATATTTGTGATGAAAGTGAACAAACTGTAGCAAAAGAAAAAGCACCTACATTATCTGACCCTTCAAGTTTGTTAAAAATAACTATGCTTCATCTGAACAGGATAAATCAATTAGGGCTGTTTCAGCAGTAAAAACATAGATGGTTTTTTTTTTTTTTGTTTTTTTTCCTATCAGTGTCATTCTGATATCCAATCAGTGAGTGATGCCAATATCAGCCCCAGTACTGATGTTAGGTCAGATGGGTTCTATGTCAAGTTTATATGTAGTTTATGTAATCAATTAATCTTTTGTAAATGAAATTAGAGCAAAAACAAAAATGTGCCCATCATCATATCCAAACGCTAATGTTAATCTGGCTTTTTATTCTTTATTTTCTGACCTATTGTCTAGAACTGTTGCATAAGACAAAGAACAACAAGGAAGCTTCATGTTGGATAGGATGGAACTGGGTATATTTGACATTTATAGATAAAAAAAAAAAACAATTCACCTAATTGAGATATCAAAGCATCACTGATTCATAACCACTTCATTGATTAAATCAGTGTAATGATTGACAGCTTTCTTGTGTTTCCAATTATAAAAACTAAAACAGATTTAAAAAACCAATCCAGGGGAAACATATCCATATAATGCTTGTTTTGTTGTTGTTGTTTTAATGTAACAAGGCATATATTAAGAAAAATATGCAGTCAGCACCATTGATGAATGTTTCCATCTGATAACTAGGCATTCATTTGAAACTAATTCAAGGAAATTATTCCTGTTGTCTTGCACCAAAACTGAAAACAAATGTTTGCAGTTTCCAACACTGCACTATGTTTGTTGTATTTAAGAATAGTCAACAAAAATGTTTTACAATTTACCATACAATAACCTTTCTAATAATAATCTGACATCATAACATCTGACCTGAGCTGCGTGAGGCATTGTTTTTTTTTGCTCCTCGATATTTAAAAATCCCTGTATTAACTAAATACTGTTTAATGATAATAACACAGTGAGCGAGCTCTACTGAAACAAAAATACAAAATGGGTTAAGAGGGATGCAATTTACAAAGCAAGTGCAATACAGTAAGTGTCCAAAGATTAATTTTAGAGCTGTGCAAAAACAAGAATCACAAACAGCGTAGTTTGACTTTTTGCGTCATTAATATGGGAAGGAAATACCAGTTGTTGGCAGACCCTCATGTGAAACCTGTAGTCCAACTTTGTGTACATGTGAATTTTAAAAGCACTTCTTTCACATTACTAGGTCGTCACATCACTGACTAGCCATTTGTTTTTTTCATTTTCAGCACACATGTTTATTATTCTTGCCCTGTCCCTTTCTTTCCAATTTCCACAACAACTTATGCTTCAGGCAACCTGTCTCTAAGCCACTGGAAATGGAGGCAGATTTATGGTGGGCTGACCTGTTGAACTCTCAACCATGGCTTTTTGTAATAATTGAAAAGCCTGATGGATTTTCATCTCCTCTGTTCATGACTGTGAAAACCTCTCAGCTGCATACAAATTAGAGTTCTAAACAGTGGACTGTGTGCATGTGTTTATGCCTGTCTTTTTGTCAGGCTTCCTTTGTGAAGCTCTCTTGGATTTCTGCTCATGAGGCTACAAAAGTCAGGTCAGGTCAGGCTTTGTGTAGATTATGACAGAAAATGGAAGAGGCAGAGCTGTTGGGGTCAATGGTAAAACGAGACTATAGCTGATATTTTTTTCAGTCTCATCAAACACCTTCCCCGTGGAATGCAAACACTGCATTTTTTTTTCCCCACAAAAGATTTGGTTTGTTCTTTTTCATTAAAGTTACATTAAGCTGCCAAAGAGCTGAATATCTTAAATCTGAAGATGATAGAATTGAACTTTTGCATTTTCCTCTGCACATGATTGCAATATGTTTGTTTGATTTTGCATTTTGTTACTAGGAGGGTTTCAGGAAGGCCATGAAGATGGTTGGGGAAGAGTTCCAGGACCGTCTGGATTATTACAAGTCCTCCTGGTTGCCAGCTCGAGCAGTTGTGGAGGAAGCTGTTAAGAAGAGACATCAGGTAAAAGAACTTTGTGCAGTTTTGGTTTTCTAGTTTTTGTACTTTAAAAGCAGCAATGTGTGCTGCATTTTCCTCCATGTGTGTTTTTTTTAAACATGGATTTAATAGAATAAATGTGTATCTAAAAATACAAATATTTAGTTATCAAACGTCTCTGGTCACTGATTCTCATGTTTGCTGCTGTATCATTGTGTATACTGCTTATGATGAGTTGAAAGATAAACAGTTTTATCTTGCTGGGATGGTTACCCATTTCGTTTTTAATAATGCAAGAACTTATATTGACAC